>OZ010792.1:137787914-138990181 GCA_963932465.1 Maratus speciosus
TTTCTGTTTAGAATGACGTCAGTATCAAACACGCAAAAATATAGCAAGAAAATCTGAATTTTTATTGGCAAATAGAAACAATACACGCGCGTTATCCTTATTTTTTTTTTTCACATTATTGTGTCATTTTTTAGGGGTTGGCAACAGGAAAGAAACGTTTGAATTAAAAAAGATTTGAAAAGAGATATTTCTTTAATGTTAAATTATGGAAGTGGTAGAAAAAAGTGATAAATAGTGGTCTGATAATTTTTTAAAGTAGACAGTAATCTTTTCCAAGTTCTAAAACGCATGTACATCGAGTTTCGTGCAAATCGATCAAAAATTAAAGATTTGTATAAAGGACATACACACAGAGAACGGCTTTTATATATATAGATAGTGCAAGTAAAAAAAAAAAAAATTTTTTTTTTGGGGGGGGGGGCGGATGAAGGTGATTTTATATTTTAATTGAAATTTACTGAAATGCAAAAGATCATGAATATATTCACTGAAATAGTCGTTAATATACAGGGTGGTCATAAAAAAACTTTGCCGATATATGGAACTCTAGCGGCCGTTCCGTTAAACCCATCGAGATGAGATTTCAGATAAATTTGCATATGACAGAAGCAAGAATCCGTTTTCTACGCTGATTATCTGTCGAACTGCATTCTATGATTGTTGTCTTGCCTCTGTCATATGCAAATTTCCTCCGTGCGCACCGATCGTGTTGTTTTTGGCCGTTTGCTGAGCTGTTTTTTGTGCGTGCATAACGCTTCCGTTTATTGCGATACACGTACCGTTCCAGCGCTATTTAGGGTTTTCGCATGCGCTGAGGATTTTGCGACAAAAAAAATGGGCGTTGCCATTCGAAAATTTAGAGTTTCTGTACCTATAACCGTAACCGTCAGCGCCAATTTGTTGCCGTTCACAAAATCCCGAGCTCATACCTCTGAATAACTATATCTGAAATCTTATCTCGATCGGTTTAACGGAACGGCCGCTAGAGTTCCATATATCGGCAAAGTTTTTTTATGACCACCCTGTAATAAAAAAAACAACATTAAAATAACAAATTACGATAAACTATCGTGTTCTGTATATATTAAATGGGGAAATGGGAATAAAGTAAGGCAATTTAATTTCCATTTTATTTTGGGAACATTTTTATGATTCTAAAACATATAACAAAACTGATCGAAGTGCCAAACCCGAAACTTTTTTCTTTTTCATGCATGTTAATATTTCAAAATGTTTATTTTAATCTTAAATATATTGTAGGGTCTTAGATATCACTGGACAAGAGTCTATGGTAGCGTAAGTTATCAAAATCTAAGTCCTTTATTTAGTCTCGATTAAATAAGAATATTTACAAGTTAAACAATATTTGTTTGGGTTCTCGTCATTTTTACAGGATAAAAAGTTCCATCAACGGGCTGCTTCCACAGATACAGTGCTTCAATCGGAGAAAAGACTGGTCGGACGACCATCTATCTCATCTCCTCGCTTCGCTCATTCCCCACTAGGTCCAGCAAGACCTCTTCGCCAGCATCCTCGCTCTCTCACTTCCCAAAAACCTTCTCTCTTCCTCCCGCGTTGCCACCTCGCTTCTCTCCAAGGCTGAAAACCCCCGGTCCTAGGGAAAACTCGTCTTTTTCCCTCTTAGCCGATGCCACCGCCTATTTCTCGAAGGCTGAAGCTCGCCGCCCTAGGAGAAATCGTCTTTTCTCACCCTCAGCCGTTGCCACCGCTCACTTACTGGACGGCTGAAACACCTGCTCTCTGTGCAATTCAATGGAATGTTAAGTTAGCGCCGGAACGAAATTGTACTGCCAGTTCCATTCATATTTGCAGACTCGACTGCACCATAGCTTTGTTCAGAGATGAACTATGAGTTTATGAGATTCCTCTTAGCGTGGGAAAGTCCAGAAGACCCTAGGGGGATCTTCTCCCGAATTAATAGTGCGTGAATAAATAGTCTTTAGGGGTAATTAGTAAAGTTCTTACAGCAATCCCACCTCCAAGAGAGATTTTTCACGTAGCTGGAAAATCTATAGAGAAGTCAGTGTTACACCCAAAATTCGTTCACCACAGAGATTCACCATTCATTTTTTTGTACTAATCACACATAAATTTACACACTTTTCCAGGAACATTATTATGAGTATTACAACAATATATACAAAATGAAAATTATTTATACCTTATGATGCAAGCACTTTTTTTTATATACAATTTTCCTAAATTTATTCAGCCCTACTTAAGCAATAGTGCACTCTTTCTTTTCCCGGGCGGTGCCTGATTGTATAAGGATAAGGTTGCCGCATCAATGACCAGTGGATCAATCTTGGACTATTCACGGCGTTGTTTCGGATCAACCTTACCCAATATTTATTGGTACTCTGCGCTGATTTTCTCCTATATAGTTTCACTTTCATTTTTACTCCTTTGATGCGGTTCAATACAATTCCTCTCTGTCCCATATGATTACTCCAATAATCGGAAACCCTTTTCGCGTTGTTTAAATACAACAAACCAAATATCTTAGGAGAATCATAATTCGAATTGTCTTGCCTTCTAGCGCCTAAATCTAAGTCGTGCGTACTCGAATAGTTTTCTCCCGGATCAATCTGGAAGACACCCCTATTCTTCTTAACCTCACGAGTTTTCGTCCCCGTTTCCGCTAATAATTCCCGAAATTGCCTGATACGTCTAATTAAATCCAATTTAGGTATGAATTTTAAACCTTTAGAACGTTCATCTCTTTTCCATCTCTCGTATAACTTTTTAATTTCGTTTACGGTTTTTGGCCAAGAATAACGATTCAAGAATTTATAGCCTGACTTCTTCTTCGTACTTAGAAGTCTACCTGCACTCTCCTTACATAAGGATAACATATCTCCTTTGACTTTCAACGGGATTACCATTTGTTCTTGGTCAGATTCCCTGGGATCTTTTATTTTCCTAACCCCTCGTTCATTTCAAAATGTGATTTCACCTCGTCCGCTCTCTGCTTAACACAATCGAACTTGACATTCTCTTGCGCATCACTCACATTTTCTTTGTTTCCTAGGGTCAAGTTTTCATCCCGCGGTACGGTCTCGCTTAGACGTAGAAAATTCTCTTGCTTTTTCTCCGTTGCTAAACTGGCTCCTATTTCTCCCACTGCGTCCGGGGGTTTGAATTTTAAAGTCTCGACTCTCCCCACCCTTCCAGCTAAATCTCCTCTCTCAGCCAAGTTCAAAACCCTTTCATTAAAGGGATTCAAATTCGGTACGGGCTGTGCGCTCTCAACTACAGGTAGAAAAATTCCCTTTTCTCTTCGACAGAGATTCCCTCCTCTGGGTTACTCCCTGACCTCGGGGGGTCGCACATAAAAATTCCTCTTTCTACCTCGGCGCGGAGAATTGGCTGATCCATCGGCTTAGGTAAACCGACTGGTTTTTCATTTTCGCTCTCCGTTACGATAGGGGGAATGGACGAGCTCTGCGATTTAGTTTCGCTTTTCGTATCCGCGTTTCCGGGGTGCGCTCGTGTCCCAGCGCGAACTGCGATAATTGAACGCTTGTATCGTCTCCGCCTGTAAATTAATTGCTGCGTTTTGTTCCCTAACAAATAATGAACCATGTCCGTTTCTTTATCTACTGCGGCCGCCTTTGTCCTTATAGTATCACCGGTATCCAGATTAATTTCTATTTCTACAATAGGTAAACACCTAAGTTTATTATGTAATGCTTGTTTAACATATACACTTTCACCCGTAAATCGGTCCTCATTTACATCGTGAGCTGATATTAAGTCCAAATTACTTCCGCTATCGCGTAGAATAGTCATTTCTTTTCCATTAATTAACCCGCGACTGACGTAGGGTTGAAAGGCACTTTCTAAGTCTTGTAGGCCCGCGATATGGTAAACTGCTTCGGTCTTTTCAGCCTTTTTTAACTCCGGGCAAGAATACTTGTAATGGCCGGTTTTCCTACACAAAAAACATGTAATCTCTTTCTTTCTATCGAATATTTCATTTCTGTTTTTCGAGTTGTTTTTATCCCTCCAGTTTGTCCTACTCTCTTCCGTTCTACTATCTGTTTTTGATTGCTCCGCAAATTTATTTCGCTCTAGAGGTTGGGAAAGGTTTTGAAGTTTCGAGGGCCCTGGCCGTTTCATAGTTTTCCTAGCCGAATCATACGCATCTAATTTCTTTGCCAACTCAAATGGAGTGATTATCGTGCCCCAAACATCAATGAAATGATGCTTCGTTTCCGGATTAACCTTTCTTTTTAACTGATCTGTGATTATTAGCTCTCTCAATTGGTCGAAATTTCCCACTCCTAAACCACTTAACCATTGATCAAAGTAATTGGAAGCCTCATATACGTAATCTTTCCGCGTTTTGTTTTCGGGCTTTTGTGTCGTAACAAATTTTAGTCGAAAGTCTTCTGCCGAAAGCTGGAACCTTTCTAGTAACATCTTTTTTACATGATCAAAATCGTCGGAACATGCGGGTGGTTCTCTCAAGATAAGTTCCCCCAGTTCCGTCGGCAAAAATCCTAGTAAATGCGTAACCCATTCACTTTTCTCGATTTGGGATTTCTGCGCTTGTCTTTCGAATAAACTGAGATAGATTGATATTTCGGACTTATCGGAGTCGAATTTGGGCAGGACTGATTTTAAAGATATTTTCGGCTCTCTCTCATTTTGGCTAGAAGCTAAACTAAACTCATCTGGTTCCCGTTCTAACCTAATTCTCGCCAATTCATTCTCCCGCTCCAAAGCCTTAGCCTTTTCTTCCCTCTCAAAGGCCTTATTCCGCTATCGTTCTAACCTTTCTTCATTTTCTCTCTCAACCTTATCTTTCTCTAAGATTTTTAGCTGGGCTAGTGCTAAAGTTTCGTCATAGTCCTCTGCTTCTTCGAGTTTTTTAATAATTTTGGCTATATTATCCGACTCTTCTATGCTCGCGCCGAATTCAATAGCTAACTCTTTTAGATCGCACTTTTTCTTACCCGCAAACACTGACATGTTTCCCACTAATTAACAGTTATAAAAAATGCTATGCCAATCATGCAATTATCGACTTCGAAGTCTCTAAATATTTCCCTAATTGTGGATAATCACAAACTCTCGCGACATAAAAATATCAGAACAATTTCAATAATATTAATATGATAAACAGTCTTATCATTAAAACCAAGTTTTCATATATAACTTTATATATTCTTTGGTATCATTTCTTTTAAGTCAATTGCTCAAAAAGTCTCTTAAATTTTGAAAACTTACATTCGGAATAAAATTCACATACAAAACAGAATTTAAGTTATTTGCATTCAGTGCATCCAACGATGCACCACCTCTCATAAGCAATTTAAATTATCCTCACTGAATTATTAATCTTTAGTACAAGTCATACTTATTTAAAACAGTTTTAAGGAACTTTAGAAAATTAATATTTACTTAAATTTCTTAGAATCCAGTTGGAAAAATTTCATAAAATGTTATTATCAAATTCCTTACTTCCTAAACTCTATTAAATATACAATGATTAAAAAAAACATGTTTGTTATTAACTATACTATTTCGATTAAACCTCTGTAATGAATCAAATAAAGAGTGCTAACCTGAGATATTGTTGACTGCTTTTCTGACTTCCGTCTTATACTGGTACAGCTCCGGTCATCTGTAGGCTAAACCATCCGGCGGGCTCGACTTCCCTGCATTCGGGTGTCTCTCGTCTCTTGCACGGCGTCGGATTGCCTTGGGTCTGGAATCCTTGCTGGATTCGCCGAAGACTCTGCTCTGGGGATCAAGGTCTCCTTTCTACCCTCCGTCTGTCGATTTCGGATCTCCGGAACGTCTTACGTCTCTTGCACGGCGTCGGAATGCCTTGGCTCTGGAATCCCTGCTGGATTTGCCGAAGACTCTGGTCTGGGGATCAAGGTCTCCTTTCTAATCTCCGTCTGTCGATTTCAGCTCTCCGGAACCTCTTGCACGGCGTCGGATTGCCTTGGCTCTGGAATCCCTGCTGGATTTGCCGAAGACTCTGGTCTGGGGATCAAGGTCTCCTTTCTAACTTGCGGCCTGGTTGCGGCCCTTCCTGTTTTTTGACGAACTGTGATAGATTATATTCACCCGTTCTTAATCCTCTTTAGCTGCCACCACTGTAGGGACTTAGATATCACTGGACAAGAGTCTATGGTAGCGTAAGTTATCAAAATCTAAGTCCTTTATTTAGTCTCGATTAAATAAGAATATTTACAAGTTAAACAATATTGGTTTGTGTTCTCGTCATTTTTACAGGATAAAAAGTTCCATCAACGGGCTGCTTCCACAGATATAGTGCTTCAATCGGAGAAAAGACTGTTCGGACGACCATCTATCTCATCTCCTCGCTTCGCTCATTCCCCACTAGGTCCAGCAAGACCTCTTCGCCAGCGTCCTCGCTCTCTCACTTCCCCAAAACCTTCTCTCTTCCTCCCGTGTTGCCACCTCGCTTCTCTCCAAGGCTGAAAACCCCCGGTCCTAGGGAAAACTCGTCTTTTTCCCTCTTAGCCGATGCCACCGCCTATTTCTCGAAGGCTGAAGCTCGCCGCCCTAGGAGAAATCGTCTTTTCTCACCCTCAGCCGTTGCCACCGCTCACTTACTGGACGGCTGAAACACCTGCTCTCTGTGCAATTCAATGGAATGTTAAGTTAGCGCCGGAACGAAATTGTACTGCCAGTTCCATTCATATTTGCAGACTCGACGGCACCATAGCTTTGTTCAGAGATGAACTATGAGTTTATGAGATTCCTCTTAGCGTGGGAAAGTCCAGAAGACCCTAGGGGGATCTTCTCCCGAATTAATAGTTCGTGAATAAATAGTCTTTAGGGGTAATTAGTAAAGTTCTTACAATATCCTTCATTCTACTAATAAGAGTAAAAATGGGTTAATCTCGATCATAATTTTTAATCAAATCAATATTTTCCGCTGATAAGTAGTATGTCTGCTGCTTGACAATCGCCGGGTTAGCTGGATGCGAAAGATAGCCCTTCGCTGCATAACTAGCGAATGTACAACAGAACTACGAAAGTCACTGTCGCGCCACCCTTATCCGACAGACTATTCTCGAAAAGAACTGGGAATGCTGGTGGCTTTAACCAAAAAACATACGTATGAAAATTGGTTCAAATTTATGCATAACGTCAAGCACTTTTTAATGATACAGTAATGAAAATGCCACAAAAAAATTATATTACAGCTCAACTTCCAACGGAATATTCCAAAATACTCATCAGAGCTGCTAGCCATAGTCAAAAACATATCTACGGAATTTGGTTCAGTTTTAGGCGAAATTTCATACATTTTTGAATGATACACTATATGGACACACCAAGGGACAGACAGACATTTTGTATAAACATGTTTTTGGGGATTTTTGACACCTAAAACGTGTAAATACGTAGTAAACCAAAAGTAGAAAAGGAATTCTTTAACAATAGTTTCTACTTTGGAAAGAAGAAAGTAGAGAAAGTTTTACAACACATACATTTCTACTGCAGATATATTTTATTGAGGGGATAATAAAGACTTTTTTTCTTATAGTCTAAGAGCTATCAGCACAAAAACCTATGTTATTAAATACAAGAAAAAAAAACCCTTTATTTTATGGAAGAGTAGAAGTAGGGGAATCTAATGATCCACGAATGCCTGAAGTGGAGTGGTGCATAAGCCAAAAATGAATAACACTAGTGGTTGATCCATAGGTTTATCATTGTGTTTGTCATACAAATAAAGGTATCAAAGCATAGGGGATAGTTGTAAGATAAACACAATGATAAACCTACGAGTCAACCACTAGTGGTATTAATTTACGCCTTATGCACCACTTCACTTCCGGTAGAAATGGATTATCAGACTCCCCTACTTCTACTCGTCCATAAAATAAAGGTTTTTTTCTTGTGCTTGATAAAATAAGTTTTTGTGCTGTCGGCTCTTGGACTATTAGAAAGTGAAGAAATTATTTCAATTGTATCAGAGTGGAAATTTTTAATATAAACATGTTTTTTGTATGAAAATCCTTGAACACCTTTGATACTCAAGATTAGTTGATTTGCGAATGTCTCGTAAAATTATTTTCGTCCACCAACTACTCTAACGATTCACATGGTAGTATAACGAAAATAGAATATAGACAAGTTATAAGTTAAAACAACTGTAACAAAGATGGAACTAGAACAATTTACAATTGCAAAAGAGAAAATGATAATATATGAGTTTACATATGAATGACAATATTTCATGTAAAGGGGAAAAAAGTCTCATTGGATGATTATTAAAATACCCTTTTCGGTATACAATTAGTTACATGTACTTACAGAAAATTTTGTCATTGGGTTGTAATTTTTTTGACTGTTTATGTAAGTGGCCATGTACGCATGATTTGCGCATGAGTGCAAATTAATGTTTAAATCGATTTTAGTTAGATTTAGATCGCTTTTTAGTTGAAAAATATGTTATACGCTGTTTTATTATCACGAGAATCACGCTGCACCAGTTTATTAATTTTTTTCTAAAATGTGTTTATATATACAGGGTGTCCGGTCTCAACGGTGTCCAATGGCTAATTACTAAACCGTTAGTCATAGACATATAGTTCCAATTACAAAAATGTTTTAAATCAGGTAAAGAAATATTTTAAAAGGGATTTGGGTCAATAAAAACATTTCTTAAAAAATTACGAAATTTGAATTTTTATACGGTCCCCCGGTCCTATAAGACTTAGCAAAATAATATTTAGTATAATATTTACTAAAATTTTCCTATTACACTGGCAAGTAAGACAAAAAAAGTCCCATCCATATAACACTAAAATTGAGAGAGTTATGAAACATTAAAAAATTTTTGACTTATGCCTCTTTTCTGCTCTGAAAACAAATGAGTTCGGCTGGGCTTTGAGGGGTCACTTACCAAGTACTTAAATTATTCAAAGATCTTATTTTATGTGTATCTGCGCTTTGAAAAAAAATCGTTAAAGTATTACGATTAAGTAAGTTTCAGATTGGCTAAAATAACATATGTTTCATTTAGTCAGGATTTGAGATTGTTTCTTTTATGATTTGTTTTAAGAAAAATTATGTTATTATCCTACTTCAACGATCGTATGTATGTTTTCAGTTCAAAATTTATACTCAACTTTAACTCACATTTAAATATCCGATTGAGATTACATTTTACATACTGGCGCAAATCCTATAACAATTTAATATTATTATGATTTTCGATGGTTACCATTTATACTTATTTTACAGGATAACACAAAAGATTTTGGATAGATTACTGCCAAGAAGTTTAAGAAAAAGATTTAGATTAGATAATACAAGATTGGGATTGTTTTTTTTTTTTTTTTTACTTTTATGTAATTTTTAGCACTTAATCCAAAAATTGCACTAATTTTTGACAATTATGTCAGGATATTTTGCAAATCATAAATTGTCAAATTTAAAGAATAACAAAAATCGGATACTATAAAGTAGAGGAGATGGTTTGTGTTTTTTAACTTTTTATAATTCTTTTTACGTAATTTTTAGCACTGAATTTGAAAATGACCTTCATTTTTAACCATCACGTTAGAATTTTTTTGCAAATCGTAAATGTGTAAGTTAAAATATAGCGAAAATCTCATACTATAAAACATATGTAAAACTTTTTTTGTTTAATTTAATTTTATTTTATTCAATAATTTATTCGATATTTTTGCTTCTCATGGGATTCTTACAGCTAAATAAGCTGAGTGGTCCGATGAGATGAGGGAGGAGTTTAAATTTTAGCACTGAATCCAAAAATTGCACTAATTTTTGACAATTATGTCAGGATATTTTGCAAATCATAAATTGTCAAATTTAAAGAATAACAAAAATCGGATACTATAAAGTAGAGGAGATGGTTTGTGTTTTTTAACTTTTGATAATTCTTTTTACGTAATTTTTAGCACTGAATTTGAAAATGACCTTCATTTTTAACCATCACGTTAGAATTTTTTTGCAAATCGTAAATGTGTAAGTTAAAATATAGCGAAAATCTCATACTATAAAACATATGTAAAACTTTTTTTGTTTAATTTAATTTTATTTTATTCAATAATTTATTCGATATTTTTGCTTCTCATGGGATTCTTACAGCTAAATAAGCTGAGTGGTCCGATGAGATGAGGGAGGAGTTTCAATTTTAACTTTGAATTTTGCGAAAAATCCTGAAGTGATGGTTAAAAATGAAGGTAAATTTCAGATTCAGCGGTACAGAATACATAACAATCAATTATGAAAAGCTAAAAAACATGACATAACCCAACTTTTGCAGGCTTGTGTAATCTAATAATATTTTAGAATACGTATCATTTTGTAAATAATCGAGGCTGTTAATTTAGCATCATTTTATTTTAAAAAAATCTGTTTTTTCTTTCTTCTTAAATGTTTATTAAAAATTGTATATTTTGCAGTAATATGTCAGAATGTTTAAAGATTTCAAATTTATATAGCAATGTTAATTTTACTCTCAACCATTTTTCAATGTATCTGACGAAGTTATATTTCGACTAAATTTGTGAATGACCCCCAATTTGCAACAAAAAATATGCTCCAACTTTAAACAGCTATTACTCGGTCAATTTTAATCGTAGAATAACGGGACTTTTTGTGTATTACTTGTCAGTGTAAATGGAAAATATTACTAAATATAACTTATAGGATCGGGGAACCATATACAAATTTTAATTTCATAATTTTTTAAGAAATGTTTTTATTGACCCAAATCGCTTTTAAAATATTTCTTTACCTGATTTTACACATTTTTGTAATTGGAACTATATGTCTAGGACTAACGGCTTAGGAATTAGCCATTGGACACAGTTGAGACAGGACACCGTGTATATATCTCATAAGAGCTTTACAATCTTCTTTTAAAAATTAGGACATTTTTCTAATTTTTATTTATTGTTATTTTATATTACTATTTTATTATTTTTATCTAAGATATATAATTTAAAGATATTTAAGTCGTTAAAAAATATTAATAAATAAAATTTAAATAATAATAATAATAATAAGTAACATTCAATTGATGAAAATTACACCACTCAGAGATAATAAATTAATTTTTTGCTGATTAAACTATGCAAATTTAAAGGTAAATAACTTGTTCATATTAAATAAACGGTCAAGTAAGAGTATTACTCGCGCACAGAAGGTTCCGCACAATAAATCTGTGAATTATTAGCTGCATTAGGGTAGACTAGGGAGGGTTGACCCACTTTTTACAAAATGATTTTTTATTTTTTAAATATTGAACGTAGAATAAAGTTTTATATATCATTTTATTCGTAATACAATCAGTTATCAAAATAAAATTGCTACATAAGTGTAATATACAACAAATTCGAAAAAATGATTGTTTTTAATCATGAGAAAATAATGGGTCAAGGCTTCCCACATATGGGAGGGTTGACCCACTATATGGGAGGCTTGACCCACTTTGTTTTATATTCAAATATTTGTGAAGAGTAATAGAATTAGTTTAAAAAAAGCAAAATAATTTTATACTACATGCTTTAATTATTATAAGAAAATATTTTCGAAATTATGATGCTTCAACAAACCTGTTTAGGCGTAATCGCATGTCAGAGGACAAAAATTTTGTTTTAAACAGGATTTTGTCTGAGCAGATATAATTGTGCAACAGGGAAATGAAATTTTAACATTTAAGACATTATTCTGCTAGAGACAGGAACCGTTTCATGCATTATAATGTCCGAATTTAGCAGCCACTGCCCCCCACCTTTTTTTTGTCTTCTTGTCCTACTTTTTGTGATATTCGACCTGCCAACTCTAGTTGTCACATAGTTTGGCTTCATCTCACTCTATTCATCATGTTGAAATTTGTCTACATACCTTCCTAAAGTTTTTCTATCCATGCTATGTTCTTTTGCAACCGCATGAGTACTTAACTTATCATTAACATCTTTTAACCCTTTCAGAGGCAAAGTACTTTCTGTACTAAAATGTTGAAATAAATGACTGACACCGAAATATACCAACAAATTTATTTGGCAATATGAAAAGACCTATATTTCATATATATATTAAATTGAATAGATATATCAAAATTCTGGTACCATTGTGGAGTTTGGAAACTAAAATAAAGTGATTTATTAAATATACAACTGCCCCTGAAACGGTTAAGACTGCTGCTTTCGCACTTTCTAGTCTTTTTCACTGTTTCTATTTACCTATTGTATGTAATATTTAAATGGAAAAAAGTTTCTATCCAATTTCGCATTTATATTTCATTAATTTTTTGTGTAGTGCAAATAGCAATTTTTTACATCTTTCTTTAATCAGTTTTAAACGTTTTCTTTTCCATCACCCCATTTTACTGTACCTCTGCAGAATAAATTTACATTTATTTTTATATATAACCATTACTCTTTCATTATGCACAGTGTATAATAAAAATATTTCTAAAACCCCTTAATTAACACATTGTCGACGGGCAATTTTTATCAGATCTGAATTTTAAAACAGTAGAAGCTCCGCCTTGTTCAGAAAGTGTTTTGTAAGTTGGTGTTCTAGATAGGTTTTCGAAGTTTATGCATCGGTAAATATCTTTCAATGATCGAATTTAATATAAAATGTCTTACAATCTAAAAAATATGGACAACATGATATAAATGCATTTTCTGTAAGGCAGAAGCCAAGCCCTCAGTCAGTGATGTATTTTGAATGAAAACGAGAATTCTCGTTTCCCGTCGTGAATGTGTTAAGGGAGCCTTGAACATCTGGTCAACCGTCCCTCACATTGTCTGAGTCAAGCCTCCCTACATAGCATTTTTCTAAAGAATAGCATATTGTTATGTTAAGCCTATCTTACTGTATAATCTTTACACCTGGAATGAAAGCTCGATATTTCTACATTACTTACAACCTAATTACTTAAATTTCTGCGATATAATTTATCTGAAAAAATCTTGCAAAATATTTCTAAAAAACACAACTTTTAGGTTGAAAACACCTCACAATTGATTTTTTCCACACCTATTTTGATTATCTGTATGAAACAGAGATTTCAGTTTGAGCATTCCCTGAGCTTTGGTTGACACCTATTGGTAAAACTCTGAAATTCTTTTAAATATGAAAACTGATGGGTGGGTCAAGCCTCCCGTATGGTCAACTCTCCCTAGTCTCCCCTATAAAAAAAAAATCTTTGATAAAATAATAATAAGACTTTGTAAAAAACTATGCAACGTAGGGTTGGGTATAGCTGTATGTACTAGAAACGTATGAATGAGTATACCATAAAAGTTCAAATAGATAGGGAACCTAAATAATATCGAATATAGATATTTTGTATAACTCAGTTTTTAATCTTATCCTTATCTGTTTAAAATGAACTTAATTCGATGCTGACAATAAAAGTATTGCATATTTGAGCTTCATTTGGCATTTCATAAACCTGAATTCAGCGTAGTAACAATCTCTTCTTTTTACAGAATTTTTTCTTCGTGTTTTTTATGATGACCACGGATTATATTCTGAGAACATCTCCAAGCTCGAAATGAAACCAATAAATTGAAACAATTCAATAATATCACAACATAACAAAAAGTTACATCTGAAAGAAGGTTTTCTTTCTCTCAAACTAGCTAATGATGATTCGCCATGTACTGCCGTCTATCGTTTTTTTTTTAGCTCCTGGTGTACTTTTTCTTTTCTCCAGCAATTAAAATGTCGTCTCTAAAAAATAACGTTCCGTTGTATAAGACAGTCCTAAAACAAAGTAGATGTATAATTGTAAGGTCTACTCTACTGCAATTTTTTTAAACTTTTAACTATCGCACATTTTCAATTTTTATACCGTCATATTGGCAAAAAAAAAGTACTTTTAAATGCAATTTGTTTGAAAACCGCATCTCAATTTATTTTTGAGATATTTTTTTTTTTGTAGTTTTCAGCGCCATTTCTTTAAGTTGGCAACTCTAGTACTCCATTTCTGTTTAACGTAAAGGAAAAAAAAAGTAATTATAACTTTTTGGCGCCATTTTTCCATAACAACTGAATTAAATGTAGTTAAAATGAATCTTTTTTGAAAAAAAAATAAATGACTGATTTCTGATAAACATGGACCTATCAAAAACTATATTTAATTTTAAGCATGTTCATTAATATTACAAAGAAATGAAGGTATATGAATCATTAGATAGCCGATTTCTTTTTGTCGAGTTTCTTGAATGACGACATCTCTCTCTCTCTCTCTTTTTTTTTTTTTTTTTTTTTTTTTTTTTTTTTTTTTTTTTTTGGATCTGTGTATTATTCAGCGACAGTGAAGTCCCATGCATACTTTACTGTAGATATTGTTTAAGACTGGATCTCGTAAATGAGGAATTCTTCAGCGGATGCGGATGGCGTCATTTCATACAAAATAAAGGCGTGTGTTTTAAGTCTTAAAACTGATTTTTTTTTTTTTTTTTTACTATCTATACTTATATACATTTTTTTTCATCGGGGCGACACTAAATTCTCAAAAATCAGAAATCCTGTTTTCTGATTTAATTTATTTTCTGTGTCTACAAAAGGAGATTCTTTTGGCAAGGTACGCAGCTTATAAATCAGTTTTTTAATAACAATAACATCATTTGCAATAAATATTAATTCTTAACTGACTACATTTTATTAGTTATTATTGAAAAATAAATGTAAAAGAAAAATTAATTTTTTAAACTCCAGTGAAAGGAACGTTGTGTTTTGGATGTAGGGACCTCCACGGAGGGCACTTTCTACATATATTCATTAAAATATTATAGTTAAATACTACATTTTTTTGTTAGAAATGTATTGAATAGTTTCTTAAAACTTAAATGTACAGGGTGATCATAAAAAACTTCCCCGATATATATACCCCTAGCGACCTAACCACTCAACCAATCGAAAATAAATTTTAGATATACTTATTTGAAGGTATGCGCTCGAGATCGTGATGACTTTGAACAATAGAACTGTCACGGTTACGGTTACAGTGAAAAAAATTCGAAATTTTCATATGGCAACACCCTTTTTTTCCTGCGCAAATTCACCAGATTCAATGTGCTGATGAATTTGCGCAGGAATTGTTCAACGCCATAAATGGCGTTGGAACGATACGCGTATGACTAATTGTCGGTGTAACATCGTGGCACCCAATCCTAATCATTTCCTATGTAACGTAATAGTCAGCACACTAAAATAAATGGTTACATTTTTATGTTTACTATGTGTACACAAACACAACTCAAAAAACATTTTAAAACAAATTTTACAACATTACTCAATTCACAAGTGAGAAAAAAAAACGGCTAAGGAAAAACATGTCTTGTAGCAACTCCCTTCGTTCCTCGCAATGGTCTTTTTTGGAACTGTTTTACAACGGGAATTTTCATCGTACGTGTATCATTCGAACGCTATTTATGGTTTTTCTGTTCGCTGCTGTATTTACGCATGAAATAAATGGGTGTTGCCATTCGAAAAAATTTCACTGTAACCATAACCGTGATAGCTCCATTTTTTTAAATCATCACGATCTCGAGCGCATACCTTCAAATAAGTATATCTAAAATTTATTTTCGATTGGTTGAGCGTTTAGGCCGCTAGTGGTTCATATATCGGTGAAGTTCTTTTATAACCACCCTTTACATATCAATGAAAACATTAAAATATATCCTACATTTCCTAATATTTATTCCTTCGTGACCGTTAAATCTACATTTTCATGAAAATGAATTTGGTGTAAAAATCATAAAATAGTTTAGAAATAGTTGACAGATTTATTAATACCCATTTCTTATATTTCTTTCTGTACACATTTAAAAGTATTTACTTTACAACGTCATACATATTATGAACTATTATTTTTATGAATGGAGGTTTTTAACTTAGCTAATTCCTTACATAATGAAAAATAGAATAATATTTAATTTAAAGTTACAGATAGTTTATTTAAGTAAAACTAAAGAGAAAATTTAAATGTCCAACTCTTAAAAAAAGATATATGAGATGAAAAAGTCTTACAATAAAAATATTCATTGAATTTACTTAGAATGCTTAGTGTCATTTGCAAGAAGTAAATTGAAAGATGTTCAAAAAAAAATCGACAAAAGGGGAATTTAATTATATCTCTCTTTTCAACAAGATGTTTGTTTTCACATTTCTGTGAAGTTTTTAATTAGATGCTATAATTTTCTTAAAATATAATTATATTGACACATAATATAGATGGGTTAAGATAATTAGAATTTTAAAACAAAAAGGAAATAAAAATAAAATCGCTTAACACCTATACGAAATTTCTAACGTTAGTCAGGCGTAAAGTTACTACGTCAACTTATACGTATCAGGCTACATTTTTTAGTTATCTATTCAATTTTAATTATGAAAAGGTTATTAACTTAGTACATCAAATTTTCTATCGCATAATAAAGTAGAATTTTAAAAGCAGTCATTCTAATATTCATTAAAATAATTATCTATTACTTAAAACAATTAGAAATAGTAATTTTTAATGTTAATACATATTGTCAAAAACTACTTAAAAAATATAATTTAAAATGAGATAAATTTCAGAAATTTGAACGTTTCTTGTGGCAAATTTCTTAACTTTTAAGAAGAAATACTTTGTAATGCTTACGTATTTTCAAATAAGGAAAAAAAATGCTCAACAATTTTTATTTAAAATAAACAGTCAAGTGCGAGTATTACTTCCGCTCAGAGAATTCCGTACAATAAATACGTGAATTATTAACTGTATTATTTAAAAAAATCGTTGCTGAAAGAATAATAAGACTTTGTAAAAAACTATACAACGTAGGGTTGGGTATAGCTGTATATACTACAAAAGTATGGGTATCTTGTAATCTGCCTATGATGAATTAATTCGGTACTGACAATAAAAGTAGTTCATATTTAACCTCTTGTGCTCCGGAGCTGTTAACGGATGTATGTCACCAGCCACTAGTGTTGCCGCATATAGCAGATTTTTTCTTTTTTTTTTTTTTAGAAACTTTATATTCACACCACAAAAGTTGATTTGGTAATTTTATTTTACTTTATTTATCGAAAATCAATCATCTTGTAAAGTAAAAATAACAGATAAAACTTTCTGGTGAGAATTCGAAATTTCTAATCAAATAATCAGCCATATTATATCATTTTCGTAAATGGCTAAAATAGCATGACATATGCTGCATACGTCATAGAGCGCAAGAGGTTAAACTTCATTTGACAATCCATAAAACTAAATTCGGAGTAGTAATAATCTTTTTTTCTTAAAGTGTAGCTAAACTAAAACACTTGTTCAGAGTCTAAGCTTGGCATCGTGCTAAGCGCGCTTCGAAAAGAGGTCGCAAAGTTGAAAGGCCGCCTTAGTCCGTGCCGCGTTTTTAAAGATAGGTTTCTAAATAACTTTTAAATACGCTGTGGGTGTATTGAGAGATTCACTGAACGCAAACTATTCAGGAATCCCATAGCATTTATGTGATTAATTCTAATTAACAATTTGACGTTTATTGCTTTTATACTGCATTGCATTACACAAATATATCATTAAAAGTTGCTATCTGGGCTTTAAAAGCCGGTGGTACATACCGTACGCCGCGCCTGTCATTATGTATGTCCAAACCGTCCGTGTCTTTAAAGGTTACTATCTTGACTAATTATAGGCGATTTTTTAAAAATTCATTATCAACAATGCTTTTATACTTCTGCTACGATAGGTACCTTAAGCTCTCCTAAACACCTTTGCTGAATGCCTGCAAGTCGAAATTTTTGTGTAATGGAAAAATGCGTTTTTCTCAAAAACTATGTGATTCAGGGTAATCGCTATAATTTTCCTGCAAAATTTAACTTAAAGTCTACTACCTCTACTTTTTTTCATAATTTTAGTTTCAGTAAATTTGGAAATAGATGGAGGGGGGACATATTTTTGCACTACATTTCGGACTATATCTCTTAAAATACAATACTTAAATTAAAAGAAACGTATTTTTGAGTTCAGCATTACGAAAGATTTCACATAATATCCTACACGATAAACAAAGAAAATATTTTTTTTTCAAGTAACTTAATTAGCCCCCCTACATTTTTCCTAAATATATTTGTGAATGCTTAATATCATGTAAATATGTGGGTCAACAGTCTTTATTACTTCCCCCAATTTGAACTTTCCATGTTCCATATTTTACGAGTAAAATAGCTGTGACAGACGGATAGACAGACACAGGGGTGATCTTATAATGGTTCCGTTTTTAATTTTTAAGTATGGAACCCTAAAATCACAAAAAACCCTCGTATCAAAAAGTAATGTATTAAATTATAACAGCTAATTTATTAATCAGGTAGGTTAAGTTTTTTTCTTTTCTTTTTCTTCTTCTTTTTTTTTTTCATGTTGTGAAAAGTAAATTTTAAAATATTAGGTGAGAATCCTACAGTTGGTCTGTTGCAACCTAATAGAAAAAGTTTACCCCATTTAATTATATTTTTCTTAAAAAAATGTAGAAACCAATTAAAATTTAATTCCATGTAATTTACACAAATCTGTCCGATCCGAACTTTAAAAAAAAAAAAAATCATCTACGTATATCATGAATGTTTTATATAACTATATATAGCTATAACTATATACAGTGGAACCTCAATTATCCAAAGTAATTGGGACCGACCATCTTTCGGTACAAACAACAAGTACGCAAAGTATGAACGACATTTGAATAATGTGATTGGTAGCTTTATAAAATTAATATTTTTAAAGCAATGTTTTAAATACGTAAAGCAATGTCAAAAATAGTTTTAGAATAATACTTTTTTAAAATTTAAGGCATCAGAGTAAAGCTCAGCGTTTCCAAATGCTATGTTATATATTCGTACAACTAGACATGATTTTAAATTTTATAAAAAAATTCATGCATTTTGTATAATTTCATACATTGGAATTATTTGATAATTGAAATTTCTAAGACAATCTTTGATTTTTTTTCAATACAATGTGGCATTGCTTGTACAACACGGCTGTAGAAACAAATCATCAAAGTTTAGATTTATTGTAATAAATTTTGAAGATTGTCCAGTTTCCAACAAGATATATAAAAACAAAGAAATATTATTTAAAAATGTATAAATAATTTTCTCAAGGTATAACTTTATGATGGTCCATTTATATTTTAAAATAAACAACATATGTTTTAAAATTTAGGACCATTTTTTACCCGACTGCCAAGAAAGGTTGTGTTTTTCATGCATATCTGGGTATGTGGATTTATTTATAGCCTCTAAACTAGTGATGGGCGATTCTGGAAAATCTCAGAATCGATTAAAATCGACATCGTGTAAAACAGAATCGATCACAATAAGAATCGATTCCCAAATTCTAGAATCGATACTTGAATCGATATTTCGATGTTCACAGATAAGCTCAAAAATAGTAATTCCAAAACGTAGCGAATCAGCAGGGTCGTAACAACTACCTTTCACCCCTCAACCCCCATTTATTGTTGCCCTAGACAATGTCAGGGGTCCAGAAGTAAGCTACCTTTGAGTCGTATAATATGGTTTTGTAACCTTTAAAATTATTATTTTTAAGTTGTAATTTTAATAATAATTCATATTATACTTAAATTTGTTTAAGAAAGATCTTGGGCAGATAAAAAAAAGAAAGAAATGATTTTTTTTTTTCATCCGGAAATGATGTACTTTCTACTCTTATTTCCTTCAACCAAACAAATGGGGACTTACTTCCTATAAACGTCATTCTTCTTAAAAATGCGCAGATGAGCGAAATTTTGAAGGCTCTAAATTTATTTAAAAAGTTAAATAGTTTTTCAGTCTTTTTAGGGTCTCCTATAAGCGTGGGGAAATGCAATTATTGCAAATCTTCTTTCAAAATAGCTGTGATGATGTAATTAACCAATCATCACATGCCACATACTAATTATCCCCCAATGAATAAGCAAAATTCTTTATTTAATAATATATTAAACTAAAATTTCTTTCCCTTTTTAAAATATATATTTCCTTATCACACTTACAGTTAATAAATATCTTTCTCTTTAATGTTTACATTTTCAGCTGTTAACAATAAAAAAAAAAGTTCCCATCCTAGAATCATCAACAATGAAATAACAAACTTTTCTCTGGTTAACAAAAAAATAAAAATATATCCTTTGATTATATGGGGTTTTTTCCAGCAGTAATCTAAAAATTCTAAACAGTTATTGACTCATTCGCTGACATTGTCGGACGTGGAACATGAATCTGCAAATATCATGATTTTTTTTTTTTTTTTTTTTTTTTTTTTTTTTTTTTAAATAGCGTTCTCGTTTTTATACTAAAACAGAAAAACAGGACTTCTGTGATCATTTTGTTTATGAAAAAACAAAGAAAAAAGAAATAGGATAGAGTCATAACAGGCAGATGCCTCAGTTATTTATTGAAACCACGAGAATCTGAAAGATTAATGATTATGAAAGTAGTAATTAAATTGTTTTTACTTGAATAAAAGGCTTTTTAGCAGAGATAAAAAGATAAATACTAAATTTATTTCAGAAATATAAACAGATTTTAGATATTAACGCAGCTTAAAAAGCATTAACAATATAACATATTTTGATAAATTTTATTTGATATAAATTTGATATATTTTGATAAATTTGCTACTAATAAGTATGTGATCACTTCCTCTATTTACAGAAATATTCTTTTACTTTTGTCATACGAGAGTAAATAAAGTTTTACAGTTTAAAAAAGAATAAGCCCGAGCCTGAAGGCTGGTATAAAATCGACCGAAAACAAAAGACTTCTGTCATCTGAATGTTAAATTTACAATAGTTGCTTATGCTTTTAATTGCGTTGGTTTTTAGAGGCCATGAATTTACTAAAATCTAATTTATAATCATATAAAGCAATGATTTTTTTTTCAAAGTTTATGAGTAATAAAGATTCAAAATCCTTCCCAGGTGAGGGTGATGGTGAAGATCCTGGTTGCGCCACTCTAGAGAGGAAAAAATATAAATAAAAGTGCGCAGTTAAACTGATAGCATTGAGCTCACAGGCTATTCACACTAATTGTGTGAAGAATTGTTAGAAGAGACAAACTTGAAAAAGTACAACATAATAAACTAGTAACCCGAATAAATGTGCTTCTAAACAAAAGTATAATGATTTAACCTAGTGTTGAATTCAGGGGATGGTCCGGTGGGGACATCCCCCCCACCCCGAAACATTGAACCTCCTCGGAAGTTTTAAGATTTTATGCTTTTTAATGACAAATGTGGAATTCCCCCCTCCCCTTACGGATCTCTAAAATACGCTCTACCCCGGAGTCGCAGAAATCCCTCCCATAGAAAATTACCTGCATTCAACACAGATGTAACCAAGAAAGAAAAAAAAATCCTTCCTTATACGAAATTTTACGTCAATTCTGCCACTAAAACAGCAAAATTGGAAGAATAAATATAACGATTCAACTCGATCCCGAATCGTGGATCGATCGCGATTAGATTTGAATTGAAGTAAATTAAAGGATAACGATCTAACCGCATCTAAAGAATCGTCCGCAAAACGATCTACCCGCATCTAAAGAATCGTACTGAAAACGACTCAACTCGATCTAAACATCAACATCGAATCTGTGTACTGAATCGATTCCCTACTTCTGATCCTACAATACCGGTGGAATCGATTCGTTCATTTTTTCTTGCTTTCTTTTGTACTTTGAAAAAGAAAAGTGTTGAATTCGTGAAAAATTTCTACTAACGGTTTTCGAAGGATTTATAGTTTTAGAAGGTCTTGTCTTGAATACGATTTGACTATTTTTATAAATTGCCTGTCTGTTAGTCTGTCTATTTATTTGTCTCTGACAAAAAGATTGTGGGCGGCCTATTTAAAGAACTAATGCATGGAATCTGTTGAAACATTAGATTCAGTTAGACCTTCATGTAAATTGGAGCTGATAACTTTTCGGTGAAAATCGCCCTCCAGGTGGCGCTGCTATGTTGCATTTTTTCATGATTTCTGCATGATCGCTATCTCAAAAACTAATGCACGAATTTTTACCAAACTTCAGATTCCATTAGACGTTGGCGTAAGTTTTTAAAGATTAGGTTTTGATGTAAATTTACTGGTAGGTGGCGCTGCTATGCTGCATTGTCCCCGATTTTCGTAACATCTCTAAGTCAAGAACTAATGCACGGATTTTCATCAAACTTCACATTCAGTTAGACGTTGGCATAAGTTTGTGGTTATCAGGATTCGGTGTAAATCACCCAACAGGGCGCGTTGCTATGCTAAATTGAATTCAGCATTTTTCTCTGGGAGGCATTTCTCAAGTCCCCCCCCCCCCCCCCCCCACGGAACTCTTGAATGTCTCTCTCCAGAACCGCAGAAATCCCTCCCGGAAAAAAACGTCTGAATTAAATTTGCTGAAAACACCAGCATAGCAGTGCAATCTGTTATATGATTTGCATGAAATCCTAATTAGGAATAAAATATGACAGTGTCTAGAGGAATATTAAATTTGATGAAATTTCGTTCATTAGTTCTTGAGATATGATCCCTAAAATCGTGTAAATCCTGACAAACTTGTTAAATTCAGGGGGTGGCCCGGGGCGGGACTTCCCCCCCCGAGCATTGAAATGTCCCCCCAAAAGGTTCGAGATTTTATGCTTAATGTACGAAAGTCCAACACCCCTCCCTTCCTCTGAAGTCTAGAATGCCTCTCGCTGGAGCCGCAGAAATACGTACGCTTTGGTACGTAATCGAAGGTACAGATTCCCCTCAGCACATAAATAAATTAATTTATGAAAAATCAAAAGAATACGAAAAATAAAAAAGAAACAATAAACAAGAGAGAACTTAGAATCTGTACCTTCGATTACGTACCAAGATTATATGAAAGATTAAAATACGCTTTAAGGAAATTTGATATCAATTTAATAGCCACACCTCCTTCAAAACTAAAAGCTCTAATTGAAAGGAAAATTGATCCCATACCTAATAAGGAAATTACAGGTGTTTATTCTATCCCATTTCAAACGGAAAATCAGAAGGAGTTAAGCTACATAGGTATGGCCACTCGAAAATTTAAAGAAATATTGGGGGAGCATATGAGAGATATCAAGTTTAACCGACCGTCTACAGCACTTTCCAGATTAAATCAACGCCAAAATTTAAAAATAGATTTCGAAAACGCAAGAGTTATTTTACCTACATCTGATCATTATGCTTTGAGAATTAGGGAATCATTGGAAATTTTAAGTAAAGAAAATAATGTATGTAACGATGTTTTATCTTATGATATACCTCATATTTGGTTCAACATTTTGAAAAATCTAACACTTCAGCATTGGAACGAAACAACTTCATAGACATCCCCAACAAATAATAGACTGACCCTTTTTCCCAGACTAGTGTATAAATAGCTCAGTGAATGCGACATTCCAATGAAAGTATCCTTTGAAAATGATCGCGTTAGCGATCGAAAGATCTCAGGAATCATCTTTTTCTGTTTCATTATGATTTTAACATCAATGGTTTTTAAGTTTTTAAAGACCAGTTCATTGTGTAACGGTATATTTTAATAAATTTTTATGCACCTTTTTAGTAAACAGTTTAATTTTATTTATGATTCTTCAACAAATCCGGTCTTCTTCTTCTTACCTGTTCACGAAGGACAGCTAATATATCAATATAATAATGTCGAAAGACAGTTGGAACAACTGACCAATATTTTCTTTTTTTAGGTTTGCGTCCGTTTTTGACGGGCATGGTCGTCTAGGTCGTGCATTGTCTTCGGTCGTTTCTCGTGCTTCTTTGAAAATTTTAAACCAATCAAAAATCCGAGTGTGCGACAAACATCCATGTCCGGAAATGTCTTTTAATATAGTATAATCTTCTGTGACCTCTTTTTCGAGTTTCACACACACACACAAATAATAATAAGTTAACCAGTTACTCCATCTGATCTTTTTTTCCGGTGAGTCACAGGCGCATGGATTATTCCCAGCAAATCCTACAACCAAACTAAGGGACGCATGGTCTTTACGATCGAACAGATCGAGTAGATACCACCTAATAGCCTCAAGGGAAATTCAACTGCAACGCGTTTCCTGTTTGCATGTCACACAACCAGTGTTATAATTCAAATTACAAAATTGGTAAAAATTGTCTAAAAAACTAAATCCTCTCTTGGAGAAAAAAGCCTCTCTTGGAACTGGAGATGTCATACGAGGTGTGGCTATTAAATAACCGGTTATTTAATAGCCACACCTCGTATGACATCTCCAGTTCCAAGAGAGGCTTTTTTCTCCAAGAGAGGATTTAGTTTTTTAGACAATTTGTACCAATTTTGTAATTTGAATTATAACAATTTGTTTATTCGTACAAAATATTAATATTTCAGATCATCCAAACCGTTATATAAAACGACAATGATAATTAGAGAAAAACAACTACTATAAAAATTGTCTGCTATTAACTTCAATTATGGAATATTCCTCTTTCTTCAATATTGGAGTGAATTAAAAAAAAAAAAAAAAAAAAAGATCTTTACACATAAGTATTAGATATGATTGTGCTAGTATCTGTAAAAGCATACATTATGTTTGCAAGTAATATGATGGAGGAACCTGCGCAAGATTAGCGCATGTGTCTCCATAAATAATGAAAGGATATTCTAATGTATTAATGTCATGAAGCCTATTCGGCATTTACAAATTATTTTTTAATATTATATCCACTGGTGCAAAAATAAATACTGTCAATAAGATACATAGTCTCTGATTTCGTTTAAAATGTTGCTTTCAATTAAATCCTACACATGCGTGAGTGTTATTCAATAACTTTGATAGAAACTTAAATACGTCAGATATTTCCATAACATGCAGTCGATGAAATTTGTTTCTAACACTATAAGTTACATTTTGTAACAAAATAAATTTATTTTTTTTTTAATGGAAAAAAGAAATAATAATGCTTGCATTCAGCAGAAAGTAAAATGCATGTAATATTTCAACAATGCATTATATTAAAAAATAAGAAAATTCTTTTATCAAGTTTGAAATTAAAGGTGCGATTAGAGGTTTACACACATTTTATATTGATTTTCAAAATATGATAGATAACTTTCATTTGCTAATGCTCTAAGATCAGTCATGAAATATATTTTTAATATTATATAGTCTAATATTATATTAAATCTGTTATATTACAAGAACATTATAAGTCTAAATTACATTAAAGAGTTACATCGGTCACGCAAAATACACGTACGCTAATGTTAATCCAATGGGATAATTTTTTAAGATATCTCGTTTGCATTTCAATATATTTTTTTTTTCTATTGGAGAGCTGCGGTCGATCTCTACAAATGCTATATTGTAATTTCCGATTTATTTGGCAGTTACTTTTACGTATGTCAACTGGTTCCGAAAGTAAAACCATCCTTATAAAAAAAAAATGTAAACAAACTCGGAAAAGTAAAAACGTCCTTTGTAGAGACCGACCTCAAATATGCAATGCCAAAAAATCCTTTAAATATATTGAAATGAAACGCGATATCTTAAAAAAATTATCTCATTGGATTAACTGTAGCTAACGGATGTTTTCGAATCACTGAAGAAGCCCCTTAAGATTAGAATATTCTTTTTAACACTTTCCAACAAAGTTGAAAAGTGTTTATCATTTCGGTTTGTCTGTCCATCTGTGCCAGCTCTAACTCTCGTAAATATACTCGGATTGCCATGAAATCTTTGGATGTTATTAAAGTTCACCATAGTACAATATCTTTTCAAATGAAGTTTGTAGCATGTTTAGTTCATTTACAGGGACAGTCAAAAGTATTCTGTTGCATTACGGTCATTGGGAAAAAATCGTTCAAAAGGATTTTTGATGATGTTACACGCTTTCAAGCAAAAAAAGAAATTTATAGGCATTATGAAGTGCACTAAAAAACATTCTGAAGAATATGCGGTACAAAGAATACTTATTATTCATTTACAGGGCCACACAAAGAATTCCGTTTCATAATGATATGGGGGAGGTTTGTTTGCGTCGTATATTTATTATGTTAAAACTATTTCATATATAATGAAATTGATATACGTTGCTGAGGTTTAGTATAAGTTTTTTCATGCATAATAAGAAATGCATAGCATTTGCAGGGACACACAAAATATTTCAGATACTATATTGTTTCCGAAGTGCTGTACATAAGCGATGATTGCTGGAAATGCATTTTTAATTATGATATGCGCTTTAATGTGTCACTATATTTGTGCATACTATATGGTGTGTAAAAACGCTATAGTTCATATACAGGGCCACACAAAGTAATTCGTAAGGATTATTGAGTATGAGTGTAAATTGCTTTAAGGTGGTTTTTAAAGGAGTTATGCATTTTTAAGGTGAACTGCATTTAGTTTACTAAGAAATGTTTGTAGAATATAGATAGAATGATATACAGGGTCACGCAAAGAATTGGATACATAACCGTCTATAGATGATAATATCTAGAAATGTGATTTCAGTAGTTTTAAGTGTGTTTTAGTTTAAATTAAATTTTAGCTAAATAGAGGCGTGTAATAAAGGTACTATTGGCTATGGACTGTAGCTGCTGAAATCAATTTTGAAAATGTTTAATGCGTTCTAAAATGTTTAATTAGTTATCCAATTTTCCTTATTACCCTAAATAACGAAGATTTGTTAAAGCATACAAGAAGTGTTGGAAAGTGTTTCATAATATATGCTTAACGTATGATTTTTCTTTCTTGTTCCATTCTAAATTGGTTTCTTAAACATTCAAATTATTTATGTATTAATGTAATTTAAATAGCTATCGTAACTATTCAGATATCTTAAATTTTATTTAAATTGAACTTAATTCGCGTTTCTGTAAAAACTCCCGTTTTTGAAACTGATAATTCAATAGTTTTATTTGATTGATATAACTTCGAATAATCATTTTAAATACGAAAGAATTAAATAAGTTCAGAAAAATTTCAAATATTATTATTATTTATAAAGGTTGTAGAAACAGTTTTTAGAAATGCATACGTAATTCTGTTTCACAGAGAAAGCATCCTCATTAAATAGAGGAAGAATTTATTCATTAATATGAATGGCATTCTTAAACAAGTTAACATTTTCTCTAATAAAGATTCAAATGCAGTTTAAATAGAAAAGGCCGACTAATTCGAGAAATGTGAATTCAATTTAAGCTTGTTTTTAATCAAATTATAAGGGCGCAAAATAAAGGTTCAAGGTAATTTTGCAAATTTAAGAAATTCTTTATAAGTAGTTTAGGTTAAAATTAATAACAAATAAATAAAATTCGTCTTTGAATTAAACAATTAAAGTTTCGCAAAACAACTTAATATTGAAACGGTTTTGTACAACGTTAATAAAAAAAAATCTTGTATAGGACATAAAATAAATATTTTTATATCTATATTAGGAGATGTTTTTACATAATGATGTCATTAACTATATCTCTATGTTAATATTGACCTTCTATACGACACAGCAAACTTGCTATAAACAGCAGTATTTTCATCTTGCAATATTTAACCATATACAAATGAAATAACACTCTGCGTAGCTTTTGGAATATCATAGTAAAAGAAAAAATAAAACACTACTTAAATTCGGAACTTCAAAATAAACTTCATATATTGCAATGTGGAAACATATACTAATGAAATATATTCCATTGAAGCTTTTGGAATATACCATACTTTAAAAATTTTTCCTCAATACGTATGTATAAAATTCTATATATAATGTACAGTGTACAAGAATTCTATTGGATTCCCGAGTACTGCCGAAAACTGCTGAAAGTGGATTTTCAACTACCTTATGCTTTTCTAACTGGAAAAATTTTTTGTAGGCTTCGAAGAAGGTATCTCAATATAACAATAATCAAATGTATATCTAAATTTATAGGCAATAAACATACTTGATCAAATTAACTTTAGTGGTATTCAGACTGTTAATGGTAACTGACGAAACTGTTTTCTGAGATGCGTTTTCTAATCTATTTGCTAACATATATTCTTTCACCTTAATTAACCCTGAAATTTCGTTATAGTTTTCTGGAAGTGCTCTGTTGTTTTCATTATAGTTTTCAGGATGTGTTCTGCAGTTTTTGTTATAGTTTTCTGGAAAGTGTTTCAAAATATATTTTTGACTCATGCTTGTTTGTTCTTTTCACGTAAGTATATGTTCATTGATTAACGGTTTTACATTTAAAAAAAAGTTTCTTTTTTTTTTTTTTTACAACTACAATGACAGTTTTATTATCAAATATAATAAAGATTACACCTGTGACTGTGTTGACAGGAGTACATGCGAGTTTTTTGCAAATTAAGAATTTCTTAACGTATTTTTAATCCTCCTGCCAATATCTTGTCCCGAGCTACGCGCAAAAAGCGTTTGCATCCACACATTGCTGGTTTTCAGCTCTTCGCATTCTACGCAGTTTTCGTGTACGACTGCATGCGGGGAGTTTTTCTTCTGTTACTAATTATTATTTCCAGCATTTTGCTTTATGCAAATTTTTCGGAAAATGTGTGGGGTGACATAATGGTTTAACTCTTGATGGTTGTGATAAAAGAGGCGGCTCTGTTTTATGATTTGGAAGTGATGTGATTTTTCAACGTTTAAGCAACATATTGTTTCTATTTCAGAGTATGTCTATAGTTACTTGTTTTTAAATATTTAATGACTTGTAAGTTTTTCGACATCGAAGGAGTAATGTCTGCTTTTGTGATTTTAAATGAAAGTATGAAAAGTTCACCGTGTCTTAAATTTTTAATCAGCTGATAATAACATCATATACTGCTCCTTTACCCTGCTCTGGTCTGAATTTAAGTTGATTAAGCTCGACGAATTTCTCATGTGTAAGTTTTATTCATGAGCTAATGGAAATAGTGAATCATCACTCTCTCGAATTAGATATTAAACCTGTTGAAAATAATCATAGCACTACATTAAATTCTTATTAATTTCCTTTTGTACAACTATGTTTCTTGTGATTGGTTGTTTAATGTAGCTTTCTTTCACGGCCGCCAATTCCCCAACATGGGCCTTGCAAAATCTATAAATACCTGTAAATTTTCTGTTTTCTTTGAGTATGTTTGTGTAATTGTTCTTGTTAATATCAAATAAACTCAATTCGATCCACGCCTTTATGTCTGCCTTTTATTTATTTCAACAGCAGAGCGTGGTTCTAGCAAGTGTTGAAATGAGCTGCGAGATATACTGACGCCCTTATCTTTCTGTTTTTCATTTCTGCTGGGATTTTGAGTGAAAAAGATTTTATCTTTCTTTTATATATTTTATCGAGCAGAATGGATTCTTCAAAAGATTTTTATGGCATTTCTCTTTTTGAAGGTGATGAAAAAGTTTTTTCGGTATGGAAACGAAGAGTAACGGCAATTTTTGCTGCTAAGGAATTGGAAAAATTCCTGGAAAATGAAGCGGCTCGAGACAATGCCGCCGATGTCGTGAAAGCAAAAAAGGCTTACGCTTTATTATTATCATTATTAAGTGATAATGTTCTTGCGTCTCTTCAAGATGAAAATACAGCTCATAAAATTTGGAATAAATTAGAACGCACTTATGATACAAAGCGTGCAGTGAATCAAATTTTAATTCGGAAGAGATTGGCAACGATTAAGAAAGATCGTACAGTTTCTATGAGAAATCACATTGATGAAATAAATAAATTAATTTCGGATCTTAAGCTGTCTGGGGCAGAAGTTAATGAAACGGATACTATTGTTTATATTTTGATGTCATTGCCTCAGGAATTTGAAAATGTTAAGATTGCTTTAGAAAACCAACCGAATTCTGTTTTGACATTAGATTTCGTGACACAAAGATTATTAGATGCTGAAGTACTTCTTTTGGATTCAAAGAAAGAAAAAGTATATACTAAAGCTGCTCATGATAATACTGCATTTGTGTCGACTCGCAAAGAATTCTTTTGCAAAATTTGCAACTCTAAAGGGCATACAGCGAAATATTGTAGAAAGAAAATTACTTACCATACTTTTGGAAAATCCGGACAAATAAAACGTAACTGTAAAGCTGTTAAAAATTCAAATGAAGAAAATTTTGCCTCTTCAGCTGTTTCTTTCGTTGCTGGAAGCATTAAAAAGAATGAATTTATAGTAGATTCCGGAGCAACTTCCCATATGTGTTCTAATGAGAATTATTTCGCATCCTTAGTACCTTCTTCAGGAACTATTAAATGCGCATCGAAAACAACGAATCTTGAAATCAAAGGTATTGGAAATATTATCGGAAAACTGCCAAATGGAATAGAAATTTCTTTAAAGGATGTGCTTTATGTTCCAGACTTAAACGGGCAACTCTTTTCCGTTAGGAAAATTGAAAGTGCAAATTATACAGTTATTTTCAAGAATCAAAAGTATTTATGGAAAAAAGGGAGAAACCGTTTTTACTTTGGTGAACGTGATTTGAATGGACAATACGTAAGTGATTTTGTCCCTGTTTACGAAACCGTTCTTACTTCAAAGGAAAATCATTGTGATATCTGGCATCGCAGACTTGGTCATCCGAGTAACAAAGTATTGAAAGATATGAAGCTTCCGGTACCTGATTCTTTTTGTTATATTTTTGCTCGTGCAAAACAGAGTGCAACACCAATGGGAAGAGGACCAAGAAAAAGAGAAACCAAGCCAATGACTTTGATTCATAGTGACATTTGTGGACCTAATTTTCCGACAACTTTTTCTGGCAAGTGCTATTTTATGACTCTTATCGATGATTTTTCTCGTTTTACTGAAGTACGTTTACTGAAACATATTTTTCTAATGATTTAGTGAATTTTACTAGAGAACTTGGTATAGTGATCGATCCCACTCTTCCATACACGCAATCTTTGAATGGAGTAGCTGAACGCTGCAATAGGACGTGCTTTGATTGCTGAATGAAATTTACCAAAGACTTTTTGGGGTCAAGCTATCCTTTCAGCAGCTTACTTGTAAAACCGAATGCCAAGCAGCACTATTGAGAACAAAACTCCGCACTTCCTGAAATATGGAGAAGAAGCCGATTTCAAGCACATACGTGTTTTTGGATGCAGTGCTTACATGTTAATTCCTTCCGTTCATCGAAAGAAGCTTGAAGATAGGTCTAAACAAATGATCTTCATTGGTTATTCTTCAATGGGATATAGATTACTAGATCCTGAAACGAAACGCATAACTGTATCAAGAAATGTGAAATTCGATGAAGAGAAAAAGGAAAATTTTCAGTAGAAACAATACATTCTAGAAAATTCAGAACCAGTCGATAATGAAATTGATCCAGATGTTCTAGAAAATACGAGTGATGAATTAGATGATCCTGGAGAGAAAGAAGACAAAACAAGAAAATCTGAAAGATTTAAAAAGCAACCTGTACGGTATCCAGATCCTGAAGTTTACGAAGCATTACTTTGCCAACAAGAAACATTAACGTTTGATGATATCAAATCTCTCCCTAGTGATGAACAACGCTTGTGGAAAGAAGCTATGGACGCGGAGATTGAAAGTATGAAAATCAACGATGTCTGGGATCTTGAAAAATTACCACCTGACAAACGACCTATTTCCTGCAAATGGGTATTTACCATCAAAAGAGATGGTCGACATAAGGCGAGACTCGTAGCTCGTGGATTTATGCAAAAAGAAGGGCTAGACTATAGGGAAACCTTTTCCCCTGTAATAAGTATGCCAGCTTTACGTTTGGTTCTTATTTTGATTTTAAATGAAGACTTATATGCATTTGTGTTAGATGTTAAAACAGCGTTCCTGAATGGTAAGTTAAAGGAACTTGTTTTTATGGATCAGCCGCAAGGCTATGATGATAAAAGTGGGCGAAAGTGTAAATTTAAAAGAAGTTTATATGGTCTAAAACAAGCCCCACGACAATGGTTTGAAAGGTTTCATGAATTTATTTCAAAGTTAAATTTTAAATCTTGTGATAATGAACTTTGTATTTTTATTCGGTATAATAATGATCATAAAATAATTATTGCTTTGTATGTAGATGATATGTTAATTGCAGGTTCAGATGTAAATGAAACTAATGTAGTTATTTCCCTACTATATAAAGAGTTTCATATGTCAAAATCGGAAAGTGTTTCAGAAATTTTAGGTATTCAAATGAAATTCAATTCTGATAGTTTGATAATGGATCAAGAGTCTTACATAATTAAATTAAGTAAGTTTAATATGCTAGATTGTAAACCCAGTGACATTCCTATTTCTCCTAAGTCCACCCCATCTGATTTCAAAAATGGTAAACCTTTTAATGGTCCATATCGTGAACTTGTAGGTTGTGTATTATATTTAGCTTATATTTCTCGACCTGATATTTTGTATGCTATTAACTGTTTAAGTCAATTGCAAGAAAATCCTACTGAAATTGCATGGAAAGCACTTAAGAAAATCTTAAGATATTTAAAAGAAACATTGTCTTTAAAACTAGTGTATAAAAAGCAAAATTCTGATCCTAAATTATCCATGTATGTTGATGCTTATTGGGGGGCTAACACAAATGACCGCAAATCAGTAACAGGTTATATTTTAATGTTTTGTAACATGCCTGTTCTGTGGTGTTGTAATAAACAAAAATCAGTTGCTTTATCGTCAACTGAAGCTGAAGTCATTGCTTTAACTAAAAGTTTGCAAAACTTGTTATGGTTTAAAAATATTGCTAGTGAAATTGTAAATATTAAGGATTTAGTAATTTTTGAGGACAATCAATCATGTATAAAATGTATCAGTAATGATAGTAATTATGGTAGAAAAAAACACATCGATATCAAATTGAAATTTGTTCGCAATATTATAAAAGAAAATAACATCAAAATTGAATATGTTCCTACGAATATGCAAATTGCTGATTTATTTACAAAGGCATTACCTAAAGTTAAATTTTATGAACTATTATTTCTTTGTTGTTTGTACAAGCAATGTTTGAATTGTGTCCTATTATTATTAATGATTGATTTCAAGAAATTTCTTTGTTTTCTGATGTAATGCTAGATTATGGGCGGGTGTTGAAAATAATCATAGCATTACATTAAATCTTATTAATTTCTTTTTGTATAACTATGTTTCTTGCGATTTGTTGTTTAATGTAGCTTTCTTTCACGGCCGCCAATTCCCCAACATGGGCCTTGCAAAATCTATAAATACCTGTAAATTTTCTGTTTTCTTTTAGTATGCTTGTGTAATTGTTCTTGTTAATATCAAATATACTCAATTCGATCCACGCCTTTATGTCTGCCTTTTATTTATTTCAACAAAACCTGTTTAATGTGTTACAGTAGTATGCACTGAACTTACCTAAGAAGTGCAACGTAAATGCTCAGGCACATACTTTCAAAATTTTTATAATTGATTCAATAAAATAAATACTTTTTAAATACTTACTGATAAAAACTTTATAAATACGAATTCATTTAGGGATAATTATTTGTACTATAACTATACGCTTTCTTTGAGAGAAGTTGAAAAATGTATTTCTATTTCTGTGTTTCACTACATTAAATAACAGTATGAGGAAAATCATGTACCTATATGATTATTCCTTTCTGTAGAAACAAAATATTAATTTGAAAAGAATAAAATATTTTGATATATTTTAATCAATTTGGACAAATTTTATATCTATTGTACACAAAATAGCCTATCTACAATTCTTGATATAAAATGTCTTAAAACGCATATTTGAACATATCTTTTATATCTTTGGAAATGATGTATGCTCAAAATTTCAAAGAATGTTACATGTAATATAAAATATAGGAAAAAATAATCTTTTACAAATTTAATCGTATTTTTTTAAATTAAGATTTACATTACAATGCGTTTTTATTGGCTGCAGTCATGCATTTTATTTATATTTAAAAGTAAGATGGAAAAATTACATTTCTTTCATTGTTTATTATCATATAGCAAGTGTAGCGTGAAAATATAAGTAATCACGGAAGTGTGACCCCGAATCTACAACTATACCGTTCAGTGTACTACGAATTGGAAAATGTCAACATATTCTAAATTATAATTTTTATAATAGGTGATTTAGTTTCATTAGGTGTTTAGGTCTAATAAACGATTGCAGATATCTATGATTCTTTCAACAAGAACAAAGAGATTGTTTCTCAAATTTTAATTGAAGACAATGCAAACATATATAGAAATGTATAAATGCCCATTGTGCATCATCTTTTTTTTTTGTATGGGAATTCGTAAAATCCGACCGTCACGTGTGTTAAAATATAAACGAGTTTCGCATGTCTTTGAGATCCAGGCACACCCAAGCAACCACATTATTCATTCCATTCTGCAAATTCTTGCGCCATCGTTTGGCTTTAAAAGAAGGAGCTAATTTTGTAGGCTAGAAAATGCCGATATATATATATATATATATATATATATATATATATATATCAGTTTTTATTAAGTCGGTTTGTGTTTGCCTTTAAAAAAATGAAATTTCTAATTCTTACAATGTTAATTCTGTAAGACTATTTTCCTAAAATCAGAAATCGTATAAAATAACTATTTTGACATAAATGAATTTTTTATTTGTTCAGTTTATTCATGCATTCTACTACCAACAGATAAAAGATAAAATATAATGGGCTTTCTGTTCAAGTTTTGAGTTTCTCAATTAATTACACAAACAATGTACAAATCCATTGCTGTAGAATTTTATTTTTACGAACATATAAGAACAACTGATTGATTGATTGATTTTTGACGGCCTATTATCTGCACGAGGGATATAGGCCCAGGGGGGGTGTGCCCTTCGTGGGGGTCTTTCTAAGGGAACCTAACCCGTATTTACGCATGGAAATCCATGGCTCGAAGAAAACCACGAAAACTCCGAACGATTAGGCCGACGGGCGCGATTGGGTTTGAACCCAGCACCTCCCGTCTACCAGCTTCGAGAGCAGAACCTCTCAGCCACTGGTGGGGCCTATAAGAACAACTGATTTATAATGGGTATACGTAGAAAAAATAATATGAGTATAAGTATTAAATTAATACAATCTATAGAAAACTAAAAATATAGAGTAAAGAAACAGTATAATAACATAAATTTTAATGAATTGTTACGCACTTTTTTTTTTCTCGAGATGACAAAAGTGAACAAAATTACCTCTTGTATTCAATGCTCTCATGTTTGTAAAGTGTAGAAGAAAGGTTAAGACATTTTTAGAAAATAAAAACACATATACCAGAAAAAAATAAAGATATTATTACTTATAAAATTATTACTTACACTAAAGCTTGGAGTCGTCTGTGAACTTTCAACCAATCAAGTGATGCTACTGTCTCCAAAGACAGTCTAAAAATAGAAGTACAGTACAGCGCCGATTATCCGCGGAATTGGGTAGCAAAGGCACTGCGGATAACCCGGAGAGACTGAAAATGTTGTGCAAGCACGAAAAAACGAAAATTCAGCATAAAAACTATGTTTTAGTGCACAAAAAACATAATAAAATGTTTAAAATACATACATATGCACATTACAGCAAAAACCTTTGCTTTACGTCTCAATCATTAAAATAAAGAATACTAAACAAGAAACAATGCCATGCATACTGTACAAAAATTGATGAGTTACACCATTTTTTAAAAAGCAGCCCCTTGTTAATGCTTCTTGCTTTGGAAACGCCTTTTCTATCTCAAAAATGAAGCTATTCTTGATATGATCGCCTGGATTTTCACATAATAGCCTTCTTTTATTGTTAAATATTTTAATTGCTGCGTTTCGTTTTGATAATAAAATCATGAAAAGACATCGAGACTTTGTATCCGATATTTTGAACATGGATAACGAATCTAGAAATATTCTTCTATTGCTTTTTCTGATGACTTGATGATGATTGCTTTTTCTAAATACAAGAATTTTTCTGATTATATTTATTTGTAGGGCTTAATGTGTTTTCCTTGCTGTTGGCTTGAATTTAAATAAAAATAAAAAAATAAAAATAAAAATCCGCTCGCTTATAATCGGGGCTTTTCTGTAGTCTCTAAATTAATCGAAGCAGAGAAACTAAAAATTTTTAATAAAGTTTTGATTCCGTAATAAACAACATGTGTTATAGATTTTGACTGACACTACCGTTGTAAAATTCAGTACATACGAAAAGTCGTTTTTAGTTATTTTTAAAAAATTGACTATGCAACTAGTCCGTTTTGGAAAGTTACCATTTCTAAAATTAAAAGCAGCAAATGGAAATTTAAAAAATAGAAAAATAAAAAATTCTTTAATCTTGGTGCAGCCTGAAGGTTCCTGATTCGTTAATGCTCTTTAAGGCTTTTGAAAATAACAAAATAGGTAACAACGGTGATTCCTTTGATAACAATCAGTTGATAACACCGGTGTTTATAGTTTAATTTTCGTAACTGCTTATTACTTATCCATCATACGTAGTATAGGGTAAGTCTTGTAATGGTTTTAAAAATTGACGAATTTTGGCGTTTCAGACACTGGAGATTCCGAAAAAACATATTTTTAGAAAAAAAAAAATTGCCGTCCGTCTGTGTGTGTGTGTGTGTGTGTCTGTAAACTCTCTATCTCCCGAAAAAATTGAGATAGAGACTTGAAATTTGGTGCATACTTAGGAAGCAATAATCGGAAGAAGCTTTTTGAATATCAGTAACCTAGATTCTCCGGAACTATTTTTTCGGACTCTCGAAATATTCGTTGTGATAAAAGGTATACAAAAATTTTCGAAATTGTTTATTTGAAGGAGTGAATATAAAAGACAATAAAAACCCATAAATTTTGCATAAAGAAGGAAGTCGATCGGATAATTAGTTTCCGAGATATTTGTAATCATATGTTTCACACTCTTTGATTTTTCATGACATTGTATTTCATTCAAATTCCAATTCAAAGATATATTTTAATTGAAAATGAGACGCTTAATCCGAGGCAGTGAACTGTTAGTTAATACAATTATAATTTTTTGAGTTACAAAGATGTTTCTTTTATGCAATTCAGTACTACTCGATTATCCCACCAACCAAAAAACTATCGACAAACTATAAGATTAAATGCCAATAAAGGCTTATCGTAAATGTCAAGCATTTAATGAATATCCATACCTACGAGGGAGGTTACCATAGGGGGGACCCTGTTCTGTCGCCAAATGCAGCCAACTTTGTAACCAATTTGGCGATATATTGCCAGAAGTGACGCCAATTTTGAAGTATCTCTAATATTTCGCCAAATTCCCATAGACTTCCATTGCAATCCAATAGTGTTTACTTGCTTACAGAAAATCAACAAATTGAGATATTTTAATGCAACAAAAAGTAATATTAGCTTAAAGGATTATATTAATTATATTTAAGGAAGTCCAAGTAAATTAAATTATGAATAAAGTAAGATGATACAATGCTTAGCATGTATCACATGTTTTGTTTTCATATATTATATTATGTATATGCATGATGGGTAAGTATTACGGATTCCCCCAACGAATAGTTATATTTATGAGACAGTTTTTGAGATTCTTGTAACATATGAAAGATTGTATTTGTAACCGGAAACATAAAATATTTCAGTTTTATAGAAGTATTTCTTTTCAAGGATTTAAGATGTTTGTGTTTTTTGAATAAAGAAAATTTCTAAGACAATATATATTTAAGTTGTAGTATAAACACTTCAATTCCGTTCCAAAAAAAATCTTGATATGACAGTCAGCTTTCAGTTATACCTCTTGTGTTATAAGAAGAGTAATATCATAAAAGTTTTCGCTATCTTTTGCTTAACAATAGAATAGTTTCTTAAAGGTATTCACTGAAAACTTTTAACAGGCTTGTCGCTTGAAATATAAAATAACCACAAATTCGTTTTCATCTTTAGAAAGTATAACCAATTCATTCACTTAGTTTTAGATTAAATTTTGATTCTGCGATTTCGTTCTTTTCTAACACTTTCCAATAACATCTAAAAGTATTTATGAATTCTATTTGTCTGTCTGCCGTCTGTCCATGCTGCAAGTCACGTAAATATAGTCCGATTAGCATGAGCTGCATAAATGTTTTGGGGTATTGCTATGGCATGTTCGGTATCGAAAAAGAAGTTTGTAGTATTTACCGTTCATTTAAGGAGACACTCAAAATATTTCCGTTTTATTCCGGTCTACGGAAAAAAACTAGTTTGCGAAGTATTTGAATAATATTACACTATTTTCAACATACCCAAATTCACATATATCACAAAGCTGTACTATAATTTTCTTGATGTAGAATTTGAAGTTCATTGGATTTATTGTTCATTTACAGGAACACACAAAAGAGTTTGCTACGGAAGAAATAGAACAATAATTCACTTATTGAAGACTATGAGCAATTTCTGGAAGTTTGTTTCCAGTTGTAGAAAGAGTTTTTAAATTGAACTCTTTTTTAAAATATTACTTGGTGCGTATAAGATCTATGCAGATCATATACAGGGCAATGAAGAAAACTCATTTCCGTTTATTCATGAAAATTGCAGAATGGAAATTTCCAAATGTGCTCTATGCATTTAGCTGAATTAACTTTTAGCATGCTAACTTTAAGCATACATACAAATCTATAAATCATATAAATTGCTGAGCAAAAAAAAAAAAAAGAAAAAAGAAAAAATCTGATATTTTTATGACTATTGATTGCAATAGCAGAAATTGTGTTTTGGAATGTGTTATGCGTTTTAAAATTGAACTATTTTTTCAGTATTACTTGGTGTGTATAAATTCTATACATCATATAGAAGGCTGTGTAAAAGATCTCAAGTAAATTTCCGTTTATTCGTAGAAACTGCTGAATGGAAATTTTCAACTGTGCTATTCCTTTAACTGAACTAGCTTTTACCATACTACGCAATACCCATACAAATCTATATATCCTATACAGTGCGTCACACACACAGACACAAAAAACCCCCTTATCTATGGTAATAGCAGAAATTGAGTTTTCATATGTGTGATACGTTTTTCAAATCATTTATTTAGACATCATATTTCACCTTAATAAACATGTAAGTTACGTTACAGTATTCTGAATGTGTTGGAAAGCATTTCATAATCTGTTCTGAACACATTACTTTTTTTTCTTTTTTTAATCAAAGGACTCATAGTCTCATCGTCCAACATTTCGCACCAAGTATCCACTTTTGCTAAAAATTTATCTTGCGTCGCATGTAATACTTCCCCTACGGTGGATTCTTTAAAAAAACTATGCTTGAGTTTCCGTTGAAAAAAAAAAAATCACTGATTGATACTTAGAAAACTAATGAGCAGAATGAGAATTTTCATAGATAGACGCCATTTTTTCTTTTTGTTTTAAGGGATATATTTTTCTTCATTATTTTTCTTTAAATTTGTGTTACATAAAACAGTCAGTTCAATTCTGGCTATCTACGTTAAATAGATCCGACATACTGTTTGCTGTACAAAATATAGACGATTTTTTTCTTTTATTTAGAACTCCAATAATTGTTAATATTTAGTATATTTCCTCAAATTACCGAACAACGAAACAAAAATCGTTTTGGTACTTTCGTAATAGCCGCATGTCAGCTGTCAATAGCGTAATACTTCACTATAGTATTTATTTCTAATAACTATAGTGTAACTATAGTATAACTTTAGTATTTGTGTTTTTTCTTATTTTAGTGTAAGTGTAGAAATCGGTTGAATGTCTTATACATTCCTGTTTTTAGGGTTCCGTACTTAAAAAGTAAAAACGGAACCATTATAAGATCACTCCTGTGTCTGTCACTCACAGCCCTTTTACTAGTAAACTATGGAACGTGGAAAGTTCAAATTGTGGGAAATAATAAAGACTGTTGACCCACATATTTACAGATTATTAAACATTTACAAATATTTTTAGGAAAAATGTAGATGGGCTAATTAAGTTACTTGAAAAAAATATTTTATTTGTATATCATGTGGGGTATCCTGTGAAAGCTTTCGTAACGCTGAACTCAAAAATATATTTCATTTAATTTTAGGTATTATATTTTCAAAGTTATGGTTTAAAATGTAGTGCAAAAATATGCCCCCCTCCCCATCTAATTCCGAATCTACTGAAACTAAAATTATGAAAAAAATTAGAGGAAGTAGACGTTAATTTAAACCTTGCAGGAAAATTATAGTGATTACCCTAGGTCACATAGTTTTTGAGAAAATCGCATTTTCTCGTTAAACGCAAATTTCGATTTACGGGCATTCAGCAAAAGTGCTGAGCAGCGCTGACGGTATCTCTCGCAGCAGAAGTATGAAAGCAATATTGATCACGAATTTCGAAAAAAATCGTCGGTATTTAGCCGAGATATTAACCCTTAAAGACAGGGACGGTTTGGACATACATAATGACATGGACGGCGTACTCTATGACCCATCGGCTTATAAAGACTAAGATAACAAATTTTAAGGATATATTTGTGTAATGCAATGACCAGTAGCAGTATAAAAGCAATAAATGCCAAATTGTTAAAAACAGACTAACTTAATAAGAATTAATCTCATGAATACTATGAGATACGCGACTAGTTTGCAATTAATGGATCTCTAAATACACCTACAGCGTCTTTAAACGTTAACTAAAACCTATATGGAAAAACGCGGCACGGACCAAGGCGGCGTTTCAACTTTGCGATGTGCGTCCGTCCTTTCGAAGCGCGCTTAGAGCAATACTTAGTTTAAATTTAGAACAAGGGCTTTCTTTATACAGTGTAAAAAGAAAAGATTATTACTGCGCCGAATTTAGGTTTATGAAATGCCAAATGAAATTTAAAAATGCATTACTTTTATTGTCAGCTCCGAATTAAGTTCATTTCAAACAAATTAGGAAAAGATTAAAAAAAGAGTTATACAGAATAGCTGTATTTGATATTATTTTGGTTTCATATCTATTTGAACTTTCATGGTATATCCATTTATATTTTTCTAGTATATACAGCTATACCCAATCCTACATTGTATAATTTTTACAAAGTCTTAGTATTCTGTCCGCAATTTTTTTTTTTTTATACTACGCTTACTAATTCATATATTATAGTACGGAACCCTCTGTGCGCGAGTAATTCTCGCACTTGACTGATTATATTTATTTAATTTTACTTATTTGACAAGTTTTAATTTGATTTTGCAATTACTTATTGAATGTCTTTTATGAAACACACAAATTCTGAATTATATTCATTGTTTAAAATACAAACGGGTTAATAATTTGTAATTAGATTGCAGGGAGATTTAAAAATAGTCATGGTTTAAAATTATTTAAAAATACATAATCTATCGTAAATTGTGATATAGTTTTCAAAAAATTGGCTTTTCATCTGATTTTCTATTTGACAGTGTTAAAAGTGAAATTAAGCGATATTTAAAAATTGCAGTTAAAATTACAGGTTCTTTTCATTATCTATGTGAAGTCAATGTTAATCACAGTGTTTTGTTTTAAAATACTAGGGGGCTCTGCCCCCTACGAGCTACGCTCGTCAACCCCCGTTCAGACACCGCAGACTCTAAAAGTACGCTAATTTTATCGGCTTTAAAAAGATTTCGGAAGATTGAATTATAATTTAAAAAACAGTGGCGATCTCCCTATAAACGGATTTCTATTCATTTCTCTTTGAATGGGGAATTTTAAGGCCAAATCCGCTGCGGTACTACTTTATGAACCCGTCGACCAATTTCGCCAAATTATATAAATCGCCAAAGCACTCGCCAATTATACAAACTGACATAATTTTTATTAAAAATAACTTGATGACGTAGACACGTGTAACTTGCTTAAAGTCAAGTTCATGTGCCATTTACGATCAACCATTATTGCCATTTAATCTTATAGTTTGGCGAATGATAGATTTTTGGTCGACGGGATAAATAAGTAGTACCAAAAATACATATGTCAATTGCTGTTTTCGTCTTTGACGTAGACACGTGTAACAACATTTCAAAATAAGCTAATGTAAAAGGAATTAAGTAAACATAGTCTTTGTCTCCCGGTATTTTTTAACAAAGCGAAAAGAAAGTTCTTTCAAATAAACTTTTTAAAATAATCGTTTTTAATCTGACGTAACTTTGACCAAACTATTCTTTCTCTTTTTAATATTCACGTGAAAATACTTGTATTAGAAATGAAATATTATTTGCGCTTTCCACTGTTTATACAGTTGGCAACAGTTTAAATTAATATCACTTTCTAAAATCTGTAAAAAATATCTCTAGAAATGCTGAAAATTTGAATTTAAAATAGAAATAAAACCTCAAAAAATTAGTCAAATTAAAAAAAGAAAAACAGTCTGCACACCGGGAACTTCAAACGTATAAAATGATCTAAAAAGTATTAAATTCCTATGAGTAGTTTTTGCTCCTATAAAACTTTTTTAGTGGAACGATTTTGTCCAACTTTAGCATTAAATATCTCTTAAAATAATCCTTCGATTTGAAAACTGTCTGCATCAGCGTGTTTATCAAACATTTCTGTATAGTACTACCGATTTTCATATTTTTGTATGCATTATTTGTTTAATATTAACGAAGAAAGACCCCCTGTCACAAAAAATTCAAAACCGGCGGCGGTGACAGCGGTAGTTACTTTTTTTTTAGAATAGAGAGATACTGCATAAATATTTTTACTTCAGAATATCATAATTTAAGAAATCTTAATTATTTTTTTCATTCTCTAAATTCTTCTAAAATAAATTAATATCGGCAAAAAGAAAGCTTAATTATACCTGCGTTTTCGCAAGATTTTTTTTTTTTTTTTTTTTTTTTTTTTTTTTTTTTTTTTAATTTTTGTTGCGCCTACTAGTACTGATACATGAAGCTAATTTTATTGCTACTCGTATGTCTGATACTGGTACATGAAATGAAAAAAAAAATACAGCATGTGAAATCAAAAATCAGCCTAATCGCCCCTACTCGTTCTTGATTTTTCAGTTCACTTTCTCCGTGGTTTCTGCGTGTGTATATTACTTATTTGAACGAGCTTCAATATCACGTTAATAAAGCTTGCTTACAAAAAAAAAAAAAAAAAAAAAAAAAAGAACTCCTTAAAATTTAAGGACAGCTTATCTTAAGTAAATTTGGAGAATTTAATGGCTAAAATTTATACATAATTTTAATTTAAGAAATAACATTTTAAAACGTTTTCATTCTATTTAATACTTGAAATATTTTAATAAAAATAAAACTGGAAAATGAATGTAAATGTAATAATTTAAATCTAATTATGATAAGAATTTGTTTGAAAATGTTGCCTAAATTATGTTCGATGTTTTTATGTTGTTTGTTAAATCCTGAAAATAAATTTAGATAATTCTTACATACTATGCCCTACCTGCGGCCGAGAGGTTCTGCTCTTAAAGCTGGTATACGAGAGGTGCTGAGCTCGAACCTAATCGCGCCCATCGGCCTAATCGTTCGTCGTTTTCCGTGGTTTTCTCCGAACCTTGGGTTTCCTTGCGTAAATACGGGTTAGGTTCCCTTAGATAGAACCCCACGGAGGGCACCCATACCCCCTTCTGGCCCATATCCCAAGTGTAGATAATTGGCCGTCATAAAACAACACCAACACACCTTAAAGATGGAAAGTTCCGCGGAGACTTTTTAATGTTCGTACCAACCAATCATTTTATAAACAAAGGTACCATAAATTTAATGGTTTTAATCACGCTCACTGAAAATTTTATTAGCATTGCATAATATCAGAAATGAATAAACATACATTCTAAAAGGGAATCGGAATACATTATATTATTAATATTTAATAGCATTAGTAACAATTTATTAAATTTAAATCAATTTACCATTTGTTAAATATGATAGAATGTTCAAGAAATGCAGGCGATAAATAAGACAACATTGGAAATTATAGTCTGCCGATGTTCTTTTCCTGTCGAAACTTATACTTCTTATCCACAATAAATTCAAAACACTTTTAATTATTTTTTTCCGAAGCTGAAGGTGGCTAACTTTATAAAACTCATTCACTTTATAAACGCACAAAATGGTAAGACATGTAATAACGTACAAATGGAAAGAAAAGAAAATTCAAAAATTTTTTCAGCAGAACTGAATACTTGAGTAAAAGGTAAAAGTGCTAAAAGTTGAACTGTGAATTTTTACATGTATTAAAAATTTTATATTATATTATCGAAATAAATTACTTTCTTTCAAAAAATCTTTTTCTTGCAAGAAAGACTTGAAATAAGGAAATGCTGGGAGATGCTGAAAAATAAAATAAAAGTTAAAATGTAATAAAATTTCTGATTGTGTTTGCTACGTAGTAAGTACTGTCGTGCAATTTAAAGTAAACCAATGATGCCGCCAGAAAATAAAATGTCTCATGATGACATTCTTTTGTATATGGATGCGCCAATGCCTGAATAATTTAGGGGTAGGAATTCATTGCCTTGACATAAAACAACTCCAGTTAAATGAGGAAAATTAAGCGTCCATGTAGACCATTTATGCATTGCCCGTATTAGCAAGGATATATTATTACTTTGCAGAAACTTTTAGTAAAGATCATCATAATCCTCTCGGGAAAATATACCGACAATTAGAAAAAACCATTCTACCACAGAAAATGTTTTATTTTGGAATAATCCCATTTTTTTACTGTTAGGGGAAGACGGGGAAAGATGATGAAGATAAATTTCTACAAATTTTCAAAACTACTGTGAATTAATTTATATTTCTAAGAGATCTTTGTCAATATCTTGCTTGGTACTACGAATATTTTCAATTGCTCCTTTCAACTTTAAAAAAGGTAAACCATCGGATTATCCAAAAAATTAAATTTCCCCAGCCATGGGGTTAGATGACGAATGGGATGGAATATGATGACGAATGATATGGGATAAGTTGACAAACAAAACTTTGGATTTGAGAACTTCACACAAACTTAATTCAGAAACTCAAGTAAAACATTTTATAATAAATAAATTTTATTATTATTGTTATTTAATTTTTAAATAAACGAAAGGTAAAAGCAAAAAATACTAATTATAAGTTCAAACTACCCATAAATTATATATTAATATGCATTTCGTATAGAAAGTGAAAGTAACATTCGGACAATTTAATCATTGAGCTTACATTAGACTTTCAATGAGAAATATTCTAAAAAGTAGGCTGCACACTGCGATCCATTTTTCCAAAAAACAAACAAAGAAATTATAACTGACTTCATTTTTATAAGAATGCTTGTAAATCCCAGGATACATATTTTTTAAATTTCAGTTTGATGCTATAATATCTTTAATATCACTACTTTCTATATAAGGTTCAAAATAGAATTATGTTTAATATATTTTGGTCTACAGCCATTTTAACATGATTTCTAGGAACGGAAAAATCCGGGCCAGACGGTTAAAGGGTTAAAATTTCATTCAAACTTTGAAACTATTCTATTTATCATTACTTATACTACAGTCCCCTTTTAGAATCAAAACATATACCTTAATGTACAAATCATTTACCACGATATGATTATAGAATCGTATAATATATAAAAAAAGAAAAATCAACCATTCCTAGTTTTATACTTTCTTTAGCTATTATCATGAAGAAAGTTTCCGTTGTGTGGTGCTATAATGCATTATTTTTTCTCGGCCGAAATTCTACTTGAGTACATTTTGTCATACAATCATATACATTCATGATGTTTTTAATTTGATGTTTCAATTTTGAATCTCATTTTTCCAATGCTAATGATTGTAAAATGAAGATATAGTCACACAATCATTTTATTGAGATGAACCCGATTCCACCTATTGCATTCTGTCTTGTCGGTCAATAATCATATTTTAATCGTGTAATAACACTTCCTTTCTTTATAAGTATTATACTGACTTGTATTAAGGGGACAAGGGACCTTAAAATCCTTTAAAATAATTTTTTTTATTTTTTGTAAATTTCACCTAATTATTATTCAAGGGTACTTTATATGCATTATAGCATGCATTTATCACAAAAAAAATTTAAAAAAAATTTTATTTTTATGAAAAAAATGTAATTTTACGCTTCGTCTTAGAAATCTTCGAAATGTCGCTTGCGCATTCCATATCAATGAAAATCCCCAATATTTTTTATAAAAGTCTGTTTTATATATATAAATAAAATAGAGCATCGAATTTTATATATTTGAATTTAAAGGTAAAAAAAAAAAAAAAAAAAATAAAAATTTTGAAATTTTTTCGAAAAAATTTCAAAATTTTTCATTTTTTTTCTTTTTTTTAACCTTTAAATTCAAATATATAAAATTCGATGCTCTATTTTATTTATATATATAAACCAAACTTTTATTAAAAATATTGGGGATTTTCATTGATATGGAACACACAGGGGGCATTTCGAAGATTTCTAAGACGACGCGTAAAATTCCATTTTTTTCATAAAAATAAATTTTTTTACAAATTTTTTTGTGATAAATGCATGCCATAATGCATATAATGTACCTTTGAGTAATATTTAAGATAAAATTTACAAAAAATAAAAAAAAAAATGAAAATTTTTGAAATTTTTTCGAAAAAATTTCAAAATTTGTAATTTTTTTGTTTTAACCATTAAATTCAAATATAAAAAATTCGATGCTCTATTTTATTTATATATATAAATGAAATAAAAAAAAATATTGGGGATTTTCATTGATATGGAATGCATAGGGGGCATTTCGAAGATTTCTAAGACGACGCGTAAAATTCCATTTTTTTCACAAAAATAAAATTTTTTTTTAATTTTTTTGTGATAAATGCATTCCATAATACATATAATGTCCCCTTAAATAATATTTAAGATGAAATTTACAAAAAATAAAAAAAAAATTGAAAAAATTTGGAAATTTGGAAATTTTAGCGAAAATTTTTTAAAAATTTTCATTTTTTTTTATTTTTAAATTGAAATATATAAAATTCGATGCTCTATTTTATTTATATACATAAAACGGACTTTTATAAAAAATATTGGGGATTTTCATTGATATGGAATGCGCAAGCGACATTTCGAAGATTTCTAAGACGACACGTAAAATTCCATTTTTTTCTCAAAAATAAATTAAAATTTTTTTTTTTTTGTGATTAATGCATGCTATAATGCATATAATGTACCCTTGAATAATATTTAAGGTGAAATTTACAAAAAATAGAAAAATTTATTTTAAGGTCCCTTGTCCCCTTAATAAGTAATGTAACCACATTTGACAATATCTTCTCGGCATTATTTACATCACTGATCCAGAGCAATTTTCTCTTTTAAAAGCTTTCCTTCCAACAAATAAACTAATTCAATAATTTTAATTTTTAAAACATATATATATTTATTTAAAATATATATTCTCCAACAGTATTGATAATAGAACTGAAAAAGGAATTATGAATTATGAAATATTATTTTTTATTATAGCGCAATCAGCACACAATAAAAAAAAGACAGTTTATAATAACAAAATTATATTTAAAAAAAATCGAAAAACGTTTATATAAAAAATAATAAAGAGAAAATTAAATTTACATTTTCGTAAAAAGATCTATGAGATGAAAAGACTTAGATTGGATAAATTCATTTAATTTACTAAGAATTTTTATTTTCACTTGTAAAAAATAAAATGAAAAATGTTCTAAATTAAAATTGAGAAAAGGGAAATGCAATTTTATCTTTGTTTTCAGCTAGATGATTATTATCAAATTTCTGTAAAGTAATTAGTGACTAGATGCCGTATGCAACTTAAAATATAATTATCCAGACTCCCGTATGTGTAAAGATATTCAGATTTTGAAAACAAAAGAGAAAGAAGAAACCAAATTGCTTCCCCAGCTTCGAAATTTATTTATAGTATATTTTACATTTTTTTTTTAATTAACCATTTTTTTAATAATGAAAAATTAATTAACTTAGCACACCATTCTTCCACACCCCTTAATGAAAGATATTTTTTAAAAGCATAATGTATAGTGCATTAAACTCTGTACAGTAGTGGGAAAAAAAGTAAACACCCCCTACTACCCTGCAACATATTGTAGAAGAAAGCTATTGGTACAAAATGATTGGAAATAAAGTTTGCTTTTAATATGTCTACTACATAAAATTTGCTTAGATGCACATCTACATATAAAACATAACTCAATTTTTTTTTCAATAGCAGTATCCAAGTTTGACACCATAAATAATTTCTATAGCCTGCAATTAGCCCGAAAACAAATTTTCATGAAATTCGTAGTTTAAGAAAATTAATTATTTTAAAATGATAAAATTTTAGGGCTGTATCCAAATTGAAGTTCGTAGTCGATTGCTGAAATGCTACAGAACGACTGAGTCATTTCTGTTAATGTATTATTTCTCGGCAATAGGTCCATTTCACTCTCTTAATATATTTCGGCTATTCCCCAGATGTTTCAATAGAATGTATATAGTAAAATATAATAGAGTCTATCTATAATCTACAAATCATAGACGGCCCCATAAACCATCATTTTGATATTTTTTTAAATAATAATTCAATAAATACTAGGAACAAAATTTTGAAAGTGAGAATTCGCATAAAGCAGGGCATAAATATAAATACTATATCAAAAAACTGAGGTTGCAATTCATACATTTTTCGCATATTAATTTCATAATTTATATTATATATTTTTTAAATTACAAATTCAATGTATTTATGTTATTTATCACACCCCAAAATTATCACATTAGGATTATAATTTCAGGAGATATTAATAAAAATATGAAAATGTAATTTAACATTGGAAGCTCTAAATTTCGATTGATTATAATTTAAACACTTATTATCTAAATGACTTGGAATTTCGTTTCTAGGCGTTGTTTGATGGGAAGATTTCAAATATATTGTCAGAATGGGGTGTTGCAATTGAAAAAAAGAACAAAGTTTGTTCTGGTTTTGATAAATGGCCCCCTAAACAAATTTTATGTGCATCATTTAAAAGCAGACTTTATTACCGTTTGGTACCAGTAACTTTCTTCTATTATAATTAGTTACAGAGTTAGTAAAGGGTGTTTACTTCTTCTCCCACGACTGTACGTATTAGAATATACAATGGGGTAAATATTTGAAAGTTGGTAGCACATTTACTAACTTTTCATAAGAAGTATATGGTAAGTCAAGTTACGCAATTTGAATTAGGAGAAATAAACACTCATTTTTTTTTTTTTTTTTTTTTTTTTGTATATATATATATAAAACAAAATCAATGGGATCAAGAAGTAAAGCATTAAATAGAAAAAGCTAAAATATTTAGCGGTATTTATTGTTTCCCTTCTAAAATTCCCGCTCTACTACACATTTCATTTAATTTAGCTTTAAATAGATTGTTGTTATTTTATTCAAATGTGCCTTATCGTTATTTTTCAAGTGTACTGCGAGAAAGTGTACGCAACACCTTTCTCTTCAGGCAATTAGTTAAGAATATTTTGTTAAGAATATTTTTCTAGGTAAGTAATATTCTTTTTCCACGTCAATAGAAAAAAATACAACTTGTGTTATTTAAAATCATCTTGCCTGATTTTCAACATAAAAACAATTGACCGACAATTATAAATTTTAATGATATTTTAACTTTATTTTCCGTTTTAATATGTTACTCTTACAAAGGTAACACTTGTGAAATAAAGTTATCTTATAATTAATCCAAAGAATTGAGAACAACTCTGGATATTTCATCCAGTTTAGAGACGGAATAACCACTTTTTTAGTTTTTAAAATATCTATATTACCCTTGTTTGCGACCAATATAGTTACTGACTTGCTGTGGTAAGTAAGGAAATCTCTTTTGCAAATATCTTGCAATCATTATTTACATAATAGATTATCATAGATTATCATCAAGATAACATAAATATATTTTTTCTGTATATTTATTGCCGTACCATTAATTAATAGTTTAGCTGGCGATATCATTTAAAAAAAAGCTTAATCACTTTAGCAGTTCCTGAGAAAAATACTTCATTATCAACTATTTTATATGTGATTTTTAACAGTCCACAGGTCTTTAATTTGTAAAAGCTATAATGCATAGTAAAATATTTACTTAGTTATTGTCAAGAGCATATTTCGTTTTTCTTTTAACAAGTGTAAAAAGAGAAAAGTTGATTTTTTTTTTTTTTTTTTTTTTTTTTTTTTTTTTTTTTACAAAAAGTTAAAGTAATATTTGGCGAATATAATAAACGTGATATTTCTGAAAATACTTAAATCACATTTTCAACGAGATATAGTCTAAAATTTAGGCTTATTACTGAATGATATTTTTAAAAACCTCTCATTTCTCACTTTCAGCTTCATTAAAATTTAAATTAAAGATTAATTATACATTATTTATAATTCTTTATATGATAGTTTTATAGCCGTAACAAAAATCATACCTTATTGTTACCATACCTTTCCACGAAATCTTATGTAACAATATCTTATCACGATACCATTATAAAAACGCATAAACTAAAAATTAAACAAGTTAATCATTCTCAGATTGAACTTTTATTTGTGAAGCATTAAGGTGAATTTTTGAGGTGCGTACTGTTATCTTTTTTAACTAAGACAGAAACATTTCTAAGAATAATGTATAAAACATTGTCGTCTGATTTTCTATTTGCTCAAGTTTTGCCCTACAAGCATAATCATTATTCATTATTAGCCTCCGATATGCAATTTCTTTCTCCCAGGAATTAAAGTGTCGTCTGCAAAAAATAACGTTCCGTTGTGTAAGCTAGCCGTAAAACAAAGCAGGCGTATCATTCTAATGTCAAATACTCCACTGCAATTTTTTTAACTTCTAAGCATCGCACGTTTTCAATTTTTATACCGTCGTATTGGAAAAAAAGTACACTTAAATGCAATCTGTTTGAAAACTGCCTCTCAATTTATTTTTTATATATTAATTTTTTTGTAGTTTTTAGAGCCATTTGTTTAAGCAACTCAAGTACTTCATTTCTGTAGAAAGTAAAGGAAAAATAGCTACAAAATAGTAATTATATCTTTTTGTTGACATGTAGAATTCTTCAGCGAAAGCGTATGACGTCCTTTTATATAAAATAAAAGAGTGTATTTTATGTCATAATACTGAAATATGTTTTGTACTATCTGTATTTATATACATATATATTTGTTTTCATCTGGGGGTGGCTCTAAATTCTGAAAAACAGAATTCCTGTTTTCTAGTTTTTTAACTTCTATTGTTACAATAATCTTGTTTATGCTTTTGGCACAAATCAAACAACTTATTTTAATTTAATCGAAATGAGTACGTTTCCGGATGCATTTTGTCTTGTGAGAGAACAGTCATATTGTTATTTTGGCTGAAACTTTCTCTTCTCCTTTGCCAGTAATATACTACTTGCTCTACTTAGTAAAAAAAATCACCTTTAACAATATCGCACCAGCCTAATTTACATTATCGATTATCTACAATTTACGATTGTAAAGGAATTCTTATCAATAAACGTTATGACTTAATATTTACAAAATTTTAAATCGCTACTACTGTACTGGGAAATATACAAAGTTTCAAATTGTTTATAATACAGCATTATGCATGTTGTGAACTATATTATGAATGCTTGTGATAGCAAATTTATTAACTTTTAAAGAAAAATGCACTGTATTACTTACACATTTTCAAATTAGAAAAAATAAGCGCTCAACATTTTTTAGTAAAAAAAAAAAAAAACTCAATTGTATCAAGAAGTAAAGAATTAACGCCTTCGCGACGAACATTTTTTATAGAATTTTTTATCTTTTGTCACCAGGTTTTTTCAAAACAAAAATTTCTTCATTATTAAATCGAAAAAAAACCTGATTAAATAAGGTAAACTTTACAATAAAAATAACTGGTTGAATAATCAAGGATTCCGAGCACCTTATACGGCACGTATACTTGACGCTCGTCGCACCCCTCCCCCTCGTTGGTAAAATAAAAAACCCAATTCACAAAAGATGTAAGTTTAGTTTTTTTTCCTTTTTTTTTTTTAATTTGTAAGATTTAAAAGACATGTCGATTTTGGATGCTGCAGCTTATATATAGAGATTAACGTTGCCAAATTTATTTACATTTATGCTAAAAAAAATAGAAACCAATTAAATTTTAAATCCATTAATTTTACTCAAATCTATCTGAATGTAAACAAAATATTTCATCTATGTATATCGGGGAAGTTTTACGCAATTATATAGCATTTGAATAGTAATAAACAAGAATTGAAGTTTAAGATTTAAAAAATAAACACTAGCAAAACAAAAATGTATTTTTTAAATTTCTTATGGCTTACTGCTTAGAAAACATTCTGCTGATTGTTCCATATTTCTACATATAAATGTACTCGTCAAAATGACAATAATCGTTATGATTTGTTACAACTATTTTTCAATATGCAATATTCGTTCAAACAATTTGAAACATTTTCAGAAAATTTAACACCGAAATATCACTGAATAACGTTCTTCATCTCAACTATGTTTAACGAAATAGTACTCAAACGCTTGTTTTAAGAAATTATTTATAAAATCTAGAACTAATATGTATTATGGAAATTTCAAGATTATTAGTGCTAAAATGATAGACATAATTTTTAATTAAAGAATTAACAGTTCTAAACTTTATTTTTCAGATTTATAAATCCTTTAAAAACAAATTGGGAAATGATAATGAAAGTAAAAGCTTCAAATTAGACGATGATAAAAACTTATCGGTTTTGTGATAGACATATGATGTGGGAAATATTGCTGCAAGGATGCATATGTTTTGATGGAGGAACAAGTGTAAAATATGCATACACATATCCATAAATATGGACAGGATGTCCTATTGTATTAATATCATAAAGCCGATTTGATATTTTTTAATTATTTATTAATCTTATACTTTTTGGTACTAAATTACGTAATCCTAATTAGGTACGTTGCCTCAAAACTCGTCTTAAATAGATGTTTTCAATTAAATCCAACTGCCCTGTGGCTAATATTTACTAATTCTGGTTGAAACTTAAATGCGTCAGATATTTTCATAAGTTAAATTTGATGAAATTTAAAGTTGAGGAATTTTTGTTCTTATACTATAAGTTGCGTTCTGCAAACAACTATCTTTTTAAGTGGAAAAATGAAATAATGTATTTCACATTCGCAAAAGAGTAAAATGCATGTAATATTTCAAGACAATCTATTATATATAAAAGAGAAACTTCCATCACAGATAAAAATTACGCTTATAAGTTTATGCACATTTTACATTGAAAATATGAAATCTTCAAAGTATCGTAAATAACTTTCAGTTACTAATGTACAGAATTCATTCATAAAATTTAAATTTAATATTAGATAATCTACTATTATATTAGGATTCTAACAATACTAATATTATAAAAATATTATAGATTCTAATTATAATGAGATTAGAATATACTTCTTCTATTCTAAATTGGCTTCCTAGCAAATTAACTTATTTATGCATTGACGTAGTTTAGCTAAATAACGGAATACATTCACCAATCTTAAATTTTTCGTAAATTGGCCTTAATTCATCATCCTGTTAAAACATTCTCGGAATGAAAATTCCAATAACTTTATATGATGCATATACCTTAAGATATTCATTTTAAATGCGTTGGCAGTAAAGAAACTTATAATGTGTTCAAGCATTGTATTAATATTTATAAAGGATGTAGAAACATTTGCTAGCAATGCTGAGAATTATGAATTTGTAATTTAGTTTTAGATGGAAAGCATTCTCGTTAAATAAAATAAAATTTATTTAATATTAAGAAATGCATTACCAGACATATTTAATTGAACTTAAGCATGTTTTTAATCAAATCATATTTCCGGCAAAATAAACATTCAAGGGTGCTTTGTAAATTTAATAAATTATATATAAGTATTTTCGATTAAAATTAATCGTAATTTATAAAAGCAGTCTTTGAATTAAACGATTAATTTTTCGCATTACCGTTTAATATTTAAACAGTTTTATTCAAAGTTAATTTAAAACATTTTTTTAAATACGTATTAAACGGAAATAAATGTTTTTATGTATTTATTAGGAAATCCTCACAAACAACGATGTTACAGTTAAAAATTATTTTTCTTTGTTAATATTGATCTTTTATACTGAACCAAAAAGAAGTATTTTCCTTTTGCAATATTAAAAGATATACTCATGGACTGACACTTTGTGAATTTTTTCAGAATATATATATTTTTAAAACTTAAAACAGGTTAACTTCTGTAGGACAAAATAAAATTCATATATTGCAATATGAGAACATTATACTCACGCAATAAACACCTGCGAAGCTTTTGCAAGAAATTATATGTGTGAATTATTTTAATATGTTTCGTGTATGAAAGTCTATAGATAATATACAATGTTGTACAAAAGAATCCAATTAGATTTCCGTGTTTTGTCGAAAATTGCTAAATGTAAATTTTGTGATACGTTATGCGTTTTCTAACACAACTAAGATTTAGTAGGCAGATATCCGAAGGTAGATTCCGTAGCAGATATCCAAATATTTCGACCATGAAAACTATATCTAAATCTATATATCATGAAACGTATATCTACACTGAGAAAAAAAAATATGGTTCTGGCATCTAGAATTTAAATTGTGGCTCTAGAAACAATAGTTCCTATAAATTCTAGTTCCCTTTGCCAGAGAATTCTCCTACTAGAATTCAAGAGCATTTTCCTATATTATCGCGGTCAAAATTATTTAAAAATCTTTAAAAATAGATGCGAACACAAGAGGTTAGTTTTGGTGCTATAATTCTAGTTTATGAAACCATTCCAGAAATCATGTGATACATTCTCGCTTATGAAATGATTCTTTGTCGTTTTGTCACCTAGAAAACAATAGAAATTCTAGATAATTTTGTTTATTCAGCTTAGTTGTGGACCCATTCGCATAGCTCGGAAATTTATATTTCTAGTTTAGGGAATCAGAAAATGACTACCTATACATTCTAGTTGAAGGCGGTATTTTTTTTCTCAGTGTAAACCGATATATCATATAACGGGCTCACAAAATAATTCGAGTAGTTTTCCGACTATAAATAGTAATTTCTGAAACGGAGTTCTTAAATTTGTTTTCGAAGTTTTTTACTTAGGTTTTTACCCCAGTTAAAGGTGAAATTTCGTTACATTTTTCTCGGTGTAATGTAGAAATTTCTGGAAAGCTCTATGCTTGGCGCATACTATTTTGTTATATTTTATTTATTTATGTGTTCAATTATAAATAATGGATTTACATAAAAAAGCACCATTTTTATATTTTTTTCCAATTAGAATCAATGTGTTGTTACTAAATATAATAAAGATTATACCTGCGAGTGTATAAGATAGATAGATGAGCTTATCGGAAATGTGACTTATCATTCTCTCGAATTTAAGATTTAATTTGTTTACCGCATTACAGTCGTATCAGTGAAATCACCTAAGATGTACTGTTTAAAATTATTATTTTATTTCAGTTTTTTAATAGATTTAATGATTGTATGCTATAAAAATCACGTAAAACATTATTATTCTTTTTTCAAAAAACAAAATGTATTTTAACAAAATTAATTTTAAAAAATTGCATTCGAAATACTTTTATCAATTTTTAAATCTATTGTACACAAGATTTCCAATAATTTCAGACAATTTACAATTCGTGGAATAAATGTCTTAAAATGCTTATCTGAAAAGACGATCTTTGAAATAATGTATTCTCAAAATTTAAACGTTAGATACTTCCTTGCAAAATGAAGAAAAAAAAGCAAAAATTGGCACATTAAGAGGAACATTAATATATATGAATATTAATATATATCTGAAGAAACAAAATATTAGTGTTAAAAGAATAATAGATTTTAAAATACTTTCATCAATTTAATGAAATTTAAAATCTTTAGTACAAAAAATTTGCAATAATTCCAGCTTATCTACAATTCATGATATAAAATGTCTTTAAATGCCCATTTGAACTAATAATCTTAGAAATCGTGTATGAGGCATTCTAACAAAATTTTAACTTTCAAGAACATTCTGGGGAAATTAAACTTAATAAAATAACATTTTAAGCTTATAGACGAATGCCTAAATGATTCATATTAAAGGAAAAATGGTAAGCAGCGATCTTTTTTAATAATATTTTATTTAACTGGGGATTAAAGTTAAATTTGCGTGTTTAATTTTCCTTATCGTCCCTTATCGTCCCTTATAGTGACCTTAACGTTTTACCTCTCTAACTTTACATTTTCTTCTAAATTTGTACGCTTAATGAATTTGCATAGCACTCATAGAATATTTAAATAAAAAATAATCACAACGTAGTATTTTTAGTACAAAATTTTTGTATTAAATTTCCTTAAATGCAGCAGTTTATATTATTTTATGCTGATTTTTTGTATTTTTTTTATTATTTACCTATTGCACACATGTTCCAGACATGCTTATTTATTATATATACATACCAGGATTCTAACAAAATAAATAAATTTTAACATTTAAAATCTTTTACTAAGAATTTCACTGTGCAAACAGAAATATAAGTGTAAGGACGGTAGGGTCTGTAGCAAGTAATATCACTTAAATATTTAGAACATTGTTTCTCCAACTGTTGGTCTCTAACAGATAGCAAGAGGCTACAGTTAAACCGAAATATAAAATGTTTATGTACAAGAAATATCTGTTATTAAATAATAATAATCAAATATTACATAATTGGTATTGATGCCAATGCAGTATGATAAGTAAACACAAATGTGTATTATTTGTGCAAAAAATAATACACGGCTGCATTTATTTATCGCTTGAAATCTTTACTATATGTGGATTTACATTTGAAACACTCATCAGTAAATTATTTTCAACTAATTTAGTTCTTGTTACTTCTTATGAAGAAAATGCTTTCGACATAGTTAGGAAATAAAATATATACAGGATAAGAATTCGCTACTAATACTTCATTTAAACAGTATAATAAAATAGGCTATTTACTATTTTATGAATGCTGAGAGGGTCTCAATACTTAAAAGTTTTAATCCATTTATGCCTGAACTTTTGTTTTCTCAATTTTTTTGGTAAAATCACTTTAAAATTTTCCAAAATAAACTGGAAAAATATTTTAAAAAATACGCTAAAATATTTTTGCATATATTTGATAAAATGTAAACGTACGCTGTAAAAAAAAATCTGTAGTCCTACAGATGTAAAGTTATTTGCTTACTTGAACTTTCATCTGTAACTGTACGAAAAAAGCTGCAAATCTTCAAAACTAGTTTTTGTAAAGCTACAGACATCTGTAACTTTACAAACGAATCTGCTAAAATTTCTGTAATCTTACTAAAATTTTAACAGTATCCCTCGTTACAGTTACATGAAAAGTTCTATGCATCCCAGTTTCTTAAAAAAAATCTTAGTAAACTTACAGAATGTTTTTATTTTCGGCGTAAAAGTATGTATGTTACATGAATTTTTGTTGTTGCCATTACATAAAATATTTTAGGAATCGCAATTTCCTAGAAAAACTTTAGTAATTTTACAGATTTTTTTTACAGCGTACTAAAAATGGGAATATCCATTTGTGGAAAAATGCATAATTATATATTTTGTCTAAATTTATATCAATTAAGCTTTTAAATTTTATATTATATACAATAATTTGTATTTTTATGAACTATTAAAATAATTTACAGTGGAGTCTCAATATAACGAAATCCATTGTTCCAGTAAAAAATTCGTTATATAGAGAATGAGTAAAAATTCCTATTTAATGTGTAACTTTTGAACAAAAATTATTTTTGAGGTGTTTAATGAAGAATTTAAAAGGTTTAACTATAAATATTAAGCTACTATTGCATTTCTTAATTATTTAAACATTTTCAAAAAAGAGAATATACATTTATTTGAAATCATAATAAAAATCACATACACTGTAAAAAAAAATCTGTAAAGTTACAAAAGTTTTTCTAGGAAACTGGGATTCCAAGAACTTTTTATGTAACCGCAACAAGAAAAATTCCTGTAACAGACGCTATTACAGTAATTTTTCTTGTTGTCGTTACATAAAAAGTTCTTGGAATCCCAGTTTCCTAGAAAAACTTTAGTAACTTTACAGATTTTTTTTTTTTACAGTGTAAGGAAAACTTACATTAATTTTAGATGAAGAAATCTGTAATTTTTCGCTCTTTTGATTTCAAAATTGTTACACTTACAGAAAAATACTCACACTTTAGAAAGGAATAAAAAGTTGTATCGGGAACATTTTCCTGCATTTAAAATATAACCTTATAGGATCAAAAGAACTCATCATTTCAATTCGTGATGTTTTTTTCTCTTGTTGTACGTTGTCGTGTTCATGCTTAGAAAATGTTCTCAGGAGCGAATTATTTTTGACTTTCTGCTACTTTAAGACTGCAGTTCTCACATGCTGTCACCGCAGATAGTTTTCTGGAATAACCCATGTCTTTCCTTCAACTTTTCTAGCTAACCAATGCTGTTAGGTAGCTTTCTTTACAAAAAAGCTACCTATTGCAGCCGTTCGGAGGAAAGCGATTTCAAAAAATTTTGGTATATTTTCATCGATCATGACAACCAGACCCCGAAACCACCCTCCGTTCAAAATTGATATATATATATATCTGACCTATGTCACACTGTAACTCCCGTAATTATGAACCGATTTCGATGAAATTTGGTGTGTACATAGTACATACCAATGTCTCGACCGAGTTCGTTGGCCAGCTTCATCCGCCATTTTGTTTCAAAATGGCGGCCATTTAAAATTTTTAAAAAATTTTTAAACATGAAATGTGGTACCAAAAAATTAAAAATGGAAAAATATTTTTTTCTTATGTATTTGACCTTTATACAAAGATTCCGAAGCAGTTTTTGTTTCGTCTATATCTTAAAAAATGGCTGAGTTATAGCATTTTGAATTTCTAGCGTGGCTGACATTTTGAAACGTCCTGAATTTTGTCACGCGATAAAAGGCGTATTTATGAACCGATTTGGATGTAATTCAGTGTGTACATAGTACATACCAATCTCTCGACCGAGTTCGTTGGCCAGCTTCATCCGCCATTTTGTTTCAAAATGGCGGCCATTTAAATTTTTTTTAAAAATTTAAAAATTGAAATGTGGTACCAAAAAATTGAAAATGGAAAAATATTTTTTCTTATGTATTTGACCTTTATACAAAGATTTCGGAGCAGTTTTTGTTTTGTCTATATCTTAAAAAATGGCTGAATTATAGCATTTTGAATTTCTAGCGTGGCTGACATTTTGAAACGTCCTGAATTTTGTCACGCGATAAAAGGCGTATTTATGAACCGATTTGGATGTAACTTCGTTTATACATAGTACATACCAATGTCTCGACCGGGTTCGTTGGTCAGCTTCATCTGCCATCTTGTTTAAAAATGGTGGCCATTTAAATTTTTAAGAAATATTTAAATTTGAAATGTGGTACCGAAAAATTAAAAATTGAAAAAATATTTTCTTTTTATGTGTTTGACCTTGATAAAAAGATTCGGGAGCAGTTTTTGTTTCGTCTATATCTTAAGAAATGGCTGAGTTATAGCATTTTGAATTTCTAGCGTGGCTGACATTTTGAAACGTCCTGATTTTTCTCACGTAATAACAGGCGTATTTATGAACCGACTTGGATGTACCTTGGTGTGTACATAGTACATACAAATATCTCGACCGAGTTCGTCGGCCGGCTTCATCCGCCATCTTGTTTCAAAATGGCGGCCATTAAAAAAATTAAAAAATTAAAAAATTTAAATGAGATACCAAAAAAATTGGAAAGTGAAAAAGATTTTTTTTGTATGTGTTTTACCTTAATACAAAGATTCCGGAACAGTTTTTCTTTCGTCTATATCTAATAAAAATGGCTGAGTAATAGCATTTTGAATTTATCTTGTGGCTGACATTTTAAAACGACCTGATTTTTGTCACGCGACAACAGGCGTAATTATGAACCTATTTGGATGTAACTTGGTCTGTACATAGTACATACCAATGTCTCGACCGAGTTCGTTGGCCAGCTTCATTCGCCATCTTGTTTCAAAAGGGTTGCCATTTAAAAAAAATTAAATTTAAAATTCAAAATGAGGTATTAAACAATTGGAAAATGAAAAAGATTTTTTTATGTGTTTGACCTTGATACAAAGATTCCGGAGCAGTTTTTGTTTCTGAAAATTTGTTCTTTTGTTTATATCTTAAAAAATGGTTGATTTATAGCACTTTGAATTTCTAGCATGGCTAACATTTTGAAACGATCTTGTATTTGTCACGCGATAACACACGTATTCGCCTATTTCGATGTAAGAAGGCATGTGGATAGTATACATCAACACCTCGACCAAGTTCGCTGGCCAGATTCATCAGCCATCTTGTTTCAAAATGGCGACCATTAAATTAAAATATATATATATATATTTAAAGTGAGGTGCAAAAAAATTAGAAATTGAAAAGGGTTTCTTTCTTAAGTATTTGACCTTGATATAAGAATTCAGGAGCATTTTTTGTTTGTCTTTACCTTAAAAAATGGCTCAGATATAGCAGTTTCAATTTCTATTGTGGGTGACATTTTGAAAAATCTGATTTTTTGCATGCGACAGCACTCCTATATATTAACCGATTCCGATGTGAGTAAGCATGTGCACAGCAATTACTAAGGTCTCGACCGAGTTCACTGCTTAGCCTCATCCACCATGTTGTCTTAAAATGACAGGCACTTTAAGAAATTGCCGAATTTGGCAGCCAAATATATGTTACTTCAAAGAAAAGCAGCTTGGATAAAGCTGACTAACTTCGCGAAATTCTCATTCATTATATTGATAAAAATTAGTATTGAATCTCCTATATTCGGTTTCCACTAAATTGAGCTTCGTGTGTTTGAATGATATAATTTGGCTTTTTTTAAATAAGGATTATGAAAGCTACCTCTTCCTCCCGGCACTGGCCGGAAGGACTTTCTTGGAAGTCAGAGTGCCCAAGAGATGAAGCATGTTCTAGAGCCTTTTCTAAAATTATTAGTCCCGAAAGTGGTAGATTCCGATCCCTTATACGTTTAATCCACTTAAACATTGCTTCGTCTAAATCCCCGTATTGGCACGTCCTCTTTCTTTTTCGCACCGAACAAAGAGCGGAATTCTGCTCGGTGATTGACTCTCTATCTTTTATGATTGTTGACGGAGTGCTTGCCGGAATCCCAAACTTTTTTGCCAAATCTTTTTTTTTTTCTATCCCTTATCGATTTCTTTCAAAATCTTCACTTTATAACAGAGAGTTATGCGGCTCTTAAGAGACATTTTTTGCAGAAGTAGTAAAAAATGCACTCAAACAGATTAAGTTTTGTGAATCTTTCACACTAAAGAAAGCCAGAAACAATAGCTTGAGAGCTTTAGTTAGGATAGATGAAACGTGTTCTAAATGGTGACAGTGATCTGCTCTCGCTGCTGAAGCAGTCGAGGGAGAATTTTCCATTCGACCAATAGCGGCTTGCGCCTTCTTTTCCGCCTGCTTTTTGTGGGGTGCATCAGGTCACGTGTCATGCCAGTGGATATCGGGAGCTTTCTGGCAGTGAATATTACGAATATGTTGTGCTTGATTAAAAGAGAGTTTATTTATCTAATTTAAGCTTCTGAATAATCTTCGATCTCATTCACCTTAAATTACCTCTCTGATCCCCCTCTTATATGTATAACAATCAAATTGACACTGTTTTAAGAAGGATGTTGGAAGGTGTGTGGGAGGGGGGAGGGATGGATTCGTTGGACATAAAGAACAAAGAGATTCAAGGTAGAAAAGTAAGATAAAAGCTCACCACTGAACGATAAATCAGGAATCAGTGATGGAAAATTGATTCCATGTGATTTGGAAGCTTTTTTAAAACTGAATAAATAAAGACCATTTTCTGGAAAATTCGTTATATGGAGATAGATATTCCGCTATATGGAGACTGTTTTAAATGAGATCATGCGAAAAGGGGGAACGTTTCTACTAAAAATTCGTTATATATTGAAATTTGATGTATGGAGTTTCGTTATAGAGAGACTCGACTGTATTTAATTCTTTACTGAGACTGGTAACATTATAAGTATAATTAATAATAATTTAAGAATAATCGTATTTGAGGCTAAAAAACAATTTATTTCAAAATCATCTTGAAAACGACTTTACATCAATAAACTGCCCCTAAAATGGCTAATAGAAATATGTCCCCATTTGCACCTATCAGCCTATATTTTGCACGTTACAAACATGCATAAAAAATATGCTTGAACATATACTTTTGCAATATAAAAAATACATATTTCAAAGAAGTCTACAAGCTAAGATTATGACTTATTTATTTGTATCACTGATATAAAAAATACAAGTAAACTTTTTTTTTACATTTCACTATCTTGAAAAATAAAAAATCTATAAAACCCGAAAAAAGGCCTTCATTTAAGCAAATAAATATCAATCTTATGTTGTCATCTCTCGATAATAGATAAATACATTTATAGACAATTACTTCATACTATTTTCATGTTGTAAAGAAGAAGAAAATTATAAAAAAAATATTTAAATTTGAAACATTAAAAAATGAGACGCTAGGCCTAAATGGCTTAAGAACGATGTTTTATAACAAAATACATTTGAACCATTCTCCGATAATTTTACCTTTCATGAATAAGAATCATGTGAAAATCAACTTAAAAAGAAAGCAGCATTTTAAAATTTTCAGTTTTGAACTTTCATGTTTTCTAGCTACAATTAGAAAATGTTTTTATTTAGCATTTATGTTTAAAGCTATACTAACGAAAAAAGCGACGGTAAGGATTGGATGGTAAGGAGAAATACCACCTACTTTTAGGCAAATCATGTTAAGGCTAAGTGCTCATTGGTTTTTAGTAACAGCTATTTATATTGGATTAAATTAAAAAAAAATAATTTACCTCAAAAAGTGCAGGAACAAACCTCAGGGGTGGTACGACTACCAATAAAGCCACAATGCTTGAAATTTATATTTAAATTCCGCAGTAAATTTCCTGTCAAAGAATTACAGCCATTGTTTCTCTAGCATACTTCACTAAAATTCTGCATGGGAAAAAAGTTTCAAAAAATTCTGTGCCTGAATCTGGAGTGCTGTTCTGTATAATTTTAGCAAGAGGGACTGTAAGGAATCTCCTGGGCCAAAGTTCAAAAAATAAGAAGAACCGTAAAAATGTGCGCAGGTTAATTTTTTTCTACACAATTATATAAAACAATAATCCCAGTTTCGGGGGAAAAAAATTCATCGATTTACTTTTATTGAAACAATTTTATACAGACAGCTCCAAATTTAAAAATCAGCATCAGGGAAGTGACACGGGATGGTAAGGAATTTCATGGTATATTTGGACCCCCAACATAGTCCAAAACTTTTTTATCTCGGTAATATTGCTATACAGTCATGCAATGGAATGCTTTTCAATATAAAAAAAAATATAAGCAAGAATGTTTACTAAAATTAAAAAAAAAATATTCAGGGACTTAAAAGTCAAAATTATGCGAGAATGTCTTATATACTCCAAATTTCAAGGTAAAATATTTCATTACATGTAATATAATCTTTAAATAATTAAATTGTAAGTTTTAAAAGGGGGTCCTGTTTTAAGATAAATTATTTTGTGAAGGGTCCTTTAAAGGACCTATAATTTTCCTAAACATATCCCTGTACATATATGAATTATGAATCACTGCAGGATTAGTATTAGTTTTTGCCACTTACTGAAAGAAACTAGTTTCTGCCCTGATGATATGAAAAAGTAAAATGTTTTAAAATTTTACTGTTGTATGATATATTTCTCAAATCATTTTCATTTATTAATTTTTTTAGAATATGAAATTATGGCTAAATTGATAAGCTGGGGAGGGAGGGGGGGGGGTGATTGTGGCTTCATCATGAAAAAATACCAAAAATTTTAGCGAAGACAGTGTTGACTAGGGATGCACCGAATAGTGATTTTGGCCGAATACCGAATATTCGGCCTAGAGGTGAACCGAATACCGAATATTCAGCCTGCCGAATAGTAACTATTCGGCCGAATACTGAATATTCGGCTTGTCAAATACTTTTATATTTAAAAGTTTAAAGGCATTAAAATATTAAATTGTAAAACAATTTTACATACTATTCAATACAGAAACTTACATTTTAATAAACAAGAGTTACAATTACAAGTAAACTTTATACTGAAAAAAATCTGCTTTGAGTTATTTAAGAGGATAGTTATAAAACTTTTTAAATTAGTAAAATTTTAAATTTCGTGGCTTCTTCTGAGAATTAATACAGATAAATAAAATTTTCTTAAATTCTAAAAGAAACATTTTAAAATCAAAGTTTAATAGTGAAAAAATTGGAAGAAAAATTCTACAGTATCATATATTATTTGTTTGTCAGGAAGAGACTGAAGTAAAAGTAAACAAATATTACAAATCAATTCAAATTTTATATGGTGGCAACTTAGCAAGAATAATTGTTCTACTCCCTTTAATTTAAGCAAGGAAGTTTTTTAAATACATCCTAGATAGGTGTCTGGAGTGGACAATCATTTTCAGAGATTCTAAAAATTGTTCTTAATATCTTAGCAAGAAACAGATTATTTGCTAGACAAAATTTAGGAACTTGCATTTGTACATAATTAATTTCTATGAAAATCCTCGTGATTGGTTAATTTTCTTACATAATACTTAACAAACAGCAAATAAATAATGTAATAACATTCTCTTTTATTTAAATATGATTCTGTTTCTAATTATTCTGAATATCTTTGTAAGTTGATTGTTAAATGTAGAAGTTGTATAAAGTTTTTAAAAATATGTTTAAAAAATTTTCCTTAAGTATTCGGTTTGGCCGAATATTGAAATATTCGGCCAAACTGAATATTCGGTAACATGGCCGAATACCGAATATTCGGTGCATCCCTAGTGTTGACTAGAATAAAAGGACTGTTTTTACTGCAAAACCTTTATGTCGTCGTCTCCCCCCTCCCCCCCCCTAATCAAATATGTTACTACTAATCAAATATGTTTTACTAGCATATGTTAAAAACTAAGTTAATATTTGTTAAAAATGTCATAATATAAGTAACATAACATCAGCAAATACCAAATTTAAAAAGTCATAACATAAATAACATAACACCAAGATACTCATGCATCACAAATGTTTTAATTATTTTTTTACACAAGCTTTTTTACGTTTTTATGTAATTTGTATTGAATTTAAAAAATGATTACAAGTAACAAATTTTGCGATTGTCTCTAAACTTAGATGGTTTCTTAATTTATTTTGGATTATTCCAAATTTAGAAAACAATCTTTGAATTAATGACGATCTGGCACAACAATTCATTAGATGTAATGTGAATTCAACAAATTTTATATCAATTCCTTTAACCCTCTTCATTGCTACGCACCAGATATCAGGCCCAATTATATCTTTTACACTTTCAGAAAAACAGGATTTTGGATATGGTAAGGGTTCTGCTTGAAATGCAATCACAAGAGGCAAAAAGGTAGGATCAATATTCTTGTGTAACCATTGCCTTGCTATTTCTTGCTGCTCTTCATAAATACTTTTACCCATGACCCATGTCGGCAGGATTAAGCATAATAAGCCAGAAAATGAACTGGGGTAACATTTTCATTAAATTGAGACTGTCATTTTAGAATAAGTTTCAAGATCTTTCTCTTTTAGCAATCTTAACCATTCGCCACATGCATCAGATATAGTAGCATCTTTTTCAAATTTATCTATAGCAAGGGAAATAAATTGATTTTGTAAATATTTTACTTCTTTGTATATGCCTACATTGTTAATGACTTTAACAATGTTAGCATCAATATCATTCTTCATGCTCATCTGCAATTTTTCATTTCAATAACATCTTCATTATTGAACTAACTTTGTTTGTGTTTGTAATATCTTGTGCCACAAGATTCAAATAATGTGCAGCACATCCATAAGAAATAAACAGTTCGTCTGTATATGCATTTTTAAAATCATCTCTCATGCGTTTAATTTTGTTTTCATTGTCACTTACAAAACTTCTTACTTTACAAACTTGTTTTCTACCTCTTCTTTAGCATCAGCTGCTAATTTTAAACAATACTGGGCAGTTTTTTTAGATACCCTTGTATCAACAGCTGAAAGGAAGAATGACTTTTTCCCTGTTGATACGCAATTAACAATGAAAGGGCAATTATGGATCTAGCTTTCTTATTGTAATGCATAAGCATATTTTACTAATGAGCCTCCTTAACTTATCAGTGTATTATTTTTTTAACTGCCTGTTACTTTTATTACTTATTAAGTTACTTTTAATTGGAAAGAAAAAATTATTAAAATTAAGACCATGCAGTTTTGACCATTTCTGACCACTTTTGACCATTTCTGACCACTTTTGGACGGTTAAAACCACTTTTATGCAGTGTCCTGGTCAAAATCAATTTTGACCGGTTAAAATTACAACCCTGGCTATAATACCTATTTTACCCTATGTGACAAGAAATCAAGGTTGGGTTTAAGCCGTCAAAAACCAGTTTTTGACGTGACATAGGTTTAAACTGCATTTTAAGCGTCAAAAACACCAATATTTAAATATGCTCAGAACAACAAAAAAAATTGTTAGTATAGCTAGATACAGCACCGCTTTTATTTAATGATAGACACTTTAGTTTTAGTATTTCTTTTACTGATCAAATATTAAATTATACTTTTTTTCTTTGTTTATGACTAAATTGCCAAATTTTTTATGTGGATTTTTAGCATACTTGGTTGCTTTTCTTATTTAATAAATATGTATATAGAGATAGACAAACTTTTTGTAATAATAAAGCATTTAACAAATGAAATCAAACAAGATTTTACAAAAATAGATTATATATCAGGGGTCGATCCAGGTGAAATTTGGGGCCTATTTAGGGCCCCTTTACAAAAATCTATTTAATAAAATAGGGCCCCTTCAGAAAAATAAATTTAATAAAATGGGTCTCTTCATAAAAATGAACTTAATAAAACAGGCCCCTTCGCAAAATTCCTTTTAATAAAATAGGCTCTTTTGTAACATTCTTTTTCATAAAAAGTGTTTTAAAAATGTGTAATTTGTAAATAAGATCAGGTCACGAAAAACAAAAACTGTAGCAAGGGGATTTAAAGAATATTTTTATTCATAAATTCTTGGTTCGAATTTGATTCACTGGATTTCAACTTTCATTGCAAAATGTTATTTTTCACAAAAATATTATAAAATTCACAAAATTAACTTACTTTTCTTCACAAAATGGGCCCCAAGAATAAAAACCGGCACCGACCCCTGTATATATACAGTCTTTAACATAAATATTTTCTTTGCAGCATAATTTTTTTTTGGGGGGGGGGGGGTGGGTGGGGGGGTGGGGGGAGAAAAAAGATACAGAAAAACAACAATAAAAATGATTTTATCATGTGTGCAAGAAGTCCATCCAAGCCAAGACTGAAAACTTTTCCGAATATTAGGTATAACCTACTGGCGATGGGCTAGACAATCTCAATGTCTTGATTTATGGCTGAAAATGGATTTTTTACAATAAAAAAGAGCAATTAAAAGTTTTTGCTAGTAAAATTGCTATTATTTCAATATAAAATATAATTTACAACCAGCCAAAAATCTTTCCGAGACTGAAGGTCTTGCACCCATGTTTATAATTGTGAAAAGAATTTAGTGATTGGTTATACCAAAATTATCTTATTTTTTATTTAAATCTTTTGAAATGAGGGACAAATGAATAATTCACCATACCAGTAAGAAAAGAAAAAAAATAGTATTCTGCTAGTTTGTTTTTACAAAGTTTAAATATTGCCAGATATGTGACCATTTCATTCACACTTTTAATTTTTCAAAAAATTTTGTGTGGTAAAATAATAATAAAAAATATACTCATTTTACCCCGGCTACCCCTATTGTCAGGAAGGTAAATTGGAAAATATAGCTCTCGGAAAATTGAAAGGGAATTGCTGAAAAGTGATGGTGAATGGATGCAGTAGAACACTATTTATGTAATTATTTGAATTCTTTTACACAAATAGTATTGTATAGAAATAAACTATTAAGGAATAAAATTGACTTTTGAAAATATAATTAGATTGAAAAAAATGTATAACTGAATACCAACCTTGAATTAAAATTCTGTATATTTGGAGAAAGAAACAATTCTCTGGAAAATTTTAGGGAGGAATTCTAGTAATTTTTCACAAAATTTTTTACTACAAATTATAAAACGTATTTTTGTTTGATATGATTTATCTGAAAAATTATTTTTACAAAATACTTAGAACTGTTATATCTGACAAAAAGTTTCGTCACACGAAAAAGTAAACTTTTATTATTTTCACCTCCCCCGACCCTTGCTTTAACATGACGCTATGATCAGCTTATTTATTTATTTCTCAACAAAGTAATAAACAGGACATTTTAAACGAAAATAAATAAGTAAAAAATAAAAAGGCAGAATAATTTTAAAATATAGAAGCATTTCTAAAATTAGCTGCCTGGAGCGTGACGGAGAATGTGTTACAACGTGCATTAAAAATTATAAATTTAAATCATTACATGCAATTCCACTAAAAAGTAAGGATAAATTAAATGCTTTTATAAAACTTACCGAATAAAACAGACACATCCTTTCGTTCCTTCTTTAAGAAAACTTCTTGAATGTTTACATATTTATCTACACATCAGCGTCCATCTTGAAGCAGGCCAGCGACACGATAAGACGAGACGAACGAATCTGAGAACGACTCGCAAAAGAGCGGCAGGAAACGAGCTTGCAAATCAAGTTGAGCTGTTTTGCGGTCGCTCTCGTTGAGTAAAATAGAAAAATAAGAGCTTAAATTAAGTTGAGTGAAGCGTTTAAAAATCAACTCATTCACGATCCAATAAATTAGTGCTCATTCTTGAGTAGGCAAATCCACTCATTCGTTTTAAGAGAGTATATATATATATATATATATATATATATATTGCGTCCAATTCTCTCGTGTTTTTAGTTGAAAAGTCATTTTTTTGTAATGAAAATGTATATACCAGAAAAAATATAAAAATACTTTCACAAATAAAAATATTGCTTAATGCGAAAACTGTTTCTGAGATGTTAGTATTTATTTATGTTCAAGTTATCTTGCTGTCTCCGAAGACAGTCGGTAAAACGCATGCTGTAAAATTACCACACGGCGAGGGAACTGAAATGTATTAGATGTAAATTTCCAACTGGGCGAAAAAAGTCCGGACCAGGAAATTTACATCTTATATGATTTGTTTACCAATTAGAATAATTGTGTTAATATTAATCTAACTGAAATGTAGTTTAGAATTGGATGATTAACATACTTTATAGATTTTGAATAATACGACAGGTAGATTGTTCAGTACATACGATATACGAAAGTCGGTTTTTAGTAAATATTTAAAATTTGTGTATGTCGTCCGCATATTTCGGGAAAGTTAAAATTGAATACAGCGAGGCTTCTGCTACCTGATTCTGCTTCGAGTATATGAAAATAACAAAATTGGTAACAAATATGGCGCTACCGAAAAAAATCACTGTATAAAATCAACTGATTATTGTTTATATTCCAAACTGCTTGTGCTATTTAAGAGACCATGTTTGCAATTTTTCAATTATATGGAACGCCAGTGGACTCGTGCGCGGCTTTCGCAGAGTAATCTTCGAAATGTTTTGCTGATTCTTCTTTGTCGTTAATTTTTAGCAGCAGCAGATTAAGACTTTAAACACACGCTTTTATTTTACATAAATGATGTCATTCGCATCCTCTGAAGAATTTTTCATATAAGATTCAGTTTTAAACAACATCTAACAGTAAGGTATTCATATGACGTCACTGTCGCTGGATAATATACAATTTAACAAAAAAAAAAAAAAAAAAAACCGACTATCTAATGATTTGTATGCCTTCGTTTGTTTGTAATAGAGATAATTAAATTAAATATAGTTTAAAATAGCTCCATGTTTTATTAGAAATCATTCATTTATAATTTTTTTCCAAATAGCACGTATTTTAATTACATTTTTTTTCATTAGTCATGGGGAAATGGCAACAAATATATAAAATTATTATATTCCATCTATTTTTTCTTTACTTTCTACAGAAATGGAGTACTTCAGTTCCCAAAATTAAACAAATGGTGCTAATAACTATAAAATAATTAATATTTCAAAAATAAATTTCGATGCAATTTTCAAACAAATTGCATTAAAAAGTACATTTGTTTACCAATACGATGGCATAAGAATCGAAAATGTACGATCCTTAGAAGTTAAAAAAATGCCTTAGAGTATTTAGCAGTACAACGATACATCTAATTTGTTTTACGGCTGGCTTATACAACGGAATGTTATTTTTTTAGAGACGACACTTTATTTGGTGGGGGAATAAAATAGCATATCGGGGGCTAATAAAATATATCAATGGACCCGTATGAGAGCTTCGCACTTCAGTCTAATATTTTTTTTAGAAATATCTAGAACTTTAAACATTTAAAGAAACATTATAGCCCAGTGGTTAGGGAGTTGAATTCGGAATTAATTAGGGGAAAGCTGGAAATTGTTTTAATTATTTCTGTTTAGGTCTAGAATGAATATGCTGTATTTTCCCTCTGGTATTAGGTGAGCGTTAGGAAATATTTATAGATTTAGAGCCCAAAAACATGTTTTTTGCGTACCATACAATATCTCAAAACAGCTAACTCTATCAAAAACACTGTCAATACAAATCTCGTAGATCTTAAAATGTTGAGTAAAATGAGTACCTACACTTAATATTTTTGTTGAACATTAAAGTCAAAATTCTACTTTGAAGTTTTAGACCCGTGCTCAGGGGGTTGAACGCAGAATTAATTTGGAGAAAACTGGAAATTGTTTTAATCCCTTCAGTTTAGGTCTAAAATGAACGTACTATGTTTTCTTCCTCGTACTTGGGTGCATGTTAGAAAATATGTGCATATTTATTATCGAAAAACACATTTTTTTAATTACTTTAACAATGTCTCAAAACAGCTGACTCTATAAAAAATATTGTCAATACAAATGTTGTAGAGCTTAAAATTCTGAATAAAATGAGTGCATCATTAATATTTTTGTTCAACATTAAGGTCGCAATTCTATTTCAAAATTTTGCCTTAATCGCTAATCAAGAGCTTGAAGCCAGGGGAGATCAAGTTAACTTAACAATATTTCAAAACAACTAACTCTATCAGAAACATTGTCAATACAAAAGTTGTAGAGCCTAGAATTCTGAATAAAATGAATAACTACACAAAATATTTTTGTTCAATTTTAAGACCGAAATTTTGAGATATTGTTAAGTTAATTTCGTCTCTCCTGGCTTCATGCTCTTGATTTCAAAAAATTTGAAATAGAATTGCGACCTTAATGTTGAACAAAAATATTAATGATGGTACTCATTTTATTCAGAATTATTGACAATATTTTTTATAGAGTTAGCTTTTTTGAGATATTGTTAAGGTAGTTAAAAAAAAACGTGTTTTTCGAAAATAAATATGCACATATTTTCTAACATTCACTCAAGTACCAGGAAGAAATCATAGTACATTCATTTTAAACCTCAACTGAAGGGATTAAAACAATTTCCAGTTTTCTCCAAATTAATTCTGAGTTCAACCCCCTGAGCACGGGTCTAAAAGATTAAAGTAGAATTGTGACCTTAATGTTCAACAAAAATATTAAGTGTAGGTACTCATTTTACTCAGAATTTTAAGCTCTGCAACATTCGAATTGACAATGTTGATAGAGCTAGCTGTTTGGAGATATTGTTATGGTATGCAAAAAAAAAAGTGTTTTTTGATTATAAATCTATGCATATTTCCTAACGCTCACCTAGTACAAGGGGGAAAACTTAGCATATTCATTTTAGACCTAAACTAAATGGATTAAAGTAATTTCCAGCTTTCCCCTAATTAATTCCGAATTCGGCTTTTTTATTCATCCCTTACCACTGGGCTATTAAGGATAAAAGTATCTGCAAACAAGAGTAGTCAAGTCGGAATATCATCTCATGAATTCCACCAAAGTTACAGTAAAAATTGATCGAAGATGGGAAAATTCATGCGCGAGAAAAAGTTGACTATTGGATTTCAATTGCTATAAGGTATGTAATCATCGCGTCGGGAAAAACACGGGAGAAAGAAAAATAAATTGAATACATGTAAAATACAGTTTAATCCAAAAGTATAAGTTGCATGTAAAATACTACTGTTTCAGTTGATTGATGGTATCTATTCTTCAAAGCATTTCATTTTCATTTTTTTTTCTTTTTTACCATAAATATAAAATAAATCCCTACGAAGAAGTACCACTTTATCTTTTTTGTATATATCTTTTTTTGATAATCATTACTGTACATGATACATGATATAGTGCGGTATTTTATTTTTATGGCACATTGATTCGAGAAAAAATCTTTCATACCATTTATAAAAGCAATGCTGATTTAATTTTTAATGAACTGTAATTTTTAATCTAAAGCATGTTTTAAAGAAATGAAAGTGTACTATGTCAGCAGCCGGTAGAATAACCTTTAAAATGATACCTGATTTATCGCACTGAGTTTTGTAAATGCGTAGAAAAAGGGATGTTGACAGCAAACATAATATGTATAATTTTAGCTTTGCAGTCGGAACCATGAATTATTTCAGGATTAGACAGATTTTTCTTTTCACGAGTTTAGGAGATTTAGACTTTTTTCATACATTTTCTTATTATATATATTATATTCATTATATTCATTTCTACAGCTACATATATTTATGGGACAATGGACCTTCAAACTCAGTTTTTTATATTATTACTAGGGGGCTCGGCCCCCTACGAGCTACGCTCGCCAACCCCCGTCCAGACACCGCAGACTCTAAATGCACGCTAATTTGATCGGCTTTAAAAAGATTTCGAAAGATTGAATTATAATTTAAAAAACAGTGGCGATCTCCCTATAAACGAATTTCTATTCATTTCTATTTGATTGGGGAATTTTAACGCCAAATCCGCTGCGGTACTACTTGATTATCCTGTCGACCAATTTCGCCAAATTATATAAATCGCCAAACCACTCGCCAAATTATACAAATTGATATATTTTTTATTTTAAATAACGAAAGAACAAATAAATTCGTACAACATTAAAAGAAACACAAATAAAACGTCGAAATAAAAATAACTTGATGACGTATACACGTATAACAACATTTTAAAATAAGCTAATATAAAAGGAATTAAGTAAAGAGAGTCTTTGTCTCCTGGTATTTTTTAACAAAGCGAAAAGAAAGTTCTTTTAAATGAGACATTTTAAATTAATTCTCAAAATATCAAATAAATGTCTAGCGCAATTTCTAAATTTAAACTTTTTTGCAATATTATTTTGTGTTCATTTTATGTAATAACTATAATGTGACGTAAATATGACGTAATTTCTCCTAAGACTTCTAACGCATGTTAATTAATTTATTATTTTACAATATCCTTTCTCTTTTAAAATTCACGTGTATACTTTTTATGACGTAATTTTTAATAAGTTCCTGCTTTTTATACGTAATTATTTAATTCTAATTTGAAAGTTTTTTTCCTGTTTATAATAGTCACGTGTAAATAAATTTTTAATTTGAAGTAAACATTATTGCTTGCGCTTTTTATACAGTTGGCAACAGTTTAAATTAGTACAATTTTCTGAAATCTGTAAAAAATATCTCTAGAAATGCTGAAAATTTGAATTTAAAATAGAAATAAAACCTGAAAAAATGAGTCAAAATAAAAAAATTAATGCAATCTGCACTCCGGCAAATTCTAACGCATAAAATGATCTAAAAATGATTACACTGCTATGTATAGTTTTTGCTGCTATAAAACTTTTTTAGTGGTACAATTTTGTCCAACTTTAGCATTGAATAACTCTTAAAATAATTCTTCGATTTGAAAACTGTCTGCATCAGCGTGTTTATCAAACATTTCTGTATAAAACCACCGATTTTCATATTTTTGTATGCATTATTTTTGTTAATATTAACGAAGAAAGGCCTCCGGTCACAAAAAAATCAAAACCGGCGGCGGCGGCGGCGGTGACAGCGGTAGTTACTTTTTTTTAGAATAGAGAGATTATTATTTAAATTTCTCATTAATTGCTATTTAAGGTCGCACTATATGCATTGTGGTATGTATTTATTACACAAGAAATTTAAAAAAAACTGTTTTTGGAGAAAAATAAAGAATTTTCATGTATATTTTAAACGTTACGTAAAAGTTTTCAACATGCCACGTGCGCATTCAATATTAATTAAAATCGCCATTTTTGTGCAAGATTGGTTTATATATACAAATGAAAGTGAGCATAGAATTTATATATTGGAATGTAAAGGTAATATATATATATATATATATATTTTATAAATTTTATAAAATTTTCAGCGTTTGCGCGTTATATTTCTGCAATTAACTACATTTAACTTTCTATATTTAGTTTCAAAGAACCGTGCACATTTTTTTGACATATATAATTTCTAACAGCTATAAAAAAAAAAAAAAAAAAAAAAAAAAAAGTCAAAGAAATCATAAGAAAAATTATGCGCTTTTAGCATTTTAAAATAATGGGTACCTACGAAATTTTCCACCTGAGAAAAACGAATTTTAAGATTTTGTACAAGCACAAACATTAAAATATACATTCATACCGAATGAAATGAAATATAACCATAGCTTCTGTAAATTTACTGAGTAATTGCATCAAATTAACGGTTTATACATTTTAAATTTATGTGTTAAGAAACTTAAAGAGCATAAGAAATCGGTCGTTGACGACAAAAAACTCGCAGCGACAAGAACTTTTCGAAATGTTCCATGCACATTCCATGTAAATTAAAATTACTAATATTAGTAATGCAAGTTTGGTTTATATTTATAAATGAAACTGTGAATCGAATTTTATCTATTTTAATATACATGTAAAATATATACAGGGTGTCCGAAAAGTCTGGAAACGATCGAATAACTCAAGAAATACATATCGGATTGAAAAACGAAAATGTACGTGTTAAATATTTTTACAAAAGCTACTCAGTGATACCAAAATTGAGCCCCCACCCCGACCCACCAGGGGTATTTTATAGTATGCATAAATATACTGAAAAAAGCTCATATCATAATTAAAATTGCGTTTCGAGCAATCATTACTAATATACAGTAATTCGGATACAATAAAGTATCTGAAATCTTTTCAAATACACCGCAAACAATTCCCCCTATACCATTATGAACGGAATTCTTTTGTGTGGCCCTGTAAATGAACAATAACTATTCTTTGCACCGCATATTCAACAGAATGCATATTTTAGTGGACTTCATAAATGAATATCAATTTTACTATGTTTGAAAGAGTGTAAAACCATTAAAAATCATTTGAAACGATTTTTTTCACATTGGCCGTAATGTAACGGAAAACTTTTGACTGTCCCTGTAAATGAACTAAACATGCGACAAAATTCATTTCAAATAGGGAACGTGCTATGGTAGAGGTCACTAACATCCAAAAATTTCAGAACGATCCGAGCATATTTACGAGAGTTAGAGCGTGGACAGACGGAAAGAGAAACCGAAGTCATAAACACTTTTCAACTTTGTAGTAATAATAAAATAACAAATGTGACCAAATATAAAAAAAAAGTCCTTCCGGCCAGTGCCGGGAGGAAGAGGTAGCTTTCATAATCCTTATTTAAAAAAAGCCAACTTATATCATGCAAACACACGAAGCTCAATTTAGTGGAAACCGAATATAGGAGATTCAATACTAATTTTTATCAATATAATGAATGAGAATTTCGCGAAATTAGTCAGCTTTATCCAAGCTGCTTTTCTTTAAAGTAACTTATATTTGTTTGCCAAATTCGGCAATTTCTTAAAGTGCCTGTCATTTTAAGACAACGTGGTGGATGAGGCTAAGCAGTGAACTTGGTCGAGACCTTAGTAATTGCTGTGCACATGCTCACTCACATCGGAATCGGTTAATATATAGGAGTGCTGTCGCATGCAAAAAATCAGATTTTTCAAAATGTCACCCACAATAGAAATTGAAACTGCTATATCTGAGCCATTTTTTAAGGTAAAGACAAACAAAAAATGCTCCTGAATCCTTATATCAAGATCAAATACTTAAGAAATAAACCTTTTTCAATTTCTAATTTTTTTGCACCTCACTTTAAATATATATATATATTTTAATTTAATGGCCGCCATTTTGAAACAAGATGGCTGATGAATCTGGCCAGCGAACTTGGTCGAGGTGTTGATGTATACTATCTACATGCCTTCTTACATCGAAATAGGCGAATACGTGTGTTATCGCGTGACAAATACAAGATCGTTTCAAAATGTTAGCCATGCTAGAAATTCAAAGTGCTATAAATCAACCATTTTTTAAGATATCAACAAAAGAACAAATTTTCAGAAACAAAAACTGCTCCGGAATCTTTGTATCAAGGCCAAACACATAAAAAAAATCTTTTTCATTTTCCAATTTTTTAATACCTCATTTTGAATTTTAAATTTAATTTTTTTTAAATGGCAACCCTTTTGAAACAAGATGGCGAATGAAGCTGGCCAACGAACTCGGTCGAGACATTGGTATGTACTATGTACAGACCAAGTTACATCCAAATAGGTTCATAAATACGCCTGTTATCGCGTGACAAAAATGAGGTCGTTTTAAAATGTCAGCCACAAGAGAAATTCAAAATGCTATTACTCAGCCATTTTTTTTTAGATATAGACGAAAGAAAAACTGTTCCGGAATCTTTTTATCAAGGTCAAACACATAAGAAAAAAATATTTTTTCAATTTTCAATTTTTGGTACCACATTTCAAATTTAAATTTTTCTTAAAAATTTAAATGGCCGCCATTTTTAAACAAGATAGCGGGTGAAGCTGGCCAACGAACCCGGTCGAGACATTGGCATGTACTATGTATAAACGAAGTTACATCCAAATCGGTTCATAAATACGCCTTTTATCGCGTGACAAAATTCAGGACGTTTCAAAATGTCAGCCACGCTAGAAATTCAAAATGCTATAACTCAGCCATTTTTTAAGATATAGACGAAACAAAAACTGCTCCGAAATCTTTGTATAAAGGTCAAATACATAAGAAAAAAATATTTTTCCATTTTCAATTTTTTGGTACCACATTTCAAATTTTAAATTTTTAAAAAAATTTTAAATGGCCGCCATTTTGAAACAAAATGGCGGATGAAGCTGGCCAACGAACTCGGTCGAGAGATTGGTATGTACTATGTACACACCGAATTACATCCAAATCGGTTCATAAATACGCCTTTTATCGCGTGACAAAATTCAGGACGTTTCAAAATGTCAGCCACGCTAGAAATTCAAAATGCTATAACTCAGCCATTTTTTAAGATATAGACGAAACAAAAACTGCTCCGGAATCTTTGTATAAAGGTCAAATACATAAGAAAAAAATATTTTTCCATTTTTAATTTTTTGGTACCAAATTTCAAGTTTTAAATTTTTTTAAAAATTTTAAATGGCCGCCATTTTGAAACAAAACGGCGGATGAAGCTGGCCAACGAACTCGGTCGAGACATTGGTATGTACTATGTACACACCGAATTACATCGAAATCGGTTCATAATTACGGGAGTTACAGCGTGACATAAGTCAGATATATATATATATATATATAAATTTTGAACGGAGGGTGGTTTCGGGGTCTGGGGGTCATGATCGATGAAAATATACCAAAATTTTTTGAAATCGCTTTCCTCCGAACGGCTGCAATAGGTAGCTTTTTTGTAAAGAAAGCTACCTAAAAACGTGATTTGCAGAACGAATTAAAAACAAATCAATTTATTTCCTAAATTTTTTAAGCCAGAGAAGAAGGGGCATTTATTAATATATTTTATTCAGTTAATTCTACGTTTAATGTTAAATTTTTGTAAGAAATAAGTTAAACCAATTGAACATAAATAAAAAAAAAAAAATTCAAACTATATGATACTTAAAACACACTAAAAATTTAGAATCAATTGAAAATAAATTGAAATAAATCTTTATTTTTTTAAATGTTTTTTTTTTTTTTTTTTTTTTTTTTTTTTTGTATTTAACATGTGCCTTATCATATTGTACACACCCATCAGAAGCATAATACAAAAGCTGCAATACAAATATTTGCAACTTAATAATAAAAAAATTTTAATATGTATTTCGATTTCTTTTGAAAGGAAAATGAGTTTTTAATGCATTTTAAGTATCATATTGTTTGAATTTTTTTCGTTTAACTTATCAGTTGCAAAAATCTAACATTAAACGTAGAACAAACTGAATAGAATATATTAATAAATGCTCCTTTGTTTATGTATTTTGTCACGTTTATTGTAATAATAAATAAATAGTTTTCTACATTATCCTTTCGTTCCAAGGATGCCGCTGGCGACTATTTTTATATTCTATTCGCAAGACTATTTTTAAATACAAATTTTGTTGCATATTTCTCTTGCTTTTGTTGCACAGTGTACTTTAAAGATTTTTGTTTTGAAAAAGTGGAGCGAGGTGGAATTAAAAAATAGTCGCCTGTAGAAGCCCTGCCGCTATGAAAATTAAAATGTCGTCTCCTGCAGCAAATAATCATTACAGCTGAACACTTTCGAGACCACAGAGCTTATAAAATTTTTATTTGGAACCGGGTGTGCACCGCGTTTTTTAATCAGATCCATTTACTTGTGAAATACCAAAAAAAATGTTTAATTAAAAAAGTCCAATATTATTATTTATTTATTAATTAATGCAACCAAAAAGCAAATTGCGCCTGCGCCTTTTGACGATACATGTATGGATCACAAGTTCCGAAACGGTTAAAGAGTTAAATTATTTTTTAATTAAAAAGTTTAAAGTATCAAAATTTTTCAAATGATTAAAATTAGGGAAAAAAATGGTAAATTAAAAAAAAAATTATTAATTTGCAAAAACTTATTACATTTATTAGAATTACTGAAATATTTTCTGCCCTAATTGTTGTTTTGTAGTTGCAGTAAATAATTAATCGTCAAAACCTATATTTTCTGCCCTATTTGTTGTTTTGTAGTTGCAGTAAATAATTAATCGTCAAAACCTATAATCCCACCCCCACCTGAAATTTACGCTACTCCTCCATCCATTGCTCAGCCAGCATAAAAAAATTTTATACGTCATTTTTTTCTTTTAATATTTGCTCTTATATGTTATTCTATAGCAATAATGAAAAAAAAAAAAAAACATTCAGTCACATCAGCCCTCCTGAATTTAATGATTAAAAAGAAAAAGAAAGAAAGAAAAAAAAAGAAAAAAAAACAGCAGAACCCATCGAAACGCAGAATGTCCACAAACGCCGCCCCCAAATAATGAAGATTATCCTTTTTCTGTTCGGGAGAGGAGTTGCATATTTACACGTTAATAGATCAACATACGCAGGTTATTATTTAGAAATGATCGTCTGGATTAAAAAATATGCAAATAGAAAACTAATTTAATATATTTCTACTAGTTTTTATAGAAAAAGCATATAAAGCGTCATCCAAACAACCACTACTGATGGTTTTCGAGAAACACTATTTCCGCAAACGACGGCCACTTTGACAACAAAAATTCTGACCAATTAGATTTCAATATGACAAAATCTGGCTGGGAAACCTAAAATATGTATCTGTCGAATATGCTCGATTACACATGATCAACGAGGATCCGAAAAAAAAAATGTTACATACAAAAGTTACGTATTTTTGTCCATAGAATCCGATTCTGCAATAAAAAATTGGGGTTATAATTCAAGATTTAAATGTTGGACCCTCTCTGACACCAAGGGGTGGGGGGTTCAACTTTGGTATCACTGAGTAGCTTTTACAAAAAAATTTAATACGTATATTTTCATTTTCCAATCTGATATGTATTTCTCGATTTATTCGACCATTTCTAGACTTTTCGGATATATATATATATATATATACATAGGGTAACTCCGGGAGAGTCGCCGCACTCGGGATAGATGCCGCACCCATTGTATTTCTTGTAATTATCGATAGATGATCGTCAAACGCACAGTATAGGTGCGCAATGAGATTATTTTAACCAGTGTATAGCGTGTATCCCATTTCGATGTTTATTTGTAGAAGTACAATCCTTCTTTTGACGTAAGTGCATGATTTCACTGTCCAAACTTTTAAAGACGTTATGTTTAAATACAATTCGTGCACTAACTACTAAATGTATGCATGATTTCAAAGTCAAAACAAAGCGTAGCGTTTGTATACAATAATGTGTGCATTGTTACGCCATTCTCCTTAGCGATGGGAGGTAAATGTTATGGCCGACGTCTGAACTATGCCAAAATGGATACATGCCGCACTGAAATTCCGGTACACATGACGCAGTTCCTTTTGTACGGCATGATTAAGTGTTATTAACTTTTCCTTTTCTTTTTGTACAGACAAATCATGTTAGGCATGTCATCAAGTTTATTAAAACCAAAGGAGAAAAAGGGAAAAATAAAAAGTAAGAAGGGCAAGAAAGATGCAAGAAAAGATTATAATCATGAAAAATTGGATTACGCGTAACGCAGATGTTCTTTGCAAGGAATGTTTCGAAAACTGCTCCAAAAAGAGGAAGTGTAATTGACTTTGTTGCCTCATGTGTCAAATGTAGTTATATAAAGACTGTACTTTTTGGCACTTTCTTTGTAGATTGTAGTCGAAAAAACAGGTCTCTTAACCCATTCGGGACCATAGTTGCATATAAGCACATTCCTAAAGAGCATACAAAATTTGTTTCTGGCACTAGTAAAAAAGAAAAGCAGTATTTATTTTCTTTAATTAGAGCCTTTTTATGATTATTTTTTTTAAAAAAAAGGTAAATTCTTATAAAAGAGTGGTGCCAACCGAATAAAATTTGTCTAAAGGCCACCGGCCCTGAAAGGGTTAACAAATAAATTATGCAAACATAATTTTCTATTTTTCTTTTTCCTCTCTAATACATTGATGTTGCGTTGTTGCTGAAATAACAATTAAAATTTAATGTAAAAAAATATGTCGATAATTTTAATAGTCAAAGTAGGCAACAATTATCAAATTGAATTAACTAATACGTTTCATTGTGCTGATTTAGTTTCGTTTTGTTATTGCGTCGTTAATTATAGTCCAGATATGAATATTTTTTAAAATATTTTTATTTATAATTTCATTCTGTTCTTATTACAAGAGCGGCATAACTACCGCACAAGTGCGGCGTTTCAGCCTGAATGTATGGGTGAGGCGCCGCAGTGTAATGTTTTAGAAAAAAATTGTTAAAATATATTCATTATTTGTTTTGATTTTTTTTTATCGCAATACATGGGTTGTATATTTAACATTAAATAGCACAGCATTTTCTTTTTATATCCAACATGGGATTTTATACACAAATTCAAAAAATTGAGCGGCATAAATCCCGGATTTACCCTATATAATTTTTTTTTTTTTTTTTTTTTTTTTTTTTTTTACAAAACATTGTACGAAACTTTAAGAATTTTCGCATGAATTTACTGCGATTTGCTATCTTTAACATTTGGAATTATATTTCGTTAAAAAAAAAAAAAAAAAAAAAAAAAAAAAAAAAAAAAAAAAAAAAAAATAGAAAGAAACAATTACACAGTTTTATGAAAAATATAATGGCAAACAACTATGGAAAATTTCAAAGAATTCAGAGGAAAAATTAAGCGCTTGAAGCCCTTTGAAATAAAGAAATCCTACAAAATTTACTGATAAAAATGAATTATAACATTTAGTGCAAGAACAGTGATTAAAATATACCTTCTAATTTATTAAATTCAAATATAATCACAGTTGCAATAGGTTTATTGAGTAATTCCATTAAATCAATGTTTTATACATTTTAAATTTATATTTTGAGAAACATGAAGAACGTCAGAAATCGTTCGCTGACGACAAAATATCGCATCAATACGAATAACTTTTCGAAATGTTTCATGCTCATTCCATATTGGTTATACAACCGTGCATCGAATTAAGGTAAGAAACATTTTTGAAGTTTATGACCTTTGTTTGACAAACTTTTCGCATCTTATTGCTGCAATTAGCTAACTTTAGCTTTTGCATTTAAAAAAAAAAAAAACGTGTAGTTTATGGCATAAGTGATGACAAACAGCTAGAAAACATTTTTAAATATTCAGAGAAAAAATTATGATGAAATGCAATTGTAAACATTTGAAACAAATATCAGCTGATCACGAGGGACTTCTAATTAAATATAAAAATGCAAATATAATTCTAAAAAATCATCCAATCGCAAGAATTTGCTTTGGAGATAAAAACTCACATGGAGCTTGATATTTGGGACAACTTTTTTTGGGGGAGAATCAGCGATTTTGTTGATTTTGGAGGAGGTTCCTTGTCCCCTTAAGATGAAGCATAAATAATTTAATATTATTCCACAATTTTAGTCAGTGTTCAGTTATAGATCCTCCGTTACAAAAAGATTGATCTCCTAGAAGGTTTGATTTCTAAGAGGGACTGCTCAGACAAAAAGCCAAGTCTGTAGAGCATATTGTCCCTCCCAGTTGCCTTTATTAATGTCTAAAAAATTACAGCTTCCGGCCAATTCTTGGCTGAAGCCGAGTCCTCCAGGCCTGGGCCTCGCGCGACAGAGAGTAGGGCTGTGAAAGAAAAGATCAATGCAATACTACCGGCTCTGCCCGCTGGGGCACAATCTTCCCTCTCGCGATAAGAAGTGGGGGAGGAGAATGAAGCATGATGCGTAGAATGTATGCTGGAACACGCCAAGAGCCCAGATTTTTTTATGGTTGTTGGTAGTGGCTATAGACGCCTGCTTGCAGCAGTCTTACAGCAGTATGCTTGTCACGCCAGACTAGGATGTGAGCGTGGAAATTTCCATGAGATATTTATAAATTTTGTTAAATTTTGCCAGTGCTGCACGAGAAAGCATAATAAGAATCTAGGATTTAGAAAGGATTTAGAAGGAAGAAATCTTAAATGCCAGTCTTTGGTCAGGGCACAGTGATAGAACATGTGATTTGGGGAGCATACCTCTCCGCATTCGCAGAAAGGTGAAGAGGCGCAACGGAATTTCATTAAATTACCTGAGTCTTTAACTAAACCTATTAACTGAAACGTTTTAACAAGCTTATCGCTTCAGATATGAAATATATACGATTTCGTTTTCGCCCTACTTAAATTTAACAAAAGCCGTGTAATTAAGTGAAGATGGAAATGTGTTTCTCCTGTTCCTTCCTTTTCTACAAAATAAAAGGATCGAAAGTCTCATTGTGCAACTATACTCATCATGTAATAGTTTTTGTTAAAATTTTATCATGCGAAGCATGTATAATTTTCTTCGGCGATGAATCGTTTTGAATGTTTTGTTTGAGTATCTGTTAAAAAAAAATCACCGACTGATATGAAGAAAAGTAATGAACAGCATTAGCACTTATTTATACACGGTGTTCCAAAATTCGACCTACAAATTAAAACAGATGGTAGAAGGCATCAGGAAGATGAAAACTTTCCATAGAACGTGGAGTCGCAAACCACATGTTTAATGATAAATATAGGGAGTTAAGGGGTCTTGTACCTTTTAAAGGCGTCGAAAATTAACAAAAAACTTCAAATTTTAAATTAGTCTATCTTCAAAACCTTTTTGGGTATAAACATGACATTTTGGATATTGATTAAACAGATTATGCTTTGTAATATGCTGTCATTAGAAATTTATTAGACTTTTACAGAATATTTGTATTGTTGAAATCAAAATAGCTCTTTTTTTTACTCCAGAAGTCATTGCGCGCATGATATTTTGATTGTATGAGTTTTTGGCAATTAATTTGTATTTCGTTGTCATGATGTCAAATTTGGATGAGTGTTTCTATCAGACTAGTCTTGTTTGTGATGCTGTATTTCTTTAATTTTTTCTTTACAATGGCCCAAAGGTTCTGTATAGGGTTCATATATGGACTGTTTGCAGGGCACAGACATGTTTTCTTTAATTGAATTAAAGAAATGAAACATCACAAACAAGAATGTTCTGACAGAAAAACTCATCCAAATTTGGTATCATGACAACGAAATACAAATTAAATGCCAAAAACCCATACAAAATATGCCAAGACGTATCGAATCTTTAATAAAAAACAAGGGGATGTACACTAAATATTAAATGGGTCAATATTTTAAAATGTATTACTTCTTTAATATAACAAGATTTTAATGTAAATTTCACAATTATTCTAATAATTTTCACACGTCTGTAATTTATTTTTCATAATTTTATTTAATCTCTATATATTTAAAACACAAGGCTCTTTTTTAGTCACCTGCCCTCAGCATTCTGGTGAACAAATTTTACTAATAATAATATGTATATATTTATATTTAACTGAAAGTTGATTATTTGTAGATGTTCCTGCACTAGCTGTTTTTTTTTTTAAATATCCCCTTTTTTATATTTTAATTTTAATAATATTTTATGAAATTTGTTCAAAATGGTTGTAGTTAGATAGCCTTCATTATTGCAGAGAAAAGAAAAATAATGAGGTCTATTCGTATTTATTCATGCCATTTTCTGATAAAAATTCAAAATTGTTATATAGGGTTTTGCGGCGCAAAACGGAAAGTGATGTACTGCTTTTGAAAACACGAATTTTTTTCTCATAAATTTCCATATATTTTTTTCCTTCTGCATATGTACTAAGTTTCATACACCTATGCGAAATGCTTAAGTAAGTGAAAATGACGTCATATTTAAAAGAAAATGATTATTTTCTTAAATAAAGCTAAACATTTTGAGATAAATGCTCCTAAAAACATAAATCAGACAATTTTAACTCTCCTATTTTACGAATAGAATGTCAAGTTAAGGTGCAACTGTTCACATGCAAAGTTGTTGCTGACAATCGTGACTTCAAGTTTTGAGTTAAAATGATTTTAAAATGATCAAATTAAAATACCATTTAAAAACAAATGGTGAAACCGGAGATGAGAAGTGTGTATGTAAATTTTGAGAACACGAAAATGATGTCGGATTCAGATTTCATGGGAAAATCATTCTATGATTGTGTCAAAGTGGAATAAATTTTGGTTTTTCATTCCGGAATATCAAGAATAAGAGCCTTAATTGATAACTTCATCATAATAACTGATCTTTATTATATTTTACTGATTACGTATCTATCTATCTATATTAAAAAGACAAACGTATCTGTGTGTAACGCTGGCGTCATTTAGCGAATGATAACACTTCACGATCAAATTTCGGTTTTGAAATTTTCGCAACTGCAATTTTTTAACCTTCTAACCGTCATACATTTTTAATTTTTACAACGTCGTTTAGGGGGGAAAATCTACTTTCAAATGCAATTTGTTTAAAAACTGTATCTTAATTGACTGATTTATTAGGTTTTTCAAGGTATTTACAAGCATGATTTTTTTTTAATTTATCTTATCACGAGCGGTCTTCTATAATAATAAATCACATAAAGCGATAAAAATTGTTCAGCTTTTATTTTTAACAAATTTTCCACAATGAAATGAAGACGTCCTCTATAAATATAAATAAAAGAATAATATTAAAAAACACATATGTAATCGAAAAATTAAAATTTTTAGACAGCCAAACAGGAATAAAAAACTTTCAAATGGAATTTGTTTGCAAAGTGCATCCCAGTTTACAGATTGTCAATGGTTTAAATTTTTTTTTCAAGCAATATTTTTAAAAATACAGTAGTCTCCCTCTTAACCGGCTTCCGCTTAACCGGAAATCCGTTTTAACAGGCCGACTTTTCTTTCAAACATCAGGCAAAATGCAGGCATCGCTGCCTCTGGAACTCAGCTTACGCTTTCTAGTTGAAGTGCAATCCCGAAGGAGGCAAAATTCAGAAAGGTTAACGTCGGTTCTAAATGGATACGCATTTACCTTCACTACTGTTAAATTCAAGGTGTGGCTCAGGGGGGAAACCCCCCCCCCCCAGAAACAATGTGATGTTCCCACGGAAGATATTTGATATTTTATGTTTTTAATGGTGAAAATTGAAATCCCCCGCAAAGGGGACTCGATAATGTCTGGTCTATCTGCAAACTGTTTTGTAAAGACATGTAACTTATGTTCAATACGAAGACGATCCTGGTGATGATCCAATTGAGGTTGACACTTCTAAAATGCCTCATACGGAAGGGGTAAAAGCATTAGAGTTGGTTCTACGCTATGATTTCTTGGTTAAACTTATAATGTTAAAGAGAAGGAGAGGTTATGCTGCAAAATGTTGGGCATCTTTCCTTCAACAGAAGAAGGTCACTGATTTATTTATGGTTGATTAACTTAAATATACATAATGTAGTACAATTTCAACTTCTTATAAAGGTCTGTGACACGATTTTCTACAATTTAATTTTTCTTAAATATTTTTCATTATTTGTTATCAGTGATAATTTTTCTTTCAATTGAGTTAATTATAACTAGTATTCATTTCACAAAATATAGAAAATATGTACTTTTTTAAAACTACACAAATTGAAAAACTAAATGCATCGTACGGGTTCAATTAATTAACGTACGTAGATACTTATTTATTTACTTTTACTTCTCCACTTTAACCGGTTTTTCTCTTAACCGGCTAGCCCTCGGTCCCGTTTAGACCCGTTAAGCGGGAGGCTACTGTATCCCTATCGGGTAGAGCTCGATTACGAAAAAATAATCCGTTTGCCTTTAAAACAATATAAAGAGTTCATTATTTCTTTCAGCAAATATTCCATAAAAAAATTCCTCTATGAATAAATAAATTAAATAATATAAACAAAACACAGATTTATCAAACATGTAATTGAAAAACGCGCTTGAAGCTCTGAAATTATCAGAATTCAAAAGAATGCCGTAAGTAGTAAAATCTTGGATTAATTACTCTTAGCATGCAACTAAATATGTAAATATTGCTTTTAATAAATTTCAAAACCTTATTTGATTGTATAATTTATATCTTTCATATGAAAAATGCTTTTTTTTATTGTAGGTGGCCAATCTAAAAAAATATACTGTATGTAAAAAAAAAAAAAAAAAAAAAAAAAAAAAAAAAAAAAAAAAAAAAAAAAAAATTAGTTTTTAATTAAAAAAAAAAAAATTTGCACCTATATTCTGTAACCCGGGAAGACCGTGTATGATTCTCTAGTTGATAATAAATAATTTAACCTTAGAACTACAGGAAATTTTTATTATCCTTTAATGAAAAAAAAAAAAAATACCCGGCACCATAATTTTTAGTTAAAACCATTTAACTTAATTATTTATCTTAGAACCGTGTGATTTATTTTTATAGATTATGTATTTTACATATTCTTACGTTTTTAACTTACTTTTTATACTCTTTCTTAATTCCTAATGGTTAATTTTCTGTCAGTGGCTACCAGCCGCGTTTAAACTTCTTTTTTCAAGTTTCCCTAATTCCCTTGCAAAACGAATTACCTCTAGACTAGATGTTAAGTTGCTACACAGCTAGGAATATCATCTACCAGCTTACATTGTTCCATTGCGTGCTTTATATAATTAGTTTATCTTAAGAAATTTGTTGTTATCATAAATATTTTGCATGTACCTATCAAATCCATTGGACTCGTCTAAAGGGTGAAGGTTTAACGTTATTTTACGATTCTAATAATACTAAAATAATAATAATATTACGAATTCTAATTATACTATGGTTAAAGGAACCTATTTCATTCTACATTGATTTACTAACAATTTAACTTATTTTTTTATTAATGTTTTAATTAAATATCAACATTAATCACCGATTTTAATTTTTATTTCAGATGATTTTAATTAAGCGTACAGTTAAAATCCACATTTTCGAAATTATACATTCAATTAATTTGTCTGATGCATACGGTTTGATGCATAAGTCTTAATATATTCATTTTAAATGCGTTGGCATTAAAGAACCTCCGAAAGTTTTCCAAAAATATTAATATTTATAAAAGATGCGGGAACATTTGTTTGCTGATGAACGTTTAATTGTATTTCAGGGGGAATGCATTCGCATTAAATGGGAGAAGTATTTATTCAGTAATATGAAAAGCATTGTTCTGTGGAATATTAAAACAATGTAACATTTGAAACAAGGTAAAGTTTTCTGTATTAAAGATGAAAATGCAGTTTAATGTGAAATACCAACTATCTTCAGATAGGTCTTTTGAATTTTAGCTTGTCCTTAAACAAATAATGAAGATCACGAAAAAACATTTAAGAAAGTTTTCTTAAATTTAGAAACTGTTTTTAAGTATTTGATCTCCTTAAAGTTTCCGGGATTCTTTACTTTGCAACAGTCTAGTTTCTTAAAGATATTAACATGTTCGCTGCTGTATACGAGAATACTCGTAGTTAGCAAACTGGGTTTCCTTGCCAGCTACGAGATAACTAGTTATTGATCTTCTTATATAAATCACCGATTACGAGCATAGTGCTTTAGAAAATACCTGCAGTGTTTCATTTGCCAACAACGAGCATACTCTTGTGAATTTATTTGTTGCTAAATGTAATTCGTCATATATATATTTAAATAATAAAACAGAAAATAATTTAAAAGCACTAAATTGCAGATATGATCTTGGCATGTATGAACAGATGCACCATCTGAGTTTTGGCAGAGAACGTGTTAAGTAAAGTGCTCTAACAAGCTAGTTTCGGGAAGTACGAAATACATACGGTTTCGTTTTCGATATACGAAAATTTAACCTAAGCAGATTTAATTCTGTTTTCCCTGTTCCTTTCTTTTCTACAAAATGAACGAACAGGAAGTCTCATCGAGCAACCATCCGCACCAAGTATTAATTTTTGTTAGAAATTTATAACGCCACGCATGTATTATTCTCTTCAGTAGTGGATCATTTTGATTTTCTTTACGGTTTCGTTGAAAAACTAAATCACTGACCGATATTCAGAAAACTAATGAGCAGCATGAGCACGCCATTTTTGTTCTTTTTTACACGAATTTTTTTTTTTCTATCTTTTCCCTTAATGTTTGTCTTAAATAAAGACTTCAGTTTAATACAAGATACTCATGTTAAATATTTTTGATATGCTGATCTGTGAGTGAGATTTACTAATTTTGATTGAAATGTAGATGCATCATATATTTTCATAGCAAAAAGGCGGTAATTTGTTTTTACGCTTGCTATAAATTACGTTTACAAAACAAATAATTTAGTTTTTTTATAAAGGGGAAGAAAAAATATTTCATATTAAAAAAATGCTAATTGCTAATAATATTTCAAGACAATATCATATAAAAAAATCTTTTACCATGTTTAAGATAATAAGTACACCTATAAGTTTGATCACATTTTACTTTGACTTTCAAAATGTGAAACATAACTTTCACTTTCCAAATATACAGAAATCATTCATAAAACGTATTTTTAATGATAAATAATTTAACATTAAGTTTCGAATAATCTTAATATTTTATAACCATAATATATAATATTAATCATAGGAATTCCAATTATATTATGATTAAAGCAATTTTTTCATTCTACTTTCACTTCCTATCAATGTAAATTATATTTATTAATGTTATAATTATATATGAAAACTAATCACCGGTCTTAATATTTATTTCATATTTTCTCAATTTAAAGTCCAATTAAAACATTCAGTAAACATTCAGTTATTTTGTCTGATTTGCACGCCTTAATATATTAATTTTATATGCGTTGGCATTAACGAACCTCCGAAACATTTTCATAAATATTAATATTTATAAAGGATGGGGAAACAGTTGCTTACTGATGAACGTTTAATTGCGTTTCAAGAAGCATCAAGAGTGAAAGCATTCCCATTAAATGGGAGAAGTATTTATTCATTAATATGATAAACATTCTTCTGTGAAACATTAAAACAATGCAACATTTAAAACAAGGTAACGTTTCCTGTATTAAAGGTTGAAATGCAGTTTAAAATGAAATACCAAGTATCTTCTGATAGGTTAATTGAATTTAAGGTTGTCTTTAATCAAATCATAAAGGTCACGAAAAAAATTCAAGGAAGGTTAGCAATATAAAAAAAAGTATTTTGAAGTATTTTAGCTTAAACTGCACTTTTAATATAAATAAGTTGTTTTGGAATTAAATAATTAAGATTTCGAAATATCATTCAATATTAAAACTGTTTTGCACAAGATTAATTTAAAGCATATCTTTTTGTTTTGTTGCATTAAAAATATTCCTTTTACATAATAAAAAATAATGTAATTCTAAATAAATATTTTTTTACTATTATAAAATTACAAATTATGCCAAATTTTGGGCTATTTTTAGATATATCTAAACGATAGCTGTCATAACATATTTTATTAATAAAAATAAAAATTAAAACATTATTTAGATGGATTTTTGTATCTTTTGTCTATAACTGGTTATTGCATCAAATTTGGTAAATTTACATGTGTTTAAATGGTTTAATTGTACAAAAAGTTTATATATTTTTTACTATTGCTATTACCAAATTTTGTGCCAAAAAATATAAAAAATTGCGAAAATGAAATCGCAACCAATGACAAACAGTGGGTTCGTGAAAACCTGGTATTTGGTGTGAAAATTATATATGTATTCATTGCATCTTATAAGACTTTACAAAAACCATTATAACAAATGTATTTTAGCTGATTTTTAAAATGAAAAAATATTTTAGAAATTTAAACCGAAAAGTAATGTGGACTTAAACTTCGGTTTCAGAACTACGATTTACAAACCTCCAATATACTTCAAACTCCCGAGCCTTATTTTTTATACTGGCCGAGAGAAAAAGTTTTTTCTTCAACTCCATCATATTAAGCTTAATGTTTCATGAACGAAAATGCGACTTTCTTTTAAAAAATAAATATTTTTATTACTATTTTCTGAAATTTAACGGCTATAAGAAGTAACACCCGTTTTTTTTTTCGTACGCAAGCCAGTTAATTTTATAGTTTTTAAGAATAAAAATAACTATTTCTCACTTAGTCATAAAGTTATTTCAGAAATATATACTTTTGCTGTGCATATTATTGATCTTTAGCATCCATTTTCTTTATAATTTTTTTAAAGTAATTTTAATTTTAAATAAAAAATTAAATTTTTATGTTAACCTTGTGCAGATGTTAAACTGCCAAGTATTGATTATAATTTTCATTATATAATAATAATTACTGTAACGAAAAAACATTTTATTTTAACATCAAAGAATATCTTTGCTATTGTTTTCTTACTTTCATATTTTCCCACCTTTTATTAGTTGATCTTTTAGAAATAAATATTTTATACCTTTGGCAATACTTGAAATGTGCGTTAAAAAAATATTTATCCTAAAATTCTTTGAAGCATAATTCATCTATTATACCCTAAGATATTTTCTATTTATATATTAAATCTTTAGATATAATTCTATAATTTTTTACATTTTTAAGGTTATGGTAATAAGAAAGAAAACGTAACGCAGAAGAATGAACACTCTTTTTTAATATCTCAATACAGATAAAGTTTAAATCCATTTTATTTTTTTATATCAGGTTCTTTTATTTAAAGGGGTAAAATGAGAACATTGTATGACGTTTGAACGTGGATTAGAAATCTTGTAATTAATTTAACCTATTACTTCTTTTTGTATTTATTTATTTATGGTAATAAAAAACAACATATTTGTTAAATTAAAAAAAATATTTGATTACATTGTATGACAAAACTAATCTTGGAAAACAAATTTCGGCACGACTTTCAAGCCCAGATTATATATTCTTGTGCATCTTGTCTTTATATCTTTAAAAATGTTTTACTTTATTTTACATGAAACAAAACGAAAAAAAAACCTGTAAATTTTTAAATGGTTTATTATAAAACAAATCAAAATCTACGACAATTGATCATATTTTTCATTATAAGTGGAATTTTTGTTGGGTCATATTTAATGTATAGTTTACACAGAATGAAATTTCCTTTATTAGAAAAAAAAAGAAAGGTGTAAATATGTTTTTTTTTAATAGATATCTTTGCAAAATAGTTAAAAACAGTATTTTGAAATAACTGAATTTAAAGACATACTGTTTGCAGTACTCAGCGATACGCACTGTTCAAAAATTACCCACTCGTAGGGCAGTAACTTTAGAATTTTTCTGATCGAGATCAATTCAACCATGTTCTTGAAAGTACAAAAAATTATAAAATATATATATATATATATATACAGTGACCTCTCACTTATACGACTCTCAGTTATACGACTCTCTCAGTTATACGCCGAATTCTCTCGGTCCCGTCCACGCTTTATGGGAAATAATGCTAAACTTCTCTCAGTTATACGACTGCTTCTCTCACTTATACGACGCTTTAAACGGTTCAGGCGATTTTACATTTCTCACTCTAGAATTCATTTTTATAATCTTTAAAGTACAAATCATTCACGTTTTCTTACATTTATCCTTTCATTATTGTTAAAGTGTTTATGAATAATGAATAACATTTCTTATCTACCTTCGTTTGTTATTAACGATGAAATCTATGGCGGGAGGGTGATTGTATGGAATTCTCTTGTGTCTGCCATTTAACAAAAGCCAAATGACTACCTGCAGATCATGTCTCTGTATGGCACTGGTGGAGAAATCAGGGTTTTTGCAAAATGCATTTTCCTGGAAAATTTTAACAGCTTTAAGGAATGCGTCGTCTTTTAGGAATGAGGTTGTTTTAAGAAAAACAGACTTTTATTTTAAACTTAACAAATCCAAAATGGCAGTTCTTGAACATCACTAGAAAAAAATACTAAAGCGAGAACATATCGGAAGCACATCCCAAGCTATTATCATGCCAAAAGACCTATGCGCGTACAGCCCGCACAGCGAAGGGGAAAAAACGTGTAAGTCGCAAATCGATACAAGCTTCCGTACTAGACGCGTGGAAGGTTATTCATTTCGCTGTAATTTTTTCAGTTTGCTGCATGTCGATACCTAAACTGAAAATGTCAAAACGTAAAGCATTAAGCATACAATTCAAAGTTGAAACCAATAAGGAATATGATAAAAATTTACTACAATCAAAGAAGGCATTAGCTGCTCACTTCAATCTGCCAGAATCGACACTAAAAGAAATTCTGAAAAATAAAAATGTCATTATAAATGCATCAAAAAATGGCGATTCAAAGAGATCCAGGATACAATGTGGCAGATTTAAAAAATTGACACCAGCATTAATCGCGTGGTTTAACCAAATGCGAGCTTCAAATTTACCGATAGATGGTGTGATTTTAAAAGAAAAGGCTCGCACTCTTACTGAGAAGTATGGAATCGAGAATTTTTATGCGTCTTGCGGTGATTCGAGAAGCTAAAAAAAGACATCGACTTTTGCATCGCCGCATCACAGGAGAAAGCACATGTGTTAATGGAAATGATGTTAGACAATGGTTGCAAAATCTACTTATGTTAATTAAGGATTAATGGATCTAAAGACATTTTTAACTGTGATGAAACGGACTGTTTTTCAAGCTGATGCCAGATAAGACATTATCATACAAAGAAGAACCATGTCAAGGGGGCAGAAAAGGTAAAGAAAGATTAACTATCCTTTTTTGCACAAATAGTGATGGTTCAGAAAAAATAGAACCTTTAGTAATAGGAAAATAAAAAAAAATCTCAATACTTTAAGAATAAAAAATAATTGCAATGTGGCTACAGAAATTTAAAAAAAGCATGGATGACATCAGAGATTTCCATTGATTTTTTAAATTATAATTAGATGATAAATTTCAAAAACAACAAAGAAAGGTTTTACTTCTAATGGATCAATGTCCATCACATCCCGATGTAAAAGATCTGCCGTTTCTGCAGCAAATTAAATTTTAAAATTTGTTTTAGGAAATTCAGTTTTCCCACAAGACCAAACTGCTAGTTCAACGAATGAACCTGATATTGAGAGCGTATGGAATCCTTTAATAACGAAGACTCGAATAAAATGTTTATGGACGAAGGTATTAATTTCAAAGATTATGTAGAATGTGATGATAAACGTCTTCTGTCAGAACTGAGAACTGCTGAAGAAATCTTTGAGGATATTAATAATGAAGACGTGAGCAAGGAGGATGACCAAGATGAGAGCAATGTTCCTGCTGTTGTAAATTTTTCAAAAGCAAGTACCGCTTTAAATAAATTAAAGAATTATGTCCATCAAAATGATTATTCCCAAACTAGCTTAAAAGCTTTATTAGACTTAGAGAAAGGCATTTTCTATTTCCATCTATGACAGAAACAAACTAATATATCTTCATTATTTGAGAAAATCTGATCTGTAAATTTTTAAAATAAACATAGTGGTAAATGAACAATTTTGTGAACTTTTTAAACATATTTTCTGTTTAATTTTTTAATACAGTTTGCAAATTTTGTTAAAATATGTTCTTAGTACTCAAAACTTATCGTTTTAGTATAGGTAAAATAATTAATGCCTATAAAGTTTGAAACTTGTATTATAAGGCGGTCTCTCACTTATACGACTCTCTCAGTTATACGACTTTTTTCTACGGTCCCTTGAAAGTCGTATAAGTGAGAGGTCCCTGTATATAGTAATTCTTCAAAATAATTTTTTTTTAACTTTCTAACTCCCTTCAAAAAAAAATTAAATACTATTTTTTCCAAAAAGCAAAAATGGTGAAAATAATTTTAAGAACTCTTTAAACCGTTGCTACTATAAACGTTTAATTCGTAGAGGTCGGTTGTAGAATATTTAATGCAAAACAGTATTTTAACATGTTAGACAAGTGAGACTTAATGTTGTAACATAAATTTAAATACATATTTTTAAAGTATGCTATTTCAGTAATTTGGCACAAACAATGCTACTTAGTATTTTCTAACTTCGCTTGAAAAAAAGTTTATGACTTCGGTTTGTCTCTTAGTCTATTTTCTAAATATCGTAAACACAGTAGGATTAACCAGTAATTAATACCTATTATTGCAGTTTGCAACTGTATGATAATTATTAAAACTGAAATGTGTAGCATTTTAAATTCGCATACTAATTTTAATAATGTTATAATATTTTAAACATATTAATATTGATGTACATTACTAGGATGTATTATCGCATCATGTTTTCTGTAAAATATTACTTTAATATCATTTTCGTTTACTTACAGGGACAAACAAAATGATTTTGTTAGAGTACATTTATGAGCCATAATTGCTGGCATTGTGTTTTCAGTTGTGGTAACCATCCTGAACGATTTTGTTTTCATCATTATATCCATCAATAACATCATACTATTAATCATATATACGGCAACACAAAATAATTTGCACGTATTGCTGTCTATGTGAGTTAATTGATTATGGGCATTTTTTAGAACGAAACCCTATTCGTCTCACTCCTCTGTCTGTCCGTCCGTGTGTCTGTCTGTCTATTTGTCACAGTACCCGTTCTCAGAAACCATATATGATGGAGACTTGAAATTTTGGATTCTTATAGCTGAACACCTCACATCAAACGACAAATCATAATTTTTTTAATAAATCTTATATTTACCCCCCCCCCCCTGGACTCTAACTTGTGTATTTTAAGCTTTTCTTTCTAACTAAGCCCCTAATTAAGTAGAAGTCTTGAAAATTTGGATACTTATAGCTGAACACCTCACATCAAACGACAAATCAAAAAATAAATAAATAAATAAAATAAAAAGTCTTATATTTACCCCCTCTCAGCTCTAACCTGTGTATGTTAAGTTTTTTTTTTTTTTTTTCAAACTGAACCACTAATTAATTGAAGACTTGAAATTGAACCTCACATCAAAAGACATATCATAAAATTTTAAAAAGTCTTAAATTATTTAACCCTCCGGGATCGAACTTCTGTATTTTTAGCAATTTTTCTAACCTCCACGCTTTTCACCCGAAGTGCACTTTTCTAACCTTTGCCGGAACTCCTTTAACTACTCTTTCATATTATACACCATAGCAGTACATATTTTAGTTTCAATTTTTAACGGCAGGGTGCGCCTACCTATCTCGAGTGCTATGGGTCCGTTCCCCTCGACTAATATACCTACGGATAGTTTGTAAAACGAAGCTTCGTTCGGATAGAAGTTTGTTTAGATTAGAGTGCGCCCCCTGGTTGCGAAATGTGGAACTAACAGATTTTGCAAAAAATAAAGTGTTTTGAAAGGAATATTAAACGAAACCCTCTATGCTAATTGTGATCACACTTACCCACTTGTTTAAATTGTAATATGTATTTCCCCCCTACTCTGTATTTAGTATAACAAGAGAAAATTGCAAAGTATAAATGTATTCGTATGTAGGGTTCCACAAAGAGCTTGTTATATGATAATTTCTAGAGGTACAATATTTTTTGTCAAGAAATTTTTATTTGTATTAAGTTTTTGCTTAATATGTGGTGTGTATAAAAGTTTTTAGGTAATATACATTTCTGTCAAAATAATCTCTAAACTATCAGCCATTTCCCGCTGCGATGGTTGGTTTCTCTATAAGAATCTTCAATCAAAAGAAAGATATCTAGCAAACATTAAATTATTTTTTTTTTATTATTATTTAATTCTATACTACGCTTCCTTGAATTTGATATCTAAACTTATTTAAGTGATTTTTTTTATATCTAAACTTATTTATCTAAATTTATTTAAGTGAATTTTTTTTATATCTAAACTTATTTATCTCACTTTATTTAAGTGAAATTTATTATAGTCTTCAAACACACAAATTTATGAAACATGAAAATTTCAAAAAATGTCCTCAACTGTTATATATATAACCTATATTGCTCTGCAAAAAATAATTCCAATAATTTTCTGACTATGGACGAACTTGATTTTCAAATAGGATATACGTTTATTAAGCTATTTCCATAGAGATTTTATTTCATCTTATTTTCGGCACATTTTTCTGGATGTGCTGGTAAGTGTGTGAAAATTCATGCTTGATGCGTGATTTTTCTTACTTTTACTTTTATATATGTCTTCAATGATTAATCCATTAAAAAAAATCACTGTATATTTCCAAATTACAAGAGGTGATGGCGCATATAAGGGGATTTTTGGCGATATAGGTTTTAAAACAAGGCCCTATACTATTGCTTCTTTTTTTTTACTTTTTTTTTCTTTTTTTTTACCTTAACTTTAGTTTGCTTTGGATAACTTTAGATGATCACATCGTCAAAAAAAGATCTACCCCACCCAAAGAAAAACACGAATTGTATTTTATTTAGGTAATTTATTTCTTAAAGCAAATTTGAGTTTGTATTATAACATCGTAACTCTGAACCCAATGGTGCTTATTATTCACTATACATGACGGACTCTTGATACCCTTAATATTTTCTACCTAAACCAAAACCAAATCCTATATTCTCTGTTGCAATGCACTTTTTAACATATTATCTAAGCAAATCTGTAGCATTCGAGCAGAATTTTTACTATTTAAGTTCTTAGGGCAACGGAACACAATTTCTAGACCCAGAAACCGTATAAACATTTAAAATTATTAAAATTAAAAAATATGTATTTTAACGTAATTTACTTTTAATTTTTGTATTTGCTTCACAAGTTTAATTTAATCATGCATTCTAGTTAACTAATTGCAACCGATTAAAAACATTATATAATTACGTTTCTGTACAAATTTGGCATGTTATTTTCAGACTGAAAGAGATTCAAAAAAGGAAATGTTTATTGTCATTTTATATAAATAATGTTCAAAATTATTGCTGTCGAATATTAGCCCACTCGCTGCGTAATTTTATTATCAAAATAAATTAAAAAATGTGCATTTATTTTAATACATATTTCAAATCTACGTATATTTTACAGCTAAAATATGTAAAAAATTTTGTATACGAGTTTTTTTTTTTTTTTTTTTTTTTTTTTTTTAAATATAGAATTAGATCATTAAAAAAAATTGGCAGAAAACTAAATTTGAAGAATAATCATATAAAAGCGAAATTCTGAAAATTAATCTCGGTTAAATGGATCCCCGCGGAAATCGCGTGTTTTGCAAATTTTGATAGTTTTACGTTTCCCGTGGAAATCACGAGATGAGCAGTGAAAAGGTTAATTTTAGAAGCATGAAAATGAAGATGTTAATTCCGATGTGTATACATTTAGTAATCTATGCATAACCGAAAATATATTATAAAATAATGCAAAGAAATTTTACGAAAATGGTTAAACACATTTTCCGTTATTTTGCTAATCATAGGTTTTCTTAATAAGATGAAAATGAACAAATTTTCCATTTATGACAAACGTAGTCATGTCTGGAGACGAAAGATTAAGAATTTTTTGTAAATAAAATATACACCAGAAAAAAATAACAACATATTATATATAAAAAAATTAATATTTGTTTAAAAATACGTTTGAGCACAGGCTGTTTTCCGCTCAGGTAATCTTACTGTCTTCAAAGACAGTTTGGAAAAGCTTTAAATTAGCATTCAGATTCACAATCTGCTTCTTTTTTCAAAACTACCTATACAGTTTCAGCTTAAAATTGCATGTGATTTTGAAAAGATTAGTGCGTGTTGTCCAGTTTCTCTAAACCGCGAAATTCCTGTCCCCGCATACAAAATAATCTATATATATAAAAGAAAGTCTGAATTTCGTATTAATCAACGCGCAGCCCAAACTACTGAACCTAATGTCTTGAAATTTGGAGTAAAAATTCTTCTTATGACATTGAGTGCCGCTAAGAAACGATTTTCTAAAATTCCATCCCTAAGAGGGGTAAAAAATCGAACGAAATTTAAAAAAAAATCCTTAAAAATCTGATTTTATAGCTATTTTTCAACTGATAACATATTTTGGTGTATTTTTGTATGCTGAATCGAATGGTACTAACTAAATTCTTTTAAGCTCAATAGTTTCCGAGATATTTCATATATTTTTAATTTGGCGATGTCTTTGGGGCCAAAACCTCGAAATACCTAACATTATGTGATAATTCATCCATGTTCATTCATCTTATACATCCGTTACTGTAGCAACGGAAGGAATTCAAATTAAATCTTTTTGTTAAATCTTTTGGTTAAAGAATTCAACCGGCTATATGAGTTTGAAAAAAATAAATAAATACAAAAGCCTTGAAAAAAAGAAGAAAAAATATTGAATTTATTTAAAATACAAGGAAGCGATCCACTTAGAATTTAACATTATAAAACGAAAATATTTAAAAAATGAAAGCAATGTTTGTACGACTTTAAAAATTTTGTGGTACTTACATCCGGGCCATGTCAGATACAACTGCGCGAAGCATGGCAATTACATTAATTACAGCAACCCTTATCTTTTGTCCATTTGATAGTTTATTTAGTATAGTTTTAAATTAATTTTATTATTATAATTTTTATTTATTATAGTTTATAGTATGTAGTTTTATGTTATATATTTTATTTATGTATTTACTTAAAACAATTTGCCATTTTTAACAAGGTTATGTATTTAAGAATGTTAAATTACTTCTTTGAACGTAACTGGCAAACGATAAATAAGATTGGCTATTGTCAACCATTTTTGGCGATCTATCTCATGGTCCGAATAATGCGTAAGTATTACTTTTTTTAATGGAAGAAATTGGAATTGAAATAATACATCGCGATTTATCACTTGCTCCTGGATAAGAAGAAAAAATGGGTATTTTTATGTCAGCCGTATCCGTATGTAAATATCAGTAGTTACATTTCGCGTATGTAAATTAAAAACAATTCTTTGTTTTAAGTTATGGCATTATTTCATATTGTTTTACTTTTCATCTTTTTCAATGATATTAGTGTAAAGCATGTATTATAAATGAAATGAGTGAAATGTTTTTATTTTGAATGAAAATAATAAAATAAGAATAGGATATGGAAACAATCTTTGTTGATTTATTACTTGCGCCCGGCTAACATAAAAGTATCACAAAAGCCATATATTCACCTTTCTTTGGGTAGATGATCATGGAATTTCTGATTAATCTTCCGTAATCGGATACTTCTTCAATCGGTGTATTAATTACAATGTTGAAAGCATCGTTTATGTATGAAGAGAAAACTTCATGATGAATTCTATTACAGAAAATCGTATCATCATCATCTACTACATATTTCAAACGGAAATTTGCATTTTATTCCTATTCTTTACAATATTTTGATAGGATATGCCACTATTAGTTAGGTAATGTTTTTGGAACATTTTTTTTTTTTTTTTTTTACACACGGTGTTCTACGTTGCTTAGTTTTAGTTATAGAGCTATTGGAAAAGCTATACAGAAAGGTGAACGCAATTATGAAAGATACATCTACTGTAATTATATAAAAGATGCAAATTTACTTTTCCTTCCACCCGTTTATAATTTGAGTTTTGCTGGATGTATTTTGATGGGACGTACACTGTTAGTTAGATTATTTTTTGTGGATGGTTGGTACTTCTTGCATGGATGGTACTTCTCTGTAGCGAAGTTTTCTTCTGGGTTATTGTTTTTCTGAAGCACAAACTTGGCAACAAATCAGATTGCAGAAAATTAGATTGCAAGAGAAAGTTCCAAAACTAGGTGAACCCGAATGTGAAAGATTACCTTTTATTTAAAGTTCTACTGAACGTATTTTGGTTGGAGTTGCATAGTTAGGTAATATTAGGGATTGTTGCAATATTTGAAATGTCATTCTACATTGTTAGTTATGGAAATATGAGGAAAGTTCTCAGTGGTGTAGTTGAAAAAAAAAGTAGGATAAAATCTACAGGCAGAGAGTATATATTAGAGAGTATATATGTTATAGCTATGGAGTGCAGAGTTTTTAAAAAACACCAGAAGGTCTACGGCGTATAGTCTATGCTACATTCCTAAAAATTCTACAATCACGTTAACTTGATTATGAAAGATATATTTAACTATCAACTTCAAATATAAAATAAAAAGGGCAATTTCGGCCCGACCGCTTATAACTTGAGTTCTTTTCAATGGATTTTGAGAATATTTGCATTGTTAGATAAATATTCAAAAAAGTGTTTCATATATAACACATATTATTCTACGTTGCTCAGGTATAGAATTATGTGCGAAAGTTCTTTAATCAGTGAACCCTATTTTGGAATATTAGCCTTTTTAAAAGGTTCTACTGAGTTAATTAGCACTGTTGTTAGATAATTTTTCAGGAAAGATTTTAGTATATAACACATATTGTTCTACATCGCTTTGCTATAGAATTATGGCTGAATGTTGTATTATCTGGTGAACCCGATTATGATAAATTACTCTTATTAGAAGGTTTTACTGAACGGATTTTGATGAGATTTGAATTTTTTAATTTTCAAGGATGATTTTAATATGCTACATATTATTCTTCCATTCTTTTTTTATATTGAATTATAAATAATCAACTAAAAGTTTTGCATCATAGCAGTCCAAATTTTGTCTGAGACATTAGAAGATATAAAACTGTAATGGCGTTCATATTGTTTTCAGCAACGCGGATGATCATTAGAGATAAATGTATTTATTGCTATAAAATACAAGATCAAATACACCGATATATTTCGTTTGATTAAAGTTTCTCTTGGAGAAACCCACCAGTGTAGCGGGCGAAGGCTTCTATTACTATATGTAAAGCATAAATTCCTATTTCATTCCGATTGATTATAACTCAGATTCTATTGAACATAATTTTGCAGAACATACACTATTAGATAGTAAATTTGGTTTATAAATAGTTTAATCTAAAAACCATCGTTCCAAGTTACTTAGCAATAGTTACGGGAGTTCTAAAATTAGGTGAACTCCATTAGGAAAGATTTTAAGTTTTACTGAACGGATTTTAATGGCAGTTGCACAGTTAGATAATATTTCAGGGATTTTTTCAATATTTATCATATCTTTCAAAATTGTTTAGTTACGAAGCTATGCGGAAAAAGTTCTCTGTGGTATAGTAAAGAAAATTGGAGGATAATACGCTACAGACAAAGGATGTATACTAGAATGCTATGGTTATGGAAGTTGTGCAGAGTTTCTTTAAAAATCCAGAAATGATGCGACGTATACCTACTCCTACATCCCTGAGAGTTCTATATAATCAGGTTAACGCGATTATGATAGCTATATTTAACTATCTCAATGTATATAAAATGCAAAGAGAAATTTCATTCCGGCCGCTTTTACATTTACTTCTACTGAATTGATTTTGATGGTGCTTACATTGTTAGTTAGATAATTTACTGAAAAGATGTTAGTATAAAATATAATGTTCTACGTTGCTTAATTAAATAATTATAGGTAAAGATCTAAATCAGATGAACCCAATTTCGAAAGATTGGCTTTTTTTTAAGGTTCCGCTGAATGAATTTTCACGGGATTTAAACTGTTAATTAGATTATTTTTATGAAATGTTTCGGTACATTTTCCAGTTTAAAAGATCCTGATAAGTGGATAAGTGGATTTCGATGGAACTTACTCGGTTAGTTAATTTTTCAGTGAATGTTTTAGTAATAAAGCACATATCATTCGCTTTGTGTTGCTTGGTCGTCAGGTTGCTTGATTATAGAATTAAGGCTGAATGTTCTAGAAGCAGGCGAACCAAATTATGAACGATTAGCCTTTTCAGTATATCCAATTAACAGATTCTGATGAGATTTGCATTGATAATTTTTCATGAATCCTTTTAGTATATTACATATTGTTCTATCGTTCTTCACCGAATACTACACTAAATGCTCAACGAAAGAAGTTGGCCCTTAACAGCCTAAATTTTGTATGGCTCAAACGATATAATAGCGTAATAACGTTCATATTGTTTTCACCAATTAGATTGGGCATTCCAGGTAAATGTCCATATTGCTTTAAAACGCGTGATCAAATTCACAGATATATTTCGTTTGATTCAAGGTTTCTTTAAAGAAAACTGACCAGCGTAGCGGGCGTTAGGCTGCTAGTGTTTTTATATTTGTAAAACGGGATAAATATATATTATTCATACATATATGTTATTTAAATTGAAAAAAATCCCTGTCGGCCCGGCCTACAGGCGGAGATAGATTTCGAAGTTAAGTATATTAATTGCACCAAGATAAACTAAATCATGATTACATATACTTTAACAGTTTTATCCGGCCGCTTTTGACAAATTTTTATTTCATTTTTATGTAATACCTGGTTTTATCAGAATCATGTTAAGGCGGTATTAAAAAAAATACTTGTCCATGCTCAACAACTCGAAATTTTCTGGCACATTTTCAGATTATTTTTTTATAGAAAAAATACGAAACTTGCTGACATGATTTTTGAAAAGATTTATAAGCGACCTGTGTTTTTATTTTTCTTTCAATTAATTGAAACTTGATTAATAAACAATTATTTTCTCAGTAGGGCAATATTTTTACACAATCGTTTCGGGAAATTCTGTTCAAAATGCCCACTTTGACATCATTTTTTTAAAAATATATTCTGCCTCTATCAAAAATCGATCATTACGGTACATTACATAGTTTCTGAAGAAGAGAATCTATCAAGTGGACGCGTTTGAGAGCAAAAATTAATTTAAAAATTAGTAAGAAAATAAGCAGTTTGGATTTGAATACATTCTTAATAAGATGGGTTTTTTCTTCAACCACTATGTTTTTTTAATTTGTTTTTGCTGTAAAAATTGGTCCTTTCAAAAACTTGTCTATATAAATGTTCAAGACAATATTAAGAAGATTTATGATAAATTCATGGTGATTTTATATCTTGTGAATTGACCGAGTTATAGAAATTTTTCTTCTTCTACTCCCTTTTTTTGTTTTCGTTTTTAATAATTTTTGTGGTACGAATTGGTGCTATCAAAAACTTGTGAATACAAAAGTTGTAGATAATATTAAGGAGATGTATAATTAAATTAATTGGATTTGATATCTTGAGAATTGGCGAAGTTATCAATTTTTTTCTCCCAAAAATCCTATTTTTTGCGCCCTTTGAGCTCATTTTTAATTTTATCCAAAATCTATGATACATAAATTTTTGGTCCTATTTTTAGAAGTAATAAAAACTTTAAAGTGATTTGATATGTACAAAAATTAAGAAGTTATGGGGTTTTTTCTGTTTTCACAACACCCATCCCTATTTCCACCCCTTTGGTCCGATTTTGCCCATTCACGAACTTGACCGAGATTTTATGCTCCTTGATTTTATGTATCAGTTTGGAAGAGATTTGTGCAGAATTGTGGAAGTTATCGTGTCCAGAAGAAAGTGATATATATATATATAGATACACACACACACACACACATATATATATATATATATATATGTGTGTGTGTGTGTGTGTGTATCTATCTGTGTATTAAAGAACTTTTTAATTTAACAAGCATTTTGTATTATAAAAATAATATATCTTTGAATTTCATTAATAAATATACTAGTTTTACAGACAGTCTTCATTTTTGAGGAGTTGCTATGCGATTGACAGTTAATGATTTGTATAACTTAAAGCCTTTTTTTTTGGACCGATTTACTAGGATGTCTGCAATTGTGTGGCAACAGACATGGAACGTGCATGGACAGATTATGGATCACTGGAATTTGATTATTGTTTTTTGTGGCTGTGTGGCTCGGATTTGGGTAAAATAATTTTATTGTTTCAGTATACATTACATATACGTTCTGAATCAGTGGTATCTTCGAGATGCACTGTTTATTGTGGCGTCGGGTCCGGTGGGGGAGTGTTCGCGATATGCTTTCAATTGTTTTTATGCATTTGATTTATGCTTTGCGACACTCTGGCCGAAACCCACTGCCACTACTTTTCAAAATGCCCACCGCTGAAGAGGCCACAGCCTTTTGTTGTTTTTTCTTGTTCAGGTTATATGTTTAAATTTCTTGGATGTTTTATGGTTATACTTAATTTGTTTATGGTGCAAGATTCTGGGTCTGACAAATGCATTTAATACATAATGTGCTATATATAATCTGTGTGGTTATTTGCAGCTGTAGCACTTATCGCATGGATTTTGTTTTTATTTATTTTATTTTTTTTTTTTTACTTTAACCTTTTTGAGCTTATATATATATAAAGCTTTTTACTGATTGTGGTTTTGGGTTCTAGGGGTCATGATCGGTGTAGATCTGCACAAATTTTTCAGAAATTGCAACATAGGGGAAAATGTAATAGGTAGTATTTCATACGAAATCTACCTAAAATGCTATCTAATAAATGTCATTTCACTGTGTGTCCTTGCCTCCACCTTACCAGGAAAGTGGTTCTTAGAAGTTGCCAATACAAATATATATGCGATAAATTTGTTGTTTAAATTATAAAATGTATCATATATAACTAAAAATTTTAAAAGTAAAACGTTTTTCAGGGTTCGTAATTTTCTGGGAAAATAGTAAAGACTGTTCTTTGGTTTTTTCATATTCCATTTCATAAAATTAAAGTAATGATTCAAACAAATATTAACAGTCATATTACTTCAGAAATCAACGTGTGAACAGTTGTATTATAACATAAGCTTTTTAATAAACTTTTGCCCGAACCAAACATCGACAAGTGAGGTGTAGAGACCTCCAGCAATATCTTTGTAAGAATTTTTATTGACTGTCATTACCCTTTCTGTTTTATATTCCTTAATTTTGTAATGGAATCTCAGTCAGTTATTATTAATCACGCTTTTTAATCGGTAGTGGAAGAAGCAGTACTGACAACAAGTCACGAACTGGCCAAGTGCAGGTGGTCTTATTCCACTACGAAAATCGGGATCGTAATTCCCATATGCGTGGCATACACATTTTGCATTGGACGATAGATTTCTCTGGCACTCACATTTTCCGCTGTATATATATATATATGTATGTACTAAGGTGTTTTGAAAAACATTTTTGTTCTTCAAAAACACGTAATTGATTTCTTGTGCATATTAATATCTTGTGTATTATATTATCATATGTGTATTTCATTCCTTGCACACAACTGATTGTTTACTAATAAATACTTCAAAATATTTTTTTCTTGGTATTCAAGATTAATGAAATAAAACTCTTATTTCGAAATGAAGTATGGGTTTAACTTATGCTAGGTAATATTATTCACTGGAAATATCCCAATAAAAATATTACTGATGCAGTAAACATTTCATTTTCTTCATATGTTTATAGAAATTATTCATGAAACTTCTCTTGAGATGCTCGTTTTCATTTTAGTAATCATTTGAATAATTACTTTTCAGCTCACAGACTATCAAAGACAACTCGATAACTCTTGATAGAAATATCTGGTTTGCTTCAAATTTTGTATATAAGTTCATTCTGATAAGACGCTTCCCTGATTAATTTTGGATGTTCATTGTTTAAAGTATAAAGAGTGGAACGGTGTGCTAATCCCCCCTTAATTTATACAAATGTGTTTTTCGTGCTGAATTATCCGATTTGCTTCAAATTTGGTATACCGTTTTAACCTGATAAGGTGCTTCATTGATTAGATTTGGAGGTTCATTGTTTAAAGTTAAGGGGGGAACGAGGGCTAAACTCCCTTAATTTCGATAAATGGGTTTTTCATGCAGACTTATCTGATTTGTTTCAAATTGGCATATCTTTGTTTTACATTAGTTGGCATATCTTTGTTGTTATTCTAATTAAATACTTCCCTGATTATTACCTTTTTGCTCAAAAAGAGTGAGTTCTAATTTATGACTAATAGACACAAATAAGAGTATAATATACAATTTGTGTGGTCATTGTATAGCCTGTACATACACATAGCCTGTGTATAGCCATTAGTGTATTGCCTGAAAGCTCAATGATACCAGTTTGACTAGGCAATATACTTTAATATTTTGTAAATCACATGTAATTATTATTATATTATATACATGGGATACACATAGGGATTTAAGAAAATTGTATACGTAATATATTTTATATAAGCATAAAAATTTACTTTCAAACGTGAAATATACTTACTTGCATTACTAAATATGAATATTCCTTCCAAGAACATATTTTGAGCATTGTTTACATATTTTATTATCAGAAATTTATAGCTATTAAAAGTCGCTCGATGGCGTGGTCAGTAAGCGGAGGCTGCTGTCACACCGAGGTCCCGGGTTCGAGTCCCTGGGTAAGACATGGATGTAATTGTGAATGTCCTATTGTAGTTATATAATATATGTAAAGGAAAAAAAATGTTGTGACTTGTTGTTGTTTCTATGTATAATAAGGATCATTCGAGGCAACAGCCATCGTAGCTATAGGCCCCAAAGCATCCTCCACTTCGGTGGACTTCAAATGTCAAATATAGCTATTAAAGAGGCTATTAAAACAACATATTCTGATTTAATATTTGAAAATCTTTAGAACGCTTTTCTTTAACAGTATTACATTACACATTATTTTAATTTTTTTAATAATATAGCATGACTTCTTTTTTGTTGATATGTTTTTTATGTGAATAATATATATATATATATATATATATATATATATATATATATGTATATATGTATATATATATTTATAACAAGAAATATACTTAAAGTTAAATCGTTATCACTTAAAAAAAAGATTTACTGAAATGAAATTCATTTACGATAAATAACGACATTTAGTTCATTTAGGATATTTAGCAACACTTTTAAGACAATAAGTAAATAATTAATCAGTAAAGTGTTGCAAAGTAGAGGGAAAAGCTTATAAGATTAAAATCGGCAAAAGAAGATTTTAATTTCCTCCGTGTTTCCAAAAAGATGTTTGTTTTTACAAAGCTTTAAAGTCATTAACGCTATGTTTTCGTATTTTAAAATGTAATTATTTTAAAGGGGACTCGACATGTTTTAAAACCCTTTGAAGGGTTTTTTTTTTCTTTTTTTTTTTTACTGGTCTATATTTACTTATTATATACACATATTATTATAGGTAAAACATGGAAAAACTGATTTTGCCAAGAAAAAAATCATTTTGTAGGAAAAAATTGAGAACTTAAAAAAAAAAAAGAATTTTAGAAATCATTTATTTCCTGTAGATATTAAAATTATGCCATGATTTTTTGGCAGGATATTTATGACATAAAAAGGGGGGAGGAAATTATTAAGAAAATCATTATTTAGAAAGAGAATGAACGCAGAAAGTCACAAATATAATATGTATAAAACGCATACAGCTGCTTCAAAAACTCTAAGGTTTCATCATCAGTGCTTAAAATTAAATATAAAATTAAAACTCTGGATTAAAGGGTGGGGAAGAGAGCCAGAAAAACGTACATTAAAGATCGAATGTCAACGGCGAAATGCGTCTTCACGATTGACAAACAACCGCGAAGTCGATCTCACGATCATTGCCCAGTTGCTCCGGGAGAGTTCAAACAGAGAAGAGAAAAAAAAAGAGGGAGAGAAGTGAAGAGAACGAATTATATAAAATTAAACCATATCTTTGAAAAACTGTGCGTACTGGACTTATCGTTAACTTTTGAATTTTTCCATACGTGGTAAGCTTCCCAGAAGTCAAGATCGTAAAATGATGAGCATTTCTGTATTATTGAGGCATCGGAAAATTTTAAATTATGATTATTGGACTAGCAGTGGTTAGCAATAGCAGAACATTTGATGTCACAATTTTTAACACAAGTTTTGTGCTCCCTCAAACGGATCTTAAAAGCTCTCTCCGTTTGACCATTGTACATTTTATTGCATTTGCAAGATATCCTGTAAATAACCCAATGCGAAAAACTCTCAATTGGATGTTTCAGATTTGTCAATTGCATTTTGTTAAAAGGAGCATAAACTACCTTGAAGTCAAATTTTAACAAGATTTTAGAAATTTGATTGTCTATATTCGGAAAATGCGGAAGTATAATTAAATTTTCATTGACGACAATATTGACTTTGGTGGAATTACGTTTACTTAGTTTATTATGAATGGAATCGACGATTTCAACTATAAAACCTCGATCGAAGGCAATGGATTTAATGTAATGTAATTCTGTTTTTATTAAATTGTCGGAAGAATAAATATTTAAGACCCGGTAAACATTAGATGTTTCGAAACAGCTGTATGCGCTTTATACATATTCATATTTGTGTCTTTCTACGCTGTTTATCTTCTTAATAGGATATTTATTAGGTAATACTTTGTAATTCAAAGGATCGATTTTACAATTAATTTGTTTATGAAAAAAAATCGATTTTACAATTAATTAATTAGTTTATGAAAAATAACTATATACAAATATAGGTAAAAACGCAGCAAAAAACATGATTTCTTCAATGTTTCGATTTTGTTTTTCATTATATGATAAAATCCATCCTGAATTTTATTAATTATACCATATTGAGGATGCAAAAATAATAATAATAATAATAATAATAATAATAATATTGGAATGATTTGGCAAATATTTGTAGAAACTTTAGTGTTTTAAACACAGTAATGTATCAAAAAACAGCAAACTGAGAAAATTCGCTTTAAAGGTTTTGAAGTGTGATATTTAAAAGGCTGTCAAGATAATAAAAGTTATTTTTGACACACGTACAATCGTCAAGTCTTTTCCAAGCTTTGTGCTAAAAATTGAAAAATCGATATTTCCATCATTATAATGGTATCAAGTCGCCTTAATACATTTTATATATCTGCTAATATAAAATAGCAGAGAAGTAAAGGGGTAAAGGGGTAAAGAGGATTAAATTAGAGCACTTTACCTTATTATTTTAAAACTACAACGTTACACGTTAATGAATCGTAACCAATAACATATCTTTAAACATATCGTGAATGTGGCTTTCTCCAAATAATTTTCTTATCAATTAATTAAACTAAAGATTGACTGCTCTAATGTGTAAAATTGTGTCATTGTAATCAGGCTTCGAAAAAAAAATACATATATATTTCGAAAGCTTTATTAGTAGCTAAACTCTAAACGTATTGTTCGGCATTTAACAATATAAAAAATACAGTAATAGCACGATTTAACAAGCATATAAGATATCTATGTTTTTCCTTTAAATTAATAAAAATAAATGTTTTTTGCCATGCGGTCAATTTATAGTTTAGTTATGAACTACATTTGGTTATGAATACTGCCAACATTATCAAATAAAAGCGTAATAACTTTAGTAGTTACTCAGAAAAATAAACCAATACCTGCTGTTTCGCATATCATTTTGAAATGTTATTTTACATTTAATTGGTATAACGTATAATGCATAGTAAAAAAATTGCTTTTTACAAGCAGTAACATATTACTTATTGTTGAGCTGCATCAGGAAATTTAATTTGGTATTTTTTTTTTTTTTTTTTTAAGATAAACTAATTTCTAGAAATTTTATCATCGAAATATATGTCAAAATATTTAACTTACATTTTTAATAAAAAATATAGTAAATAGTTGGCTGGACACTTCGATTCCTTCTTTAACGTTCAATTCTTCTTTCTATGATAATTTTTAGATGTTTCACGCTTGTGATATTAAGGAGAAATCATATACATATATATATATATATATATATATATAGAAATGAGTATGATTCTGCTTATCGCAATTCATCTTGTGAGAAAATAATAATATTTTTAACATATTAAATTATCTTTCTTTTTTTATGTGTTATATACTGACTTTTATTACTTAGTAATAGACTCACATTTGAAGATACTTTTTCAGCATTCTTTACACAATTGATCGTCACCAATTTATGATTTAATGAGATTCTGATTCAGTAATTTCAAATTTTTTAAACAGTACTCATTTTTAAGAAAATATATATTGTATATAGTTTTTGTAGTAAACCATCATATCTACTATGCGATTGTTTTTTAATGAAATAGATATTTTTAGGATACCACATTCCTTATACAATGAAAAAAGCGAAATGTTTCAATGTAAACATATATTTATATACATTTCATAGAAATCCTATAAAAAAAATAAATACAGAAATATAACTTAAAAATTGTAAAACATTACACATTTTTAAAAAAATATATATCGTTTAACAGTTTTCTTTTTCAGGACATTATATCTACTATGTGACTTGTTTTATGAAATAGATATTTTTAGGATAACACATTCCCCACACATTGAAGAAAAACATAATTTATAATATAAACATATATTTTAAAATATATTTCGAGGATAATTTATTAAGAAAAAGAAAATTAAATTTGCTTCTCTTAAAACAAGAACTAGGAGATGAAAAAGTCTTAGATTAAATAAAGTCATTTAATTTACTGAGAATGTTTAGCGTCATTTGAAAGAAGTAAATTGAACAAATTTCCAAAGTAAATTAAAATTGACAAAAGGAAATGCAATTTTATTTGTGTTTTCAGAAACATGTTTATTTTCGGATTTCTGTAAACTAATTAACTAGATGCTATTTCTACCTTGAAATATAATTTTCCCGTCATATTGTATAGATGTGTTAAGATAATTAGATTTTGAAAACAAAAAAGAAACAAGAAAATAGTATAGTTGACTTTTTTTATTATAAATTTTATTGTAATCATGAAAAAGTAATTAACTGAGCACATTATTATTTCGTGACATTTTATAAACACGAAATTTTAGAATCGGGCATTCTACTTCAATAAAATAAAAATTCAACTTCAACTCTGTGAAAAACAAATGGTGTAACATTACTCCACCAAATTGGTCTCAGCATGCTTCGTATACTCTTATGGAGTAATTTAACTAATATGACTGCTGTAATTTAAAATTCTATAACTGGTGTAATATTACGCCATAATAATGCGAAAATATCAGAACTCATATTATTATGATGTAACTTTACACCAGTTATATCGGTTAAATTACACAGTAAAATTGAATGCACCAATGATACCACCAACGTTATGGGGTAACATTACGCCAATTTTTTTTGCAGCGAATTATTAAGTTAAAATATTGGGCAACTCTAACGATTATGCATATTGCGGAAAACTAAGTGAATATTAGAATCTGATATAAAATAAATTTCTCAAATTTGAATGTTTGTGAAAGCACATTTACAAACTTTTGAGAAGAACTTAAGCATATTAAGACTTTACTTACAAATTTATATACATATATATATAAAGGATTGGCATTTTTTTTTTAAGTTTTTCCGGCGCCGCGAGGAAGTGGTAGCTTTCATATTCCTTATTTTTTAAAACGTCAGCTTATATTATTCAAACACAAGAAGCTCATATTAGTGGAATTTGATTATGGAAGATTCAGTACCAGTTTTTTCAATACTGAATATGAATGAGAATTTCGCGAAATTAGTCAGCTGTATCCAAACTGGTTTTATTTAAAGTGATTTATATTTGGTTGCCAAATTTGGCGATATATTGAAGTGCCCTCTACTTTAAAACAACATGATTGTGAAGATATGTCGAGACATTAGTAATTCTTGTGCACGTGCTCACTGACATCCAAATCGGTTGATATATACGGTGCTGTCCCAGGCAAAGAAATCTGATTTTTCAAAACCCCACCCACATTATAAATTCAAACTACTATAGCTCAGCAATTTTTTAAGATAAAGACGAAGCAAAAAATGCTCCAGAATCCTTGTATCAAGGTCAAACAATCAAGAAAAAGACCTTTTTCATTTTTTCATTTTTTGCACCTCATTTTAAATTTTATATAAAAAAAAAATTAAACCGCCATTTTTTTTAGACAAAATGGCGTATGAAGCTGGCCAACGGATTTTGTTGAGACATTGCTATATACTATGCACGTGCCTAGTCACAATCAAATCGGTTAATAAATACGCGTGTTAATAGATGACAAAAATGAGATCGTTCCAAAATGTCAGCTACACTAAAAATTCAACGCCCTATAACTCAACCAACTTATCAAGGTCAAACACATATATATATATTTTTTTCAATTTCTAATTTTTTTGTACTTTATTTAAAATTTATTTTTTTAAATATTTCAATGGGCGCCATTTTGAAACTGATGGCCGAATAAACTGGCCAACGAACTCGGTAGAGACCCTGGTATGTAATATGTATACTCCAAGTTACATCCAAATTGGTTCATAAATACAAGTGTTATCGCGTGAAAAAAATCAGATCGTTTCAAAATGTTAGCCACACTAGACATTCAAAGTATTATAACTCAGGAATTTTTTAAGATATAGACGAAACGAAAAATGCTCCGGAATCTTTGTAACAACATCAAAAACATAAGAAAAAATCTTTCTAAATTTCAATTTTTTTGTACCTAATTTAAAATTTAAAAAAATTCTAAAATATTAAATGGAAGTAAATTTAAAACAAGAGGCTGATGAAGCTGGCCAACGAACTCGGTCGAGACATTGGTATGTACTATGTACACACTAAGTTGTATTCAAATTAAGGCGTTTCTCTCCGTTTTCTGTGTCTGAGGGTCATGATCGGTGAAAATATAAGGTTAGTTGGGGTAACTGGAACCACGAGGTAACTGGGCCATAGGCTATTTTATAAAAAACTGTTGGTGTTTCTTAAGTTTTATCTTTTGTGAGCAATGCCCCTTAATCTCTACTTCCTAAAACAACGTGTATCAACTCAATCATAACTCTCACTTTGCTGTGATAGGCTGTCAAGAATTTACGTTTCTTTTTTAAAAAACAACGTCTATATGGTTGAACTTCCTCGGCAGATTATTAAAATACTGTAAGTACTTTTGTTAAACAATCATTTTTTTAAAGATTAGACATATAACTGCATTAATATTATTAGGTATCTATACATATTTACTTCATGTTTCAAATGTAAGCCCGGTATCCCAGTTACCACATAAATTTTTCAAGAATGGGGTAACTGGAACATGTATCAGGGGTAACTGGACCTGGATCCAGTTACCCCAATAGTTATAAATAACTTTTTTGTGTTTCTCTTTCTACGGGAAGTAAATTTCTCCATTGTTTTTTGCTCACAATAAAGAAATTCATAGAATACCTTATTAAAATTATGTAATGAAATTTAAAAAAAGCATATTGAGTGGTATCAAAACAAATTTCTTGGACCCTTGAAAGTCGGTGATGCCGTTATGGCATCACTTAATTTTAATTCCTAATCGCCACATTGGCACCTGAATTTTATAATGAAACTTTACGCTTTATTAAGTACGCGAAAATATACTTTTACTTGTTTTCAGATAGATTCTCTTGTAAATATCGGTGTCATTAAATTATTTCAACATTTTACGAATGCACGTACCTTGCCCCTGAAAGCGAGATAGCCAGACCTTGAAATTGTACTATAGAGAAACCTTTATCGTTCCTACCACTATTTTGAAAATAATATATTCATCGCACCTTTCTGTAAGGGTTCTGGTAGGAACAATAAAATTATCCCTATATAATGTGACCCCTGGATAAAGTACTTAAGTACTTACGTAGCCATTTGTTCATAGATTTACCTTGCTATTTTTTTCCTTAAAATGCCCATGTGACTTTTATACTCATTATCTACACTAAAGTACATAAGTACTTCCTTAAGTTTTATGTTTTGGGTATAAATAAATCTAATATTTTCACTTTTAGTGTTTTTTTGGACACATTGACAGCAAAGGTTTCCCTTACAACGCTGTTTATTGACATATAATTTACATGATCTGCCTGGTTTAAAATTTTTTAAGTTGTTTAAACTTTTTCAAACAGGACCTGATATCCGATATGAAAAAATATGAACACGTGTGGAACATAGACCCCCCTGGTCCAGTTACCCCATTTTTGGGGGAAACATGACCTATGAGGAAAGAAAGATGAAATATTCATATTTTTATATTTTTAAATATCAAATGTAATTTTGAGCATTTCTGTCTCATAGAGGGAACCTAACTGAACACATTTACAGAAGTTCAGACTTTATTTCAAATGAACATTAGTTTTTTGAAGCTGAATTGTCAGACGCTCCAGAGTCACATTGTAAAATCATGTCCCAGTTGCCCCAACTAACCTTATATTGCTATAAATCAACTTACACTTAAAAATGGACAATGTATGAAGACTTGTTACAAACTATTTTTCAATTTGTAATACTCGAGCAAACAACTTAAAGCTGTAAAATGAACTTTTTGGAAAGCTGACTATTAGGATTGCGTTCTCCCTTTCAGGTAACAGTAAAGTATGCAAAGTTTGATAGACATTTAACTGTTCTTAATGGTGGTTTTCTTAATGAGTTTTCTTTAACAAAATGTTTTAAAAAACGAAAATTTTTACAGAATAATTCTATTTAAGCTTTAATACTTCTATGTAAAGCTCAGAAATTTCGAATGTCACTTGTTATTTATCACTGAACTTGTTTTTATAATATATTATATGTTTTGGGTAGTTTTCATTACAAAAAGTAAAAAGTTACCTATTGCAGCCGTCCGGATGAAAGCACTTCCGGAATTTTTTGGTATATTTTCAACAATCATGACCCCCAGACCAAGTTGAATATATACATACACACATATATGTATATATATATATACATATATGTATATATATATATAATAGATTTTATATATAATATTAGATTTATTTATACCAAAAACATAAATATAAAAAATTATATATATATGTATATATACATATATATATATATATATAATTAAAATGAACAAAATAAAATTGAACAGCTAAAACTAAGCTACATTAATTACCAAGTTAAAGTTACATTTTACTTGTTAATGTTACCATTAAAAATGCCAGAAAAATAAGGTTTTAAGACTAAACTAAAACTAACCGATTTGGATGAAATTAATTCTATGCGTAGTACATAGCAATGTCTCGACCGGGTTCGTTGGCCAGTTCATCCGCCATCTTGTTTCAAAATGGGGCCTTTAAAAAAAATAAAATAAAATAAAACAAATTTAAAAAGCGGTTTGAATAAATTAAAAACTGAAAAATATACATTTTTAAGAGTTGGACCTTATTAAAAGGATTCCAGAGCTTATTTTGCTTCGTCTTTATGTTAAACTAGTATGTTGCGGCCATCACAAAACTTTCTTCTATATCATACATGTCAATACATCAAAATTCACTATCTCGGTGCCAAATTAAATGACAATCTATGTTCATCATGAGAATTCAAAAAATATGAAATACCGTGCATTAGTTCTCGAGGTATGACTGTCACAGAAATTGACTGTCACCTATTGGGTTATTTACACCAGAACCTAATTATCACCAACTTATGTCAACGTCTAACTGAATATAAAGTTTGAGGAAAATTCGTGCATTAGTTCTTGAGATAGAGGTATTGCGCAAATCATGACAAATGCAGCATAGAAGCACCACCTGTTGAGCGATTTGCAACAACACATAATCAGCAGCAATATTAATCAAGTTATACTTAAATCTGAAGTTTGATGAAAATTCGTGCATTAGTTCTTGAGATAGACCTATTCAGGAAATAGTTCAAAATGCAGCACAGCAGCGCCACTTATTGGGCGATTTACACCAACACATAGTCAGCATCATTTCATATGAAGGACTAACTAAATACGAAGTTTGATGAAAATGTGTGCATTATTTCTTGAGATAGAGCTACTGCGAAAATAGTGTAAATCCTGCAAAATGCAGCATAGCAGCGCCACCTGTTGGGCTATTTACACCAAAACGTAAACAGCATCTATTCATGTCAAGAACTAACGGAATCTAGAGTTTTATAAAAATCCGTGCATTAGTTCTTGAGATAGAGCTTTTGCGAAAATCGTGCAAAATGCTACATAGCAGCGCCACCTGCAGAGTGATTTACACCAAAAACTAATCAGCACCCATCTATATCAGGAACTACCTGAATATAAATTTTTATTAAATTCCGTGCATCGGTTCTTGAGATAGAGCGCCCACAAAATTTGTGTCACATACAGACAGACAGACAGACAGTCGGACAGACAGACAGACAGACTCACAGACTCACAGACAGAGATTTTGTAAAAACATGTTTTTTGGAACCTCTGACCGATAAAACGTGTAAATCCGTTTAAAACTGGAATTCGAAAATTTTCATGAAACCAATACTTTCTTCTTGTAAAGATAGAAGAAAGTAAAAAAAATCCCTGCCGTCCCGGCCTACAGGCAGAGGTAGATTTCGAAGTCAAATATACTAATTTTACAAACAAAAACTAAATCATGGTTATAGATAAATCCACTTTAACAATTTTATCTGGCCGCTATTGACGAGTTTTTATTTCATTTTCATATAATAGCTGGTTTTATTAGAATCATGTTAGGGCGGTATTTAAAAAAATACTTTTCCATGCTCAACAACTCGGAATTTTCTGGCATAATTCCAGATTCATTTTTAATTTAAAAAAAAATATATATGAAACTTGCTGACGTGATTTTTGAAGAGATTTATAAGCGACCTGTGTTTTTATTTTTTTGTTCAATTAATTAAAACTTGATATATAAACAATTATTTTCTCAGAAGGACAATATTTTTCGTTTCTAACACAACCGCTTCGGGAAATTCCGTTCAAAATGTCCACTTTAACATCATTTTTTGAAATATATTCTGCCTCTATCTAAAAATCGATTATTACGGTACATTATATAGTTTCTGAATAAGCGAATCTACCAATTAAATGCGTTTGAGAGCAAAAATGAATTTAAAAACCAGTCAGAAAATAAGCAGTTTGGATTTAATCGCATCCTTAATACAATGATTTTTCCAACACAATCCGCTTCGGTAAATTCGGTTCAAAATGCCCTTTTTAACAGCATTTAAAAAAATATATTCTGCCCCTATCAGAAAATCGACCATTACGGTACATTATATAGTTTCTGGGTAAGAAAACGTACCAATTGGAAGCCTTTGAGAGCAAAAATGAATTGTAAAATGAGTCAGAAAATAAGCAGTTTGTATTTGAATACACCCTTACTAAGATCATTTTTTACTTCAACCGGTATGTATTTTTAATTTGTTTTTGCTCTAAGAATTGGTCCTATCCAAAACTTGTCTATATAGATGTTGTAGACAATATTAAGAAGATATATGATAAATTCATGGGGATTTTATATCTTTTGAATTGACGGAGTTATGGATTTTTTTCTTCTTCAAACCCACTTTTTGTTTTCGTTTTTAATTTTTTTGCGGTACGAATTGGCCTTATCAAAAACTTGTGAATATAAAAGTTGTAGATAATGTTATGGAGATTTATAATAAAATTAATTGAATTTGATATCTTAAAAATTGACGAAGTTATGAATTTTTTTCTCCCAAAAACCCTATTTTTTGCGCCCCTTGAGCCCATTTTTAACTTTATCAAAAATCTGTGATACATAAATTTTTGGCCCTATTTTTAGAAGTAATAAAAACTTTAAACTGATTTGATATGTAAAAAAATTAAGAAGTTATGGGGGGTTTTCTGTTTTCACAAAACCCCTCCCTATTTCCCTCCCCTTGGTCCGATTTTGCCCATTAACGAACTTGACCGAGATTTTATGCCCATTGATTTTATGTATCAGTTTGGAAGAGATTGGTGCAGAATTACGAAAGTTATCGTGTCCAGAAGAAAGTGATATATATATATATATATATATATATATAAAGTTTTTTACTGAGGGTGGTTTTGGGTTCTAGGGGTCATGATCGGTGTAGATCTGCAAAAATTTTTCAGAAATTCCAACATAGGAACGATCCCAATATGTAGTATTTCATACGAAATCTACCTAATAGTTAAGTAATATAAAAAAGTAATATATAAAAAAAATATTTTAAGTCAATTCCTACTTAGGTCAATAAGAAAATTTTTTTCTCCCATTCTTCTTTCCTCTTGAGTGGCGCTTAAAATGCCTTGATCAAGAAGAGTTCTCTCTCAGTCTTAAAATACCTTGATGAAGAATAGGGCTCTCTCGATTATGGAAAATTAATTAATTAAATTTAATTAATGAATTAATATTTGAAAAAAAACTGGATTAACATCAAGTGTCATCCACTACAAGCTTAAAAAAATTATTTGAGCTTGATTGGATGAATAATAAGTATTTTATTAACGATTGAAATTTTGAACAAGATATATATAGCGAGAGTGTGATCTAGTAGTAGGAATTGAAAAAAAAATAGTTTCCCATTGCTGAGAAATAATTAATTAGTTTGCTTTTTAAGCATTCGGGTTTTTTGATTTTTTGAATTTAATTGTTTATTGTACCGTTACCACACGCATGGGAGTAAATCCCACCTCATTTTGTCTGCCATTATATTTTTGACTAAATGCGGTTTAAAAGCAAAGGTACTACTCTATATTATAAAATGCATCAGTAATACTTCTTTTTTAGCAAATAATCAAGTGTTTCATATTTATTTTCCGATTTTGCAACAGTTTCTCTAAAAATCGCGTTACACACACACACACACACACGCATATATATATATATACATATACATATTTTTTTTGTGTGTGTGGCCAGTTATTAAATTATGGAGGAGGGAGGATTTCTGGGAGGTCTGGATAATTTATACGCAAATGTTGATTTAATGTATCTATATTATAAAGGACAAACATATCTGTGCGTAACGCATACGTTATTTTGCGAATGGCAACACTTTGAAATTTGAAATTAAATTTTTGGTTTTGCAATTTTCTCTACTGCAAATTTTTAAACTACTAAACATCGCAAATTTAAATTTTTACAACGTTGTATGAGGAAGAAAATGTTCTTTTAAATGCAATTTGTTTAAAATATATATCTCAATTTATTTTTGAGATATTAATTTTTTTGTAATTTTTAATACCATTTTACTAATCATGGCAACAAAAGTATTCCATTTCTAAGTAAACGAAAAACCATTGAAAGTAAACGGAAAATAGTCGAAAATAGGAAATACTGTAACTTTTGTTGCCATTTTCTTATAAAACCTGATTTTTTTTTTTTTTTTTTAAATTAATATGTCAAGAATATTGTCTATTACTCCGTGATAATGACGTCATATGCATACTTTTCTATAGACGAAGTTTATGACTGAATTGTAAAAGTGGATTACTTTAGCGGGAGTAAAGAACGTCATTTTATAAAAAGCGTGTAATTTAATTCTTAAACCTAAATTATGTTTTGTACAAGTGCGTCATTTTCACAGTCGAGCTACTTTGAAATTCTTCACAGGCGAAAAAGCTTCACTTTTGCAAATAATGTAATCAAAATCACACACTGATAAAACGCAATATATATATATATATTTTTTTTAAACGAAAATTTAGAGTGCCTTTATAAAAGAGAGGTGACATGCAAATCATAGCGATTTATAATTATATTACAGAAATTGATGAATCTCGCCTGGATGGATTTGCTTCGCCGAGTTACACAAGCGAACAAATAATTCGAGGTTTAAAATAATATCATGTTCCTGAAGTTTTTGTACAAAATTCTCTCGAATAATAAAATTTTAATGGGATTCTTTAGGACATTCTACTATAATTTTATCAAAATAACATAATTTGCTTAATTTAATTTTTCATAATTTTATATATCTATATATTTAAATCACAAGTGTGTTTTTTAGTCATCTGCTCTGTCTTTCTACTGAGCCAATTTTACTATTTTTTTTTCTTTAACTGAAAGCTGTTCATTAGTAGATGCGATCGCACTATCTGTTTTTTTTTAAGTATTCCCACTTTTGTATTTTAATTTTAAAAGCATTTTATGAAATTTCTTCAAAATGGTGAAAATTAGATATCTTTCATTATTGCAGACAAGAGAGAAATAATGAGGTATTTTTATCTTTATTCATGCCATTTTCTGATAAAAATTCAAAATTGTTGATAAAATTTAATGTATAGGGTTTAGTGGCACAAAATACCATTAGGAGCATATTAGGGGCATAATAACGGAAAATGATTTACTGCTTTTAACAACACGCATATTTTGTCATAAATTATCTATATTGTTTTTCCTTCTGAATGTGTAGTGATACTAAGTTTCAGACACTAAGCGAAATGCTTATTTAAGTGAAAATAAAGTCATATTTAAAAGTAAACTATCATTTTCTTAGATAAAACTAAACATTTTAACACAAATGCGTCTAAAAACATAAATTACGGAAATTTTTATTCTCCGGAATTGAGATTAGAATCTCAAGTAAAGAGTGCGTCTGTTCACATAAAAGATGTTGCTGACAATCGTGACTTCAAGTTTTGAGTTAAAATGATTTTAAAATGTTCAAAGAAAATACAATTATTTTTAAAATGATGAATATGGATATGAGAGTGCGTATGCAAATTTTGAGAAGGTGAAAATTGCTGTTTTTCATTCCGGAATACCAAGCATAAGGGCCTCAATTGATAACCACATCCTAATAACTGATCTTTATTATATTTTATTGATTATGTATCTATATTATATAGGACAAACGTATCTGTGCGTAACGCTGACAACATTTTGAGAATGGCAGAACTTCTTGATCAAATTTCGGTTTTGAAATTTCCGCTACTGCAATATTTTAATCTTCTGACCATCATACATTTTCACTTTTCGTCGCATAGGGAAATAATTTACTATAAAATGGAATTTGTTTAAAAACTGTATCTTAATTGACTGATGTATTATGTTTTCTAAAATAATTTTGAAGCATGACATTTTTTTAAAATTTATTTTATCACGTGCCGGTTTCAATACATAATAATAATAAACATTTTGCAAATAAAGCAACAACGTTGTTCAGGATTTGTTTTTGACTATTTTTGCATAGCGAAGTTAATACTTCCTTTATAAACAAATAAAAGAATAATATTAAAAAAAAAACACCAATCTAACATATTTGTGGATAACAAATTAACGAAATTAATACTTCTTTTATAAACAAATAAAAGAAAAATGATGAAAAAACACAAATCTAACATATTTGTAATCGTAAAATTTAAATTTTTAGATCACCAAATAGGATTTTTTTTTCAAATGGAATTTGTTTGCAAAGTTCATCACAGTTTAGTGATTGTCTATGGTATTAAAAATAATTTTAAAGCATGAAATATTTTTTAATTTTTCTATAGCACGCTGAGATCGATTACGAAAGATTAATCTGTTTGCCCTTAAAACAAAATAAGAGTTCATCATATTCTTACGGCTAATATCCATTAAAAAAAATCCCCATGAATAAATAAATAAAATAATATAAATAAGACACAAATTTAACAGGCATGTAAGCTCTGAAATTATTAGAATATTAAAGGATGCCGTAAGTAGCAAAATCTTGGTCTCTTAGCATGCGGCTAATAAGAAAATATCGCTTTTAATACATTTCGAAAATTTATTTGATTGTATAATTCGTATTTTTCATATAAAAATGCTTTTTTAATGTAATTGGGCAGTCTAAAAAATTTATTGCGTATAAAAAAATTATTAGTTTTCAATTTAAAAAAAATGTTTTCACCTATATTCCGTAATCCGGGAAGCCCGTGTACGGTCCCCTAATATATTTAAAAACTAGTATGTTGTGGCCATCACAAAACTTTCTTCTATCTCATACATGTCAATACTTCAAAATTCACTATTCACCATTTAATTCTCAGTGCCAAATTAAATGGCAATCTGTGTTCATCATGAGAATTCTAAAAATATGAAATTACGTGCATTAGTTCTCGAGGTATGTCTGTAACTAAAGTCGTGTAAATCCAGCAAAATTCAGCGTCGCAGCGCCACCTATTGGGTTATTTACATTAGAACCTAATTATCACCAACTTATATCAATGTCTAACTGAATATGAAGTTTGAGGGAAATTCGTGCATTAGTTCTTTAGATAGAGGTATTGCGCAAATCATGACAAATGCAGCATAGAAGCGCCACCTGTTAAGCGATTTGCAACAACACATAATCAGCAGCAATATTAATCATGTTATACTTAAATCTGAAGTTTGATGAAAATTCGTGCATTAGTTCTTGAGATAGAGCTATTGAGGAAATAGTTCAAAATGTAATACAGCAGCGCCACCTATTGGGCATTTACGGCAACACGTAAATCGCCCAATAGGTGGCGCTTCATTGGCGTGACAATAGGTGGCGTGACATCATTTCATATGAAGGACTAACTAAATCCGAAGTTTGATGAAAATGTGTGCATTAGTTCTTGAGATAGAGCTATTGCGAAAATAGTGTAAATCCTGCAAAATGCAGGATAGCAGCGCCACCTGTTGGGTGATTTACACCAAAACGTAAACAGCATCTATTCATGCCAAGGACTAGCGGAATCTGAAGTTTTATAAAAATCCGTGCATTAGTTCTTGAGATAGAGCTTTTGCGGAAATCCTGCAAAATGCTGCATAGCAGCGCCACCTCTAGGGCGATTTACACCAAAAACTAATCAGCACCAATCTATATCAGGGACTACCTGAATATAAATTTTTATTAAATTCCGTGCATTAGTTCTTGAGATAGATCGCCCAAAAAATTTGTGTCACATACAGACAGACAGACAGACAGACTCACTGACAGACATTTTGTAAAAACATGTCTTTTGGAATCTCTGACCCATAAAACGTGTAAATCCGTCGAAAACTGGAATTCGAAAATTTTCATGAAACTAATACTTTCTTCTTGTAAAGATAGAAGAAATTAAAAATGGCTGACATATAGCAGTTTGAATTTCTGGGGTGGTTGACATTTTGAAACAATCTGCTTTTCGTCATCCTGTAACTATCGTATTTATAAACTGATTAGGATGAGATTGATTGTACCCAGCAAAGAAAGAAACAGTGGGCCATCAGCTGGAAAAAAGATGGCAGCCAGCAGTGCCAACAGCGGTAAAGTGCAAGGGTGCCATTACTTAAACCTGTCGAAAAGTGTCCGAACCGAATGCAGCTGGCCCATCAGTGATGGCCAACAGCAGGCCAGCATTGGTATGCCATCACATTACTCCAATACGGCACTTTTCCTGCAGTGCTAGTATCTATCCCACTGCTATTCCTTTGCTGTCCCAGCACTTTCCCTTACAAAAATTTCTTATAGAATTCTATAAAAAAAAACAAAGTATTATATAATTACGACTCTTTGTTCTATAAGCTAGTTTCACCAAGAGCTATGGAAATATCTGTAGAAGTGTCTATAATAGAAATGTCTATAGAAATATTTGAACTACATGTGGTCACCCTCCCAAGTACTGACCGCGCTCGATGCTGTCTGGTTTTCGTGACCGGACATGAACAAGTGCTTTCAGCGTGCGCTACAAATGCTCGTAATTTTCGCGCTCTCATTACACTATTTCAAGTTTGTTTCTTTTGTGATTTACGTTATCAATCATTAAACTGGTATAGAAATTATTCTATTGTATAGAAATCTTACGTATTTTATACGCTTTTTTTATTATTGCTTCTGAACTGCGCAAATTATGAAAACCGAAATCCTTTGTAACCTAGTAAAACCAGATTTAAGGGAAAAAAAAGTGCGTTGAAATAAAGAATTTATTTATTTATTCATTTACTTATTTATTTTGTTGGTGGCAGTGGTGCTATATTTTTTACAGTTTTTAAAAAAAAATTAGCTTCACAGCTTAAATTGTGTTAAGATATTCATTTCAGATTTGTGTTCAAATACTCAATGTCTTCGATATTCGCAGCGCCACCTAGCGTAAGGGTTCCCAGCAATAATACTGCAAAAGTTCGTGCACTTCCATGTAGTGGTGGGCCAGCGCAATAAAATGGATAAAATGAGATAAAATGGATGCCCACCAGAATTTTATTTTATGATTTCCAACAGCAAAGTTGACTGAAGCTGTCCAGCAGTGGTCATGCAGTGGTAGACCATCAGCCAGCACTTCTCCATCATTGCCAGCACCTATCTTGCTGCTGACCACCAATTTTCTCTTTGCTGGGTATGCTTCGTACATACCAATGTTTCGATCGAGTTTGTTAGCCAGCATCATGCGTCATCTTGTTTCAAAATGGCGGCCATTTGCACTGTGCACTGCCGCATAACGCTTAAATATTATTAATATCCGCTAGCTTAAAATTCTCGCCAAGCGTGGCGACATTTGGCCAAATATCACCAAATTTACGATAAAAATAAGTAACCATAAATGATGCCAGCTTGGCTATAGCTTACTAATTTGGCTCAATTCTCATTCAATTTCAGTATTCACGAATATTCTGTTATCGAATTTCATCGCATATGAGCTTCCTAAAATTTCAGTAAAATTACATTCAAGTAAAACTTGCAAAATTCTAAAGCCAAGAAATATGAAAGCTACATTATCCTCCCGACACATGCCGAGAGGACTTTTTAAAATTAATTTTTACATTGGATGAATATGACTAAATAATTAAAATATTTTTTTAGATATTTTGAATGTGGCCTTGCACAAATAATTTTATTACTATCAAATAATCAACATTTAGATTTTATGTGTTGATGTTAAAATATCACGATTAATATGCTATGATTTAAGAAGAGCTTGCTTTTTAGAAATTATATTTTAAACATTTGAACTGATTTTGTATTAAGGACTTTTGCAGCATGTTAGTTATAAATTTCTAAATACAGTTTTTAAATAACATAATTAAATTTTCTAAACGTATTTTATTCATATTTAATAGATTAAAAGATTTAATTAAAAAAGTCCTTATAAGTAAATATAAAAGATCTTTAAAAATTGGATTATTCTAAAAATATCATTGTTTTTTTAATATACAGGCTGTTCCAAAAACATCCACTTCCTCTTTTATTCCTTATATGTTGACCGTAGACATATATTATAAATTGCAAAGTTACGTAAAGAAAGCTACAGTATTTTATGAAATCGATTAAAATGTTCAGGGAATTTAAATTGAAGAAATACAAAATTTAAATTTTTATGCGACTCCAGGTCATATAAATTCCCAATCACTGAAATGTACCCCATACACCCAGAAGTTCATATACAATATTTCAGCATTTTATCATAAAAAGTCGCAGAGTAATAAAATACATAAATATTGACTTGAATCAGTTTTCGATGCCTGGTAATGAGTTCGCAAAGGGGAAATACTATGTCGGATATTCGTGTTTCGTGGGTCCTACACAAATTACGAAAAAAAGACAATCATTGTGCTCCAGCTGAAAACTTTACCATTTCAATATATGATTAACTCCTCACCAACTCTGTTTAAACATATCTCTGCGAATTTTTAAGGTAAAATTCTAAAATTTTGTACATAACTTTATTAATGCAAAGAGTATATATTACTTATTAGGAATTTTTTGTATAGTGGGCGAAAAATAATTAAATTTTTTTATTACATCAAATTTTATACCCTGAAAATTTTAATCAATTTAATAAGATTCTGAAACTTTTTTTTACGTAATTTTGTAATACATGATATATGTCTATGATCAATATTTAAGGAGTAAAACCCGAGGTCAATTTTCTAAACACCCTGAATATCCCCGATAACTCTTTCCTACTGCTTAATTCCTGAAGCTAACCTGAAACAATTCCTATACATTTTCACACACAAAGAAAATTTCTTAAGAACAATAATACTAATCAGACTCCAAAATCATTTTAAAAAGATTGAATAGTTAATGTAGTCATAAAATCACACTCACAAAAAGTTTACTCATATTGTAAAATTTAGCAAATGATTAAACCTACCTTTTAACGGGTATAATAATTGCACATTACAAACAGTAGCAAAAATTCCATTAATAAACATGTGATATGTTGACCAAACACTGTTAAGCTGGTAAAAAATTGCATTTGTGAAATATTATCTGTCACTATTCTAATACTTTAGGAGGTAATTCAATTAAAACAATTTCATAACAACTATAATTATTTTTTCCTCAAATAAAGTTAGTTAAGTAGGCAAAACACATTCATTAAAAGATACAACATCAAGTGATACATGGTGTATTTCTGTACAAAGAACATGGAGAAAAAATATGCTGTTTAAGTTATGTGAATGAGTACGTAGCAATTTTTATTTAAAAATCTATTCTATTATAGTTTAAATTTATTTGTAGAAAATTGTCACTTGAAAACAAGATTAAAATAAATAAAAAAATAATCCGTACATTGATTACGTTTTTTGTAAATTGAGGAATTGTGATAAAATTTATTGAAATTTAGCAAAATACGCAAAACTCTATGTAGGAAATTCTGATGCATTTTTTGTTTACACGTAATTTGTAGGACAATTGCGAAGACAATAAAATAACTAGAAAACAGGAATTCTGCTTTTTTAGAATTTAGAGCCGCCCCCGATGAAAAAAATACATGTATATATAAATAGTACAAAACATATTTCAACTTTAAGACTTACAACACACGCTTTCATTTTATGTAAAATGACATCATTCGCATCCGCTTAAGAATTCCACATTTACGATTCATTCTTAAACATCTACAGTAAAGTATGCATAGAACGTCACTATCGCAAAATAATACACAAATGCAATAAAAAAATGCCGTTATGAAAAAAAAAAAAAAAAAAAAAAAAAAAAAAAAAACGGTTGTTTAATGATTCATAGGCCTTCATTTATTTGTAACTTTAATATAGATACTTAAAATTAAATATAGTTTATAATAGCTCTATATTTTAATAGAAATCGTTCGTTTATATATTTTTCAAAATAGCACGTATTTTAATTACATTTTCTTTCGGTTGTTATGAAAAAATGGCAACAAAAGTATATAATTAATATTTTACAACTATTTCCCCTTTACTTTCTACAGAAATGGAGTACTCCCGTTGCTAATATTAAGCAAATGTTTTCAAAAACTACAAAAAATTAATATTTAATGAAAAAATGGAGATGCAGTTTTCAAATAAATTGCATTTAAAAGTATTTTTTCCCAATACGATGACATAAAAATTGAAAATGTGCGATGCTTAGAAGTTTAAAAAATTGCTACAGCATATTTAATCGCACTGCTTTGTTTTACGGCAGCTTCTGTAAGGAATGTTATTTTTTGGAGACGACACAAAATAAGCTGGGATAAAGAAATAGCATACCATACAGGGGCTAAAATGTAAGATATATTATAAATATATCATAAGTTATGTCATATGGCATCTGTTTACACGCAACTTTTTTGAAAAGTGATTGTTGTCACCCCACGAAAACTGCTATAAAACAAATATATATATATATATATACATATTAATTAAATGTTTTATTCATGCATTTATAAATAGTGGTATTTCCTTTAGTTCAGAATCTGCTTTTAATTCTGAAATCTCATACTTTGTTTTTTGTTTGTTTGTTTGTTTTTTTGGAAGTTTTTCTATAAAGCGGAAAAAAAAAAAACATTTCCACTGAAAATTTTGGCACTTTCGGTTTACTTCAAAGCTGTCAAAAGTTTTTAAATCACTATAATGTTGATGTTGTTTACAGTACGAAAAACATAAGCACAGATTTGGAATGGTAAATAATTAAGCTTTAATAAAACGTAAGAAAAATAGAATGCAAATTTTTGTCGAAAATCGCATTTTAAACGTATTCGAATTACCTTAAACAGTATCAAAGCTTTCGAAAGAGATTTTCATACAAGATTCCTTCCAAATTAGAGAAAGTTTATAATGAAAATCCCGAAACATTAAACTATACAAAAAGGTAAAAATAGAAAAGATATAACGTGATTTTTCGATCTTGCTGTCCAGTAATAAGTAACTGACAATGGTATGTAATGCTTTCATTTTGATTTTTGAATGATTAAGTTTAATAAAACACTTTCAGACTCCCCTAATACATTTCTGATGTGAATGCTAAATCGAGATGTTTCTAAAGAGTTTTTTTTTCCTTCTCTTTCTTAGCAGTTTGAGATTTTTCTTACACAGAATTATAATTTCATAAAATTTATTATTATACTAGCAGAACTACGCGGCTTCGCCCGTGTCAATTTTAAGGAGCCCTCCAGGTAAAAGAAATTAAAACGAAATAATAGGGCACTCACAATAACTGGAATTTGTATATTCCCATTCACAAATCATTAAAAAGACAATCAGAAAACATGACGTTATTGTCTCGCAACCATAGTAAAATCCCTGAGCTTTAATAACAGTATAAGCGTTTTCTTTGGTGGGTGGAAGAGAAAAATATGAAAAAAATAACCAAGAAAACAAATCCACCAAATCGCGCAGCATATAGTGAAATTCTCTTTTGTATGGTATATATACACATTATAAACTAAAAACACTATGTCAGTGCCCATAAATTGTGCCCCATAAATTGCAACCCATAAATAGTGCCTTTACTGACTTCTAAACACAACACAATTTCATTTTTTACAGTGTCGAATTACAAAAAGTTCTTTCAAGTAAAATTTGTTTGAAAATCGTATCTCAATTTTCTGACTTTAATGGATTTTAAAGTAATTTTCAAGCATGGATATTTTTAAAGGTGCGTACAACCAGATTACGAAAGATGAACCCATTTGCTCTTAATGCAATAGTATAAAGAAAAGACATGTCTATGAGTAACGTTGGTATCATATTTTCGGTGGCAACAACCTAACACAGCAATAAATTTCTTTTTTACTGCAATTTAACCTCTAAACATCGCACATTCGATTGTTCCACCCGTCTTATAGAAAATAAAAGTACTTTCAATACTATTTATCTAAATATTTTATGGATTAACAGATTGTTTTTGGATTTTAAAGTAATTTTCAAGCATGAATATTTTTTAAATATCTTTGAAACCCAATTGCAAATTATTTACTCAATTATTCAAAAACATTGTAAATAATTCATTCTTTGTCACGCGTAACAGAAATATACGATTTCTCACAATACAAAAGAAAATACAATTCATGCATCAATTATAAGCTTTGATTAAAGTATTGGATCAAGAGGGTTTCCACTCTAAACAAAACATTACTCTTAAACGTAAATTTAAATTTTTCATTAATAGAAATTAAATGTACAATGATTAGATGATATGATGTCACTTTCCATAAATTTTAAATCGTGACATCAGCCAAGAATTTTTTTGAAAAGGGAACTAACTTTTATCTTTTTACTATAAATCCCAGAAAAGGTAACTACGGAATCTAAATCAATACAACACTTAGCTATAACGTATAGCTATAAGGTATGGCTGTAGTATACAATCGAAGTAGTAAACAAAATGTAGGAGCCATTTATTTTTACAGTGATTTTGACTACACGATTTGATAGAATGTGACGTCATACCTAGCCTTTATTTTCTTTTTCCTTAATTGTTTTCATGAAATTTTACTGTCTGTAATAAAATAGATGTTTTAATCTAAAAAAACATTCAAATTAAGGTTCTACGTTATTTTACCGCTCTTATAGTTAAGGTTTTAATTTTATATATAAAAAAAAATTGCATTTCCTGTTAAGAACGACGTCAATTTCGAAAATGCAAAAATATAGCAAGAAAATCTGAATTTTTATCGGCAAATAAAAAATATTACACGCATTATCGTTAATTTTTTCACATTTTTGTGTTATGGGTGTGGCAACAGAAAAGAAACGATTTAATTAGAAAATTCAAAAAGAGATATTTGTATAATGTTAAATTATGTAAGTTGATAGAAAAAAAAGGTATAAATAGTGGTCTTATGATTTTTTAAAGTTGACAGTGATCTTTTCCACATTCTAAAACGTGTGTACATGAAGTTTCGTGCAAATTGGTCAAATTTGAAGATTTGTATACCGGACATACACACAGAGAACGACTTTTACATATATAGATAATTTTATTAATGACAATTAAATAACAATAAAAAAGCAGCAGATTTAAAAAGCCTTAATTTCCGAACTTTACCAACAGAATTAATTCCTTTATCAAAAGTCTTTTTTCCTTGAATATACTGTGTCATCCTCGCTGACGGGTAAGGAAAATTTAATCTGCTATCTTTTGGTAATATTTTTGATATTTTGATAATATTTAAAAATTGAATAAGCGCATTTTGTTTCCTTAAACGAAAATGTAATTGTCAGTGATTTCAATTAAAGCTGTAATGTTCCTCCCTGTGTTTAGCACAAATCATGGAAGACGGTAGTATTTCGAGTGACGCAGCCTTAAGCCTAAAATCGTATCGTATCGTATCCTTAAAATCGTATCGTATCGTATCGTATCATAGAATTCGTAGATGGCGGAACTCATATATACAGCTAACTCGACATCAAAGAAAACGCGAAAAGCCGCCTTTTAATAACTCAGCAGATATATGTCTTATTGTTCTGAATTTTCTAGAACAGTCTTATATCTGCAGTCTAATCGTATACTGAAATTTTTGCATTTCTACGTGCAGTATATTTTGAGATCTAAATAGCCATTTTTAAAGTGAAAACGTTGGTATAATATCGAGGAAGTTCCTAATTTGAAAATCTCGAAAACGGTTCTAACGATTATTTTTAAATTGATACATAATATAACTGTGATTAAGGCGAGGTGAATAACACTTTTCTTTTTTCTGGGAAAACTCTCGTTCGTTAAATAATTCGATTTTTTTTCTCTCGAAAATGACACGGGCGATTTTTTAAAAATCAAATAAATATGTTTCAGATGAACCAAATAACAATTTACTTGTTTCCAGCAAGACTCTTGTTCGTTTTATAATGCGCATGAAAAATCGGACTATATTTCTTCGCCATTCTATGGAAATTTCACCGAAAATGCATGACACTGTATTCATACACATGCTTTCTTTTTAACCACTTTTGGGGAGAAAAATTTTGTCTTCCCACTGGCTGAGTGGCTAAGGGCCATCGTTTACTGACCTTAAGATAGACAGTTCGATACTCCGTGGTACGTGTTTTCACATGTGAATGTTTTTTTTTTTTTTTTTTTTTTTAAAGTCTGCTAGTTGACCATTATTCTCAGTTCCTTTGTAATTTTTTTAATTGCTATTAAGTTAAATAAAATTACAATTATAATGACGCCAATTTGATGATGATTATTTCTTAGCAATTTTTCAACAATAAAAATATTACCATAAATTTTATAAATATATTTAATTTCAATCACTTTACAAAAAATATACCTTAATAATTATTATTTGAATATAAATCACACGATCAGAAACGTAAAAAAATAATTCATTTCAGCTCTTCTTTTTATAATGTCATTTTTTATTATTATGACGGTCAATCAATATATAATTACTGGCATCCATATTATTATTATTATTATTATTATTATTTTCCTTGCATAAAAGCTATTGTGATGTAATAATTCTTTTATAATAAATAATTTAGTTGAAATGTTTTATTTATAAATATCAATGAAGTTTGATAACCCCGAGACAATTATTTTTATTTAACTTTGCAATATTTACAGTTTACATAATAAGCATATCAGAATTCTGGTGTCGCCATATTTTGACGCAATTGCGTAGTATTATAGAGAAATGTTTGATAAAAACGTTGAATTAGACAGTTTTTAAATCGAAGAATTATTTTAAGAGATATTTAATGTTAAATCTGGATAAAATTGTCTCATTAAAAAAGTCTCATAGGGAAAAAATATACATGGGAATTTAATCATTTTCATTCAATTTAATCATTCAATAGAAACTCGAAGTTTGCAGAGTGCATTTATTATTCTTAACTTGCCTAATTTTTTGACGGTTTATTTCAATTTTAAATTAAAATTTTCAGAATTTCCAGAGATATTTTTTACATATTTTAGAAAAGGTTATTTTAAATTGTTGCCAAATGTTAAAACAGCGCAAAGAATAATATATCCTTTAAATTAAAAATTTATTCACACGTGACTATTATAAACAGAAAAAAATCCCTTTAAATTAGAATTAAATGATAACGTGTTAAAAGCAGGAAAATATTAAACATTACGTCATAAAAATTGTTTTTACACATGCTTACTTAAAATGAAAGAAAATTGTAAAATAATCAATTATTTTCAAATTAGAATTAAATGATTACGCATTAAAAGAAGGAAAACATTGAAAATTACGTCATAAAAATTATATTTACACGTGAATATTAAAAGAAAAAAGAAAATTTTTAAATAATAAATTCATTGATATGTGTTAAAAGTCGTAAATGGTGGAAATTACGTCATATTGGCCAAAGTGGCCAAAACAGTTTACAAAACACATTGCAAAACATATTGCAAAACAGTGTAAATTAAAAAATATATTTATATGAGAGATTTATTTCAAATTTCGAGATGATATTTTTAACTATAGTTGCTAATTTTAAGGTAGCGCAAATAATAATATTATCTTTCTAATAATAAAAATATTTTCAGTTGAATGTTACAAAGAGAAAGGAAAGTTTGGTGAAAATTATGTCAGATTTAAAACGTTACATTTAAAATATCTTATTTAAAATCATTTTCTTATAGCGTTGTTAAAAAATACCATAAAGCAAAGACTCTGTTGACTTAGTTCCTTTTATATTTGGTAATTTTCAAATGTTTAACTAATCTGATTTAATCAAGCAGGGAAACAGCAACTAACATCAGCTGATTCGGTTTTGAAATCCCTCAGTAAAAGGGAAACCCGTTTACAGTAAGATCGCCATTGATTTTTTAATTATACAGAGCAGCCTCGATTATCCGAGCTAATTGGGACTGTTAGTAAATCGGAATCGGAAATCTCGGTTAATAGAAACTGTGTGTAAAAACTCGCCGTGCTTGCGAATTTAACATCTCTTTTTAAAAAATATATAGAACGTTTTTTAAATAATAACAGTAAATATATGTAAAGTTCTGTTTCACAGCTTAACAAATTTAAAAAGAAAATCAACTACCAGTAGTAAATTTTAAAATGCAAATTGAAAAATTTACGAAAGTTCACACAGCCACTGGAAACAAAGCATTGTTCGCTATTGACTTCTCAGGGTCCAATGTTTCTTTGGAGTTGAGGGCTTTTGGGGGCAGAAGGGCCTGTATAGCACGGACAGTGAGCTAAAGAGTGTGGTTATTTTTAAGGCTCATTCAAAAGGGGAAAAAAATCAGACTTTGTTATCGGCTCGGTTAACAGAAACCTCGATTAATCGAAGCTCGGTTAATCCAGGTTCTACTATAATTCAATCTTCCGTAATCTTTTTAAAGCAGATCAAATTAATGGATTTTGGAACAAAGTCACATAACTGATAACTGCCATGCTTGTTGGCCACCTTTTTTTTCAAAAAGTTTGCTTCACCTTATTCAATTAATGAGATATCTCCGATAAAATAAGTCACATTTTCCCGTTCTAAAATACTGGTATCCAAAAATCGTAGCATGTAACTGACACTACAAGTACTCATGGAACTAGACTATTTTAAGTCTGATATTTATTATAGACTATATAGAATTATTAAAAATATATATTATGATAGGAACTAGCGGGCTTCGTCCGCTATTTACGTTACGGATATAAAAATCATGTTTTTTTTTAGGGAAAAAGAAATAAAAACCTATTTGACGATAGGTTTATAAAGACACATTTTGTATTTGTTATATTTCCGGGGATGAGGAGGGGGGGCTACTTTGATTAAATATCGCAATTAGTCTACATGGCAGATATAATTATGATAGACACTAGCGGGCGTCGCCCCTCTATGGCGCCTTATGGGTCCAGCTTCCATAACTCAGAAACTACCTTTCGGACATCAATGCAACAGATTCCAAACGTTATAATTAACTTAATAATCACCCTATATAGCATTAAAGTAAATTTATGAGTACTGCATACTATTTTTTTTATGGTAATTTCTGAAGAGAAAAAATTATTTCGGTTCCATTCTTAGGTACTGGTCTGAAAAATTTTGAAAAAGGGGGGAAGGAGGGGACATGAGACTGCTGTTTGTCAAACAACACAACGGGCTCTGGCTTATTCAACTTGGTTTTTGATGACTTCAATTGGAAGGTGGTTTGTTTAAAAGAGTGCGTTCCCTGCCCCATGAAAATTGGAACTATTGGTGCTACATCTATGTAAGGATTTAATAATTATAAATTAACATTGTGGATTTATTAATTTAAGGATAAAGTGTTTTTAAAGGAATATCAAATGAAACCCTCTGTGCGATCTGCGATTATACTTACCCAGTTGTTTTTATATACAAACTGCTATAAGGAAAATTGTAATAAAATAGTAAAAATTAAATCTGCATTAAATTCCATAAGTATCTTTTTTTTAATCATTTTATCACTAACCTCAAAAAAGTAATGATATCAATGCAAAAACCCTTGACGGGTTAAAAGTTCCTGACGCAGCACTTTATCTTATGCTCTAAGAATTTTAAATATGGAACTTAAAAATACTGATATCAAATTTTGAGTGACGTTATGCTATTTCTTAAAAAATATATTTGTATTTATTTCACCATTTTATTTTTGTTTTATTTATAATCGCATGTGCAAAAGTTATGTTCAACATGAAAAGCTGCATAAAATTTTATTCGCTGTTGGTTTATCATTTACATCTCTCATAAATTCAAAATATGTGTTTTAAAAGATATGATATAAAATTTAAGTGACGCCTTGATGTGACTTTAAAAGGTTTGTTTTTTAAAATTCAATTTAAATTATTTTTGACTTGGTTAAAATATTTTTTTTTACATCTACACAATACTTTTAATTTTCCAATTCACTGTTAAATATATCACTTTCATTGAATCTATACTATGCATTGAAATGTATTTATTTCAATAAATTGATTTATCTTTTGTGTCACGCTATTCAAAATTCTGAGTAAGATTTATGTAAATGGTTTATTTGCGTCATTGTGTCCAAACTACATGAAATGTATGAAAAAGGATAGTTTGACGCAAATAAACCATTTACATAAATCTTACTCAGAATTTTGAATAGCGTGACACAAAAGATAAATCAATTTATTGAAATAAATACATTTCAATGCATAGTATAGATTCAATGAAAGTGATATATTTAACAGTGAATTGGAAAATTAAAAGTATTGTGTAGATGTAAAAAAAATATTTTAACCAAGTCAAAAATAATTTAAATTGAATTTTAAAAAACAAACCTTTTAAAGTCACATCAAGGCGTCACTTAAATTTTATATCATATCTTTTAAAACACATATTTTGAATTTATGAGAGATGTAAATGATAAACCAACAGCGAATAAAATTTTATGCAGCTTTTCATGTTGAACATAACTTTTGCACATGCGATTATAAATAAAACAAAAATAAAATGGTGAAATAAATACAAATATATTTTTTAAGAAATAGCATAACGTCACTCAAAATTTGATATCAGTATTTTTAAGTTCCATATTTAAAATTCTTAGAGCATAAGATAAAGTGCGCGTCAGAAACTTTTAACCCGTCAAGGGTTTTTGCATTGATAATATATACGACTGTTCTTTGTTCCCTTTTTAAAACAGAAAAAAAGAATAAACTGCGTATTGAATTAGATATGGCTAAATAATAATAATAATAATAATAAATAAGCTACCCTATTAATATCATGCAAGCGAATCAAGAAAATTTAGTGATTGGAAGATAGGTTATTATAATATATTAGTTAGACAATATGCAACATATAAGAACATGCAGAAAGTGGTGACTTATAATAACGCCGCCCTCAAAATTATTTTGTTCTATTTTGAATATTATTTAAACATAATTAGGAAGATACTTCATGTGATTTAGTAATAATTTTAGTGATACAATCAGGCTATTTTAAATATTAGCACTGAGAGACTGATTCATTAACTTGGTACTCTGGGCATATATTCATTTTTTGGAGCCTGGTAGAAAGCTTTATATAATACGAATTCTTCTATTAGACTTGTAATAAAATTTTGTGCTCCTTTAGAAAAGTTCCAGTCTTGCTAAAAAAAAAAAAAAAAAAAAAAAAAAAAAAAAATCTAGACAAGTCTGTGAACGTGTTTTACAAATTTTGATTCTAACAAAATACCTAAAATATTTTCATAAGATGAAAATGTTGACATTTTTTGTCAAATTTCAACTTAGGTTTTACTTTATAACTAGGCAATCTAAGTAATTTAATTAGTATTCTATTAAGAGGTCGCAGGACTCTTGAAATTGATAAAAATGTAAAAAAAAAAAAAAAAAAAAAATCAACCTTTAATATCTTAAAATGTATATGATTTAAAAATACAATTTTAATTGGGATGAAAGATATAAACGCGCTCTTTCATTTCATGTATTTAACTAATTGCAAGATGCAAAATTAGTCTTTATAGGGGGCTCCAAAATGTCACACATTTGCAAGATTAAGAATTAGTATGTATGCCAACTGTCAGACATTTGTCGAGCAGAAAACTGTTATAACAGCTTACGAGCAGGATTAAAAATAAAATTTGCAACTACATTGAATTTTTTGTGCCTAATTATACTTCAGATTGTAATAATTACCATGAACCTAAATAAATTTGCATTTTTATATTTTAAATGATGAATTTCTATTTAGCACATACACAATTTTGAAAATTTCAACAATATAATCACCTAAAAAAAAAAAAAAAAAAAAAAAAAAAAAAAACTTTTTTGAACAATAAAAATGAAATTTTAGGTTCCGTTTCTACAGACTAACATGAAGTATATGTTTTGAAAATTTCATGAAAAAATATTCAGAAGTTTTTGAAATATCTTGCGCGTTATGCCCAAAATCATCTTTGTGGTAAAAACGACTTTAAAATTTCGGAACTGCTGTTTCAGCCATTGACCAGGTAAAGGCCATTCTAAAAGCCATAAATTATATTCTAATGGGAAATGCAAGAAAATAATTACATCAAAATGCTCAGAAAAGATAGGAGTTTTACAAAAAAAAAATCGAAAATTGTGTAATCCTGAGACCCCTTAACACCTGGGGGACGAGCGACCAGGATTCGTGCCGCGTAAGGTGCTCAGAATCAGTGATTATTCTCACCAGTAACTTTCTATCGTAAATTTTGCCTTATTTAGTCCGGGGCAAAAATTTCTGTTTAAAAAAAATTCCTGCCGGCCCGGCCTACAGGCAGAGGTAGATTTCAAAGTTAAGTATACTGATTTCACTAACAAAAACTAAATCATTATTAGATATAAATCCGCTTTAACAGTTTTATATGTCTGCTTTTGACGAGTTTTTATTTCCTTTTTATAAAAAACTGGTTTTATCAGAATCATGTTAAGGCGATATTAAAAAAAAAATATTTTTCCATACTAGACAACTCGAAATTTTCTGGCACATTTTCAGATTCATTTTTAATAAAAAAAATATATATATGTATGAAACATGCTGACGTGATTTTTGAAAAGATTTATAAGCGATTTGTGTTTTTATTTTTCTTTCAATTAATTAAAACTTGATTAATAAACAATTATTTTCTCAGTAGGGCAATATTTTTCGTTTCTAACACAATCGCTTCGGGAAATTCTGTTCAAAATGCCCACTTTGACATAATTTTTTGAAATATATTCTGCCTCTATCAAAAAATCGATCATTACTGTACATTATATTATTTCTGAATAAGAGAATCTAGCAATTGGAAGCGTTTGAGAGCAAAAATGAATTTAAAAATGAGTAAGGAAATAGACAGTTTGGATTTGAATGCACCCTTAATAAGATGATTTTTTTCTTCAACCGCTATGTATTTTTAATTTGTTTTTACTGTAAGAATTGGCCCGATCAAAAACTTATCTATATAAATGTTGAAGACAATATTAAGAAGATATATGATAAATTCATGGAGATTTTATATTTTGTGAATTGACGGAGTTATGAAAATTTTTCTTCTTCAACCCCCCTTTTTTGTTTTCGTTTTTAATTTTTATTTGCGGTACGAATTGGTCCTATCAAAAACTTTTGAATATAAAAGTTGTAGATAATATTAAGGCGATGTATAATAAAATTATTGGATTTGATATCTTGAGAATTGACGAATTAAGGAATTTTTTTCTCCCCAAAACCCTATTTTTTGCGCCTCTTGAGCCTATTTTAAATTTTATCAAAAATCTGTGATGCATGAATTTTTGGCGCTATTTTTAGAAGTAATAAAAACTTTAAACTGATTTGATAAGTACAAAAATTAAGAAGTTATGGGGTTTTTTCGGTTTTCACAAAACCCCTCCCTATTTCCATCCCCTTTGTCCGCTTTTGCCCATTAACGAACTTGACCGAGATTTTATGTCCCTTGATTTTATGTATCAGTTTGAAAGAGATTTGTGCAGAATTGCGGAAGTTATCGTAACCAGAAGAAAGTGATAACACAATTGCTTCGGGAAATTCAGTTCAAAATGTCCACTTTGACATCATGTTTTGAAATATATTCTGCCTCTATCAAAAAATCGATCATTGCGGTACATTATATAGTTTCTGAATAAGCGAATCTACTAATTAAATGCGTTTGAGAGCAAAAATGAATTTAAAAATGAGTCAGAAAACAAGCAGTTTGGATTTGAATGCATCCTTAATGCAATGATTTTTCCAATACAATCCGCTTTGGGAAATTCGGTTCAAAATGTCCACTTTAACAGCATTTTTTTAAATATATTCTGCCTCTATCAAAAAATCGATCATTACTGTACATTATATAGTTTCTGAATAAGAGAATCTAGCAATTGGATGCGTTTGAGAGCAAAAATTATTTGTAGAATGAGTCAGAAAATACGCAGTTTGGATTTGAATACACCCTTACTTAGATGATTTTTTTCTTCAACCGCTATGTATTTTTAATTTGTTTTTTCTGTAAGAATTAGTTCTATCCAAAACTTGTCTATCTAGATGTTGTAGACAATATTAAGAAGATATATGATAAATTCATGGGGATTTTATAACTTTTGAATTGACGGAGTTATGGATTTTTTACTTCTTCAATCCCCCTTTTTGTTTTCGTTTTTATTTATTTATTTTTTTTTTTTGCGGTACGAATTGGTCCTATCAAAAACTTGTGAATATAAAAGTTGTAGATAATATTAAAGAGATTTATAGTAAAATTAATTGGAATTGATATCTTGAGAATTGACGAATTAAGGAATTTTTTTCTCCCAAAAACCCTATTTTTGCACCCCTTGAGCCCATTTTTAACTTTATGAAAAATATGTGTTACATAAAATTTTGGCCCTATTTTTAGAAGTAATAAAAACTTTAAACTGATTTGATATGTACAAAAATTTAGAAGTTATGGGGGGTTTTCGGTTTTCACAAAACCCCTCCCTATTTCCATCCCCTTGGTCCGATTTTGCCCGTTGACGAACTTGTCCGATATTTTATGCCCTTTGATTTTATGTATCAGTTGGAAGAGATTGGTGCAGAATTAGGAAAGTTATCGTGTCCAGAAGAAAGTGATATATATAAAGTTTTTTACTGAGGGTGGTTTTGGGTTCTAGGGGCCATGATCGGTGTAGATCTGCAAAAATTTTTCAGAAATTCCAACATAGGAACGATCCCGATAGGTAGTATTTCATACGAAATCTACATAAAAAGCGGTGATAAATGATTAAAAATTCCGTGAAAGACGCTCGTCCCGAAGGGGGTAAGTAATCCAATTTAGCAAAATAATAGAAAAATATAAAAGCAAAGGAAGAACAACTTTCACAATTAGGAAAAGTGCGAAAATCTTGTAATATTTAAAGACAACATCGTTTTTTTAAGAGAAAAATTGTTATTTTGTTAAAAAAAAAGGGTACCATTAAAGAATTACACTAATTTTACATTCAAACCTAAAACAGGAAATATACCTCTCAGATGTTAATATACAGAAATCATTCCTAAAATTGTATCCTAATCTATCTATACTCCTATTATAAAGAGGAAAAAATTGTTTATTTGTCGGAGGTAAGCTCTGGAACTAACGAACCGATTCCAAAAGTAATGGTATCAAAATGATGGTGTTAGTCCAACTTAGAACATAGGCTATATCTTATGTCGGCGTCACTACCCCGAAGGGGGTGTAGGAGCAAAAAACGTTCTAAAAATGCGATTTTAGCGTTACTGAAGGGCCTAGAAATATGAAATTTGGAATATTAGTTACTTATAAGATATTAATGATGTCTAAGAACAGTTCTTAAACAATTTGAAATTTTAAAGGGGTGAAAATGCACAAAAAGCGTTTTAAAAAACGTTCTAAATGGTAGTTTCTACACAATCTCAGGAAATACCAAAACGATTTAAAAAATATTGGTATCAAAATGATGGTGACAACGCTTGCTTCATGATAGGCTATGTTTTATGTCGGTGTCACTACCCCAAAGGGGTGCAGGAGCAAAAAACGTTCTAAAAATGCGATTTTAGCGTTACTGAAAGGCCTAGAAATATGAAATTTGGAATATTAGTTACTTATATGACATAAATTATGTCTAAGAACAGTTCTTAAACAATTTAAAATTTAAAAGGGGTGAAAATGCACAAAAAGCGTTCTAAAAAACGTTCTAAATGGTAGTTTCTACGCAATCTCAGGAAATACCAAACCTATTTAAAAAATATTGGTGTCAAAATGATGGTGACAACGCTTGCTCCAAGATAGGCCATGTTTTATGTCGGTGTCACTACCCCAAAGGGGGTGCAGGAGGAAAAAACATTCTAAAAATGCAATTTACGTGTTACTGAAGGGCCTAGAAATATGGAATTTGAAATATTAGCTACTTTTTTGATATAAAGGATTTCTAAGAACAGTTCTTAAACAATTCGAAATTTGAAAGGGGTGAAAATGCGCGAAAATCGTTCTAAAAAACGTTCTAAATGGTGGTTTCTACACAATCTCAGGAAATACGAAACCGATTTAAAAAATAATGGTGTCAAAATAAGGGCGTCAAAATGACGGTGACAACGCTTGCTCCAAGATAAGCTATGTTTTATGTCGGTGCCACTACCCAAAAGGGGGTGCAGGAGCAAAAAACGTTCTAAAAATGCGATTTTTGCGCTGCCGAAGGGCCTAGAAATATGAAATTTGAAATATTAGCTACTTACTAGATATAAAGGATTCCTAAGAACTGTTCTTAAACAATTCGAAATTTAAAAGGGGTGAAAATGCGCGAAAAGCTTTCTAAAAAACGTTCTAATGGTGGGTTCTACACAATCCACAGGAAATACCAAATCGATTTAAAAAATATTGGTGTCAAAATGATGGAGACAACGCTTGCTCCAAGATAGGCTATGTTTTATGTCGGTGTCACTACCCCAAAGGGGTGCAGGAGCAAAAAACGTTCTAAAAATGCGATTTTTGCGTTACTGAAGGGCCTAGAAATATGAAATTTTGAATATTAGTTACTTATAAGATATAAATTATGTCTAAGAACAGTTCTTAAACAATTTAAAATTTAAAAGGTATGAAAATGCACAAAAAGCGTTCTAAAAAACGTTCTAAATGGTAGTTTCTATACAATCTCAGGAAATACCAAACCTATTTAAAAAATATTGGTGCCAAAATGATGGTGACAACGCTTGCTCCAAGATAGGCTATGTTTTATGTCGGTGTCACTACCCCAAAGGGGGTGCAGGAGCAAAAAACGTTCTAAAAATGCGATTTTAGCGTTACTGAAGGGACTAGAAATATGCAATTTTGAATATTAGTTACTTATAAGGTATACATGATGTCTAAAAACAGTTCTTAAACAATTCGAAATTTAAAACGGGTGAAAATGCACAAAAAGCGTTCTAAAAACGTTCTATATGGTAGTTTCTGCACAATCTCAGGAAATACCAAACCGATCTAAAAAATATTGGTGTCAAAATGATGGTGACAACGCTTGCTCCAAGATAGGCTATGTTTTATGTCGGTGTCACTACCCCAAAGGGGGTGCAGGAGGAAAAAACTTTCTAAAAATGCGATTTACGTGTTACTGAACGGCCTAGAAATATGAAATTTGAAATATTAGCTACTTTTTAGATATAAAGGATTTCTAAGAACAGTTCTTAAACAATTCGAAATTTGAAAGAGGTGAAAATGCGCGAAAATCGTTCTAAAAAACGTTCTAAATGGTGGTTTCCACACAATCTCAGGAAATACCAAACCGATCTAAAAAATAATGACGTCAAAATGATTGTGACAACTCTTGCTCCAACATAGGCGATGTTTTATGTCGGTGCCACTACTCCAAAGGGGGTGCAGGAGAAAAACGTTCTAAATTGCGGCTTTTGCGTTACGGAAGGGCCTAGAATCGTGAAATTTGGAATGGTAGTTAGTTATAAGATATCAATGATCTCTAAGGACATTTCCTAAAAAAATCGAAATTTAACAGGGGGTCAAAATGCGCAAAAAGCGTTGTAAAAAACATTCTAAATTGCGATTTCTATGCAATCTCAGGAAGTACTGAACTGATTTGAAATATAATGGTGTAAAAATGATGGTGACAGATCTTGCTCCAAGATAGGCTATATTTTATATCTGTTTCCACTACCCCAGAGGAGATGCAGGAGTAATATGCGCGAAAAGCGTTCTAAAGTGTTCTAAATGCTGATTTGTCGGCAATATCTCAGGAAGAATGAATCTGATTTCAATTGTAATGGTAGGAAATTGATGCTGACAGCCCCTGCTCTAACATAGACGCTATTTTATGTCGGTATCACTATCACCAAGACGTTGCAAGAGCAAAAAAGCGTTTTAAATTTCGAGTTTTGTGATCGGTAGGGGCTAGCAACTTAAAATTAGGCAAGGTACATATTTATTAGATATAAATGATCTTTAAGAACAGTTTAAAAAAAAAAAAATGAAAATTTAAAAAGTGGTGAAAATGCGCGAAAAGCGTCCTAAAAACGTTCTAAATTGCGATTTCTACTCAATCTACGGAAATACCAAAGCTATTTCAAAAGTAATGGTTGCAAATCAATGGTGACAGTCCCTGCTATAACGTAGGTTATATTTTATGTTGCTGTCACTACCATCTGAGGGTTGCAAAAGCAAAACATGTTCTAATTTGCTATTTTTGCACAACTGAGAGGTCTAACACTTTGAAGTATGGCATGGTATTTACTTACAAGATGCAACTGCTTTCTAAGAACAGTCGAAAGAAAATTTTAAATTTAAAAAAACATGAAGTGAGTGAAAAGCGTTATAAATTACAATTTTTAAGCAAACTTATAAATTGCCAAACCGATTAAAAAAATAATGATGACAAATTTTGGTGATAGAACCTGCTCGAACATAAGCTATATTTTATGTCTATTCCACTACCACCAGAGGGTTGCAGGAGCTAAAAACTTACTACATTGCGATATCTGTGATACTGAAAAGCCTAGAAACTTTAAATATGACATGGTAGTTACTTATAAAATATAAATGCTCTCGAAGGAACGTCGAAAATAAATTCGAATTAAAAAGGGGTGAAGCGACGGGGAGATGCGAAAAGCATTCTAAAAAAGTTGTAAATTACGATTCTATGCAATTTCAGGGAATATAAACCGGTTATAAAAGTAATCAATGCGAATCAATGGTAACAGTCTCTGATCCTACACAGGCTATATTTTATGGCGGTGATTCTACCACCTGGGGCTCACAGGAACAACAAACGTTCTAAAAGAGGGCTTTAAAATCTTTTTAAATTACGTTTCTGTGGAATATTAGGAAATAACAAACCAATTTCAAAATTAATGTTGGCAAATTAATGGTGATATTTCCTATTTCAATATAGCCCTTTATGTTGAGAGAGGTGGTAGGACTTGGAATTTGACATGATGGTTAATTTTAAGATGTAAGAAGATGGTTTCTAAAAAATTCAAATCTTCAAATGAACACTGAAATGAGCATATTTATTGAGCATAAAAGTTTTAAAATATTTTCTAAATTATTATTTATTTATTTTTATTTCATTTTATTAATTTAAGTCTCATTTCTGCCTAATGCAGTGTAATAAGGATGTTGAATCAAACTGTGTTTTAAAAAGTAATTTTTGAACTATTCCTAAAAGTAATAAGTACCTTTTAATAAAATAAAATATTACCTTTTAATAAAATAAAAAATTAGTTAGTACCTTTTAATAAAAATTAGACATATAAATATCCCTTGGCATATTTCAAATATTACGCGAGCAAAGCCGCGGGGTTCGCTAGTATTAAATATTCTAACTTTATATGAAGATCTAATCAACACTATAATAATATTCAGGATTCTAGTAATATTATGAGTAGCATATTTTCATTCAATTCTACATTGGTTCCTAAGAATTTTAAATATTTATGTATTAATGTAGTTTCAATAAATATCGAAACTTCTCACACTGATCTTAATTTTAAAATTGATGATTCTATTAAAACTGACACTTTCGTAAGTAAATCTTCCATAATTTATTCTGATGCATATGACTTAAAGAATTCGGTTTAAATGCGTTGAAACGAAAGAAGCTTAGAAAGTTTTCTAAAAATTAAGATTTATAAAGGGTGCAGAAACAGTTGTTTTCAATGCAGAAAATGATGAATGCGTAATTCTGTTTTAGAGAGAAAGCATGCTCATTAAACGAGAGAAGAATTTATTCATTAAATGAGCAGCATTGTTCTGTAGAACATTAAAACTAGGTAACAGTTAAAATTGGGTAGCATCTTTGTAATGAAGATTTAAATGCAGTTTATAATCAAATATGAAATAACTTCCCTCAATTTAATTAAATTTAAGCTTATCTTTAATCAAATTATAAAAGCCATCAAATAAACGTTTAAAGTTTTTTTTTTTAAATTTAGGAATGTAGTTTAATAAGCAGTTTAGATTAAAATTAATATTAAATATATATTAGTGATCTTGTAGTTCAACAAGTTATGTTACGGGTATGGTATAACATGTGTACTGTATTTTAATTTTTTCATGTAAAGGATCAGGTAAAAACATTTCTTTTTTAATTTTGTATTAAAAAATAAATAAATACTTTTACTTAAATTTCTTGGTAAAACCTTATACATAATCATGTTAATCTTGATAACTATTTTTTATTGTAATATTTAACTTCTTTAAGATACAATAAACTTAATAAACATAGTTGTATTTTCCTGTTGCAATACTGAAACATGTACTAGGGAAATATACTCATGTTCATCTTTTGAAATATATCCTATTTTTATAAAGGAAGACGTTTACTTTGCGACCAGTTACCTAAATATATTACATTGCTAGCTTAAGTACCAGGCGTTGCCCGGAATTTAAGGATTCTTTCTTTTGAAAAATCAATTTCAAAATTAAACGTACAGTACAAAACGAACAATAAAAAATAGCCGTAAAGCCAACTTTAATTCAGTTCTTCACAAAAAATGAGCTCTATGGACCTAAACCATATTGAAAATTCTAATATACACGCATACACACACGTATATATACGGAATAGATTTAGAAATGGCAAAAACAAATTCAGAGAACATCAAAATATTAAAATATGCCAATATTTCAATAATCGGATTTCTATCATTTTTTAATGCGTTTTAACTTTCTTCTATCTTCAATAGAAGAAAGTATTATAATCCGAATTTTTTTCGACGAATTTACAAGTTTTAGGGATCAAAGATCCCCAAAAACATGTTTATAGAAAATGTCTGTCTGTCCGTATGACCATGTCGCCATTGTACCATCAAAAAGTGTACGAAGTTATGCATAGAATTGAACCATTTTTTTTAAAGTTTTTGGCTATGGCAAGCAGGTCCTTCCTTAATTTTGAAAAAATCCGCCGGAAGGAGGCGCTGTAATAGCGATTTTTGCGCAATTTAAAATATTGTACATCGAAAAGTGTATCAAGTTATGCATAGAATTGAACCAAATTTTTTGTGTATTCTTCTAGACAAGGCAAGAAGGTCCTCCCTGTCTTTACTAAATTTTCGCCAAAAGGGGGCGCTGTAATAACAATTTTTGTGCGATTTTGAATATTATACCATCTATAAGTGTATGAAGTTATGCATAGAATTGAACCATTTTTTTATGTTTTCGATCAAGGCAAGAAGGTTCTCTCTGCATTTGGAAACATTCCGCCGCAAGGGGCCGCTGTAATTGAAATGTTGTGCCATTTTGAATATTGTACCATCGAAAAGTGTATGAAGTTATGCATAGAATTGAGCCAAACATTTTTATGTGTGTTTCTGGCCAAGGGAAGAAAGTCCTCCCTTACATTTGGAAAAAATCCGCTGTAATAGCTATTTTTCTGCCATTTTCAGTACTGCACCATCGACGAATGTATGAAGTTATCCATTGAATTGTACAAAATTTTCTTGTATGACTTCGGCCATGGCAAGAAGGTCCTCCCTGAATTTGGAAAAATTCCGCCGCAAAGGGGAGCCGTAATAGCGATTTTTGTGCGATTCTGAAAGCAGGTCCCTAAAATGCAAATTAGAAAATTTAAAAATTACGAAAGCTTTTTTAATTTTATTTAAAGTTTTAAGCTTAAGGTGAAAACCGCTTTCTTTACAGCTTTAATACTACAATTTGCAAAAAAAATATTTTTCAACATCACAAATTCACTCATCTGGCACTAAACAATTTAATTTACTGGACAATGTATGTGAACACCTCATATCTCTTTTAATTGTTTTCAAATTGTTAAATAAATTCAAAAAACTATATACATTATCAATACTTTTTAAATTATGAGCATTCAATACTGTATTGAGGCCATAAGGATATTCTTTAAAATGAAGTCATTTTCTATTTTCAAACGTTCATTCTGTTTTTCAACATGTGCCAAAATTTCGATTAAAATGTTACCAAAAGAATGCAATTTAAAATGTAAAATTTCAAAAGATTGATACTGTAAATCATCATTATTGACATTAGACCTATGATTGTTAATTCGAACATTTAAAGAACCGGAAGTTTCACCCACATAAGCCTGAGAACAAGTCAATCGTGTAATTTTATAGACAACATTATTAAATTTGCAAAATGTACAATAACCTGATGGTAGAACAACAGCCTCGGCACGACTCACCCACCAAGTTTCACAACGCTTATCCTTTCACTTAATGCATTTCATAATTTCAATAATTAATTTATACAAAATTCCATAAAAAGATTAAAATTTTTTTTATCATAACTTTTTGTAGGCACTTACACCCAATTGCATAACAAAATACACCCAATTCAACATATGAAAGATGAAATGGATAGTTGAATACATACAAAAAGAAGCGCAACGCAGCTTATCATTCTTTCTCATATTCATATGTTCTATTGATTTTGAATTGGCTGGTTTTTTTATGTTTTTAAAACAGTTTTGTTTCATTAAGTTTTTGAAAGTTTAAGTTTCTTTGATGTTATTTTACACTTTTGGAGTATGGAGGTTGGCCATATCTTGCGAAACCTGTGAGGATTCAATTTCTATTTTTGGTACCTGTTTTTTTTACTCCTCCCACTTCAGATGTACAAGGAGTCGTTTGTTTATTGTTTTTTTAGTTATAAATGTTCATTCGTTTTATTGTTGTTTTGCACCCTCTTTTTCATAAATTTCATAATTCATGTACTTTTGATAGAGCTATATTTACTTAGTGCACGTAAGAAGCTGCGTTGCGCCTGATTCACTGGGTTGTTTGTTTTACATTTTTTTTAAAGCATTATATACTTTGGCAACATGATAAGCTGCTTTGCGCTTCTTTTGCTATGTATTCAACAATTAATGTCATCTTTCATATGTTGAACCGAGTGTATTTTGTTATGCAATTGGGTGTAAGTGCCTACAAAAAGTTATGATAAAAAAAAAATTATGGAATTTTGTATAAATTACTTATTGAAATTATGAAATACATTAAGTGAAAGGATTAGCGTTGTAAAACTTGATTGGTGAGTCGTCCCGAGGCTGTTGTTCTACCGTCATGTTTTTGTACATTTTGCAAATTTAATAACGTTGTCTATAAAGTTACGTGATTGACTTGTTCTCATGCTTATGTGGGTGAAATTTCCGGTTCTTTAAATGTTCGAATTAACAATCATAGGTCTAATGTCAATAATGATGATTTACAATATTCATTTTTGAAATTTTACATTTGAAATTGCATTCTTTTGGTAACATTTTAATCGAAATTTTGGCACATGTTGAAAATCAAAATGAACGTTTGAAAATAGAAAATGACTTCATTTTAAAGCATAGGACTTTGTATCCTTATTGTTTCAATACAGTATTGAATGCTTATAATTTAAAAAGTATTGATAATGTATATCGTTTTTTGAATTTATTTAACAATTTGAAAATAATTAAAAGAAATATGAGAGGTTCACATGTATTGTTCAGTCAATTAAATTGTTTGGTGCCAGATGATTGGATTTGTGATTTGAAAAAGATTTTATTGCAAATTGTAGTATTAAAGCTGTAAAGAAAGCGGTTTTCACCTTAATCTTAAAACTTTAAATAAAATTTTAAAAAGATTGTGAAATTTTTAAATTTTCTAATTTGCATTTTCGGGACCTGCTTTGTGACTTATCAATTTTAGATTAAAGACTTTTTCAGATTCTAAGACTGACAAGGTTTTCTTTACTTTAAATTTTCAACAGAAGTCTTTTGATGATTTTAAAATTAAAGATTTTTTCAAATATTATGACACTTTTTCCCTCTTAGAGATATTTATATTGCTGTTGCTTATAAATATAACATTCCTCTTAGTAAAAAATTGTTCAATTATAGATCTCTTGTTTTTTGTGATGAAATTCCTAAAATATGTAAATGTGATACAGATATCTTAGATTTTATTGATGTTTTCCATAAACACGTTACTACTGATAACTTAAATATTATACACAACAAAAATTTGCATTTTATGATGGGCTTGGGTACTAAATTTAGATTAAATAAAACAATTAGCAAGAAAACAGCTATTCAGAGTTTTGAGAGGGATTTGAAAAAAAAATTCATTCTTCAATTATGTTACAAATTTAACACCCCATTTGAATCTTTTTTTGAGTGGGAGCGGCATATAATGAAGGAATTTAATTTGTTTGTTAATGGTGAATTAAACAGTAAGGATTATATTCATCATAGTCTCAGCAAAGAGCATTTAAATTATATTCAATTTTTGCATAAGAATTTTGTAATAGTACCTGTGGACAAAGCGGCTTCAAATTATGCAATTATATGAAAGCTTTTTTATATTGACAAAGTTAAGAATGAGTTAAATAATAGTAAATTTTATAAGAAACGTAAATTAAGTCACACTGTTATTGTTAACAAATTTATTGCTTACACCAAAAAGGCTAAAAAAATGTATTCATATAATTTTGCTATTAATAATTATCATATTTTTCCATTATTGTTTTTGACTCCTAAATCTTACAAAACACCTATTAAATTCAGATTCATATGTTGTAATTCAAGAGGTATTGGTAAAAGTTTAAATGTTAAGTTACAGAAGTTTTTGAAGCGTATTTATGATTTTTTGAAGTTTAAGTATGGGAATACTAGTTATTTTTGGTGTATTAACAATAGTAATGAGGTTTTGAATAAAAAAAAAGCCCATAACGACTACTAATTTGTATACTTTTGATTTTTAAAAACTTTTTTCTAATATACCGATAGATTTACTTTATGATACATTGAAAAGTATATTTGATTTGTTTTGCATCGAGGAGAAGCTTGGAATAAAAAGAGATTATTTCTTGAGTTTATGTAATTTCTATTTTTTTTAATAATTTTATTACATTCAATAGCTTTTTTACCAGGGATGAGTATGGGATGGGTACTAATTCTTCGAGTTCTGCTGCTAATCTTTTTCTTTTTTTATTCTGAATTTAACTATGTTTTAAACAGTAATAAGAGTTTTGCAGTTTTAAATATATCGATGATCTAATCGTATTCTATGACAAATTCTTGGTATCGATTAACGATATCTATCCTCCATGTTTAAAATTAAATAAGGCTTCTGTTGATAGTTTACACGTTAATTTTTTGGATTTAGATCTATTAATTAAAGATAATAATATATTAGTTAAACTTTTTGATAAAAGGGATTTTTTTTTTAATTTTGATATTCAATCAATGCCGCACTGGTTTTCAAATTTAAGTAAAAGGGTTTTCATCAACATTATTTTGGCGCAAGTTAATAATTTTTATAGGATTTGTAGGAGTGCAAATTTTTAAATTTACTGCTAATCTTTTTTACAATAATTTATTTCCATATCACTTTATTTTTCATTATGTAAATCAGCTTAAAAAAGTTTTTTGATGTGGCAACAGCTAAGCTGCCAAACACCGTTATGGATACCGATGGAACTGCTGGAGTATATGAAAGGTGTGGACTAAAGTCTTTTTAAGAACGTCGGCATTTTAATGAATTTCAAATTGGACCTGAAGTGATATGGAATGAAGTTTATGAATATTAAGATGACGGAAAGACAACGGGTGACGCTGGTCTAACTTGGATTATGGCCTTGCTTGCAACTCCTGCTGTTAGAGAGATGTGGAGCGTAGTGGATATTTTAAAGGTATCAAGTTTTTCAAGTCTTCACGGGTCAAGGTGGATATACGGCCTTCTCACATGTTCAATGTCTTTAATTACTTAATGATTTAGTTACATAAGAATTTTTATTTGATTTTGTTTTATAAGTTAAGTTCTATTGATTTTGAATTGGATGTTTTTTTTTTATGTTTTTAAAGCAGTTTCTTTTCGTTAAATGTTTGAAAGCTTAAGTTTCTTTGATGATTATTTACAATTTTGGAGTATGGGGGTCGGCCATTTCTTACGAAACCTGTGAGCATTCAATTTCTATTTTTGGTGTACCTGTTTTTCTTACTCCTAATAAGAATGAAATGACAATAATGCAGTGTCCCCTATATCTATATATATGTTACATTATTAGATCTAATTGCGCGATTTCCTTATCTTATTCTGAATTACTACTTTATTTTCACTAAATCTTCATCCTTAAATAATCTTTATCGTTAACTCTGTTAAATTCCCTTTAATTTAATGTCTCTCTTGTATTAATCGCTTTAATATTACGCTTTTAGTATTCTTAAATTAAATGTTCTTTTCAAGCGCTTTTTTCTTTCGAGATTATTCTTTTAGCTTCCATTTTTACTTTCCCGCGCATTTCTGATGTTATCCTTTTTTCCTCCAAATTCATCCGCTAGTTCTGTTCGCACTCTTTATATCACGTGACATTCTTAATTATTCATTGGTTGAGAGAGCGATCTACGTCATATTCGAATCCACACATTGAAGTAACAAAAAGTTGATACTCGCTGTGTTTCAGCAGATTTGAGTCGCATTTCCAGTTTTCATCCATCCCCTGGTCACCGTCCTGTTATTCAATTATCTGGAATATTGTTTAAACCTAATTACTATTACGGAGCGATGGCTAATTATCTTGGTGGAAACTGCACTTTTTGAAAGATGTTCTAATAAAGTGCTTAGTTGATTATGAGTTGTTTCAATTTCTTCTGGGGAAACTTCACGGAACGATGCATTCCATTGTTTTCACTCGACAACTGCATTTCATCAATTTGTTCTACTAACATAACAGATTCGAATTATCTGTTCTGACCATTTCTTTTACGCCATTATCGCTGGATGAGATCCTCAGCTATTATCGTGACAGCCTGTACTGCAATTTTAACGATAAAGCCAATCCAATGTTGCTAGAATGCAACACACACACACACACACACACACATATATATATATATATAACCATTATATAATTAGAAATCATCATCGATTTCCAATTACTAAAACTAAATTAATAAATTTAGCTACGATTCATAAAACTGACATTATACAAAATAAATATGGAACCTGTAACAAACTAATGAACAACAGTGAATATGATGATGTTGAATTTAAGTTTTATAAATGCCATGAAAGATGACAAAAATGCATCATAAAATGGAATTTCTTAAATATAGGTGTCAAGTAATTACAATTGTAGAAATCATAAGAAACACACTAAGTTTTTGCGCAATTGCAGCAATAAACTCAGTGCATAAAATTTGTTTAGAATTTGTTTGTTAACGTATATTTTTACTGAAATGAGTTTTGGGTTCTAAAGGTCACGATCAGTTTTTAGAAGGAAAAGTTTTTCGTCAATTCCAACATAGGAGAGATTGCAATAAGTTGTATTTCATACAAAATCTACCTAAAAATGAGATAGTCCATTTGAAATTGCATAAAATCTGTTTTATCCCCTCCTACAATAAACCAAGTCTGTAAACTGATGACATATGCAAAAGTATGTTAAAACAGACTTGGATAACTGTGGGAGTGGTTAAAACAGATTTTATACACCTTCTAAATGCACTATCTCATTTTTTCCCCTAAAGATGGACTTGGCCTACTGACTGCGAGTGCCTTTTCCCCTTATTTAAACAGAAAACAGGAATAAACTACGTAATGAAAAAGGTACGCCTAAAATAGAATAAAAATAATTAAGCAATGATATTAATATAATACAAGCGATTCATGAAAATTGAGTGAATAGAAGATAGTTTATTATTATCTAGCCATGATGTACATATAAGGGCATACAAAAAGTCATGAAAAGTCATGAAAGAGTCAAGCCTTCAAAATTAGTTTATACTGTTTTGTATGTTATTTAAACGTAATTAGGATTATACTTAATGTGATTTAACTACAATTTTAGTGATATAATCAGACTATATTAAATATTAGAACTGAGATACTGATTTATTAATGACATACATGCAATTTTTGGAACTTACTAAAAAAATTATATATTATTAATTCTTCTATTAGACTTGTAATAAAATTTTGTGGCTCCTTTAGAAAATAACCCCAGGTTAAATATGCGCGTTGCTGCGCTTTACATCAGTTCCGGTTAATATTGAATTTGTAATCTAGTGTTACTGCAAAAATATAAAATACTTTTCAGTGACTCGCTAGATTTAAAATTTGGAAACTCCTGCTATTAATATTTATTTTATAAAGCCAATTACAGATTGATAAAGTACATATTTATCTTAAGCCCTTTGATGCAAATTAAAACTGTCATAAAATCCCTATTATTCTTGTTAGAGGAGACGTTTTCAATCCAAACCGACACGTCTGTGAGTGAGTTTTAGTAATTTTGATTCCCACGAAATAAACTTAAATATTTTCATAAGAGGAAAATGTTGAAGTGTTTTTTTTTTTTTTTTTTTTTTTTTTTTTTTTTTTTTTTTTTATTTATTTATTTATTTATTAAATTGTAATTTACGACTTACCTTTACAGTTATACAATCTAAGGAGTACAATGTGTATTGTATAATGTAACCTAATTTGCCTAAATAATAAAAAAATCGAAAAGTAAAGAAACATCATTTTCACTTTTAGGAAAACGGCAAAATGCATGTAATATTAAAAGTCTACATCAGATTAATTTAACGAAAAAAATTATTATAATTTAAAAAAAGAAGTCTTACGTTATCATTTAAGAAAAAAGTTATACATTTAAGAACTTACACTCAATTTACATTGATATCCAAATTAGGAAATATAGCTCTGAGTTACTTGTGTACAGAAATCATTCTTAAAATTTTATCTTTGTATTAAATATACTAACTTTATATTAAGATCTAAGCAACTCTAATATTTTAATAATATTAGGGATTATAATAATTTTAACATTATCATATTTTTGTTCTCTTCTACATAGGTTACCAGCAATTGTAAATATTCGTGTATTAATGTAGTTTCCATAAATTTGAAAACTATTCACCTGTCTTAATTTTACAATAGATCATTCTGTTAAAACTGAAATTTTCGAAAATAAACTTTCCATAATTTTATCGTATGCATATGCCTTAAACAATTCGTTTTAAATGCATGAAAGAATGTGAGAAAGTTTTCTAAAAATTAACATTTATAAAGGGTGCGGAAACAGTTGTTTGCAATGCAGAAAATGATGAATGTGTAATTCCGTTTTAGAGAGAAAGCATTCTCATTAAATGAGAGAAGAATTTATTCATTAATATGAGAAGCATTGCTCTGTAGAATATTAAAACTAGGTAACTTTTAAAATAGGGTAACATTCTCTGTAATGAAGATTTAAATGCAGTTTAATATCAAATACGAACTAACTTCAGTCAGGTTAATTAAATTTAAGCTTATCTTTAATCAAAGCATAAGGACCATTGAATAAAAGTTCAAAGTTTTTTTTTTTTTTTTTTTTTTTTTTTTTTTTTGGAAAAACATTTATAAATATTTTGGGTTAAAATTAATATTAAATATGTATTAGTGATCTTGGAGTTCTACAAATCATGTTTCGCACTACAACTTGATTATTATTTCCTTTGTACAAGATCAATTAAATACTTTTTTTTATCTTGTATTAAAAAAATTAATATTTTTATTTAAATTTCTTGGGAAAACCTGATACATAATCATGTTAATATTAGAACATATCCTAATTTTAAAAAGAAAATCTGTTACTATGCGACCAGTTACGGAAATATATTATGTTATTTATTAAAATAAAAAAGTGATGATTAAAAAAATAGGACTGGCTATAAATTTAAACATTTGAGCGGAAAAAAAACTTTAAATTTCAAATATTCAGCTATATGTATTTTTGTCTTAGAAATAATCTTTTTGTAAACTTATTTAAAAAGGATACATAATTACTATAAAGAATGCCTTATATTACTATATTACTATAAAGAATGCCTAATATTTTACTTGAAAGCGAATAAAATAACCACAACTCTAAAATAAAAATAAAAACTATTTAAAATGAATTCATAAATTTTGTGAAAATGTCAAATATATGTATTCTTATTTGGCTTCAGTGGATTCATAATGCACAATACTTACATTACACTCAAATAGATCTTCAAAATCGAATATTAAAATTAAATTATAATTAAAATATAAATTATTTATGTTTCATACTAAATTATTAGTAGCACTAAAGTATACTGTACTCATTAGCAGTAGCTAAGTTATTTTTAGATACATCGGCTCTTCAAATGAGAACATTTAAAAAATAGGCACTACATGACAATGTAACAGATAACACATGAATTGTTATAATTTGTAATGATAGAGCGAAATATTTACAAATACACATGATATTATGTATTTTCAAGTGAGGTCATTCTTGCAGAGGACTCCATCAAACCTTACAAAATAATTAAGTTTTTTCTTTATCAGAAATTCTTTTAGTTACGGATATCTTTTAAAAGCTCTTTTAATATTCTTTTTAAATATTTAATCTAAATTTAAGGATCTTTGTTTTCTCTAATTTTATCACTAATTTCATATTTCGGAACCAGCATTTTATTTAATGTTATTGGCCACCTTTCATATGTGAAATGTGCGAAGAACATTAGGTTGACCAAGAGAAAAACATTTTCATTTAGGCACGTATAATACAGGCAACAAAACAACATCATTGCATGTATTTTTCTTAGCCAATCACGGAATGTGCCCCCCTCGGTTCTGACTCAGGGGAGAAAGAATAAAAATCAAATCTCTCTCGGCCTGTAGATCGTTGGACAAACAAAAAAGTGGAACTGCCTAGCATGTTATACGCATAACAATTGCTATTTTTTTTTTAATGTGATTAATAATAAAGAAAATAATGGTCCTGGCTGTTCTGAAAATTATGTCAAAGTTTATGTCCCGAAAGAGAGAAGAAGCAAATGATAAAAGTAGGACAGAATGTAGAGCACTAAAGCAAGGGCAGGATGGTATAATTTATGAAGGAGATCCTGTCAGAAACAAGAGAAATGCTGATCATTCGGCTGAGATAGTTTCACTTTATCTACATACCTCTTATTTTGGCTGGCGTCTATCTTATAACTATATCTAAGGACCATTCTTTGGCAATCTTTCAATATATATATATATATATATATATATATATATTATCTAGTTAAAAAGCAGAAAAACCAACGTTTAAAATGCACAAATGATACATGAAAAGCAGCAAACAGCTGTTTAGAGTCTACTAGCAAGATTCTTCTTCAGTGCAAGATAGGGAAAAAGGAACAGCGTGCGAGGAAAAGCAAGGCTGAGCTTTGTCTCAGCCTTTCTTTTTCTAGCACGCTGTTCCATTTTCCCTATTGTACGTGTTGTTTACAACCATTTTGCTGAATAAAATGTTTTGTTCTACATAATAAATGTAAAACTATCAAAAGAATTGTAGGTTGCAATTCAGGTTTTTTCGAATATTAATTTCATAATTCATAATTCATATTATAATTTTTTTATTTTTAAATCACAATTTCAATGCATTTGTTTGGGTTTTTAGTATTACAATCACAAACTAAATTATCGCATTAGGATTGTAATTTCATGACATATTAATGAAAATATGCAAATGTAATTAAACTTTATTTTCAATAATTTCGTAACAGTAACTTTCTACTATTATGAGTAGTTATAGAGTTAGTAAGGGTGTTTATTTTTTTCACTACCGTGCATAACATACAGGGTTGCCAGTTTAGCCTCCCATTTTAATGCTAAATTTCAAATTCATACGGGAAAATTAAAAAAAAAATAATTTTTACTTTCTGAGATCGCTAAATGTTTATTATTAAATAAAGCATAAAATACTATTTTTTATTTCTGTTATGAACTATACATTTCTGAATAAAATTGGAGGGCGAACCGGCTACGCTGATATCATCTATCATTATGCTGCAATCCTAGTATTTTTAAAAAAGCGAGCGCACAGTGAAACAATATGACAGACGAACAAATTTGAAAAACTCCTTTAAAATATCGTAAAAGTTTAAAAGTAAGGTTGTAAAGGATAGCGAATTGTATCGTTAATTTTGTAGTTTCTATATTTAGAAAATTTGTAACTTTAAGTAACAAGTATCTCTTATAATTTTAAGGAAACGGAATTCTTTGCAATTTTAAATAACGAAAAAAGCATCTTCAAGTGTTCTAATATGAAAATCATTATAGATTGAACTTGTATAATACGTAAGTATACTAAATTATGTTTATATATTTTCATATCAACTTTGTTTAATTAAAAGAATTTGTGAAAGATTTATAAAATTCATTTTTATTTTACTACAAGTCCGTTTTAATTTGATAATACAAATTTCATAAAAGAAACTTTTTTTAGATTTCGGAAGATTTTAAGTAAATTTATATATATTTAACTTTGTATGATGTAAGAAGTTAAGCACACAAAGTCGATTTTCTTTGTTATTTTCTATATGATTGTGTGTTTGTACTTGGATGTAATTCCGGTTGTACTTCTATCTCAGTGTATCTATAAGAAAGAAGAATTTTATGTCTTGGGCTATATTTGAAATATTCTTTTCAAAACCATCCACCATAGTTTTTTTTTTTTTTTTTTTTTTTTTTTTTTTTGAAGAATAATCGGTTTACTATGCCTCCAAGAATATTTTCTATTGATATATTCTCTCTTTACATAACTAAAAAAATCATTTTAAGGTTATGAGAACATCAGAATTTAAGAGTAACATAGAATAATTTAAAACTGTATCCCGTAACAGGAAAAGTGCAAATCTTTTATTTTTCATAATTTGTAAAGTCAGTTCCTTTTAATTAGAAATTTCATTATGAAAATATTATTTTTTCCAAAAGAAAAAAAATGGAAAGAAATAGGTAAGAACATTTTACATCGTATTTAGTAGATACATTTAATTTGTTTTAAAGAAGTTTTTTAGAATATAATTCTTGTAAAATAGATTTTCGTGTGATAAACTGGTAGGATGCAAGTTTGTTCTTCATAAATCCAGATAAAAATACATACCTGTGCAGTGATTTGGTACATACAATGGGCCTTAACAGTGTTCTTTTTATCTCACACGCTATCAAAGCTTGGGAGCTAATGTGCCTGAAAGTTCTGTATCTACGTACGTATGTATGTATGTATGTATGCACGTACCTAACGCGATAAGTCTTGATAGAAATATTCGATTTGCTGCAAATTTGAAATATAGGTTCAGTTCATTTTGAAAAGGTGTTTCAATGATTAGTTTAGGGGTTCATTGGTTATGTATAAAGGGGGAATGGGGGATAATCCCACGACTTAATTTAGATAAATGGGGTTTTCATTCACAATTATCCGAGTTGCTTAAATTTGATATAACGATTTTTTCAAATAAGGAGATTGCATGATTGCCTGATTGGATTTGGTGATTCATTGGTTATGTATATAACAGGAAATAGGGGAGCTAAACTCCCCCTTAATTTATAAAATTGTTTTTTCATGCAGATTTATTCGATTTTCTTCAGATTTGGTATACAGGTTTATTCTGATAAGGCGCTACCCTGATTAGTTTTGGAGGGTTTTTTTTCTCCTTCGAACTATATTGATCTGTACTGTAATAAAACAACGCCGCTTTTTATGATTATTATTTTTTACCGTTTAGCTCAAAAAGAGTGAGTTCTGCTTTATAAATAATATACATAAATAAGAGTGTGATATACAGTTATTGTGTATAGCCTGTGAGCTGAAAGCAATCAGTTCAACTGGGCACTTTTCTTTTTATTTATTTTTGTTTTCAGTGATTAATGCATTTACACTGCTTAAAAAATGCATAAGTATATTAGATATTTTTTCTATGAAAAGCACAACTGATTAATTTAGCGCAAAATTCTGTATTTGCGTGACATTTTACAACTAAATAAATGTAAAATCATAGTAATAGAAAATAAATTAAGAAGATAATGTGTTTTTGATAATATAGATTCTGTTGCTTACATAAAACTTTAAAAAATTGAAATACACAGAAGTATTTTATATGAAATTTAAAGTATTAGTTAAAAGTTTTCTTTCCATTTACCTTTATCGCATGTAGGACTCTGTTTGGAATTACATCATAGAGTGTTTTTGTATTTCACTTTTCAAAATTATCCTAAACATCGGCAAGCGCATTCTGAAGCTCAACAACAGATTCATTACTTACATTTTCAAAAATGTTCAGGTCAGGGCTTCTAGCTGGCCACACTCTCTGAAATAAAACTCTCACTTTTGACGATTCAGCAATTCTTGACCTGTATTTCGTCGTTTTTGACGATCATTTCCTATAAACATCACGTGGCTTTTAATGAAACGTAAACTCTCAAATATTTGACGAAGATTGTGCTTCAATCACGGTTCGACTCAATGCATTTTAAAGAAACAGTTGCTGTACATCCTCGAATCCTTCGATTTTAGCAAGCAGATATTTGCTTGTTTATGTTAGTCCTGTAATGATTTATTTTAAAACAGCACTTTTTAGTGCTCTTCAGAAAATACTGAAATTTAGGTAGTTATTATTTCTTCATTAGTTATTTTTTTAGCTGTTAAAATTTTTAGGAATGCTTATTAGAGGAAAAGGTCCAAATACCGGCTACCGCTTTTGTTTTCAATCTAGATCATACAAGTTTCAAAATTAATAAAATAAAAAGTGACAGCAGGGTACCTTGACACGTGTTACACCTCTTTAGAGAAAAAAAAAATGAGTTTAAAAGGCGTTTATTGATTATAAGAAGCAAAATTCCCAAAATCTTCAAATTTTGAATTTTTAAGATGGGGGTCTAAATACCGGCTACCTAATTTTTTTTTTCCAAAAGACCACATAAATAGAGCTAATGACTATTATTAAGCAATAAGAATATTATTTTAATAAATTGTATTGATTAATAAAATTTCTTATGCACAGAAAAAATACGCAATTTTTAATAAATAAGTATTTTTGTCAAATTTCTAAAATTCTTTACGACTATCTCTCACAGTCTTCTTCCCATTATGTTTCTAATTTTGTTTTTTAACGTGTAAAACAAAAAAAAAGCTTGCTGGTTGAAATGAGAATTATTTCATCGGAAAAAATCAAAAGCATAATATCACTCTCTGCGTCGGTATAGTCCCTATCAACCCACATATCGCATTCTGAAGATTCAACCCAGAATCCACTCCCCCATTCTTGTCCACAGAGAAAGCACCCATGCAGAAGACACAAATTTATCATCTTCCAATTTTGGATATTTTCCTTTTTCACTTTTTTAGCCGTCTCGCTGCGTAATTGTTTTATCAAAATAGTTTCAAAAATTTCGTATTTAACCCCTTCGCGACGAGCGTCTTTTAAGAATTTTTATTCTTTATCACAGGTTTTTCAAAACAATTTTTTTTGTCTAATTTAACCGGGAAAATGCTCCGATAAAATAAGGCATAATTTACAATAAAAAAATAACTGGTGGGAATAATCAATGAGGGTTAATTAGATGGAGAAAATGCATCCCCGAGGAAATATCGGGTTGCGCAAAATTTGCTACTTTTACGATGCCCAAGGAAATCTCGGATTGCGCAGCGAGAGGGTTAAAATCAAATTTCTGCCTCTTTCGCCTGGTTTAATCCGTCTTTTTTTCTCTCTCTTCACATTTATTACAGGCAATTTTGTAGTGTCCAACAGCTCTTTTTTGGAAAGTGATCCGGTAACCAGTGTCGGTCCTGAAGAATTGCGGACATGGTTGCTTTTTTCATATTGCGAAATGGGACGGGGACTATTTCTGATCCATTTAAAATAATTTACCAATTATGGAACAATTTAAATTAATTTATTAATTATGGGACAATTTAAATTAATTTATTTTCCTCCCCTTCAAGCAGAGCAACCGAAAGAGGTCCAAATACTGGCTAGCCGGTATTTAGACCACTCTAGGTAGCCGGTATTCGGACCATTGTTATGTTTAAGTTAAAACCGGTATTACTCATTCATATAATAAAATACCAATACTGTGCGCGTGGCAACTGAGAGCTAAATATATCTAGAAAATAACTTAATCAATAATTCAAGCCAGTGTACGATCAGTATATTTTAAAAAAATGAGAAACACATATCAGAAAAACTTTTGATGTACCAGATTACGTAGATTCGACACTTTTGCATTTACTATTTGTAAATGACACAGACTTCAGCGATGTACTTTTCGTAACTTTCTTCTCTCAATTAGAGTTACAAACACTGCCTATCACCGTTAGGCTGCGCTGCGCTCAGTTCTCAGAACACCTAGTAGCCGGTATTTTGACCCTAGCTGTTATTTGGACCTTTTCATCTATTATTTATTTTTATTTATTTATATGTTGTTGTTCGTTCTGTTTTAATTCTAAAAGAATAAATTTCCTGTGTTCTTCAAAACCATTCAAAAAGAAAATTTGGTCAATAAAATTTCAAATTTCCAGGATGTCTTTTTTTTTAAATTTACTTAAGAAGTATATTCTATTTTCAATCAAATTAAAAATGAACATAATTGACCCCCCTCCCCTTTATAAACAGTAAAGTGTTAAAATCATATCCACCTACTCAAAGAGATAAAATCTCACGCAGTATGTACTTCAAAATTCGTTATTTGTGAGTAAAAAATTAACCAGACATTATTCTAACCATTCTTTGAGCAAAGAAAATTTCAATAATAAGTTATTTAATCAGGCCATATTATAATTATTTATTGACCATGAGAAAACCATAATAATATATTAGCCTTACTTAAAACTTTCAGAAATTATAGCAGCACCGATAAATTTACAATATACTTTATAAAAATATAAACACGCAGCAGCATTCATTACATCAATCTAAAAGAACATCTCTACAACTCCCCAATAGGAAGGTCGGAAGAGCAACGGTCTCCCAAGCCAAAGGCCGCGGGTTCGAATCCCCCCGAGGAAAACGAGAAGTGATTTTTTTCTTCCCCATGTCAATAAATACAGTAGTTTCCAAACTGTTCAATAGATGGCACCACTAGCCCTCTTTCGACGAAACTTTTGACGAAATTTATATCGTCAAGCAAGTGAAGAAAGTAATTTTATCAATTTGACGATATATTCGCTCGGGGCATTTCCCAGGAAACGGTTTTGTCAAAAACAAAGAAAATTTAATGAAATCTGAGTATTCATTTCTGAGTGTGCATGGCAAAATACGGACTTTATATGTGTGGAACCAATATTTAACACTAATATCTGCATGAATCGGTGATTCTTCTTGTTGAAATATCCTATATTCTGTACCGTAAGGAAGAAGTTCAAATTCCAGCAATCGGATGGAATCTTTATGGTTCTCTTTACCATTAAAAAGACCAGATATTTTCTTCATCACATCTGACTGCTAGCTATATCATCAAAATTTCCCCTCCCATATGGCGAGTGGAATAAAATTCTCACTCATTTTTTATATAATACCAGTAGACCAGATATAAATCATGCCCGTCTAAATTCAACTTCTTCACATCTGAGAAAATGACAAAAGTCCAGTCCGTGGTCTAAAACTTGTGGTCTCTCGCCCAAGATAAGCAGTTAGCTGCAAGCTGTTTTGTTCACTTTTTATTATGTTGTCTCTTCTTGAAAATGGTGACTTTGGAATATTTTATATAGTTATATGTGACACATGTGTTATCCCCGCTTGTGTTTGAACTTTTTAAATTGTAGATTCTATCTTATTCAATTCCTCGATAATAGTAATTTCATCAAGAGGCGTCAGTGTTTTAGGTGTTCCTGTCTTTTTTTTTTTTTTTTTTTTAACCATTTCGTAAAATGGTTATTGTCCTCTGTCAGGGTAGGAAATCAAAAACATATGTGAAGCGTTTTATTAGTTGAATCCGCATTTTATTCGTTTTCTGATTGGTCTATACAGGAATCTGTATTTTCCCTTTACTTTCAACAGAGATGGATACTTCTGTTGTCATTATTACAAAAAGTAATAAAAACTACAAAAAACTTAATAACTCAGAAACAAATTGAGATGCAGCTTTCAAACAAATTGCATTTAAAATTACATTTTTTTCTCTATACGACGGTGTAAAAAGTAATATTGTGGGATGTTTGGAAGTTTAATAATGAAATTTCATTTAAAATTGGCCCAGGAATATTAATGTTTAATCCATAGCGTACGCAATGTATGACCAGCTCCGTAGAAGTTTAAAAATTTACAGTACCGAAAAATGTAATCCATGGCGTACGTAATGTATGAAATTTCATTTAAAATTGGTCTAGAAGTATTAAAGTTTAATCCATGGCGTGCGTAATGCATGACCAGCTCCATAGAAGTTTAAAAATTCACAGTACCGAAAAGTGTAAAACTGAAATTTCTTTTAAAATTTGTACATGATGGGTCCAGGAATGTTAATGTTTAATTCGTGGCGTACGTAATGTATGATCAACTCCGTGCGATTTTTTATGTCATAAACTTTAGTCTTCGAAAAAATCATTTTCCAAATGGGCGTTGTAATTTGTTAACTCCTTGGGGACGAGCGACACGCATACGTGCCGCATGAAGCGCTCAGAATCCTTGTTGTTCCTCACCAGTAAAATTTTCTGTAAAATTTGCCCTATTTAATCAGCGCATTTTCTCGATTCAAGAAGAGTCAAATTTCTGTTTTTAAAAAACGGTGACAAAAGATTAAAAATTTCGTAAAAGGCTCCCGTCCCGAAGGGGTTAAATTAATTTTTTTTTTCCTTTTTGTACCGCAATGCTTTGTATTGCTAAGATAGTTTGGCATTGCAGTTTAACTAAAATTAAGCAATTTAGTAATACCTTTCTGATGTTGTTACACTCTTTTCTGAATGGCCTTTTGGAAAATTATTTAAAGTATTTCTTTAGGCATTCTAAAACATCTATCTAAAAATGAGTAAGTATTTTTCTCTTTGACAAAAGGAAATACAATAATAATGTTTACTTGCCTTATCTATCCAATAAATGCAATTTGTGCAGCTGTCCTACTTTTTTATACAGTGCGAGAGTTTGTTATGTTGATTTTTATACAAATTAATTATGTTAGGAGTTTATTTTGTATTCACAACCAAAGGACGAGTATAAAATGATACCCTTACAAAAATCAGACCGTAAATGTAAATCACAATTAAGTAAATTAAAAAAAAAATCGAATATCCTTCTATTTTTATTTACATTGTACATGAAAAGAATCTTTCTATTTTATTTCCAATGGCAATCAATGTGCTGTAATGATGTTCGATAACGATATGTTTAGTCGATTATATCGATACTATGGACAACTCGAAATTATGGATAGAATAAATTTTTTATCAATCTCCCCAGACAATATACTGCGATTATAATTCAATATGAGATCCTTTCTTATCAAGGAACGCAATTGAAAATAACTATTGTTATTGTCAGAACTATTTTTCTGACATAAGTTGACTAGTTTCGAATTAAATATTTCACATCGTCTCTTCAAAGTTTGGAGATACTGCTCAAATTACTGCGGAAATTGGGGCATCGAAAATCATTTCTGAGAATATTTTAACAAAAAGAAAATAAAATGATTAAAATGAAGTTAGAAAAAAAATTATGTAATATTAACTCCTTCATATTTATTATATTTTATTATATAGATAAATATATCTACTTGCGAAATTTGCAAACGAGCAGATACGTTTAATACCTGAAATAATGCGTAAAACTACCTTGAACTTTTAGACTATGAATTTTTCTTACACTTAAAATGACTTTCTATTATTAATACCAGAATATTAGAAGTAATTTATTTTAAAATAAATATTTCTATGTATTAATTTGATGTAGAAAAATATTAATAAATTTCATTGTTTTTGATTTTTTTTTAAAATTAATTTAAACCTAAAATAAATTTTGAAGCAATTGCCCGTACTTTAAAATACTAATATCACCAATGTATTATTTTACTGCCACACAAAATTGAAGCTTCTAGAAAATATTTCCTGTATATTGCACAATGTATAAATTAAAAAAAATCATGTATTCTTGTTTCAATGTACAAATGTCAAATTATAATTTTAATGTTTTATTTTATACTTTACTAAATTGAAACTGTATTAGAATTCTTTTATTATTACCGATCCATTCTTATAATCTATTTTTTCTGGATTCCTAGTAAAAAATACATACTAACACTATATATGAATCAATTACAAATTAATATATACTAAAAAATTCTATTTCCATAAAACAATTCTTTTTCATAAAAGTATCATTTAACCACAAACGCCTGCTAATATGGTTAAGAAATACAATTTTAAATTTCTGGTATTTATAAATATTTCCATAATTATTAAAATCATACAGCCAAAAAAAAAAAAAATCTTGCAGTGTAGGATTAAAACAATTCTTTCGATGAACGAGGCAAGTATAAAAGAATACTTTCTATATAACGATATCGTGTAAAATACAAGTAAAATAGTCTAATACTTAAGGAAAGCAAATCGAAAATGGATTGATATGATTCCTTCACTATGCTATAGAAGGACATTTACAAATGCAAACGATCAGAAAATGTAAAATGATAGTAAATCGGAGGTTTTTACAGGAGTCTCTTCTTCCATGCCATATTAGAGAGAGCGATGGATAGGTGCCGATGGGATACGAACCACGGATCTCATGATCAGGAGGCGAAATCGTTAGCGTCGATCAAAAGGCCAAGCTAGTTACTCTAAGCTAGTAACTCGCTTTATACTGATCATTTGAGATGGGATTGCTACGCACTCCCTCCCGACTGAGAAATGCATCTTGTTGACGGCTGACGGGCGATAAGCACTCGTGAGTGATGCGCAACATGCCAGTCTTATGTGCTGCGAGCTTTTCACAGGCTTAGCTTGCTGGAAATGATTTATTTGGTGCTGCCATCTATTGGTTATGAGAGGAGATGATTGTTGTTGAAGGTTGCAATTTTGCTGCGTCCGGGTCACCACTTTAGAGAGAGCGATGGAAAATTTTTAGCGTGCAGGATTCCCAAACCCTAAGTAGTTACTTCGATCCCACCTAGAAAGAAAAAGATACACAATTCTCCTTAACCTATCAGTATATATATACAGACGTATATATATATATGTATATTGCGATAAGGTTTTGCAAGTAAATGGCTCAAAAAGGAGTACAGTTTGTTCGAAGAAGTAAGCAACTGTAAAACCAAGTCTTATTTAATAAATGAAAATAAGCTGTAGTTATATTGTGTTCTTGAGACACTGCAAGTCTTAAAGAACTGAACATATTGCACATGATCAAAGAGCAGGATACGTAAACTTACTACTGCAAACAAATTAGCGAAAAAAAAATATGTTGAGCTGTTGCACTATGGCGTTGACATTCCACTGCAACTGAAGTCGCAGGATTTGAGTCAAGAGAAACGATAGTTCTACTCTGAACCAGTGCAAGGTGCCGCAATGTGCAAAAGTTCGTAACCAATACCAGATCACAATTTTCATTCAAATTGTCAGTCGAGGAAAAGAAATAAACAGTCCCTATAAAGAACTCAAATACATTCCAAGTGGCCTTCACAAAAGGCTTATGATAAAGAAAAATAATATTCTGAAATGGAATGATTTCAGGCTGTAAAAAACTATTGGTGTTCGTCCAAGAAGAATTTTGAATAGGGAAATTTAAAAAAGAATAAAAGTATGATTCGCATTGCAATTAGAAAAAAAATTAATTAAAAGGAAATAAATTTAATTCAATGTGAGTAAGAGTTTAGAATATATTTAAATAAGTTAAAACTATAAAATACATGACACGCACACACGCATATATATATATATATATATATATACAATAATTAAAAAAAAGAAATATTTATAAATTGCTCTATATAGCCCAAACCTGTTTTAGAATTACATCGAAATTTAACTAATAAAGAAAATTCGAGAAATCAAAAAGCATAGACAATAGCACGATAATGTAGTTATTCAAAAGTGTTCTTAAAAATGCGTCAATTATTTGTGCAGCAACACATAGTGCTTTCTGCAAGCGTCCATATGGTTCATATATTAAACACACCTAGCTTTAATTGTAACATTAAAATGATTTTCTTATTAAAAGGAACTGCACCATGCTTATATGGGTTAGAGTAAATGTGCATCTGCCTTATAATGCCGCACTTCAGCAAGCAATTACTGGTGCATTTAATCTGGTACTTTAATATAAAATACTTAATTTCAAGGGATTCTACTAATTTTTCTGATAAAGTATTTGTCATACATCATTTCATACTAAATCGAGGATGTTCTACAACTTTGTAATTGGCTCTGATCTCGTATCTCGTACTATTTTAACTATAAGAATACTAACCCCGCAGTTTTTCACTGGCTGGAAATATAAAAGTTCTAATTCCGTAGCTAGTAGCCATTTTACTGTGCATTAACGTAAATTACTGTTGCCGATCGTAATTAATGGAGTTGAGCAGGTGATTTGTGCGCTGTATTGAAAAAACGAAGTACTCAAAAATGTGTAAATCGGTGAACTCATATGGAATTGAGTATGTTTGGATCTAAAATAAACCTATGTTTTCTCAATTTTAAAACATCACAAGTTATGAAACACACAAGAAACGACAATTCTGTACTTTGTATTGGTTTATTGCATACATATTACTAATGTCATAAAATATGTGCATTGATAGCAAAAAATACAATATACACTACAAATCACGGAATAGTATTACAATTTTTATTCCTTGGAAGGAACTATATCTTGCGTCTCCTTTACAATGTGCAAGATTAGATTTCGTTGGTGCTATGAGTGCTTCGCCAATGTCATTGATGACAATGTCAATCAAAATTGAGTTGTTAACAGTTCATGTTTGAACACATCCATGACATCGAAAATGAGTACATAACGGTTCATATTTCAAAGCATCATTGGAATCTAAAATGAATACATAATAGTTCACACTTCAGCACATCCATGGAATCTAAAATGAATACATAATAGTTCACACTTCAGCACATCCATGGAATCTAAAATGAATACATCCATTTTAATTTTTTTAGTACATTTATATCGGTGTTATAATGACATATTTAAAATTGAAGTGACATATTTTAAATTGAGAACTTTTTATTCAATTTTGAGACCTATTTCTTTTTTAGTGTAGTATGTTTCCAATAACACTAAAAATGTGTATTACTGTATGAAAGAAACATACGGCGATCTAAAATGTTTGAAACGCATTGTATTGAAAGGACAATTTCATTTGCTTCAGCCCAAAAATAATAAATTTTGCAACCTATTGATCGGAAAATAATAAAATCAACCATGAAAACAAAAACGCTTCGAAAATTCGAGCATTTAATGGTCTTTTTTGAAATAACATATAAATATATGCAGTGAACATTCATAAATATAAAAAAAATAGTATATGAGTTTTTTGTTGTTCTTGTTGGTTTTTTTTTTTTTTTTTTTTGTTAAATGAAGACCTCGGTTTTTTATTATTTTATTCTACTAGTGTTATTCCTATTCTATAATTATGTACACTGTAAAAAACATCTGTAAAGTTATTAAAATTTCTCTAAGAAACTGGGATTCCTAGAGCTTTTTATGTAACGGCAGAAAAGATAATTCATGTGATAGATACACTTTTGCAATGTAAATCAAAAAGATCTGTCAGTTTAGTAACAATTTTTTAGGAAATTGGGATTCCGAGAACTTTTTATATAACTACAACCCGGGTTACAGATAACATTTTAGTAAGATTACTGTAATTTTAGTAGATTCTTTTGTAAATCTACAGATTTCTGAAGTTTACAAAAACTAGTTTTGTAGATTTACATATTTTTAGTAGAGTATACAGACAAAATTTTAGTAAGCATACAGGTTTCTGTAAATTATGTAGAATTACAGATTTTGTTTTTTACAGTGTAGCACCCGCGTTTCATTTTCATACTTATAACAGTAACAGAGACATTAAATTCAATAGTGCCCTTGAAAAGGTAAACTAATAAAGCTAGTAAAGTTTGTTAAACTATTCATCTGTTGAAAGACACAAAATCTAATCACAAAATAAAATACTTTTTATGAAAGTTTGAAACGTTATCATTATGAGGTGGAAAAATAATCCCAAAAGGAAAAAATAAATTTACGCTGGTTTTATTTTATTTTGCCATTTTTTTTCTGCATTTAGAATATTTTGTTTTTGCATTGGAGTTGTATAAACGTATAAAGCGTAACAAACCATGAACGAGATAATATTGAAGCATTATGTCTTTAATTCCAGTGGTTTGTTTTAAACTCTTTTAAAATATTTTTTCCCTATCATTTTATTTTTTGTTTCTAAATCAGTCTTTCTTAGGTTTTTTGTCACGGAAATGTAATTTTCTCTGTATTGTAAATGCAACATTGTAATAAAATTAAATATTTTCTTGGAAGGACAAATATTTTTTTGTAGTTTTATTATTTTTATGTTGAGATGACTTTAGTATTTCTATTATATTATCCAGAAAAATGCAATCTATTTCATAATAATTTGTAACATATTTATTTTGTATCGTATTACTAACAACAGTTTTAATAAAATTACATGGATGGAAATTTAAATTTAAATAACTTTTTAGTATATTTTTAATTCTGAAGATTTCGTTTATCTTTAAATTTAGATGTTAAATGCCAAAAATAAAATTATAGGTACAATAAAGTTAAATACTACTATTTAGACATAAAATGTAATAAAAATTTAAGATTAATATTGATATTAAGATTTGATGTTCTGCATTTTCTTCGGAATGAAGCACATTTCTGAATTCAAAAGTGTTTCAAATATTCGAATTGCAATGCATTTTGACGCACTTACTTTTAATTATTAATTTGAAAGTACAAAAAAAAAGACTGGTTAACGAAATTAATACAAAGACAGTTTTGACAAGCAAAATGATTCTAAAAAAAGGTTTTGTTTTCGGTTGCATGCATAACTACAGAACTATTAGGTTGAGCAAAAAGTTCTGGACATTTTTAATCTAATAGTTACGAGAATTTATATCGTATATAGGAGTACCAATGGTATATCTATTGGAGTTCGGAAATTTCGGATACAAAATTCCTATTGAACAGTATGATTTGCGTGTGTTGATCCGACATTATTGGAGAAAAGGTCTAACGATTCTGAACAAATGAAGTTGAAGAAGCATGTCAAGAGTTTTTCGATTCCAAGGAACCACCATGGTATGTCCAACAAATCTGGAATCTGGAAGAATGATGGCAGAATGTAGTGGAGTATGATGGTCACTATTTTGAAGAATAGTCCTTGTTGTTTTTGTTGTTAATTTGCGCATAACAACGCAAATTTCAGAAATTTCCCACAACTTTTTGATCAACATAGTAAAATGTAAATAATTTATAATGTGGCATTCAAATTCGATTTAGATTTATTTAATTTAATTGAGAAAGATATTTCGGTATTGTGTGTTCAAACGTTGCCTCACATCGACCACAATATAACATGATTGTGCAACACTTTTTATAATGATCAACAAATTTTTATTATCCACCGGTATGTACCATCGGCTTTTAAAGCCTAGATAACAACATTTAATGATACATTTGTGTAATACAGTGTCTAGTAGCAATATAAAAGCAATAAACGTCAAATCGTTAAAAACAGACTAATTTAATTAGAATTAATCACATAAATGCTATGTGATTCGTGACTAGTTTGCATTGAGTAGATGTCTCAATACGCCTCCCGTGTCTTTAAAAGTTAATTAAAACCAATCTGGAAAAATACAGCATAGACCAAGCCGGCGTTGCAACCTTGCGATCTCCTTTCGAAGCGCGCTTAGTACAATGCAAAGTTTAAACTTTGAACAAGGTTTTATTTTAGCTACACTGTAAAAAATGAAAGATTATTACTACGCTGAATTTAGTTTATGAAATGCGAAATAAAGTTTAATTTCTTGCGCTCCTCATGCTATTTTGCTCATTTCCGACAATGGCGTACCGAGCGTACATCATGATATATGGCTGATTTTTTAATTAGACATTCCTAGATCTCACCAGCAATTTTTAACTCCTATTTGTGATTTACAAGACAATACATTTTCCATAAATAAAGTATAACAAAATTACCAATTAAATTTTTGTAGTGTGAATCCGCTAAAAGGCGCTAGAGCTCAAGGGTTTAAATATGATCTACTTTTTTTGGTAGTACCGAATTATTTTCATCATAAACCTATTAGGATAATATTAAAAAAAAAACAAACATAGTTATACAGCACAGCAATAATTGGTATTATTTAGGCCTCATATGTCTATGAACTTTTCTGGTATACCGATTCATACTTTTCAACTTTATATCTCTATACCCAACCCAGTGTTGCCTGATCGGGGGCTTTTTAAATTCAGATTATTTGACTGTCACCACTTTTTTAAAATAATAATAATTCCCTCATTTTTTTTTAATTTTTAATCTATTTCTAAATAGACCGAATATTTATATTTAAAAAAAAAAAAAAAAAAAAAAAAAAAAAAAAAAAAAACGATGACCGTCAACAATCTGCGGACAAAAAAATATTCCCCAATCTGGTAACACTGACCCAACCCTACGTTGTATAGTTTTTTACAAAGTCTTATTAATCCTTTAGCAACGATTTTTTTAATAATACAGCTAATAATTCATATACTGATTATACGGAACCCTTTGAGTACGAGTAATACTTGCACTTGATAGTTTATTATACCATCGTATTGGGAAAAAAAGAAGAATATTGAATGCACTTTGTTTGAAAACTGCATCTTCATTTATTTTTGAGATATTAATTTTTTTTATGGTTTTAGCACCATTTGTTTTTTGTTGGCTACTATAGTACAAGCAAGTACTCCATTTCTGTAGAAATTATAGTTAAAAAATACAAAATATATCTTTTTGCTGCCATTTTCTCATAAAAACTGAAAACAATACAATTAAAATACGTGCTATTTTGAAAAAAAATATATAAATGAATAGATTTCTTTTTGCTGCATTTGTGTATTACTCTGAGATAGTGACGAGAACTCTGATTTTCTGGTCATAATGGTACTAGCTTTTACTAGCTTCTTTATTTCAAAAAAAAAAAAAAAAAAAAAAAACAATTTAACAAATTACAACGACCATATGGAAAATGATTTTTTCGGAGACTAAAATTTAAGATACATAATCATACGTTAAGTACGCCATGAATTAAACATTAACATTCCTGCATCCATCAGGAACAAATTAAAAAAAAAAAATTCAGTTTTACAATTTTTTAAACTTCTACGCAGCTGGTCATACATTACGTACTCCATGGATTAAACATTAATATTCCTGGACCAATTTTAAATGAAATTTCATACATTACGTACACAATGGATTACATTTTTCGGTACTGTAAATTTTTAAACTTCTACGTAGCTGGTCATATATTACGTACGCCAGGGATTAAACATTAATATTCCTGGGCCAATTTTAATTGAAATTTCATTCTTAAACTTCTAAACATCCCACAATATTACTGTTTGCACCGCCGTATAGAGAAAAAAATGTACTTTTTAATGCAATTTGTTTAAAAGCTGTAACTCAATTTGTTTCTGAGTTATTAATTTTTTTTGAAGTTTTTATTACTTTTTTGTCATAGTGGCAACAGACGTATCAATCTCTGTTGAAAGTAAAGGGAAAATACAGATTACTGTATACACAGAAAACGAATAAAATGCGGATTCAACTAATAAAACGCTTCAGATATGTTTTTGATTCCCTACCCTGAGAGAGGACAATAACCATTTTTCAAAGTGCTTAAAAAAAAGGCCATTTTTCCCCATTCTAACCAGAAAGTCAGAGTTCTAATTTTTTACGGCTGCACTTTCGTCTTCGCCCAACTCTTCATTTATAATGGCTGCTTCATAATAGTAGAAGCCATAAGTCCATCAGGAGAAAATGGTCCATTCCAAAGGTATAAGCTCGATTAACTCGCATAATCGGGACTCTATTGTATCTATATTTATATACATAATTTTTTTTTCATCGGGGTGAAACTAAAATCTGAAAAAGCAGAATTCCTGTTCTCTAGTTATTTATTTTATTTTATTTTATATAATAACTCTATATACACTATACGGCCAAAGATGACCAGTCACTTGCGGTTTTAGACGTTTTGTTAAATATATAGACATGGAGAATTAACCTGAAACTGCAGGTGTATAAACAGTATAGTATAGGTCATATATTTCCTCGAAATATTTTCCCGAAACCCCATAGGGGGCCGTCAACAAAAAAGAACGAATATCTTTTGGATAACCCTGTAAAAAGTAATGTAGAAAAATCTTTCAAACTCGATTTTATTAATAAGTGGCTTATTGTAATATATTGTGTTCATTTTTATGAGGATTGCATGCATACTCGTAGAGAAGTTAAGGTTTTTATAAAAACAGTCCCAAAGTTTTTTGCTTATAATTTGCAGAGTTAGTTTGAAAAGTCTGATAATAATCGTTTATGGAATAAGCTCAAAATCCGTTGTTCCCAAAATGGTGCAAAAAGACGAGGGGTTGTATCCATATATCCATTGATTAGTGCCAATGTAGCATACACAATATTGCACGTACTACTGTGTTTGGATACAGCCCCTCATCTTTTTGCTTCCTTTTCAGAATAACGGATTTTGAGCTTATTCTATAAAAGATTATTATCAGACTTTTCAAACTATGTTTTTGAGACTTTCACAAAAGTTGCTCTATACATATAGCTAACACAATATGAAAAATAAATTTTGATTACGTACAAGCATGCGCTGAGAATCATTATTTAGTAAACCTGCTCATTTTTCATACAATTATTATTATTATTTCATTCTGATTTCAGGGTATTGCGTACAATTTTGTTTGTCATATTTTCTGAAAATAACTTTTTTTTATATTAAGAACTCTGCAAAGAAATTGGCGAAATTCGGGACTGTTTTTATAAAAATCACAATTTCTTTACGAGTATACTTGCTATCCTCATAAAAATGAACTCAGTATATTGCAATAAGCCGCTTATTAATAATCTCGCATTTGAACGCTTTTGCTACATTAGTTTTTACAGGGTTATCCAAAATATATTCGTTCTTTTTCAATTTGTTGACGGTCCACTATGGGGTTTCGGGAAAAACTCTTCGCCAAAATATATGACTTATACCATGTTGTTTACACACCTGCAGTTTCAGGTTAATTCCTTATGTATTTTTCAAGATATTTGACAAAACGTCTAAAATTGCAAGTGACCGGTCACCTTTGGCCATATAGCGTAATTATTTCGGCTTTCAATGGGCTTTCAATGTTTTGCATCGAAAAATGAAAGGAAGTTTACAATGATCTCAGAATTTCAAAATTGATTTTGTCATAGGAAAATAGTTCTATTCGGACTGAAATTTAGATTTTTGATCTTTGAATAAATAATATCTTATTTTTCTGTCAGTGAATTTCAAGGCAATTTCATCCGTACATTCATTTTGCAGTCTGTCAGATCTTATTATATTTTCTAAAATTGTATTGCAGTCAATTCAGTGTTCAATTTATACGTCAATTAAAATCGAAAATAAATAAAAAATCTGATTTAATTTCAAAGATTAAATAACTACTGTTTAAGATATAAAAGTGTTCAAATATCAAATGTATATAATAGAACAATCATTCATACCAAAGAGGTCTTTCAGTTGATTTTAGATAGGTTTCCATATTTCGTTAATACTTTAGATACATTTTAGGCATTTGGATACATATTAGTATAAAATTTGCAGAATGTCTCTTGAATAAGATGCTGTAACAATTTTTTTATTTATTCTCAATAGGAAATTTATTATAAAATAGTATGTAATTTATTTGGACATGACGCCTAATTTCCCCTTTTACGATACGATATGTAACTCTATTATATAAATCTATAATATAAAAATAGCAGGTATATCCTTTTATCGCCACAACATATCATTTCTAGAACAACTTTTCTTCGTATCTATAAATGGTAAGTTCACAATGTTTCAGGGTGGTCCTAGAATACAAAAGTTATTAAACATTTTTGTACAGCGAACTAAAATTCTTCGAAATATGACCCTTACGCACGCACCGCTGCATGCGTTTTCTTCATTGTTCATAGGCTCCCTGGAATTCGTCGCACGCAAGGCTGTTAAGTGACCTTGTCGAAGCTGGAATCGAGGATCACTGGAAACGTGTCAAATGACTTCCATTTCAGGTATTTCTTGTTCCGGAGGCATACAAAAATTCGCTGGGAGCGAGGTTGGGGCTGTAGGGAGACTTGTATCTGGGCGGACGCGTCCGGTCAGGTCAGATTTGCGCTGAAACGCACCTCTATTTGAAGGATAGAGTCCGGCGTGTCCGCCCAGACATCAGAGACGATTGGTTGTTCACCACGACAATGCGACCCCCCCCCCCACGCCTCTAGCCGTTGCCGAAGTTTTGGCTAAGTTTAACGTGGCAATACTGCCGCAAGCTCCCTACAGCCCCGACCTTGCTCCCAGCGACTTTTTTTGGTTCCCTCGGATCAAGAAAGTCCTGAAAGGCAAGCGATTCGAAATTATTTCTGCGATCCAAACAGCTTCGACGAGGTCCCTTAACAGACTTGCGTTCTAAAACCTCCAGGGAAATAATGAATTATGGCGAAAACGCTGGCAGCGGTGTGGTGATGCCTAAGTGTCTTATTTCGAAGAAATTTAGTTCACTGTACAATTTTTTTTAAAATAAATTTTGTATTGTAGGATCAGTCATGAAATTTTTTGAACACACTATGTAGGAAGGCCTAGAAAGTAAAATATGACGCCATATTCATCTTCTTTTTAATTCTTTTTTTTTTTTTAAGTTATTTCAATTTCATTTTTCACGTGAAAATCTTTTAACGGAAAATTAATTGCTGTAAAAAAATTATTATTACGGCTTTTGATTTTTTTTTTCTCAACAATAAAGAAAAATGTCAAAATTTATAGCAAAAATGTCCGTTGATTTTCAATGAAAGTGGTAATATTTGGAATTATTAAGAAATATATTTGAATAAAGTAAATAAAATATAGCCTATGTTATCTCTGTGTTTTAATATACCCATGTACAAAGACATTTTATCATCCATTTTTACCCTAACGCCAGGCAAACATTTTCTCACTTTAATTTTACAACATTATTAGAATAAGTAAAAAAATAAAATTTTTGTGACATCAGGGACAAAACGGTGGGAAAAAAATGTGAGGTCCATAGTCTTTGCTATGTTAAATGAACATTGAGAAGTGACATTGAAAATAAATAAGCATTCATTCTAGAGTAAGGGGATCCACAAAGGGGACTCACAAAGGGGATCCTCAACCTTTTTTATCACGGTACACTTAAACTACTGGTTAAACGTCTATAAACTTACGTATACAAAACTTATGAGATTCAAAAACGTTTTGGCAAAATTGTATGTCATTTTTAATTTATTGACTTAGAGAAACAAAATGATCTATCAGTGCTAAAACAAAGGCAAAATATGTATATAATTTGTGTTCAACAGAAAATAAAAAAATTTATAAGCTTATTTTACATTAGTTTTTAAGTTTAGCTTATTTTCGCTTACTTATTAAAGTTTAAAAGAATGTTAAAATTCTTATAAACTTATATCCATTGACTTTTAAAGATATATCTACGATTGACTTTTTAATTTTTAAATTAGAATATCTTTTTAAGATAAAATTTTTGGACAGTCATCACTCTTAAATCATTTTTCATTTGTCAATGAATTTTAACAAATTTTTCATCTGATAGTATAAAATTTATTTAAATATGGTAACACGGACTCGTCAATAATTCAAAAACACATTAAATATAAAAGTGAACTGTACCACACGCCTTTAATAATAAATCGTCTTGGTTTCACATTATCTTGCAGAATAGAAAATCACATGACAACAAAAAAGGTTGCCATTTTATAGAAATTAAACTTACACAAAAATGCTCACACTGAGCATTAGAAGACGATAAATAAATTTCGAACATACACCACCGGTCTTGAAATCTTCAAGGGGTACAAATAAAAGAGTTATATATGTCTTACTGTTAATGAAAGGGCAGAGGTCAGAGTTTATAAACCGCTCGTTTAAAATTTCCGACATTAGTTCTTACTATGGCGACTCTCACACGACCGTCATGATCAACTCCAATCTTTGAGGATGGACGACTTGGCGTAACACGTATGGCTGGAAGATCTCACATTGTTTGGGTGCCAAGAGATGGTGAAGCATGAAAACACTTTAAGCAACTCCTCACTATTTTTCCTGCTGCATCTCGACCGCTTAAAATCCAGAAATTAATTTTAATGGTAATTTCTTTCGTATGATTGACGGTTTGGCTATGGGTAATCATCTTAGTCCAATTATGTACGATATTTATAGGCACTATATTGAGGTCAAACTTTTTGAAATTTTAAACTTTCCATTCCATGTTCGTTATGTTGATGATGTTTATGTCCTGACTGACATGAATTCGGATATTAATCATATTCTCTCTATTATGAATTCAATTGATACCTGCATTCAATTTACCTTTGAAATTGAGACCAATGAATGTCTTTCTTTCCTGGATGTCCTTGTTATTCTTTGTGATAATATTTTTCAGACTACCGTTTTTCGTAAACCTTTTGCTGCCAGTCTCCCACCTCACGGATATTCTTCTCATCCTCCTAACCAGAAATTCGCTTCTTTTAATACTTTTGTTTTTCGGGCTATCAATATTTGTTCTACTCCACAGTTGCTGAGTGCTGAACTTAATTTCTTCAATGCTATTGCTGTTGATCGTGGTTATTCCACAAATATTATAGATTCTGTTTATAAGACATTGACGAAATCCGTCCATTTTGAAAATCATTCTAACTCGAATACTTCAGTTGTGACGCCATTTTTTCCTAAAATCAGTCAGCAAGTTTCTAAAATCTTAAGAAGGTTTGATTTTAATGCTATTTATTCTCCTGTTAATAAAATCTCTTTTTCAAATCTAAAATTTCAAATCTCGTATTTACCAAATCTCTTGCCAGTGTGGTCTATCTTATATTGGGCAGACTAAACATGCTCTTAGATTTCGTTTAAAATTGTATGAAGGTTATGCTAAAAATCAGGAGCTTAAATGTTCTTCTATTGCACAACATTGTTGGTCATTTCAACATAGGTTCAATTTTTCCTCAGCCATCATTATCCAGAAATGTTCTTCTAACCTTGACTTTGATTTTTGGGAAGCTTACCACATCATTAAAAATTCTCACTCTTTAGTCAATGACTTATCTAGTACTGCTGATTTTCCAAGTATTTGGAAAGCATTAATTCAATTTAGTATTTTTGGTTTTTCTCTCGTTCTCCTGTAGATGTCGCTACTTATCCACTCAGTCGTTTCACCTGCTTCTGTCTCATTGGTTGTTTTTAGCGCATTTGCTACCCGCATCGGGTATATAGGTCGAAAGTCTCTGTCATTTTGCTCAGCTTTGCTTTTTCTAGCACGTTGTGTCTTGCTCTATCTTGCACTGAAGAGGAATCTCGCTAGTAGATTCAAAACAGCTGTTTGCTGCTTTTCACGTATTATTAGTGCATTTTTAAACGTTTGTTTTCTGCTTTTTAAAATTCCCGCACAAAGGCTTTAATTGCTATTTTAATGAAGATTATTATGTTCCACATCATTCAGTCATCAGGGAATCTTGTACAACAACCCGTCTTGGAGTTGAGTTTGATAGGAATGCAAAAACTACAAATAATGTTTCTCTAAATGGAAATTTAATTGTATGACATAGGGTTCTACAAGTGTTATTTTTTATTTTGTTAAGATTCCGCACACACACTATAGATGTTAACAATGATATTTCAAAAACCGTAAAATTAAGATATTTTCTGAAGATCAAGATTTTCAACGTATTCGCTGGAAAGATCAGTTTTCCGATGATGTTATTGAATATCGTCTCAATATAGTAACATTTTGATTAGCATGCATCCTATATTTGGCTGCTAAGGTTCTACAGAAATTAGCGTGGGATGAAAAATTAAATTTTCCATTAGTATTAAACATTGTATTACGTGATTTCTACGTCGATGATTTACTTACATGTGCATCATCTAAAAGCTATTAAATTAATATCAAAGTTACAAGAATTAATGAAAAGAGGTGGATTTGAATTACGTAAGTGGGCAACAAATGACATTAGTGTACTAAAAAACATTCCTGAAAATTTAATTTAGACTAAATCCGATTTATCAATTGAAAAAGATAATTCTATAAAAGTGTTAGGTGTAAAACGGGAATCAAATCGCGATATCTTCAAAAGTAGTGTAACCGTAGAACCAACATTAAAGGAATTTTCAAAGAGATCTATATTGATAATTCAAAGAGACCTATATTGTCAGATATAGCCAAAATATTTGATCCACTTGGTTGTATCTCTCCCTTTATAATTTCTGAAAAAATTCTACTTCAGGAACTATGGAGACTTCCCCTGGCATGAGACGATACTGTTCCACTACTCAGAAAAAATAGGTGGATAAAAATTCAGGAAGAACTCGCAAATTTAACATCTATTACTGTGTCTCGATTAGCAATCATTTTCTCAGCTAACAAATTTGAAATTCATTCATTTAGTGACGCTTCCTTGATGGCATATGGTGCAGTTGTTTATTTAAGATCCTTATCAAATGATTCGACTGTATCAGTTAGAATATTAACTGCAAAAATAAGAGTTTTACCTTTAGCAAAATATATTTGCCTAAATTATAACTGAGTGCTGCCCTGGTAAACACTGTTCTAGATTCACTGTTCTTAGACATCTCTAACATTAATTGTTGGACAGATTCAACTACATTTCTCTCTAGGCTATCAACAGAATCAAGACGATGGCAAACGTTTGTCGTGAAAAGTGTTGCGGAAATACAATAACGTGTTCGGTCATAGTGCTGGTATCATGTAAAAGGAAAAGAGAATCCAGTAGATTGTTCATCAAGAGGTCTATCAACCTCAAAATTATCATTGCATGATCTGTGGTGGAATGGTCCGAGCGGCTTAGTGATCGTCTTTCCCCTCTCCATATCCACAATTAAGGAGTGTTTTTTGTGACGAGCCTTATTAGAACAAAGAAAAAATTATTTTTTTTCTACAGCTGAGTTAAGTTAGGAAATGCCTATTCTCTCAAATATATCGTCATTTACAAAGCTAAAACGTGCAATTGCTTGATGTTTGCGATTTCTTACGAATTATCGTTTACCTGTTTCAAAAAGAAACTTCGGTTTCTTACAAATACAGAAATTCAGTGTGACTAAAAGTGATAATCTAATAGCGCAAGAATCATCATTTCCTGACGACATTAAGTGTATGACTTTTGGTAAGTGTTTACCACGCAGTAGCAAATTGATCAATCTTTCTCCAATCCTATGGAGAAGGAATACTCAGAGTGGGAGGATGTCTTCGTCATTCTAAATCTCACACAAGATCAAATTTATCGAATATTGTTACCAAAAAGCCACCCGGTGACTGCGTTGATTATCAGATATTTTCACTTATCTCACTTTCATTCTGCCCTTCAGCTATTATTGTATGTTATCAGACAGATATATTGGATTTTAAATGGAAGAAGTGTTGTTAGAAAGTTTGTAAAAAATTGTGTAAATTGTACTCGTTCTTCTGCTTCTACATCCAAACAAATCATGGCTGATTTACCTTCTACTAGAGTGTAATCTACCGTCCATTCCTTATTACAGGAAGTGAGTATGCAGGACCTATATTATGTGAATTTTAAAAAAGTAGAGGTGCAATATCTTTTAAGTGCTATATTTCATTATTTATATGTTTTTCTATTTATACAATTCACATTCAATTAATGACTGATTTATCTACTCAGACATTTTTAGCTTGTCTGAAGCGATTCATATCCAGACGGGTTAAACCAAGGGGAATTGTAGGTGATTGTGACAAATTTGGTCGGTGCGAGCAAGGAGTTGAAAGAATTGTATAAATTTGAGACTTGTTCTCAGCGTAATGAATAAGTGGCAAAGTACTTAGGTTCGGAAGAAATCAATTGGCATTTTAAACCACCCTCATCCCCTCACTCTACTTGACTTTGGGAGGCTGGCGTTAAATCGATTATATTTCATTTAAAAAGAACCTTTGGCAATTCAGTTTTAACATTTGAAGAACATTCAACTCTTTTAGCTGAAATTGAAGCCTGTTTAAATTCTAGATCCCTTTGCCTTTTAAGTTCCGATCCTAATGATATACAGTCCTTAATCCCTGGTCATTTTTAATTGTTGCTCCTCTTACTTCAGTACCTGAAGTTGATATTTCAGCAGTACCTGCGTCAAGATTGGCCAGCTGGCAATTAGCGCAGAAAATGCTACAAGACTTTTGGAAAAGATGGAGTAATGACTACCTTTCGACCTTACAGCAGAGAGTAAAATGGCTTAAAGAAGAACCTAATATTAATATAGGTGATTTTGTTATAATAAAAAAATGAAGGTCTCTCCCGTTTATAATAGAAATTAGCTAGATTGATCAAAAAACATCTTGGATAAAAAGGTTCACAGTTATACTTTTCACGATGGGTAAACGAAAGATGTTGTCTGAGGAAGAAAGAGCTAAAATCGATGCATATCTAGAATTTGAAAAGTCTGTTATGGAAATTAGTAGATTAATTAAAAGATCAGTTGGTGTGATATATAACTATAGAAAAGATCCATCAAATTATGTCAAAAATTTTAACAAAAAAGGTAATCCTCGTTTAAGTAAGAGAGAGAAAAGAGGCATTCTTCAACTTGCATCGAAAGCCGGTCACAGTTCAAAGCAGATTTGTGCAGATCTATCCCTTCCTGTTACTTCTAGAAGAGTTAGGCAAATTTTACATTCTTCACGGAACTTGAGATTGTTGAAAATGAAGCCTGGTCCAAAGTTACTTATTCGTTACTAGCAGATCCGTTTGCAGTATTGCGAGAAGTACATGGCAATGGCAGACAATTGGAAGAAAGTCATTTTCTCCGATGAAAAAAGATTTATTTTGATGGCCCAAATGGTTTGAAGTATTATTGGAGGGATCTGCGAAGAGAGAGAACCAAAATCTACATTCAGCAGGAATTTTGGTGGAGGATGTTTGATGATTTGGGCAGCGATTGCTTATGATGGCAAAAGTGAAATTGTATTTTTAAACGGTCGCCAGATCTCTTTTGATTACAGTTTAGTTTTAGAAAATTAATTTCTTCCATTTGCATGGCAATTTTATGGTTTAGATTGCGTCTTCATGCAGGACTATGCAAGTATTCACATTTCAAGTGCAATGAAAGATTTGTTTGACGAACAGAATATTCTTCTTTTAGATTACCCACCTATTAGTCCTGATCTGAACACCATCTAAAACGCTTGGAGGAAGCTTGTTCGAATGGTTTATGCAAATGTGATGCAGTACACATCACTTGTAGAATTGAAAGCTTCAATTTGTGAAAACTGGTAATTAATTGATCAGAAATACATTCAAAATCTTGTTTTATCAATGTCATCTAGAATAAAAGAAACTCTGATGAATAGAGGCGGCTTTACTAACTATTAATTTAAACTAAATGTGATATTTCATAAATCAATTTCCATGTTTTATGTTACTAAAATCTAATTTTTGACTTTATGTTTTAGTTTATTAATATGTATGAAATTTTATTTTTCTAAATTATTTGTTTTATATAGCATGCATAACGCATGACATTTCATTCATTTTTGATAAATATTATAGAAGTTTTTGTTAAAAAACCATTTTTTCAGAAATCAATTTCCCCCAGTGTAGGTCACCACCTTCATATTCATAATCTGAAAGCTCTCATAATAGATCAGATATTTCATTAGATATTTTTCCAGCGTTATTTTCCAATTATGTCTACTAAGATGTAAGTAGAGAGTTGCTCAGTTATAATGCGAAAAAAAAAGGAAAAGACAATCGATTTTGCAAGCAGCAGGTAATACTTTCAGCAGGCGTACGGAATTCACCAGTTTTCTCAGCAAAAGGGGTGCGGAGAATACCGTGACAAAAATATTTACTTTCCCAATAACAGAGAAAAATATTAAAAATATCAAGGCCATGAGACGAGCAAATAATGAGAGAATTTTGATTATCTTATTTCAGAGTCAATTCGGCAACGTTGGGAATTCCATAGGTAATACCTAACTATCAGTTTACAAAATGTGTAAATCGTTTATATATTTTTTAATAAATGGAGATTATGAAAATAATAAAAGTCAAGGAAAGATAATATATGAAATCAAAATTTGAGAGATGCATTGTTGTTTTAGTGTCATTTGTTGTCGAAAGAATTCTATTCGGCGTTCAAATGTTAAAATTATCAAGGCCATGAGACGAGCAAATAATGAGAGTATTTCGATTATCTTATTTCAGAGTCGATTCGACAACGTTGGGAATTCCATAGGTAATACCTAACTATCAGTTTACAAAATGTGTAAATCGTTTATATATTTTTTTAATAAATGGAGATTATGAAAATAATAAAAGTCAAGGAAAGATAATATATAAAATCAAAATTTGAGAGATACATTGTTGTTTTAGTGTCATTTGTTGTCGAAAGAATTCTATTCGGCGTTCAAATGTTAAAATTATCATTATAGCCTCTGTTAAAAATATTATCGTCTTTATCATAAACAATAAATACAACCATAGTATTCATTGAAATTTCAGTTTAAACAACTGTCTCAAGATATCAAAAAACATAAAATTAATCCAAGAATTTGTATTGCGAATATTTAACTGATATGTTTTTAACAATTAAGAGAGGTAAAAAAGTCTTTTTCCGATAGTTTAAAAATATCTAAAACTGATGAGAAATAGTGAGAAAATTTACAAAAACATTTTAATGGTATACCAAAATTTGATGATCATCAGAATATGTGGAATCTTAGTGAAATTAGGTGAAACAAATTTCGTTTAACCCACTGAAGCCAGTTATGAAATTTCGGATTTCCAATATGCGTTTAGCTAGTTTCCTTATTTTGACTCTTGGGAGACGTTTTCTGTTTACTTGCTATTTTCCCGCTGTCGTTTCAGAGATACGACCATCTTCTAAACATCTTCCAAGCAAAACCGTCTTCTTTAATCACATGCTGATCCGCCCGTCGTTTCCCGTTATAATAAGATTAAATATACCTAAAATCCAGAATCTGGTATTTCAACTTTCCACTGCAAAGGATGCGCTGTGTTGTAAACAAACCTATATCCAAACGGAACTCCGTTATTCAACCTTTCTGGAGATAAGTTAGTTCAAGAAGTGCGCACTCAAATAAGAGAAAATTCCCCTGGGATGCAAATGGGGCGAAAGGCAAAAGAGATGCAAGAGCTTTTTTGTAAATAATTAATTAAGAGTATTGCCTATATTCTAATACTTCACGACCTCCTGATAATATGAACTGATCTTTTCACCCCTATGCAGAGAAATGGACTGAACTCCACTTGCGCATGCGTACTAATTTTGTTTTTATTTTTAAAAAGTATTTCTATTCAGCCAATCATCTTTTATCCCTTTGAAAATGAACGCGTGTGTGTTCAAAAGATCTCGGGTTACATTAAATAATATTTTTATATGGTTTTATATGTTTTTGTCACCTTTTAAGTAGTTATAAGTATATTATAAAGTTTATTAATAACAAGGTGAAAATTTCCTTCACGACACTAGTGTTTAGAACAGTGTTTTGACTCTATTAAATATTCATCGATTCTGGATGCTAATGTGGAAAGTGTTTTACTATAACGAAGATATAAGTGTGAACGCTTACGACTGGACAGAGAACTTGCTAATTTACGTTTCCTAATAACGTGCAAGCAATATGGTGTTATTCCTAAGTTTCTGGAATTTCGTAACGGACTTGTTAACAGTCTATTTCCATCATTAAAAATGCATATTCAGAAGAACAGCTTCCAGGCATACATCAGAATTAAATATAAGACAATCGTTCATATTTCATCGGAATGTTTGGACATTTATGGCAAGTTATCAAATTCAATGAGTAGCTGTCACTTTGATAATTTTCAGCGGGTTTTAGATCTCTTTAGGGATATTCAAAGACATACCAAAGAAAGAACTCTTAACCATAAATTTATTAGATTAATATAGTCAACTCCTTGTATATTTGTAAAGAAACGGGTCCTCTATATTAACTTATCCGATACAGTTTTTAATGAAGATGAAGATAATATTTTACAGCTGGGCCCGAAATATGTGTTTAGAAATAAAATAGATTTGAAGTCTATAATCACGAATTGTGAAAGGATCGCACAGGCAACCCCATCCCTTATGAAGCATGAGGTTAGAAGTTTACTACACCATAATGTTAAAACATATTTAAAGAAGCCTTTCAATAAACAAAATCCCAACTTCCGAATTATTAAAAGGTTAAAATCTAACAAGGAAATTACAATCATACAGACTGATAAAAAAAATGAATTAGCAGTTTTGAATACTAAAGATTATTTGAGCAAAATGGAGGCATGTATTGATAATATGGATTGCATTGAACTAAAGAAGGATCCAAATGTTAATATATCAAGAATAGCCAAGAGTCTCATTAATAATGGAAGTTGGCCTAGTGAAATTAAAGTTAAATTATATGTTAATAAAACTGCCGTTACTCCAAGATTAATTGGTCGTCTTAAAGACTATAAAGAAAACACCCCCCTCCGCGCCATTGTAACTAAACATTCTGCTCCTACCTACTATATTGAAAAGCCTTTATTCCATACTTAAAAACTATTCTCCCACCATCTGAAAATGTCATTGACTCCACTACTGATTTTGTCAAGAGGATAAAAGACATCTCAATTAACCATAATAGCATTCTTGCCAGCTTGGACATTGTCTCTCTTTATCCTTCTATAAAAAGTAATGAAATTGTTAAGATAATTGAAACATCTATTGACACTAACCCAAATTTTAATCAAGATATTCGTACCACATTAAAATCAGCAATTAACTTGATTACACAAAATAATGTTTTCGTTTTTAACAGTAAATATTACAGATAACGAAATGGTGCTCTTATGGGATCCCCCATTTCAAGATATTTAGCCGAATTAAAACTTAGACCCTTAGAAACAAAGATTATGGAAGATTTTGAAATCAAGCCATCAATTTGGATAAGATATGTAGACGACATTTTCATAATTTGGGATACGATTTTCGGTCTTTAAATAATTTCCTATTAAAACTTAATGAGTTGGATACAAAGATAAAGTTTACGTTAGAAATTGAGAAAGAGGGTATTTTACCCTTCCTTGATATTAAATTAATAAAGAATAGTTATGGAAATAAATTGGAGTGTACTATTTATAGAAAACCATGCAGATCTAACAACACTATCCCTTTTTATTGTAACTGACCATTTTCATATAAAATTGCTGCCTACAGGTTTTACGTTAAACGTGCCTTCGAAGTTTGTACAGATAAATACCTAGAAAACGAGATTAGTATAATAAAACAAATTGCTATTGAGTATGGTTTCCCTCCTCAACACGTTAATAAATTAGTTAATCAAGCAAAACAACCAAGACAGAAGAAGGAATTAAGTTTGAGCAAGTCTATTTATTGCACATTTGATTATATCCCACAACTTTATGAGAGATTAAGATATGCATTAATAAAATATAATATTAATTTAATAGCTAAACCTCCAACAAAACTGAAAGAATTGATTCACAGCAAAATTTATCCTATTCCCGATTATGAAAAAGCTGGAGTCTACATCATCACATTCAGCACAGAACAGCATAAGAATTTATTTTATATTTGTATGACATGTCGAAAATTTAAGGAAAGATTAAAAGAGCACATTTCTGATATCAAGTTTAACAAACCAAATACAGCTTTATCCAGATTGCATCAAACAGAAAATATTAAGATAAACTTCGAAAAAGCTAAAATTATCATTTCAACGTCTAACCACTACTCATCAATAATCCGTGAATCCATTGAAATTTTACTTAGAAGTGATAATGTTTGTAACGACGTCCTTTCCTATAATATTCCCACAATTTGGTACAATATCCAAAATATTTCACGACCTCCTGATAATATGAACTGATCTTTTCACCCCTCTGCAGAGAAATGGACTGAACTCCACTTGCGCACGCGTACTATTTTTGTTTTTGTTTTTCAAATATATTTCTATTCAGTCAATCATCTTTTATCCCTTTGAAAATGAACGCGAGTGTGTTCGAAAGATCTCGGGTTACATTAGATAATATTTTTATATGGTTTTATATGTTTTTGCCACATTTTAAGTAGTTATAAGTATATTATAAAGTTTATTAATAACAAGGGGAAAACTTCCTTCACGACACTAGTGTTTAAAACAGTGTTTTGAATCTATTGGATTATATTCATCAATGTAGATAAATTGCCTTGAAATGAGAGGAAACGCTAAAAATCGTATAAAATGTTAACTAAAGAAAACCTAATAAGGAAGCTTCGACGTGAAAAACTACATACATACACGTATCTTCTTACCAATTTTAGTAACTCTGCAGCCTCTGATCTTTTCAGAAAAAATGTCAATACACAGACATACACACTCAAAAATACAAATTTCTTTCCTTATTATTGGTATAGATCATGCACGCTGAAAGCCCAACATGGCCAGAAGCAGGTTAGTGGATAATAAATTTAATTACAAGATCCAATGGTTACATCAGTAAACAACGTAATATTTCTCAACAATATATATGTTACCGTGAAAGACCGAAATCTGGAGAATGTCGAATTTCGCAGGTGAATGTCAACGTTCATATAGTCACTCTGTCTATGTCCGAAATATTCGCTAAATATCCTTATTTCTCACTTACACCAGCAAATGTCGACCTTCACAATGCACTAAAGGCGCATTTTGAATATGTCGGCGATTTGCTTTTTCTTCTCCGTATTTTACGCGCTTTAAAACCTCATAAGGGGAGGGGGGGGTGCAACTGTTTCGCCTCACTTGCTGAAAGGAATGACGAATCACGGTGTGGAGAGGGATTCATCACTCTGTAAATGAGTTTTCACTCCGGGACTAAAACAGGAAAATTTAAATGCCGTGGTAGATTTAAAGGGCATCCCGGGATTATTTTTTTTAGACATGGAGCTTTACATTCTAACATAAGAAGAAGAAGGAATGATCGATATTACTTATCTTCTAAATAATGATAGCAATTGTACTTGGATAAATGTTAAGTATTAAAATTTTAGTTTTAAGTTTAGCCATTAAAGGAATTGACATTTATACCATAGTGGACTTTCCTTCTAAAAACCATACTTTATTAATAAAATACATTACGATATATGTCAAAATAGGAGAAAACTTAAGTAACAGCTGCCGAACTTAAAACAAAAAGTAAATTCTAAATAAGAAAAGAAAATAATTCTAGTAAAAAAAATTAACAATGTGATTGAGATCTTATTTATTGCAACAACTTAAAATTTTATGGTACTTTGCATTGCACGAGAGTCCCCTGCTTTTACAACTACATTTATTTGTGGAAAATGTCCTTTTGCAATAACAGTTATATTGCCTTGTCCTCCACTTCTCGAATTAACAGCAGCTGCATCTCTCAGTGACATTTCTTGAGAAGAAATCACATCTGTGGAAATTAACTTTTCTTTACAAATTGTGAACTGATTACGTGTATAAAGTTGCTTGAGGGTACCATTTTTATTTGCTATTTTATAGAATTTGGAGTCTTCTATGCCAACAACTACTACCAACACATTCCGGCCATCTATACGACCACGGTTGACATTAGGGACATGTATTCGTACGGTATGCACAAATCTGAACAGGATGATTTTTTTTTACGTTCGCAACATTTTCGTCGCTTGCTGTAGAAAATTATCTTTTGTAGGTGCTGTTTTCATAGATATAAACCCGTGCTGTTCAGTGAGGGTGTTCCTGAGTGTCAGCTATGCAGACTTGGTAGGTTGCAGGTTTACGTCTATGTTTTTCTTTGGAACATGGTTTTCGGTAAGGTCATTGCTCAAATTTTCTTCAAAAGTATTAACAGTTTCTTCCTGCAGCCCTTCAGTTTCAAAAGTATTAGCAATTTCTTCGAATTGTCCTTCGGCTTCAATATTTGCGATGTGTTCGCTAGGCAAAAAAGACAATGCTACTGGGTTCGTACACATCAGTGGAAAAAGGTGATTTTAGTTGTTTTTGTACTAATAATTTCATAAAGTACTGGTCACTATATTTGAATGTAGAATTTGTTTTTATTAAATAAAGCACGTGTTATTTTAAGAAAATTCTGGTAAAAAGACCTTGAAGCGTACGAACCCTGTGCTATGCCTCTTTTTGATGTAACGACAAACATCGCTTCATAAGGACTTTGGCATAATCCTTCGTGGTATGAAGAGTTCTTGAAAAATTGAACAAAGGGAAACCATTTGACCATTTATTTCTATCGTGATCGTTTATCCATGCGCTTAACATATTCTGTATATCCTGATTGGTCCTTTCAACTGAGCCTTGTGTTTCATTATGACGTGGTTTTCTATGAACTACCTTAACATCTTTCTACAAAGTGCATACTTTGGATACGACTTGAATACTGAATTTCTTATTATTATCTGATTGCAATATAGCGGGAGCACCAAATGTTAAAATTATTGGAGAAATGCTATAGGCTACTTCTTCAGCTGTCTGAGTTTACAAAGATCCTAGTTGGACAAACTTAGTTAAATTATCTTGATACACCAATATATTCAACAGGCTTTACAAAAGCAGATGCAAATATCACTTGGTGCAAAATAGCTTACACTAATCCATCGGATAAGGGTTGTATAATTGTAAGTTTAGTAATCATTCCAATGAACACCACAGCGTTTATTTTTTAAACCTTTTTTTCCGTTTGGTATAATTAAAAGTAAAAATGTGATCATAACTACAAATTCAAAAGTTTAGAATGATTTGAAATAATTTTTACAAGTATTGTGATAGATAAAAGCCATGGAAGAACACCAAGATATTTTTTAACAATAGAAAAATTTAGTGAATATTTTAAATGTCTTATAAATACCCCCATTGTGTAAATTATATATATATGCATGTGCAGAGATTTAGTGTCGGACCTTAAATTTTTTATCTGTTTTGGTGCGCAATGTACGTCGATTTCTTTTTACTTCCCCTTATAAAACTAATTTAAATACAATTAATTATTGTAAAATTCCCGAATAATAACGACGTACATTTAAATATGCATTTTTTTGTATACTTAAGTGAAAATGATTGCAATACTGAGTATAAACAAGCAATTAAAGCTATATCGATTAAAAGAAAATCGTTTAACACATTCAATTATTTTAGTTTAAAGCAATGCCACATAGTACCAAGTGTTAAAAATCAGCCCAGTAAAATGTATTATTCATGTTATAAAGGATTTATTTTTATTTATGTACGTGTGTGTTTATTGACGTATGTATTAGATACATCAATTCGTAAGCATGTAATACAATATAATATATGTAAAATTATATTAATATACATCATAATTATATCGCAATTCTTTAATTCAATCATAATGCATTTTGAACATAATCATACTTATAAAAATGCCTCTTAAGAGAGTTATATTCACAGAAATCGAAAATATGGAAACTTTAATTATGGAATTGTTTCTTATAAAATATTTAATTTCTTATACAGCAGTCTTACCACAATAAAGAATATCCAAGATCAGATCACCTTCTATTTGTTCTTTATTTTTTATTCAATAGTTTACATCCCTGTCTATTATTTATCAATATTTAAAAGCGTATTGACAAATGCTGTGCGAAATGGAAACCGATAGTTTGCTTGTTAAAGATTATTTTACGTACACGCCTATAATATTAAAGAATGGATTTGTAGAGTTAGATTTATTCAATGTTATATCGGATTGTGATAAGGAACACAAATTTTTGTCTCTTGTCCAAATGCATTTCCACTTTCTCTCGAAAACAAGTTTTATTTTTATCAATAAACATTTTCATTTTGATATGTCGTTTTAGTTACATTGTTTTGTTAAACGAAATTTCATTTAAAAAATAGATAACTTTGTTATCTGATTTATCTATTTATTATTTTATTTCTTGCTATTTTATACATACACTGTTGTAATATTATTTTTACACAAATGAGAAAAGGCTTCGAAAGGCAATAGGGTGTATTATCAAATTAATCCACAACAATGATTATCTATTTTATAACACTGGTTGAATTTTCTGTTGAAAGCGTTGTTACTCATAGTAACTGCTAAAGTTAAGTATGACAATGATATAAGACAATAGAGCGTAACCATGATCTCGAAGAAATATCACAGTTTTGTACTTCTATTTTGAAGAACCATATAAAAAGAAGTGTCAACATTAAAATTTCTTCTAATATATTTCAAAACATGAATTGTGTTTCCTTATGAAACATTTGCAATGCTGCTAAGGCATTTTTGATTGTAAATTGTAAACATTACAGGAGAAAGTCGATCTACTGCATGCAAAATGTTCTTCAGGTTCTGATATAGCCTTTGGCATTCCTATTAAAACGTTTCATCACTCCACTGGATGCTCTAAGGTGTTGCTTCTGTTCGCAGATTATACACTTCTTTCTGCTCTGAAACCAAATAATTACCCCTTTTACCTGGAAAGTTGCGTTTGTTTAGAAATACAATTTCCATAACATTTTAAGTGTAGTTACATTCTTATAACAAAAATTATAACTTTACGAAAATACAATTTCTGCATGCTGCCTATAAGGTTGCTTATGTATAGTGTGTTTTAATTATAAAAGCAAAGTGGTAACGGCAAAATTTATGTAAAATATTTTTTTAGACTAAAATTGCATATATATATATTTATTTTTTTATCTAATACTAGCAGAACTACCCGGCTTCGCCCGTGTCAATTATAAGAAGCCTTCCAGGTAAAATAAATTAAAACGAAATAATACGGCAATCACAATAACTGAAATTTGTGCATTCCCATCCACAAATCGTTATAAAGACAATCAAAAAACATGGCGTTATTGTCTTGCAAACATAGTAAAATCCAGAGCTTTAATAAAAGAATGCACGTTTTCTTTGGCGGGTATAAGAGAAAAATATGTGGTTTTCCTGACAACACGAAAAAAAGAAATTCCTCCAAATAGCGCAGCACTTAGTGAAATTCTCGTTTGTATGGTATTATCTACATTATAAAGTAAAAACACTATGTCAGTGTCCATAAATTGTGTCCCATAAATAGTAACCCATAAAATGTGCTTTTACTGCAATTTTTCTAACTTTTAAACATCACACAATTTCATTTTTTACAATGTCGAATAGAAAAAAGTTCTCTCAAATGAAATTTGTTTGAAAATTGTACCTCAGTTTTCTGATTTTAATGGATTTTAAAGTAATTTTTAAGCATGGGTATTTTTAAAGTTGGGTGCAACCGGATTACGAAAGATGAACCTGTTTACACTTAATGCAATAGTATAAAGAAAAGACATGTCTATGAGTTACGCTGGTATCATATTTTCGGTGGCAACAACCTAACACAACAAATTTCCCTTTTATTGCAGTTTAACGTCTAAACATTGTACATTCGATTGTTCCAACGTATTATAGAAAACAAAAGTACTTTCAGTGATATTTGTTTGTAATGTTTATATCAATTTACGAATTTTTTATGGGTTTTAAAATAATTTTTAAGCATGCATATTTTTTAAATATGCTTGCAACCCAAATACAAAAGATTAACTTAATTGTTCAAAAACATTACAAATAATTTAGAATTTGTTTGCTTTCGCGTAATATTCAATAACTAAATTGGCAAACGAAATTAAAACGCCAAAAATAAAATAAAATAAAACACGAATTTAACAGATATCAATCAAAATACTCAAAATAACCTGTTAAGTATATAAAATTCAAATGGGAATTTCGTTCCAGGTGCATATAACTTGAATTCTTCAAAACGGATTTTCATGCGACTTGCACTATTAGTTTTTTTGGGAAGATTTTAGTGCGTAACATATTGTTTTCCGTTACTTAGTAATATAATTATAGGGTAAAGTTATATAATCATGTGAACCCAGTTATGAAGGATTAGTCTTATTAGCTGAATGAAAAATGCAGAACTATTTTTATCTCTAAGTATATTGACGGGTTTATCTTCGGTAATGGGGCTGTGCGCTAGGGTATTCTTATTTTAATGAGTGTGCCTGACACCTATTATGGCATGCGCCTTTGTTTAAAACAGTATAGAATGACTTATGTTTTAAGCTACTATCTGGCATGCAACTTGATTACAAAATACTAAACTGCAAATGCTTAAGGTGCTTCTCCAGTTCCCTGTTCAACAACGCGAAACTTTCTGACACATTTTCTGACTCATTAAACGTAAAGGCTTAAAATTTGTAGGCATGACTAATAAAGGGATTTGGAATTGAAATGAGTTTTTCCTTTTTTCATAAATACATTACTTATCGCGTTATAAGCAATTGTGCCTGCGTGACGGCCGGTTTTTATCCTTTATTGCACTGTTGCGTCCGAATTTCAGATCAAAACACCAACTGCAAGATCTTATACCTTTACCAACAAATGGAAACTAACTTTTGATTACATAGTTTCTAAATAAGAACTCCTGTCAATTTCATGCGTTTCCGAACAAAAATTAATTTAAAAATGTGTCAGAAAATAGCTCCTGTGGATTTGAGAACAGCCTTAACTTTATGAACAGCCTTAACTTGAAGTTTATGAAAAAACTCACATTTTTAGTTTTAATTTTTGATTTCGCGAAATATAAATTCAGAAAAGGGATGTTTTTTTGACACATTGTGGTAATTTTTTTAACTTTTAAAATTAAAATACATGTTTTCTTTGGCGCGCGTAACAGACGTATACAATATCTTCACAATACGGGGGAAAATGCAAAAAAATATATCCAAATTAGGTAGTAGTTACTAAAATTTTATTTGGAAAATTTGAAATTTTATTGAAATTAAATCTACAATGATTAGATGAAATGATGTCATTTTCCATAAATTTTAAATCAAGACATCTGTCAAGATTTTTTTTGAAATTGTAAATAAACGCTCTCTTTTTGCTATAAATCACAGAAAATGTTAGCACTGAATCTAAACCAATACAACACTTAGCGATAACGTATAGCTATTAGATATGGCTGTAGTATACAATCGAAGTAGTAAGCAAAATATAGGAGCCACATGTTTACAATGAGTTTGATTACGCGTTGAAAAGATTTGATAGAATATGACGTCATATCTAGCCTTTTTTTTCTTTTTCTTAAATTGTTTTCATGAAATTTGACTGTTTGTATTAAAATAGATGTTTCAATAAAAAAAAAAAAAAAAAAAAAAAAAAAAAAAAACATTCAAATTGAGGTGCTACGTTATTTTCTCGCTCCCATAGTTAAAGTTTTTATTTTATATGCAAAAAAATGTAAATTTTCTGTTTAGAATGACGTCAATATCAAACACGCAAAAATATAGCATGAAAATCTGAATTTTTATTTGCAAATAGAAACAAAATACACGCGTTATCCATATATTTTTCACATTATTGTGTCATTTTTTAGGGTTTGGCAACAGGAAAGAAACGTTTGAATTAAAAAAGATTTAAAAAGAGATATTTCTATATGTTAAATTATGGAAATGGTAAAAAAAGGGATAAATATTGGTCTGATGATTTGTTAAAGTAGACATTTATCTTTTCTACGTTCTAAAACGTATATACATCGAGTTTCGTGCAAATCGGTCAAAAATTAAAGATTTGTATAAAGGACATACACACAGAGAACGGCTTTTATATATATAGAGTAGCAGAACTACCCGGCTTCGCCCGTGTCAATTATAAGAAGTCTTCCAGATAAAATGAATTAAAACGAAATAATACAGCAATCACAATAACTGAAATTTGTGAATTCCAATCCACAAATCGTTATAAAGACAATAAAAAATATGGCGTTATTGTCATGCAACCACAGTAAAATCCCTGAGCTTTAGTAACAGAATGCACGTTTTCTTTTGAGGGTGTAAGAGAAAAATGTGTGATTTTCCTGACAATACGAAAAAAAAAAAAAAACCTCCAAATCGCGCAGCACTTAGTGAAATTCTCGTTTGTATGGTATTACCTGCATTATAAAGTAAAAACAGTATGTCAGTGCCCATAAATTGTGCCCCATAAATTGTAACCCATAAAATGTGCCTTTACTGCAATTTTTCTAACTTTTAAACATCACACAATTTCATTTTTTACAATGTCGAATAGAAAAAAGCTCTCTCAAATAAAATTTGTTTGAAAATTGTATCTCAGTTTTCTGATTTTAACGGATTTTAAAGTAATTTTTAAGCATGGATATTTTTAAAGTTGAGTGCAAGCCGATTACGAAAGATGAACACTTAATGCAATAGTATAAAGAAAAGACATGTAACGCTGGTATCATATTTTCGGTGGCAACAACCTAACACAACACATTTCCCTTTTATTGCAGTTTAACGTCTAAACATACTACATTCGATTGTTCCAACATATTATAGAAAACAAAAGTACTTTCAATAATATTTGTTTGTAATGTTTATCTCAATTTACGAATTTTTTATGGATTTTAAAATAATTTTTAAGCATGCATAATTTTTTACCCAAATACAAAAGATTAACTCAATTTTTCAAAAAACATTGTAAAGAATTCAGAATTTGTTTGCTTTCGCGTAATATTCAATAACTAAATTGGCAAACGAAATTAAAACGCCAAAAATAAACTAAAATAAAACAGGAATTTAATAGATATCAAATCAAATTACTCAAAATAACCTGATAAATATATAAAATTCAAATGGGAATTTCGTTCCGGGTGCATATAACTTGAATTCTTCAGAAAGGATTTCCATGCGACATGCACTATAATTTTTTTAGGGAAGATTTTAGTGCGTAACATATTGTTTTCCGTTGCTTAGTCCTAGAATTATATAGGGGAAAGTTATATAATCATGTGAACCCAATTATGAAGGATTAGTCTTATTAGCTGAATGAAAAATGCAGAACTATTTTTATCTCTAAGTATATTGACATGTTTATCTTCAGTAATGGGGCTGTGCGCTAGGGTATTCTTATTTTAATGAGTGTGCCTGACACCTATTATGGCATGCACCTTTGTTTAAAACAATATAGAATGACTTATGATTTAACTGACTATCTGGCATGCAACTTGATTACAAAATACTAACGTGCAATAATGCTTAAGGTGCTTCTCGTGTTCCCTGCTCAACAACGCGAAACTTTCTGACTCATTAAAAGTAAAGGCTTAAAATTTGTAGGCCTGACTATTAAAGCGATTTTGAATTGAAATGAGTTTACTTTTTTCATAAATAAATTATTTATCGAGTTATGAGCAATTGTGGTTGCGTGACGGCCTGTTTTTATCTTTTATTGCACTGTTGCGTCCGAAATTCAGTTCAAAACAAAAAATGAAAGATCTTATACCTTTAACAACATATGGAAACTATCTTTCGATTACATAGTTTCTAAATAAGAACTCCTGTCAATTTCATGCGTTTCTGAACAAAAATTAATTAAAAAATATGTTAGAAAATAGCTCCTTTGGATTTGAGAACAGCCTTAACTTGACGTTTATGAAATAACTCACATTTTTAGTTTTAATTTTGGAACTCGCGAAATTGTTCTTTCGGATGTTCTTTTGACACATTGTGGTAGTTTTTTTATCTTTTAAAATTAAAATACATGTTTTCTTTGGCGCGCATAACAGAAGTATACAATATCTTCCACAATACGGGGGAAAATGCAAAAAAATACATCCAAATGAGGTAGTAGTTACTAAAACTTTATTTGGAAAATTTGAAATTTTATTGAAATTAAATCTACAATGATTAGATGAAATTATGTCATTTTCCATAAATTTTAAATCAAGACATCTGTGAAGATTTTTTTTGAAAATGTAAATAACCGCTCTCTTTTTACTATAAATCACAGAAAATGTTAGCACTGAATCTAAACCAATACAACACTTAGCGTTACCGTATAGCTATAAGATATGGCTGTAGTAGTATACAATCGAAGTGGTAAGCAAAATATAGGAGCCATATGTTTACAATGAGTTTGATTACGCGTTGAAAAGATTTGATAGAATGTGACGTCATATCTAGCCTTTTTTTTTCCTTTTTGTTAAATTGTTTTCATGAAATTTGACTGTTTGTATTAAAATAGACATTTCAATTAAAAAAAAAACATTCAAATTGAGGTGCTACGTTAATTTCCCGTTCTTATAGTTAAAGTTTTTATTTTATATACGAAAAAATGTAAATTTTCTGTTTAGAATGACGTCAATATCAAACACGCAAAAATATAGCAAGAAAATCTGAATTTTTATTGGCAAATAGAAACAAAATACACGCGTTATCCTTATTTTTTTCACATTATTGTGTCATTTTTTAGGGTTTGGCAACAGGAAAGAAACGTTTGAATTAAAAAAGATTTAAAAAGAGATATTTCTATATTGTTAAATTATGGAAGTGCTAGAAAAAAGGGAAAAATAGTGGTCTGATGATTTTTTAAAGTAGACAGAGATCTTTTCCACGTTCTAAAACGTATGTATATCGCGTTTCGTGCAAATCGGTCAAAAATTAATGATTTGTATAAAGGACATACACACAGAGAACGGCTTTTATATATTTAGATGTCTTTAAGGAACATTCTTCAGGCGTACTACAAATGTATGGTTTTAAAAAATTAAAATGATGCCTTTTAGTATGCAAATGGTTAAAGATTTATCTAATTCGGGGCACTATATTGCGTAATGCAGAATAAATTGAGATAACGAAGAATTTGGCAAAATGAATTAATTTATAGCAGAATTCTAATATAAAACTTTAAAAAAGATAATGTTTATTTACATTTCCCTGAATTATCTGAAAATAAATTTGCAAAGGTTTGAGTCAGGAATTTAACTCATTCATTTAAAGTTAATTTAGATTTATTTTCATTCACCATACTAGGGGGCTCTGCTCCCTATGAACTGCACTTGTCAACCCCCGTTCAGACTTTTGAAATCCGTTAATTTGGACGGTTTTAAAAACATTACGGAAGATTGCATTATAATTAATAACACAGCCGCGATCTCCCTGAAAATGGGTTAGATTCTTTCTCTTTTACTGAGGGATTTTATGGCAAAATCAGCTGCTGGTAATTGTTGTTTTCATGTTAATTAAATAAAATTAGTTAAACATGTGAAAATTAGCTAATATAAAATTAACTAAGTCAAAAGAGTCTTTGCTTACCGGTATTGTTTAATAACGCTATAAGAAATGTTGGAATACTACGTCATTTCTCTTACCCTTTCTTTCAGCGCATGCGCGTACTGTGACGATACTCCAACTGCAATCAAGATTATTCAGTTCTGCTATAAACATGTCAGCGCTTAGTCGCATTTAACCTATGTGTATATTTTTGTCTTCGTGCCAGTGTAAATAAATTGCTTGTGTTGAGTTATTCTGCTAACTCTGTGTGCCCCATAAGCCATCAAAGGCTATGGGCCCAAAGACGCTTCTCACTGCGTGGTAACTAGAATACATTATTTTTCATTCGAACTTTCGAATTATGAATTCTTAATCATAAATCGAAACTCTTTTACGTTCTGTTCATTAACTGTTTTTATTTGTAGCTACGAGATATTCTATTTAACTATGTCTCATGTTACGACAATTGAAAAACTCAATAAAGACAACTTTGATAGTTGGAAGCTTCAAATCGAAGCTCTATTAATAAACAAGTAAGAAAAAAAAATCATGTGTCAACCATAGATTATGAAACACTTTCCAACACATTCAGAATAATGTAACAAAACTGCACTGTGTAAAAAAAAAAAAATATATATATATATATATATATTATTTCTAATTCAACCATATGGAATTGCATAATACATTTTAGAACCCAATTTCAGCTGTTCCCATCCATAGTCGGAAAATTATGCGAATTGTAGCCCTGTATATGATTTATAGATTTGAATCTATTAGCTACATGCAAACCAAAATTTAGTTCACTTAAGAGCTACATATACTTCAGTTGAAAATATACCTTCAGCAATTTCCTCTAATAAGGCGAACGAAACGTGAATACTTTTGTGCAGCCCTGTATTTGAGGTATAGACTTTATATATAACGGGTAAGATGCAAAAAATTAATTAAATTTAAAAGTGCATACCGAATTTTAAACCGTGCACTCCAACAATTATTACTCAACGATAGTATTGTACTGTAACCGATTTCTTTTATGTGTCCCTGAAAATGAATAAAAAATATTATGAATGTCCTGTTCTAACGTGATCGTAGTGAAATTCAGTGATTTATATCAGTTTCAATACATTTGGAATAGCATAATGTCATTAAAATACTCTGCAAACGATTTTTCCCCATATACCATAATGTAATGGAATGCTTTTGAGTGCCCCTGTAAATGAACGACTAATCCTACATACTTCATATACAATACCAAACATGCTTTGGTGACCCTAAATAACCTTTATCAATTTCATGAAAATCTGAGTATATTTACGGGAGTTAGAGCGTGGACAAACGGACTGACGACCAGACAAACCGAATGCATAAACACTTTTCAACTTTGTTGGAAAGTGTTAAAAACGATATTGGGATTATGTAACCGGCATAGAAGAGAAACCGACGGAAGGTAGCTCAGATGAAAAGAAATGGAACCAGGGTGATCAAGAAGCTCGTGCTGATATAATTCAAGCCATAAATCCTTCTGAACCGTGTCATAATAAGCATTGTGCGACTTCAAATTCTCTATGGAATAAATTGAAAGAAATTTATGAATCTAGAAGACCCGCAAAGATGGCGACTCTGTTAAACAGATTCTATTTATAAAGATGAGTTTTAGTGAAACAATGTCTGAACATTTAAATATCTTTTTTGACATCATTGATAAATTAAAAGAAATGGAAATATAAATAGCGGATGATTTGTTAACAATTCTTCTACTCCATGCTCTATAGAATCGAGAGATGGGTCACGTAAACGAGATTCATTGAAAATTACGGTGCTAGAAGAATGGGAAGCTAGAAAATGAAAAACGTCTCATGATTCACAAAATGCCTATTATATAGAAAAGAAAAGAAATAATCTAATAACATATTAAATTTAAAAAATCAAAAATCCCGACTGCGTAAAAAGCTAACTAATTAATTATTTGTCATCAATATGAAATCATTTTTTATATTACTTAACTTTTTTTTTGATTTACTTGTATTGATGACTTTTAAGTTGTGTTTAATTATTAGTTCCTATCTACAAACACTCTTTTGATGAGGCCTATAGATGTCTATTCTGAAGGTTAGAGTTACAATAGAGATCCAAAGTACACAACTTCCAGGTTGTGTAATATTTAAACGGAGATTCTGACTGCAAAATGGTCAATGAAACATCGTCTTCATTTTGAAAGACCTATCTAATGATATGCCATTCAATAAGGTGCGTAATTTTTTTTTTGTCTCTACCGCCATTTTGTATTTTACGGCCGCCATTTTGAATTTATAAAAACAAAACGTATCCTATAACCATCGGCAGATTAGGACGAATCGATAGAGACCTCATTAATTAAAATCCACCCAGCCGTTGGGATGTTTCGAGGGTATAAAGAAATCCACATATTCAGATACGCGTAAAACACATATAGCCCTGTGGTTAGGGAATTGAATTCGGAATTAATTACGGGAAAGCTGGAAATTGTTTTAATCCCTTCAGTTTTGGTCTAGAATGAATATGCTATGTTTTCTCCCTCGTACTAAGTGAGCGTTAGGAAATATGTATAGATTTATAGTCAAAAAACAAGTTTTTTACATACCATAACAGTATCTCGAAACAGCTAACTATGTGAAAAACATTCTCAGTACAAATGTTGTAGAGCTTAAATTTCTGAGTAAAATGAGTACCTACACTTAATATTTTTGTAGAATATTAAGTTCACAATTCCAGTTTAAAATTTTAGACCCGTGCTCAGGGGGTTGAACTCAGAATTAATTAGGAGTAAACTGGAATTTGTTTTAATCCCTTCAATTTAGGTCTAAAATGAACGTACTATGTTTTCTTCCTCGTACTTGGGTGAATGTTAGAAAATATGTGTATATTTATTTTCGAAAAACACGTTTTTTTTTTTTTTTTTTTTTTTTTTTTTTTTTAATTATTTTAACAATATCCCAAAACAGCTAACACTATAAAAAAGATTGACAATACAAATGTTGTAGAACTTAAAATTCTGAATAAAATGGGTGCCATCATTAATGTTTTTGTTCAACATTAAGGTCCCAATTCCATTTCAAAAATTTTCAAATCAAGAGCTTGAAGCCAGCAGAGACCAAGTTAACGTAACAATATCTCAAAACTGCGACCTTAATATTGAACAAAAATATTAAGTGTAGGTACACATTTTACTCAGAATTTTAGGCAACTTTTGTACTGACAATGATTTTGATAGAGTTGGTTGTTTTGAGACATTGTTAAGTTAAATTTGTCTCTCCTGGCTTCAAGCTCTTGATTAGCGATTAAGGCAAAATTTTGAAATAGAGTTGCGTCCTTAATGTTGAACAAAAATATTAATGATGGTACTCATTTTATTCAGAATTTTAGCTCTAGAACATTTCTATTGACAATGTTTTTTTTATAAATTTAGCTCTTTTGAGATATTGTTAATGTAATAAAAAAAAAAAAAAAAAAAAAAAAAAAAAAAAAAAACGTGTTTTTCGAAAATAAACATGTACATATTTTCTAACATTCACCCAAGTACGAGGAAGAAAACATAGTACGTTCATTTTAGACCTAAATTGAAGGGATTAAAATAATTTCCAGTTTATTCCTAATTAATTCTGAGTTCAACCCCCTGACCATGGGTCTAAAATATTAAACTGGAATTGTGACCTTAATGTTCAACAAAAATATTAAGTGTAGGTACTCATTTTACTCAGAATTTAAAGCTCTATAACAGGGTCGGCGAACCTATGGCACGCGTGCCACTTTAGGCACGCGAAAGAATAATTTTGGCACGGCGCGACCTTGATTATGTCTCTAAATCAGGATACAGTGATTTTACACAAAATACATGAACTTTGATGATCTGATTCGATTCTAAATTAGCTTAATTGGAATTTGAAGAATTTTAATCTTATTCAATATGATTTCGAAAATTTATCAAACAAAGAAAATATTTGAAAGCTATCAAAGGAAAGATTGTCATGTATTAATAAAAATACCGGTGGTAAATTATGGCAACTTGGAAATTAATTTCAGAACTATTTAAATAAATTGCATTTCTTCTATTTTTAATAATTTTCCCTTCTATTTATACGCGTGAGTCATCATTTTCGCAAATGAATAATATCAAAAATCAAATAGAGAACAGTTGCCAGATAAATACATTTTAATTTGCATTCTATTAAAATTAACTGAGGATGAACATGATTATTAATTATTTTTCATCCAAGGTAGAACACAATTAATCACATTATTTTTTTAAAATTAATTTCTAAAATATAATTATTTCTATAATTATTTGAGTGCAATACTTACATGTATGTTATTCATTTCAGAATATATCTTAAAATAAGTAATTCTCAAGTAGTTTTGATTCATTATTTTTCAATCCACTAAATTTGTTTTTTAGTTGGCACGTTAAGGTTATGTAAAATATTTTTTGAAAACAATTGGCACGCGACTATGAAAAGGTTCGCCAACCCTGCTCTATAATATTTGTATTGACAATGTTTTTGACAGAGTTAGCTGTTTTGAGATATTGTTATGGTATGAAAAAAACGTGTTTTTTCACTATAAATTTACATATTTCCTAACGCTCACCTAATACGAGGGGGAAAACGTAGCATATTCATTCTAAAATTAAAAGTAAATAAACATTTATTATTAAATAAACAACAATAGCCGGGTTATCATGTCAATCACAATAATGCCATTCTGGTGCCAATTAGGTACCCCGGTGCGTAGATAACGTCTGTGACTAATTTTTTTCTTTTCGTTTTGTTTTTGGAAAAAAAGAAAGAAGTGAAAGCCACTAATTTTAACTGAAACTTGTATATTTTAAATAAAATGAATGAAAGGATTATATTTTAAATGAAATTAAGGAAATATAAAAAAATGCTTGGCGAATTATCACCTGCGTCTCGCTAACATAAAAATACCGTCAGATTTGATTTCTCTATCAGAATCTTTCGATTTGGCGAAAGATTGTTCGAGTAAATTTAATTATGAATAAAAGCAGCATGATACATTTCTTAACATACGTTTAAGGGAGGCCAAGCTGGTAGCTAAATTAATTTAAAATAATAACCTTTTCTGAAATATGAAAAAAAAATCTGTTATGATTAAAATTTTAGTTGCCATCGTCACAAAAATGTATTTATAATTAGAAAAAAATTAATATTTCGAAATCTAATTCGAATTTAAAAATTATAATACCAGTTTTGAGATCTGCGGATCAATACTGATTTTTGGTGTTAATTTCATCGCAAAGTATTCCATATTTTAGGAGAAATCGCCGTAAAACATAATCAGTTGTTTAATCAGTCGTTTCAAAGAATCGTTACATAAATTCGTTTCATTTCAGCCGTTTCATATATCCGTTTCATAAATTCGTTTCATTAGGATTATATATATATAGGGTAGATATAGTATATATATACATTTTGTTTACATATCCTTCTTTTTTAGAGTTATTAATAAATTAAAAGCAAGGGAATTCAATTTATTTTCTAGAAGTATCAGCCTTTCTCAATTTATAGGTTCATATTTTTTTTTTTTTTTTTTTTTTTTTTTTTATGAAGGATGAAATTTTAGTAAAACAATGATAGAGTCGAAATGAAATATAGATCATAGTTAGTCTGTCAGTTAGTAATTTCTTCTAGAATAACTATTTTTTTTTAAATTATTTTGCAATAAATTTATCTTTCAAAATTATTTCTATTCTATACATATAAAATCTTAATGAAACGAATTTATGAAACGGATATATCAAAAGGCTGAACTGAAACGAATTTATAAAACGATTCTTTGAAACGACTGATTAAACAACTGATTGTGTTTCACGGCGATTTCTCTGAAAATATGGAATAATTTGCGATGAAATTATCACCAAAATTCTGTATTTATCCGAAGATCTCAAAATTGGTATTAGAATATTTAAACTTGAATTAGTTTACGAAATGTTATTTTTTTTCTAATTTTAAATACATTTTTTAATGATGGCAATCTAACAGTGAAAAATCTATCTGTGTCCCGGCCATCGTTTTCTTCGATGAAATAAATGCAAAACGAACTGAACACATATTTTATAGAATGTTTTGCCGGAAGCCTAGCAACTGTTGAATATTGGCAACCCTCGATTTTCCGTAATAAAATTATTTGAACGTAATTTTAAAATACAAATTATTCTTGTATTCGATACCACAGATAGACTTTTAAAATAACGATAAGAAAACTTCTACCACGTGTTTGGCCCCATTTGCGACAAGGCAGACAATATATTATGGTACTAGATGAAGGCAACCTTTTCTATTATTTTTTATTTTTGTCTTGTTAGTAAGAATAAATTTCTAAAAATAAACCGGAAGTAGTACTATTATTTTTTGACTCTGGCAAAACATTACATCGGCAGCCTTGAATAATTAGATTCCCTTATTCCACCATTATATTAAATATATAATTTTCTTGTATCAAATAACATGATGCCTGGGATCCAATTACATTTTCAGCTGTTAGCGAAACGAGATTGACCAATCAGAAGCCTGCATTTTTGCGAACTTTTGCTGGCTTTTGATTAATCAATCTCGTTTCGCTAACAGTGAAAAAAAATCTATCGAGAACCCGGCCAAACGTTTTTTGTGCATGTATACGCTTCAGGATGGTAGAACCGAGATACAGCGCCTAGCCGAGATCAAATATAGCTTACACTGTTAAAAATCTGTAGCGTTTGCTGCATAGTCACTCCACCGCTATTATACACTGTTAAAAATTTGTAGCATTTGCTGCATATTCACTCCACCGCTTTTATAAAAAACTTGATTATACTGTGGAGCATTCTCAGTAGTCAGAATACAGATATTCTATAAAAGAGATGGAGTGACTATGTAGTTAAAGCTGCAGATTTTTATCGGTGTATTTTCGGAGGTTACGATCTAGAAGCCAGACAAACATTTCACGCTAAAACCAAATTTCATTCAGAGAAAAAAATGACGTCAAATATATTTTCAGATTTGTCCCTCAGCACGCGAACGAAATAACTCTTTTTTTATAGATATAAAAATCACATTCAACTCAGTTCCTTTTCAAAGGGTTTGTTTACATTAGAAATTAAACTTTAATTGCCAATAACTCTTAATGCATCATTTTAGAAAGTACTTTTTCGCTCAAAAATTTATTTTATTTTAAAGATCTTTCAAAAATATAATTTTTAGCCAGTTTTATTTTTTTTTTTTTAAATAATTATAAGGAAAAAAGTCCGATTGATATATTAAAATCCAAGTGGTCTTACTGTATCTAATTTGTGCTATTATAATGTAGATAGTTACGTGTTATTTGGCTGTTTTGTCGCTGTTTGGCATAATTTGTTAATTTTAGAATTAATTGACAGTTTTTTAGTAATTATGAATAGAAATTTTATTTTTATTAATATATTTTTATTATAACTGAATTTTATAAAAGCTCATATGAGAGTAAATATCTGTCTAAAAATGTAATCCTTACTTTTTTCTGTCCATTATTTAAGTCTATATCGTAATCGAATTAAAGTTGTGACAAAGAAAAATAATTGGACATTTTGAGTATCTCGACGTTTTATTTAAAATGTCTACATCTCTGCTTATATTTAATTTATGAAATGGAATTGATTTCAAATTAAAGAATTTCTTCATTAGATTCGTCTAGTATCAGTTTTATTTTTCTGCGATGATTTTTTTCTTTTAATATCGGAAATTTTATGCTGGCACGTTTTGCCAATTTAACATGGAGAAGTTGTCTTCAGTATAATAAGCAGGTACTCTATTCTGGCTTTCGGTTCTTGGCGTTTGTTTGTTTGTCGGGGTTAACATTTTTTTTATAGCTTGGCTTGGCGGAACGACCGGTTGATCGGTTTAAATCCAAGAATTACTTTAAGCTCTATTTAATGTTGAAATTACTGGGATGTTCGAATCCAAGATTTTAAGCATAGAAAAACAAACATTAAGTATTAAAAAGTATTGGCTATAAGGTATCTTTTTTATGATTCCAATAAACAGAAAATCACCAACGTCTCATAATGCTGTCAATTTTTCTAACGCAAAATTGTATTACAAAAATGTGATTTTAATCAGATAGTTTTAAAAAGGAAAACAAATGTGATTAAAATGCAATTTAAATGAATGATATTAACCCTCTGATTAAAATCATTGACATATTTTGATTTAGTTCAACTAAATAAACTTTAAATTTATTAAATTTCTTAAGTTTATTGAACTTATAAAAGTTAAATTGATGTTTTTATAATTTATCTGCTTTATACTTATTGCTTTTATAACATGGTTTTATATGAAATTAACTAAAATCGCTATAAAAGAAAGCAGGAAAAAAATTTCTTCTTACCTATTTCTTATTGTCCTATATCTATATTCGCCGTATTGATATTCTACATCGTCCCCTGTAACTCCATTTTGATATTAGTGAAAGTTTTTCGAAGAATCATGTCCTAATCCAGTGAAATGACATTGGCGAGCTTATAGTAACTAACGCCACTGGCATTGCAATTTTTCAGACTGATATTGTATGTAAAATATCTCCTGGCAACAATGCTGTATAGCTTTTGTAAAATTATAAAATTCTGTACCAAATGTAGACATTCATATCACAGACTACTATTCACAAGCTGCCACCTCTATTTGAAAGAATAAATACTAGTCCAGGAAATAGAGACCGTATAGTGCCTTTACCTAGCAAAATTCATGGTAGTTCTGGATAAAGGCTTACTATATATATATATTTTTTGTATCGCTGAATCCGAATTTTTAACTTTCCACCAAAATTTCCCCCGGCACCCCCCCCCCCACCACCACCAGATTTTGGTAAAATGCCCCCCAAAAATGTTTTTATTAGAAAAATCAATTTTTTTATTATTATAGGCAAAAAGTATCTAGAAATTCAGAAATTAGACAAAATTTGCAACAAATTAGATAGATGACATTATGACTTAGGATGAAGAGAAAGGGAGGATCTGCCTTGGAACAAGCGCGCGGTGCTGCGTGAACTATGTTGCGCAATTCCACTTAACCACTCACACGTTTACATTCGCCCTCCCATCTCCCCTCCGAACTTTCTCTATAAGGTTTACTTTAAGTTTTTTGGGTCGCTGAATCCGAATTTTTAACTCCCCCCCCCCCCAAATAGTTGTTTTTAACTTAAATTTCTTGTTCTTTTAGGGGAAAAGCATTAGGAAATTCTGAAACTAGACAAAATTCGCAACAAATAGGATATATGACATTATGACGTTAGATGAGCGGGGACTGGGAGGGCTGCCTCTGAACATGCACTGCGGCGCTACGTGCATGGATGCAGTCCATTATGAAGTCCAGGCAATAGAAGATTTTACCTGGCAAAATTAATACTAGTTCTATATTTCGACTCACTTTATGTTTTTTGGGTCGCTGAATCCGAATTTGTAACTTCCCACCAAAATTTCAACCGGCAACCCCCCCCCCCCCCCAAATATTGATTTTTTGAAAAAATTTGGTTTTTGAGAAAAGCGCGCGAGGAATGTTCCGAGGCAGCCCTCTGTCTTCCCGTTTATCCTACGTCATAATATCATGTATCCCATTTGTTGCAAATTTTGTCTAGTTTCTGAATTTCGTAATGCTTTTCCCCTAAAACAATAAGGAATTTAAATTAATAACAACTATTTGCGGGTGGGGGTTCTGGGCGGGAAATTTTGTGGGTAAGTTAAAAATTCGGATTCAGCTACCCAAAAAACTTAAAGTAAACCTTATAGAGAAAATTCAGAGGGGAGATGGGAGGGCGAATGTAAATGCGTGAGTGGTTAAGTGGAATTGAGCAACTTAGTCCACGCAGCACCGCGCGCATGTTCCGAGGCAGGTCGCCCCTTCCCCTTCATCCTAAGTCATAATGTCATATATCTAATTTGTTGCAAATTTTATCTACTTTCTGAATTTCTAGATACTTTTCCCCTAAAACAATAAAAAATTTTTTTAAATAAAAACCTTTTTTTGGGGGGTGGGGCTTTTACCAAAATTTGGGGTGGTTACCGGGGGAAATTTTGGTGGGAAGTTACAAATTCGAGTTCAGCGACCCAAAAAACATAAAGTAAGCTGATTTCCAGAACTACCATTAATTTTGCTAGGTAAAATTCCCTATTGCCTGCACTAATACACTGTTTTTCCTCTTCTGGTCGGCGCAGACGATAATTTCGGGGCAGATGTTTTATTTTATTTGTCCCCGTAAATGTGTAAGTTAAATGCGTAATACATTTATGAGAATGTCTCTAATTGAACTTTTCTGTTTGAATATTTTTTCATTTAATTTTTGCTTTCAATCAGTTTCAAAATAATTGAAAATAAAATGAGTTGTAAAGGTTCTTTTTTGTAAATTATAAAAATGAAATTAGTCATACTTAGGGAATATGAAAAAAACGTTATATATATTTTTTTAGCGTATATAAAATTAATTTCATGTGGATTAATGCAAGGCCTTTTTTAAAAAAAAGTTACAGTTTTTATCACATGTAATAAATACCAAAATATGTTCCTAAGAAATAAAAAAATGTTATCGGAGAAAGAAACGTATTTCTTTATAATCATTTTTTTCTATAATTTCCTGTAGAATAAAACAGCTTGCAAAATTTCTATTTTTGGAAAGAAATTTCTGGAAAAAATGAAAAAAATGAATAAATATGTCATGCATTTTGCATATATTTTGTACATTTTATTATATATTCAGAAAATGTTAAATTTATTCGAAAATCAGAAACAAATAACAGAATTTATTTCATAAGAGTCATTTAAACTAGTTAAACATTAACAGAAAAAGAAAATATTATTGAAAGTATAAAAGTGACTTTATTTATTATAATAAAGTATAGTACAAAATTAATTCAATCCATGCTCCCAAATGCACTAAGACGTCCTGTTTAAAATATTTCTCTTCATTTTCAAAGATTTTTGCAATTCACACTGTGTCTATACAATATGGTGTTTTTTTGCCGCATATGTGACGTTAAGTGCGTTACATGCAATGACAAAACTGTGACGCCACACTTTTTTTTAATCGCCAGAGAAATGTTTTTTTACAGTAAGTAATATGTTTTGAAGATTTTTTGTAATTTTTTTAAGTTTTCTTAGAAATTCTCAACCATAATGTGACATCCCCGAGTGATGGCATTTTGGTCACAGATGTGACTTGATCACAGTGACTTATAGTGACGTCACAATGACGTCACTGTGACCATGCATGGTATGAGGGTTAATACATGGTGTTTAAATAGCGGTTGTACATCTCATATGTGCAAAGATCGAAATTTATTTACAGAATTTCATCCTCGTGAGAATTCTACAATACAGCTTGCAGTTGGTAAAACAGCAGAAATTACAAGAATAGGGACAGATCTTATTACAGTGCCAAATGCTAGTAGCGCTACCAATATCACATTTAAGAACGTTCTGTGTATACCTGAATTAAAATGTAATTGGATTTCAATGCCAAAAGCAACAGCTAATAATCGTTCTGTGCTTTTTAAAGAATAATATGCTAAAATGATTGAGCCCAATGCTTCTACACTAGTAAAAGCTGTTCGTCAAGGTGATTTACATTGTGTACATCCAATCATCGAAGAAGCTCCAATAGCACAGGTAAGTGATTTTGTAAAATGGCATTTAAAGGTAGGAAATTAAAACGAGTCTGATTTAAAGAAACTTAAATCTAATAATATGATTAGAAATATGAATTTTAATGATGATGAGTCTCTTAAAGACTGTAAAGTTTGTATTCAAGGCAAACATACTATACGCCTTTTCACTAAACAATCAAATTTTTAAATTAATGATATATTGTTTCGGATGCATTCAGACCTGTGTGGGCCCATGAGGGTTACTTCCCATGGAGGATAACGATATTTTGTTATTTTATTGATTATAAATCACGTAATATTGAAGTTAGTTTTCTTAGAACCAAGGGTGAAGTTAAGAATGCATTTGTTAAATACAAAGAAGCAGTCGAAAACCGCCTAGGAAAGAAAATGAAATGCCTTCATATAGATAATGGCTTAAAATACTGCGGCGAAGAATTTGATAAGTGTATCGAAGATTGTGGTAAAAAACATAAATTTTCTTCCCCTTTAAAATTCCAGCAGAACGGCACCCCTGAAAGATAAAATAGAACGTTAACTGAAATTTCAAGGTGTTTACTATTACAAAGAAATCCTCCACAATATTTTTGGGCCGAAGCTATAAATTGTGCTGTTTGCATTCGCATTTGCTGCCCAACATGACGTTTAAGCGAAAATAAAACCCCATAAGAAGTATTCTTTGGCATTAAGCGAACTTTATCTTACTTCAAAATATTTGAGCAAAAATGCTTCGCACTTAATGAAAGGCAAAATAAGAGAAAATTTGATCCTCGATCAGAAGAACATATCTTTGTTCGTATTCTAATGAATCAAAAGCATATAGGCTGTGGAACCAGAAATCTAGAAAAACGGTTATAAGCCGAGATGTTCGATTTATTAACGAGTTTGAAAATGATCCCTCCTGTAATAGCGAAATAAAATTAATTTTTCCTTTCTCTCAAAATGATGAATATACGAGCACAAACACAATTACACAAGAGTCAGAAATATTTTCTTTCATGGAAGAAGAACCAGACAGCACTGGCGTCAATGTCGGAGAAATTGATTCGCAATCTGATGCAATTTCCGACCCACTTACTTTCAGAACCAGCGGGAGGCCGAAAGAAATAAAAAAAAAGGTAAAAAAGGAATATCAAATAAATATTTTGAAAAAAGAAATTTCTTAAGTTGCAGTAAATAATTATTTTGAGTCTTGTCCTGAATTTTCTGAAGCCCTAAATAGTCCATATAAAAAGGAATGAATAGGGATGATAAATTTAAATTTAATTCATTAACGCAAGAAAATGCATAGGAAATAGTAGGTAGGCCAAAGCATAAGAGAATTATAGGATCTAAGTGGGTTTTATAAACAAAATATAACCGGATGGATCAATCAAGAAGTTTAAAGCGAAATAGGTCGCAAATGGCTGTATACAAAAACCTCGTATCGATTTTTACGAACATTTTTCTCCTGTAGCTAGATATCATAATGTATCCGTATGCTGAAAGAACATCGCATTTTCCAGCAATAAAATATCATTGATGTTTGCATGGTTCAAGAATAGCGCACGGTCCGACGTTAACCTTTCTTTGTTCTTCGTCCTGCAATAAAATATCCTTGTAGTCCAAAAATAGCGTACGGTCCGGCAATAAAGTTTCTTTGTTGTTGATCCTCCAATTAAGCATCCTTGTTGTCCAACAATAGCGTACGGTCAGGTAATAACGTTTCTTTGTTTTTGGTCACGCAATAAAGTAACCTTGTTGTTTGCATGTTCCAGCAATAGAGTACTGTCCGGCAATAACGTTTCTTTGTAGTTGATCCTGCAATAAAGTATCATTGTTGAGCAACAATAGCGTACGGTCCGGCAATAACATTTCACAGTTGTTGGTTCTGTAATAAAGTATCCTTGTTGTTTACTTGTTTTAAAAATAGTGTATAGTTCATTAACATTTTACACGTCAATATTCTATAAATGGAACATCAACTTTAAAATTCTACAAAAAATACAATTTTATTCGTATTACTCTATATAAATTATTATTTAAAAGGAAAGTATAGATTTTTTTTTTGCGCTGATGTTACATTAATAAAATAAATAGTGTCTAGGGGAAAAAATCGCAGCTTCTGTCTTTTTTTAGATTTTTCGTCAGACAAAATTAAAAAAAAATCATATAAAATTCAAAACTCAACAAATGGTTTTAGTAACTAAGTGAAAGTAATAAAAAATGATCATTTTATTCGTAGAATACACTTTATAAAAAAAAAAGATTAATTTGATATTGAAGTATCATCAACGTCAAAATGAAGACTGAATTTGAAGCGAAAACTAATGTTGACAGAAAAAAATATCCAACATCGCTTAAAAAAAAAAGCACATCTTGAAAAATTTCTAAAAACTAATATCATTGCAAATATTTCTGAAATGTTTTCTCAGTTGATTACTTTATCTTCAGTTGAAATATTTATTCTTTCCAATAGAATACCTACTGCATTTAGCAAATATAAAAACGCTTTATGCATTTCATAAAGAAAAAGTTCTAAGTGCAGACGAAAATGATATAAGTTATATTTTGGATTATTGTTGTTTAGTGGATGTCACCAAGTACTCATAGAAGATTTATATTTGTGCACTCAAGAGTATCAATCACTCCCAATTGTTTCTCCAGCGATGCCTTGAAATAAATTTAGAAAACTAAAAAAAATCATGTTATATATAATACCACCTTGAAATTAGGAGATAAATTGGGAAAAAATATCTCCCTTTTATGCAAATTGGAAAAACTTTCAGCAGTCTAGTATATTTCATTCAAAATTGGAAATAGACGAATCTATGGTACTCTAATACGGTCATCATTCGGTTAAAATATTTATACGGAGCAAAACAATACAGCTTGGTTTTAAAACATTGGTTTTGAGTTCTAGCAGCGATTATCCATATGCTATGAGAGTGAATGAATATGATTCGAATAAAACCAAAAATTCACTCTGACCGAAAACCTCGTACACATTGCTCTGAGTCTTTATGACAATCAAATGCGCATTATTTTGTGCCATTAATATAAGGACGATGTGCTGTATGCCAGAAGCAAAAAATGTTTTGGATGTGAGAAAAGACTGCATAAGAAAAGCTTTCCTAAATACCATGGATAGTAGAAGAAATGTAGAAGATAAAAACTAAGGACAATAATAATTTTTTTTTCTTATTTTAAGAAATTTTGTTAAGATTTCTTTTTTAAAAATTTCTCATTGTATTGTTTTTGCTTTCATTTATATGATTATTGACTGCTAAAATTAAAAGCACATTATTATAATTTTATTATGCTGTTTTAATAATTTTCTTACGATTCTGATAAATATTTGTAATTTTTTAATAAAATTATTTCTGCTCTGAATATATATATATTTTATTTGTAACAAAGTGCTTTTCTGGGAAAGTTTCTTTCTGTTTCTTTAAATTTTTTGTCGGAATTTTGAGCACAATGAAGTCTCGACTGGTGAATCCCAGCTATTTTCTGCTTAACCTGTGTTATTTAATAACTTTTATAACTTTACCTGTAATGTTAAAAATATAAGGCATAGAAGTTGAGATTTCAATTTTAATATCGTTACTCATATTTTATAAAAACACGTGAAAAAAACTAAGCGTTTCCCGCCAATGTTCCATTTTTGGAGCATGTTATAAATCATGCCCAATTTTTTTTTTTTTTTGAAAAAACAAAATACCCATAGTTCTTGTGTTTGAGTTTTAATGCGATCTTAACCAATAAATAGTTTATGTTATCTTTCAATCATACTGCGGCGTTTAAAAGGTTAATATGGTATGTTCCAGCAATAAAGAACCTTTGTTTTAGAGCAACAAAATTTCTTTGTTCCTGGTTCTGCGATGAAATATTCTTGTTGTTTGCTTTGTCAACAATACCGTATGATGAAACAATATCGCATGTTCCAGCAATACAGTATCCTTGTTGTTTGAATAGTCCAATAATAGCGTACTGTCCGGAAATAACATTTTTTGTTATCGGTGTCACAATATCCTTGTTGTTTGCATTGTCCAACATTTGCCTACGGTCCGGCAATAACGTTTTTTTAGGTTATGCACTAAAGTATCCTTGTTGTCCAACAATAGCGTACGGTCCGGCAATAACGTTTTTTGTTGTTGGTCCTGCAATAAAGTATCCTTGTTGTCCTACAATATCGTTAGACCCGGCAATAAAGTTTCTTTGTTGTTGGTCCTGCAATAAAGTATCCTTGTTGTCCAAAAATAGCATACGGTCCTGTAATAACGTTTCTTTGTTTTTGGTCCTGCAATAAAGTATCCTTGTTCTTTGTGTAGTCCAACAACAGCGTACGGTCTGGCAATAACATTTGTTTCTTCTTGGTCCTGCAATAAAGTATCCTCATTGTCCAACAATTGCATGCGGTCCGGCAATAACGTTTCAATGTTCTTCGTCCTGCAATAAAGGATCCTTGTTGTTTGCTTGTTGCAAAAATAGTGTATGGTCCATTAATACTGTATAGTCCTGCAATAAAGTATCCTTGTTGTTTGCTTTGTCCAACAATGCCGTACGTTGAAATAATACCGCATGTTAAAGCAATAAAGTACACTTGTTGTTTGCATGGTCCAACAACAGCGTACGGTCCTGCAAAAATGTTTCATTGTTGTTGGTCATGCAATAATGTATCCTTGTTGTCCAACAATAGCGTGCGGTCCGTCGATAGTGTTTCTTTGTTATTTTTCCTGCAATAAAGTATCCTTATTGTCCAACAATTGCCTACGGTCCGGCAATAACGTTTCTGTGTTGTTGATCCTCCAATAAAGCATCCTTGTTATCCAACAATAGCGTACGTTCCGGTAATAACGTTTCTTTGTTTTTGGTCCCGCAATAAAGTAACCTTGTTGTTTGCATATTTCCAGCAATAGAGTACTGTCCGGCAATAACGTTTCTTTGTTGTTAATCCTGCAATAAAGTATCATTGTTGAGCAACAATAGCGTAGGGTCCGACAATAAAGTTTCACTGTTGTTGGTTCTGTAATAAAGTATCTTTGTTGTTTACTTGTTTTAAAAATAGTGTATAGTTCATTAACATTTTACACGTCAATATTCTATAAATGGAACATCAACTTTAAAATTCTACAAAAAATACAATTTTATTCGTATTACTCTATAAAAATTATTATTTAAAAGGAAAGTATAGATTTTTTTTTGCGCTTATGTTACATTGATAAAATAAATAGTGTCTAGGGGAAAAAATCGCAGTTTCTGTCTTTTTTTAGACTTTTCGTCAGACAAAATTTAAAAAATTCATATAAAATTCAAAATTCAACAAATGGTTTTAGTAACTAAGTGAAAGTAATAAAAAATGATCATTTTATCGTAGAACACAGTTTATATAAAAAAAAATATATATTAATTTTTATTGTTTCTTTTAGATAACAAATTTGCAATTTCGAGAACTGGAACATTGTCATTTAAAGGTTTAATTTTTAACACGATAATTGTCTTTGATTACACTGCATATAAGTACTGATAAAAAGTATCCGAATAATAGACATTTTAGTAAATGTCGACGAAAGATGTATTTACGATTTTGATCTACATTATTCCCTTGCACACCCTGGACACCCACATGGCTGCCATAGAAAAGTACGTGTGTTTGTTGATATTCAGGCGTTGTTTTTGACTCAAATTAAGAGCCAAGATAGAATCGGAAAAGTGATATTTGAAAATAAGAAATTCTTATTATTTTACTTCCTTGTGTGATTTTTTTCAGTTAGTCAGGATAAGCACACAGAACTGATGTCTCATTCAAAACCCTTTTGTACAGTACAAGAGGCACTTGAATGTTTTTATGAATTATCGGATGATTTTGAAGGAAAATGCATTTGTATTTGTCAACTATTTCCCGAAAAAAATAAATGTTTAATAGATGAGGAAAATGTAAATGAGGACATTTTTTAACCTGTTATGCCGGCAGATGTTTGTGGTGAAATTGAAATGGGTACACAAGTAGATGACAATGAAATTTCTAATGAAGAGGAATTTGATCTTGAAGTATCATCAACGTCAAAATGAAGACTGAATTTGAAGCGAAAACTAATGTCGACAGAAAAAAATATCCAACATCGCTTTAAAAAAAGCACAACTTGATAAATTTCTAAAAACTAATATCATTGCATATATTTCTGAAATGTTTCCTCAGTTGATTACTTTATCTCCAGTTGAAATATTTATTCTTTCCAATAGAATGTCTACTGCATTTAGCAAATTTAACAACGCTTTATGCATTTCATAAAGAAAAAGTTCTAAGTGTAGACGAAAATGATATAAGTGATATTTTGGATTAATGTTGTTTAGTGGATGTCACCAAGTACTCATAGAAGATTTATATCTGTGCACTCAAGAATATCAATCACTCCCAATTGTTTCTCCAGCAATGCCTTGAAATAAATTTAGAAAACTAAAAAAAATCATGTTATATATAATACCACCTTGAAATTAGGAGATAAATTGGGAAAAATATATCCCTCTTATGCAAATTGCAAAAACTTTCAGCAGTCTAGTATATTTCATTCGAAATTGGGAATAGACGAATCTATGGTACTCTAATACGGTCATCATTCGGTTAAAATATTTATACGGAGCAAACCGATACAGCTTGGTTTTAAAACATCGGTTTTGAGTTCTAGCAGAGGCTATCCATATGCTATGAAAGTGAATGAATATGATTCGATAAAACCAAAAATTCACTTTGACACTAAACCTCTTACACATTGCTCTGAGTCTTTATGGCAATCAGATGCGCATTATTTTGTGCCATTAATATAAGGACGATGTGCTGTATGACAGAAGCAAAAAATGTTTTGGATGTGAGAAAAGACTGCATGAGAAAAGCTTTCCTAACTACCATGGATAGTAGAAGAAATGTAGAAGATAAAAACTAAGGACAATAATATTTTTTTTTTCTTATTTTAAGAAATTTTGTTAAGATTTCTTTTTTAAAAAATTCTCATTGTATTGTTTTTGCATTCATTTATATGATTATTGTCTCTGCTAAAATTAAAAGCACATTATTATAATTTTATTATGCTGTTTTAATAATTTTCTTACGATTCTGATAAATATTTGTATTTTTTTAATAAAATAATTTCTGCTCGGAATATATATATATTTTATTTATAAAAAAGTGCTTTTCTGGGAAAGTTTCCTTCTGTTTCTTTACATTTTTGTCGGAATTTTGAGCACTATGAAGTCTCGACTGGTGAATTCCGGCTATTTTCTGCTTAGCCTGTGTTATTTAATAACTTTTATAACGTTACCTGTAATGTTAAAAATATAAGGCATAGAAGTTGAGATTTCAATTTAAATATCGTTAATCATATTTTATAAAAACACGTGAAAAAACTAAGCGTTTCCCGCCAATGTTCCATTTTTGGAGCATGTTATAAATCATGCACAATTTTTTTTTTTTGAAAAAACAAAATACTCATAGTTCTTATGTTTGAGTTTTAATGCGATCTTTACCAGTAAATAGTTTATGTTATCTTTCAATCATAGTGCGGCGTTTAAAAGGTTAATATGGTATGGTCCTGCAATAAAGTATCCTTGTTTTAGAGCAACAAAATTTCTTTGTTCTTGGTTCTGCGATGAAATATTCTTGTTGTTTGCATTGTCAACAATACCGTATGATGAAACAATATCGCATGTTCCAGCAATACAGTATCCTTGTTGTTTGCATAGTCCAATAATAACGTACTGTCCGGTAATAACATTTTTTGTTATTGGTGTCACAATATCCTTGTTGTTTGCATTGTCCAACATTTGCCTACGGTCCGGCAATAACGTTTTTTTTTGGTTATGCACTAAAGTATCCTTGTGTTCCAACAATAGCGTACGGTCCGGCAATAAGGTTTCTTTGTTTCTGATCCGCAATAAAGTATCCTTGTTGTTTTCTTGTTCCAAAAATAGTGTATGGTGTATTAATATGGCATGATCCAGCAATAAAATATCCTTGTTGCAGAGCAATAAAATTCCTTTGTTCTTGGTTCTGCGATGAAGTATCCTTTTTATTTGCTTTGTCCAACAATGCCGTATACCGAAACAATACAACTTTTTCCAGCAATAAAGTATCCTTGTTGTTTGCATGGTTCAACATTAGCGTACTGTCCGACAATAACGTTTCTTTGCTGCAATAATGTATCCCTGAGGTCCAACAACAACGTACGGTACGGGAATAACGTTTGTTTGTTGTTGGTCCTGCAATAAATTATCCTTGTTGTCCAACAACAGCATACGGTCCGGCAATAACGTGTCTTTGTTTTTGGTCCCTCAATAAAGTATCCTTCTTGTTTGCATGGTCCAACAATATCGTACGGTCCGACAATAACGTTTCCTTGTTGTTGGTCCAGCAATAAAATATCTTTATGTCCAACAATAGCGTACAGTCCGGCAATAACGTTTCAATGTTGTTGGTCCTGCAATAAAGAATCCCTGCTGTTTGCTTGTTTCAAAAATAATGTATGGTCCATTAATATGGCATGGTGAAGCAATAAATTATCCTTGTTGCAGAGAGTAAAATGTCTTTGTTCGTGGTCCTGCGATGAAGTATTCTTGTTGTTTGCTTTGTCCAACAACACCGTATAATGCAACAATATCGCATTTTCAAGCAATAAAGTAGCCTTGATGTTTGCATGGCCCAACAATAGCGTACGGTCCGGCAATAACGTTTTTTGTTGTTGGTCCTGCAATAAAGTATCCTTGTTGTCCTACAATATCGTTAGGCCCGGCAATAAAATTTCTTTGCTGTTGGTCCTGCAATAAATTATCCTTGTTGTCCAACAATAGCATACGGTCCTGCAATAACGTTTCTTTGTTTTGGGTCCCGCAATAAAGTATCCTTGTTCTTTGTATAGTCCAACAATACCGTACGGTCTGACAATAACATTTGTTTCTTCTATGTCCTGCAATAAAGTATCCTTATTGTCAAACAATAGCATGCGGGCCTGCAATAACGTTTCTTTGTTTTTGGTCCCGCAATAAATTATCCTTGTTCTTTGTATAGTCCAACAATAGCGTACGGTCTGGCAATAATATTTGTTTCTTCTTGGTCCTGCAATAAAGTATCCTTATTGTCCAACAATAGCATGCGGGCCTGCAATAACGTTTCTTTGTTTTTGGTCCCGCAATAAAGTATCCTTGTTCTTTGTATAGTCCAACAATAGCATGCGGTCCGGCAATAACGTTTGAATGGTCTTCGTTCTGCAATAAAGGATCCTTGTTTTTTGCTTGTTGCAAAAATAGTGTATGGTCCATTAATATGGTATAGTCCTGCAATAAAGTATCCTTGTTGTTTGGTTTGTCCAACAATACCGTACGTTGAAATAATACCGCATGTTAAAGCAATAAAGTACACTTGTTGTTTGCATGGTCCAACAACAGTGTACGGTCCTGCAAAAAAGTTTCATTGTTGTTGGTCATGCAATAAAGTTTCCTTGTTTTCCAACATTAGCGTACGGTCCGTCAATAATGTTTCTTTGTTATTTTTCCTGCAATAAAGTATCCTTATTTTCCAACAAATGCCTACGGTCCGGCAATAACGTTTCTTTGTTGTTGATCTTCGAATAAAGCATCCTTGTTGTCCAACAATAGCATGCGGGCCTGCAATAACGTTTCTTTGTTTTTGGTCCCGCAATAAAGTATCCTTGTTCTTTGTATAGTCCAACAATAGCATGCGGTCCGGCAATAACGTTTGAATGGTCTTCGTTCTGCAATAAAGGATCCTTGTTTTTTGCTTGTTGCAAAAATAGTGTATGGTCCATTAATATGGTATAGTCCTGCAATAAAGTATCCTTGTTGTTTGGTTTGTCCAACAATACCGTACGTTGAAATAATACCGCATGTTAAAGCAATAAAGTACACTTGTTGTTTGCATGGTCCAACAACAGCGTACGGTCCTGCAAAAATGTTTCATTGTTGTTGGTCATGCAATAATGTATCCTTGTTGTCCAACAATAGCGTGCGGTCCGTCGATAGTGTTTCTTTGTTATTTTTCCTGCAATAAAGTATCCTTATTGTCCAACAATTGCCTACGGTCCAGCAATAACGTTTCTGTGTTGTTGATCCTCCAATAAAGCATCCTTGTTATCCAACAATAGCGTACGTTCCGGTAATAACGTTTCTTTGTTTTTGGTCCCGCAATAAAGTAACCTTGTTGTTTGCATATTTCCAGCAATAGAGTACTGTCCGGCAATAACGTTTCTTTGTTGTTAATCCTGCAATAAAGTATCATTGTTGAGCAACAATAGCGTAGGGTCCGACAATAAAGTTTCACTGTTGTTGGTTCTGTAATAAAGTATCCTTGTTGTTTACTTGTTTTAAAACTAGTGTATAGTTCAATAACATTTTACACGTCAATATTCTATAAATGGAACATCAACTTTAAAATTCTACAAAAAATACAATTTTATTCGTATTATTCTATAAAAATTATTATTTAAAAAGAAAGTATAGATTTTTTTTTTTTTTTTTTTTTTTTTTTTTTTTTTTGGCGCTGATGTTACATTGATAAAATAAATAGTGTCTAGGGGAAAAAATCGCAGTTTCTGTCTTTTTTTAGACTTTTCGTCAGAGAAAATTTAAAATATTCCTATAAAATTCAAAATTCAACAAACGGTTTTAGTAACTAAGTGAAAGTAATAAAAAATGATCATTTTATCGTAGAACACAGTTTATAGAAAAAAAAATTAATTTTTATTGTTTCTTTTAGATAACAAATTTGCAATTTCCAGAAATAGAACATTGACATTTAAAGGTTTAATTTTTAACACGATAATGTTCTTTGATTACACTGCATATAAGTACTGATAAAAAGCATCCGAATACTAGACATTTTAGTAAATGTCGACGAAAGATGCATTTACGATTTTGATCTACATTATTCCCTTGCACACCCTGAACCCCCACATGGCTGCCATAGAAAAATACGTGTGTTTTTTTATAGTTAGGCGTTGTTTTTGACTCAAATTAAGAGCCAAGATAGAATCGGAAAGGTGATATTTGAAAATAAGAAATTCCTATTATTTTACTTCCTTCTGTGATTTTTTTCAGTTAGTCAGGATAAGTCACACAGAACAGATGTCTCATTCAAAACCCTTCTGTACAGTAAAAGAGGCACTTGAATATTTTTATGAATTATCGGATGATTTTGAAGAAGAATGCATTTGCATTTGTCAATTATTTCCCGAAAAAAAATGGATGTTTATTAGATGAGGACAATGTAAATGAGGACATTTTTTAACATGTTCTGCCGGCAGATGTTTGTGGTGAAATTGAAATGGGTACACAAGTAGATGACAATGAAATTTCTAATGAAAAGGGATTTGATCTTGTAGTATCATCAACGTCAAAATGAAGACTGAATTTGAAGCGAAAACTAATGTCGACAGAAAAAAATATCCAACATCGCTTAAAAAAAAGCACATTTTAAAAAATTTCTAAAAACTAATATCATTGCAAATATTTCTGAAATGTTTCCTCAGTTGATTACTTTAACTCCAGTTGAAATATTTATTCTTTCCAATAGAATATCTACTGCATTTAGCAAATATAACAACGCTTTATGCATTTCATAAAGAAAAAAGTTCTAAGTGTAGACGAAAATGATATAAGTGATATTTTGGATTATTGTTGTTTAGTGGGTGTCGCCAAGTACTCATAGAAGATTTATATTTTTCCACTCAAGAATATCAATCACTCCCAATTGTTTCTCCAGCAATGCCTTGAAATAAATTTAGAAAACTAAAAAAAAAATCATGTTATATATAATACAACCTTGAAATTAGGAGATAAATTGGGAAAAATATATCCCTTTTATGCAAATTGGCAAAACTTTCAGCAGTCTAGTATATTTCTTTCAAAATTGGGAATAGACGAATCTATGGTACTCTAATACGGTCATCGTTCGGTTAAAATATGTATACGGAGCAAACCAATACAGCCTGGTTTTAAAACATCGGTTTTGAGTTCTAGCAGCGATTATCCATATGCTATGAGAGTGAATGAATATGATTCGAATAAAACCAAACATTCACTCTGACCGAAAACCTCGTACACATTGCTCTGAGTCTTTATGACAATCAGATGCGCATTATTTTGTGCCATTAATATAAGTACGATGTGCTGTATGCCAGAAGCCAAAAATGTTTTGGATGTGAGAAAAGACTGCATAAGAAAAGCTTTCCTAACTACCATGGATGGTAGAAGAAATGTAGAAGATTAAAACTAAGGACAATAATATTTTTTTTTCTTATTTTAAGAAATTTTGTTAAGATTTCTTTTTTAAAAATTTCTCATTGTATTGTTTTTGCTTTCATTTATATGATTATTGACTGTGCAATTAAAAGCACATTATTATAATTTTATTATGCTGTTTTAATAATTTTCTTACGATTCTGATAAATATTTGTAATTTTTTAATAAAATTATTTCTGCTCTGAATATATATATTTTTTATTTGTAACAAAGTGCTTTTCTGGGAAAGTTTCCTTCTGGTTCTTTACATTTTTGTCGGAATTTTGAGCACAATGAAGTCTCGACTGGTGAATCCCGGCTATTTTCTGCTTAACCTGTGTTATTTAATAACTTTTATAACTTTACCTGTAATGTTAAAAATATAAGGCATAGAAGTTGAAATTTCAATTTTAATATCGTTAATCATATTTTATAAAAACACGTGAAAAAAACTAAGCGTTTCCCGCCAGTGTTCCATTTTTGGAGCATGTTATAAATCATGCCCAAATTGTTTTTTTTTTTGAAAAAACAAAATACGCATTGTTCTTATGTTTGAGTTTTAATGCTATCTTTACCAGTAAATAGTTTATGTAATCTTTCAATCATAGTGCGGCGTTTAAAAGGTTAATATGGTATAGTCTAGCAATAAAGTTTCCTTGTTTTAGAGTAACAAAATTTCTTTGTTCCTGGTTCTGCGATGAAATATTCTTGTTGTTTGCTTTGTCAACAATACCGTATGATGAAACAATATCGCATGTTCCAGCAATACAGTATTCTTGTTGTTTGAATAGTCCAATAATAGCGTACTGTCCGGCAATAACATTTTTTGTTATTGGTGTCACAATATCCTTGTTGTTTGCATTGTCCAACATTTGCCCACGGTCCGGCAATAACGTTTTTTCTTTGGTTATGCACTAAAGTATCCTTGTTGTCCAACAATAGCGTACGATCCGGCAATAAGGTTTCTTGGTTGCTGATCCGCAATAAAGTATCCTTGTTGTTTTCTTGTTCCAAAAATAGTGTATGATGTATTAATAGGGCATGATCCAGCAATAAAGTATCCTTGTTGCAGAGCAATACAATTCCTTTGTTCTTGGTTCTGCGATGAAGTATCCTTGTTATTTGCTTTGTCCAACAATGCCGTATACGGAAAAAATACAACTTTTTCCAGCAATAAAGTATCCTTGTTGTTTGCATGGTTCAACATTAGCGTACTGTCCGACAATAATGTTTCTTTGCTGCAATAATGTATCCCTGAGGTCCAACAACAACGTACGGTACGGGAATAACGTTTGTTTGTTATTGGTCCTGCAATAAAGTATCCTTGTTGTCCAACAACAGCATACGGTCCGGCAATAACGTATCTTTGTTGTTGGTCCCGCAATAAAGTATCCTTCTTGTTTGTATGGTCCAACAATATCGTACGGTCCGACAATAACGTTTCCTTGTTGTTGGTCCAGCAATAAAATATCTTTATGTCCAACAATAGCTTACAGTCCGGCAATAACGTTTCAATGTTGTTGGTCCTGCAATACAGTATCCCTGCTGTTTGCTTGTTCCAAAAATAATGTATGGTCCATTGATATGGCATGGTGAAGCAATAAATTATCCTTGTTGCAGAGAATAAAATCTCTTTGTTCGTGGTCCTGCGATGAAGTATTCTTGTTGTTTGCTTTGTCCAACAACACCGTATAATGCAACAATACCGCATTTTCAAGCAATAAAGTAGCCTTGATGTTTGCATGGCCCAACAATAGCGTACGGCCCGGCAATAAAGTTTTTTGTTGTTGGTCCTGCAATAAAGTATCCTTGTTGTCCAACAATAGCATACGGTCCTGCAATAACGTTTCTTTGTTTTTTGTCCCGCAATAAAGTATCCTTGTTCTTTGTATAGTCCAACAATAGCGTACGGTCTGGCAATAACATTTGTTTCTTCTTGGTCCTGCAATAAAGTATCCTTATTGTCCAACAATAGCAAGCGGGCCGGCAATAACGTTTCAATGTTGTTCGTCCTGCAATAAAATATCCTTGTTGTTTGCTTGTTGCAAAAATAGTGTATGGTCCATTAATATGGTATAGTCCTGCAATAAAGTATATTTGTTGTTTGCTTTTTCCAATAATGCCGTACGTTGAAATAATACCGCATGTTAAAGCAATAAAGTACACTTGTTGTTTGCATGGTCCAACAACAGCGTACGGTCCTGCAAAAATGTTTCATTGTTGTTGGTCATGCAATAAAGTATCCTTGTTGTCCAACAATGGCGTACGGTCCGTCAATAATGTTTCTTTGTTATTTTTCCTGCAATAAAGTATCCTTATTTTCCAACAAATGCCTACGGTCCGGCAATAAAGTTTCTTTGTTTTTGATCCTCCAATAAAGCATCCTTGTTGTCCAACAATTGCGTACGGCCCGGTAATAACGTTTCTTTGTTTTTGGTCCCGCAATAAAGTAACCTTGTTGTTTGCATGATCCAACAATAGAGTACTGTCCTGCAATAACGTTTCTTTGTTGTTGATCCTACAATAAAGTATCATTGTTGAGCAACAATAGCGTACGGTCCGGCAATAACGTTTCACTGTTGTTGGTTCTGTAATAAAGTATCCTTGTTGTTTACTTGTTTTAAAAATAGTGTATAGTTCATTAACATTTTACACGTGAATATTCTATAAATGGAACATCAAATTTTACAAAAAATACAATTTTATTCGTATTACTCTATAAATATTATTATTTAAAAGGAAAGTATAGATTTTTTTTTATTTATTTATTTTTTTTTTTTTTTTGCGCTGATGTTACATTGATAAAATAAATAGTGTCTAGGGGAAAAAATCGCAGTTTCTTTTTTTTTTTAGACTTTTCGTCAGACAAAATTAAAAAAATTCATATAAAATTCAAAATTCAACAAACGGTTTTAGTAACTAACTGAAAGTAATAAAAAATGATCATTTTATCGTAGAACACAGTTTATAAAAATAAAAAAAAGATTAATTTTTATTGTTTATTTTGGATAACAAATTTCCAATTTCCATAAATGTAACATTGGCATTTAAAGGTTTAATTTTTAACACGATAATGTTCTTTGATTACACTGCATATAAGTACTGATAAAAAGCATCCGAATACTAGACCTTTTAGTAAATGTCGACGAAGGATGTACTTACGATTTTGATCTACATTATTCCCTTGCACACCCTGAATCCCCACATGGCTGCCATAGAAAAATACGTGTGTTTTTTGATAGTTAGGCGTTGTTTTTGACTCACATTAAGAGCCAAGATAGAATCGGAAAGGTGATATTTGAAAATAAGAAATTCTTATTCTTTTACTTCCTTGTGTGATTTTTTTCAGTTAGTCAGGCTAAGTCACACAGAACTGATGTCTCATTCAAAACCCTTCTGTACAGTAAAAGAGGCACTTGAATATTTTTATGAATTATCGGATGATTTTGAAGAAGAATGCATTTGCATTTGTCAACTATTTCCGAAAAAAAAATGGATGTTTAATAGATGAGGAAAATGTAAATGAGGACATTTTTTAACCTGTTATGCCGGCAGATGTTTGTGGTGAAATTGAAATGGGTACACAAGTAGATGACAACGAAATTTCTAATGAAAAGGGATTTGATCTTGAAGTATCATCAACGTCAAAATGAAGACTGAATTTGAAGCGAAAACTAATGTCGACAGAAAAAAATATCCAACATCGCGTAAAAAAAGCACATCTTGAAAAATTTCTAAAAAATAATATCTTTGCAAATATTTCTGAAATGTTTCCTCAGTTGATTACTATAACTCCAGTTGAAATATTTATTCTTTCCAATAGAATATCTACTGCATTTAGCAAATATAACAACGCTTTATGCATTTCATAAAGAAAAAAGTTCTAAGTGCAGACGAAAATGATATAAGTGATATTTTGGATTATTGTTGTTTAGTGGATGTCACCAAGTATTCATAGAACATTTATATTTGTGCACTCAAGAATATCAAGCACTCCCAATTGTTTCTCCAGCAATGCCTTGAAATAAATTTAGAAAACTAAAAAAAATCATGTTATATATAATACCAACTTGAAATTAGGAGATAAATTGGGAAAAATATATCCCTTTTATGCAAATTGGAAAAACTTTCAGCAGTCTAGTATATTTCATTCAAAATTGGGAATAGAAGAATCTATGGTACTCTAATACGGTCATCATTCGGTTAAAATATTTATACGGAGCAAACCAATACAGCTTGGTTTTAAAACATCGCTTTTGAGTTCTAGCAGCGATTATCCATATGCTATGAGAGTGAATGAATATGATTCGAATAAAACCAAAAATTTACTCTGACCGAAAACCTCGTACACATTGCTCTGAGTCTTTATGACAATCAGATGCGCATTATTTTGTGCCATTAATATAAGTACGATGTGCTGTATGCCAGAAGCCAAAAATGTTTTGGATGTGAGAAAAGACTGTATAAGAAAAGCTTTCCTAACTACCATGGATAGTAGAAGAAATGTAGAAGATAAATACTAAGGACAATAATAATTTTTTTTTTCTTATTTTAAGAAATTTTGTTAAGATTTCTTTTTTAGAAATTTCCCATTGCATTGTTTTTGCTTTCATTTATATGATTATTGACTGTGCTAAAATTAAAAGCACATTATTATAATTTTATTATGCTGTTTTAATAATTTTCTTACGATTCTGATAAATATTTGTAATTTTTTAATAAAATTATTTCTGCTCTGAATATATATATTTTTTATTTGTAACAAAGTGCTTTTCTGGGAAAGTTTCCTTCTGGTTCTTTGCATTTTTTGTCGGAATTTTGAGCACAATGAAGTCTCGACTGGTGAATCCCGGCTATTTTCTGCTTAACCTGTGTTATTTAATAACTTTTATAACTTTACCTGTAATGTTAAAAATATAAGGCATAGAAGTTGAAATTTCAATTTTAATATCGTTAATCATATTTTATAAAAACACGTGAAAAAAACTAAGCGTTTCCCGCCAATGTTCCATTTTTGGAGCATGTTATAAATCATGCCCAAATTTTTTTTTTTTTTTTGAAAAAACAAAATACGCATTGTTCTTATGTTTGAGTTTTAATGCTATCTTTACCAGTAAATAGTTTATGTTATCTTTCAATCATAGTGCGGCGTTTAAAAGGTTAATATGGTATAGTCTAGCAATAAAGTTTCCTTGTTTTAGAGTAACAAAATTTCTTTGTTCCTGGTTCTGCGATGAAATATTCTTGTTGTTTGCTTTGTCAACAATACCGTATGATGAAACAATATCGCATGTTCCAGCAATACAGTATCCTTGTTGTTTGAATAGTCCAATAATAGCGTACTGTCCGGCAATAACATTTTTTGTTATTGGTGTCACAATATCCTTGTTGTTTGCATTGTCCAACATTTGCCTACGGTCCGGCAATAACGTTTTTTCTTTGGTTATGCACTAAAGTATCCTTGTTGTCCAACAATAGCGTACGGTCCGGCAATAAGGTTTCTTGGTTGCTGATCCGCAATAAAGTATCCTTGTTGTTTTCTTGTTCCAAAAATAGTGTATGATGTATTAATATGGCATGATCCAGCAATAAAGTATCCTTGTTGCAGAGCAATACAATTCCTTTGTTCTTGGTTCTGCGATGAAGTATCCTTGTTATTTGCTTTGTCCAACAATGCCGTATACGGAAAAAATACAACTTTTTCCAGCACTAAAGTATCCTTGTTGTTTGCATGGTTCAACATTAGCGTACTGTCCGAAAATAACGTTTCTTTGCTGCAATAATGTATCCCTGAGGTCCAACAACAACGTACGGTACGGGAATAACGTTTGTTTGTTGTTGGTCCTGCAATAAAGTATCCTTGTTGTCCAACAACAGCATACGGTCCGGCAATAACGTATCTTTGTTGTTGGTCCCGCAATAAAGTATCCTTCTTGTTTGTATGGTCCAACAATATCGTACGGTCCGACAATAACGTTTCCTTGTTGTTGGTCCAGCAATAAAATATCTTTATGTCCAACAATAGCTTACAGTCCGGCAATAACGTTTCAATGTTGTTACTCCTGCAATACAGTATCCCTGCTGTTTGCTTGTTCCAAAAATAATGTATGGTCCATTGATATGGCATGGTGAAGCAATAAATTATCCTTGTTGCAGAGAATAAAATCTCTTTGTTCGTGGTCCTGCGATGAAGTATTCTTGTTGCTTGCTTTGTCCAACAACACCGTATAATGCTACAATACCGCATTTTCAAGCAATAAAGTAGCCTTCATGTTTGCATGGCCCAACAATAGCGTACGGCCCGGCAATAACAGTTGTTTCTTCTTGGTCCTGCAATAAAGTATCCTTATTGTCCAACAATAGCATGCGGTCCGGCAATAACGTTTCAATGTTCTTCGTCCTGCAATAAAGGATCCTTGTTGTTTGATAGTTGCAAAAATAGTGTATGGTCCATTAATATGTTATAGTCCTGCAATAAAGTATATTTCTTGTTTGCTTTGTCCAACAATGCCGTACGTTGAAATAATACCGCATGTTAAAGCAATAAAGTACACTTGTTGTTTGCATGGTCCAACAACAGCGTACGGTCCTTCAAAATTGTTTCATTGTTGTTGGGCATGCAATAAAGTATCCTTGTTGTCCAACAATAGCGTACGGTCCGTCAATAAAGTTTCTTTGTTATTTTTCCTGCAATAAAATATCCTTATTGTCCAACAATTGCCTACCGTCCGGCAATAACGTTTCTTTGTTGTTGATCCTCCAATAAAGCATCCTTGTTGTCCAACAATAGCGTACGGTCCTTTAATAACGTTTCATTGTTTTTGGTCCCGCAATACAGTAACCTTGTTGTTTGCATGATCCAACAATAGAGTACTGTCCTGCAATAACGTTTCTTTGTTGTTGATCCTGAAATAAAGTATCATAGTTGAGCAACAATAGTATACGGTCCAGCAATAATGTTTCACTGTTGTTCGGATCTGTAATAAAGTATCCTTGTTGTTTACTTGTTTTTAAAAAAGTGTATAGTTCATTAACATTTTACACGTGAATATTCTATAAATGGAACATCAACTTTAAAATTTTACAAAAAATACAATTTTATTCGTATTACTCTATAAAAATTATTATTTAAAAGGAAAGTATAGATTTTTTTTTCTTGCGCTGATGTTACATTGATAAAATAAATAGTGTCTAGGGGAAAAATCGCAGTTTCTGTCTTTTTTTAGACTTTTAGTCAGACAAAATTAAAAAAATTCATGTAAAATTCAAAATTCAACAAACGGTTTTAGTAACTAAGTGAAAGTAATAAAAAATTATCATTTTATCGTAGAACACAGTTTATAAAAAAAAAATTAATTTTTATTGTTTCTTTTAGATAACAAATTTGCAATTTCCAGAAATAGAACATTGGCATTTAAAGGTTTAATTTTTAACACGATAATGTTCTTTGATTACACTGCATATAAGTACTGATAAAAAGCATCCGAATACTAGACATTTTAGTAAATGTCGACGAAAGATGTATTTACGATTTTGATCTACATTATTCCCTTGCACACCCTGAACCCCCACATGGCTGCCATAGAAAAATACGTGTGTTTGTTGATAGTTAGGCGTTGTTTTTGACTCAAATTAAGAGCCAAGATAGAATCGGAAAGGTGATATTTGAAAATAAGAAATTCTTATTATTTTACTTCCTTGTGTGATTTTTTTCAGTTAGTCAGGATAAGTCACACAGAACAGATGTCTCATTCAACACCTTTTTGTACAGTAAAAGAGGCACTTGAATATTTTTATGAATTATCGGATGATTTTGAAGAAGAATGCATTTGTATTTGTCAACTATTTCCCGAAAAAAAAATGGATTTTTAATAGATGTGGAAAATGTAAATGAGGACATTTTTAACCTGTTCTGCCGGCAGATGTTTGTGTTGTAATTGAAATGGGTACACAAGTAGATGACAACGAAATTTCTAATGAAAAGGGATTTGATCTTGAAGTATCATCAACGTCAAAATGAAGACTGAATTTGAAGCGAAAACTAATGTCGACAGAAAAAAATATCCAACATCGCGTAAAAAAAGCACATCTTGAAAAATTTCTAAAAAATAATATCTTTGCAAATATTTCTGAAATGTTTCCTCAGTTGATTACTATAACTCCAGTTGAAATATTTATTCTTTCCAATAGAATATCTACTGCATTTAGCAAATATAACAACGCTTTATGCATTTCATAAAGAAAAAATTTCTAAGTGCAGACGAAAATGATATAAGTGATATTTTGGATTATTGTTGTTTAGTGGATGTCACCAAGTATTCATAGAACATTTATATTTGTGCACTCAAGAATATCAAGCACTCCCAATTGTTTCTCCAGCAATGCCTTGAAATAAATTTAGAAAACTAAAAAAAATCATGTTATATATAATACCAACTTGAAATTAGGAGATAAATTGGGAAAAATATATCCCTTTTATGCAAATTGGAAAAACTTTCAGCAGTCTAGTATATTTCATTCAAAATTGGGAATAGACGAATCTATGGTACTCTAATACGGTCATCATTCGGTTAAAATATTTATACGGAGCAAACCAATACAGCTTGGTTTTAAAACATCGCTTTTGAGTTCTAGCAGCGATTATCCATGTGCTATGAGAGTGAATGAATATGATTCGAATAAAACCAAAAATTCACTCTGACCGAAAACCTCGTACACATTGCTCTGAGTCTTTATGACAATCAGATGCTAAGCGTTTCCCGCCAATGTTCCATTTTTGGAGCATGTTATAAATCATGCCCATTTTTTTTTTTGAAAAAACAAAATACCCACAGTTCTTATGTTTGAGTTTTAATGCGATCTTTACCAATAAATAGTTTATGTTATCTTTCAATCATAGTGCGGCGTTTAAAAGGTTAATATGGTATAGTCCAGCAATAAAGTATCCTTGTTTTAGAGTAACAAAATTTCTTTGTTCCTGGTTCTGCGATGAAATATTCTTGTTGATTGCTTTGTCAACATTACCGTATGATGAAACAATATCGCATGTTCCAGCAATACATTATCCTTGTTGTTTGAATAGTCGAATAATAGCGTACTGTCCCCAATAACATTTTTTGTTATTGGTGTCACAAAATCCTTGTTCTTTGCATTGTCCAACATTTGCCTACGGTCCGGCTATAACGTTTTTTCTTTGGTTATGCACTAAAGTATCCTTGTTGTCCAACAATAGCGTACGGTCCGGCAATAAGGTTTCTTGGTTGCTGATCCGCAATAAAGTATCCCTGTTGTTTTCTTGTTCCAAAAATAGTGTATGTTGTATTAATATGGCATGATCCAGCAATAAAATATCCTTGTTGCAGAGCAATAAAATTCCTTTGTTCTTTGTTCTGCGATGAAGTATCCTTGTTATTTGCTTTGTCCAACAATGCCGTATACGGAAAAATACAACATTTTCCAGCAATAAAGTATCCTTGTTGTTTGCATGGTTCAACAATAGCGTACTGTCCGACAATAACGTTTCTTTGCTGCAATAATGTATCCCTGAGGTCCAAAAACAACGTACGGTACGGGAATAACGTTTGTTTGTTGTTGGTCCTGCAATAAAGTATCCTTGTTGTCCAACAACAGCATACGGTCCGGCAATAACGTGTCTTTGTTGTTGGTCCCGCAATAAAGTATCCTTCTTGTTTGCATGGTCCAACAATAGCGTACGGTCCGACAATAACATTTCCTTGTTGTTGGTTCAGCAATAAAATATCTTTAAGTCCAATAATAGCGTACAGTCCGGCAATCACATTTCAATGTTGTTGGTCCTGCAATAAAGTATCCCTGCTGTTTGCTTGTTCCAAAAATAATGTATGGTCCATTAATATGGCATGTGAAGCAATAAATTATCCTTGTTGCAGAGAATAAAATTTCTTTGTTCGTGGTCCTGCGATGAAGTATTCTTGTTGTTTCCTTTGTCCAACAATATCGTATACTGAAACAATACCGCATTTTCAAGCAATAAAGTAGGCTTGAAGTTAGCATGGCTCAACAATAGCATACGGTCCGGCAATAACGTTTCTTTGTTGTTGGTCCTGCAATAAAGTATCCTTGTTGTCCAACAATAGCACACGGTCCTGCAATAACGTTTCATTGTTTTTGGTCCCGCAATAAAGTATCCTTGTTCTTTGTATAGTCCAACAATAGCGCACGGTCTGGCAATAACATTTCTTTCTTCTTGGTCCTGCAATAAAGTATCCTTATTGTCCAACAATAGCATGCAGTCCGGGAATAACGTTTTAATGGTCTTCGTCCTGCAATAAAGGATCCTTGTTGTTTGCTTGTGGCAAAAATAGTGTATGGTCCATTAATATGGTATAGTCCTGCAATAAAGTATCCTTGTGGTTTGCTTTGTCCAACAATGCCGTACATTGAAATAATACCGCATGTTAAGGCAATAAAGTGTACTTGTTTTTTGCATGGTCCAACAACAGAGTACGGTCCTGCAAAAATGTTTCCTTGTTGTTGGTCATGCAATAAAGTATCCTTGTTGTCCAACAATAGCGTGAGGTCCGTCAATAAATTTTCTTTGTTATTTTTCCTGCAATAAAGTATCCTTATTGTCCAACAATTGCCTACGGTCCGGCAATAACGTTTCTTTGTTGTTTATCCTCCAATAAAGCATCCTTGTTGTCCAACAATAGTGTACGGCCCGGTAATAACGTTTCTTTGTTTTTTATCCCGCAATAAAGTAACCTTGTTGTTTGCATGTTCCAACAATAGAGTACTGTCCGGCAATAAAGTTCCTTTGTTGTTGATCCTGCAATAAAGTATCATTGTTGAGCAACAATAGCGTACGGTCCGTCAATAACGTTTCACTGTTGTTGGTTCTGTAATAAAGTATCCTTGTTGTTTACTTGTTTTAAAAATAGTGTAAAGTTCATTAACATTTTACACGTCAATATTCTATAAATGGAACATGAACTTTAAAATTCTACAAAAAATACAATTTTATTCGTATTACTCTATAAAAATTATTATTTAAAAGGAAAGTATAGATTTTTTTTGCGCTGATGTTACATTAATAAAATAAATAGTTTCTAGGGGAAAAAATCGCAGTTTCTGTCTTTTTTTGGCTTTTCGTCAGACAAAATTAAAAAAATTCATATAAAATTCAAAATTCAACAAAGTTTTAGTAACTAAGTGAAAATAATAAAAAATGATCATTTTATTCGTTGAACACACTTTATAAAAAACAAAGATTAATTTTTATTGTTTCTTTTAGATAAAAAATTTGCAATTTCCAGAAATGGAACATTGGCACTTAAAGGTTTAATTTTTAACACGATAATGTTCTTTGATTACACTGCATATAAGTACTGATAAAAAGTATCCGAATTCTAGACATTTTAGTGAATGTCGACGAAAGATGTATTTACGATTTTGATCTACATTATTCCCTTGCACACCCTGAACCCCCACATGGCTGCCATAGAAAAATACGTGTGTTTGTTGATAGTTAGGCGTTGTTTTTGACTCAAATTAAGAGCCAAGATAGAATCGGAAAGGTGATATTTTAAAATAAGAAATTCTTATTCTTTTACTTCCTTGTGTGATTTTTTTCAGTTAGTCAGGATAAGTCACACAGTACAGATGTCTCATTCAACACCCTTTTGTACAGTAAAAGAGGCACTTGAATATTTTTATGAATTATCGGATGATTTTGAAGAAGAATGCATTTGTATTTGTCAAGTATTTCCCGAAAAAAAATTGATGTTTAATAGATGAGGAAAATTTAAATGAGGACATTTTTTAACCTGTTCTGCCGGCAGATGTTTATGGTGAAATTGAAATGGGTACACAATTAGATGACAATGAAATTTCTAATGAAGAGGGATTTGATCTTGAAGTATCATCAACGTCAAAATGAAGACTGATTTTAAAGTGAAAACTAATGTCGACAGAAAAAAATATCCAACATCGCTTAGAAAAAAACACATCTTGAAAAATTTCTAAAAACTAATATCATTGCAAATATTTCTGAAATGTTTCCTCAGTTGATTACTTTATCTTCAGTTGCAATATTTATTCTTTCCAATAGAATATCTACTGCATTTAGCAAATATAATAACGCTTTATGCATTTCATAAAGAAAAAGTTCTAAGTGTAGACGAAAATGATGTAAGTGATATTTTGGATTATTGTTGTTTAGTGGATGTCACCAAGTACTCATAGAAGATTTATATTTGTGCACTCAAGAATATCAGTCACTCCCAATTGTTTCTCCAGCAATGCCTTGAAATAAATTTAGAAAACTAAAATAAATCATGTTATATATAATACCACCTTGAAATTAAGAGATAAATTGGGAAAAATGTATCCCTGTTATGCAAATTGGAAAAACTTTCAGCAGTCTAGTATATTTCACTCAAAATTGGGAATAGACGAATCTATGGTACTCTAATACAGTCATCATTCGGTTAAAAATTTTATACGGAGCAAACCAATACAGCTTGGTTTTAATACATCGGTTTTGAGTTCCAGCAGCGGCTATCCATATGCTAGGAGAGTGAATGAATATGATTCGAATAAAACCAAAAATTCACTCTGACCTTAACCCCGTACACATTACTCTGAGTTGTGCCATTAATATAAGGACGATGTGCTGTATGCCAGAAGCAAAAAACGTTTTGGATGTGAGAAAAGACTGCATGAGAAAAGCTTTCCTAACTACCAGGGACAGTGGAAGAAATGTAGAAGATAAAAAGTAAGGAGAATAATAATTTTTTTCTTTTTTAAGAAATTTTGTTAAGATTTCTTTTTTAAAAATTTCTCATTGTATTGTTTTTGCTTTCATTTATATGATTATTGTCTGTGCTAAAATTAAAAGCACATTATTATAATTTTATTATGCTGTTTTAATAATTTTCTTACGATTCTGATAAATATTTGTAATTTTTTAATAAAATAATTTCTGCTCTGAATATATATATTTTTTATTCATAACAAAGTGCTTTTCTGGGAAAGTTTCCTTCTGTTTCTTTACATCTTTTGTCGGAATTTTGAGCACAATGAAGTCTCGACTGGTGAATCTCGGCTATTTTCTGCTTCACCTGTGTTATTTAATAACTTTTATAACTTTACCTGTAATGTTAAAAATATAAGGCATAGAAGTTGAGATTTCTATTTAAATATCGTTAATCATATTTTATAAAAACACGTGAAAAAAACTAAGCGTTTCCCGCCAATGTTCCATTTTTGGAGCATGCTATAAATCATGCACAAAAATTTTTTTATTTGAAAAAACAAAATACCCATAGTTCTTATGTTTGAGTTTTAATGCGATTTTTACCAATAAATAGTTTATGTTATCTTTCAATCATAGTGCGGCGTTTAAAAGGTTAATATGTTATGGTCCAGCAATAAAGTATCCTTGTTTTAGAGCAACAAAATTTCTTTATTCTTGGTTCTGCGATGAAATATTCTTGTTGTTTGCTTTGTCAACAATACCGTATGATGAAACAATACCGCATGTTCCAGCAATACAGTATCCTTGTTGTTTGCACAGTCCAATAATAGCGTACTGTCCGGCAATAACTTTTTTTTTATTGGTGTCACAATATCCTTGTTGTTTGCATTGTCCAACATTTGCCTATGGTCCGGCAATAACGTTTTTTTTTTAGTTATGCACTAAAGTATCCTTGTTGTCCAAAAATAGCGTACAGTCCGGCAATAAGGTTTCTTTGTTGCTGATCTGCAATAAAGTATCCTTGTTCCAAAAATAGTGTATGGTGTATTAATATGGCATGATCCAGCAATAAAATATCCTTGTTTCAGAGCAATAAAATGCCTTTGTTCTTGGTTCTGCGATGAAGTATCCTTGTTATTTGCTTTGTCCAGCAATGCCGTATACCGAAACAATACAACATATTCCAGTAATAATGTATCCTTGTTGTTTGCATGGTTCAACAATAGCGTACTGTCCGACAATAACGTTTCTTTGCTGCAATTATGTATCCCTGAGGTCCAACAACAACGTACGGTACGGGAATAACGTTTGTTTGTTGTTGGTCATGCAATAAAGTATCCTTGTTGTCCAACAACAGTATACGGTCCAGCAATAACGTGTCTTTGTTGTTGGTCCCGCAATAAAGTATCCTTCTTGTTTGCATGGACCAACAATAGCGTACGATCCGACAATAACGTTTTCTTGTTGTTGGTCCAGCAATAAAATAACTTTAAGTCCAACAATATCGTACAGTCCGGCAATAACATTTCAATGTTGTTGGTCCTGCAATAAAGTATCCCTGCTGTTTCTTGTTCCAAAAATAATGTATGGTCCATTAATATGGCATGGTGAAGCAATAAATTATCCTTGTTGCAGAGAATAAAATTTCTTTGTTCGTGGTCCTGCGATGAAGTATTCTTGATGTTTGCTTTGTCCAACAATACCGTATACTGAAGCAATACCGCATTTTCAAGCAATAAAGTAGCCTTGATGTTTGCATGGCCCAACAATAGCGTACGGTCCGGCAATAACGTTTTTTTTTGTTGGGCCTGCAATGGAGTATCCTTGTTGTCCTACAATATGGTTAGGCCAGGCAATAACGTTTCTTTGTTGTTGGTCCTGCAATAAAGTATCCTTGTTGTCCAACAATAGCATACGGTCCTGCAATAACGTTTCATTGTTTTTGATCCCGCAATAAAGTATCCTTGTTCTTTGTATAGTCCAACAATAGCGTACGGTCTGGCAATAACATTTCTTTCTTCTTGGTCCTGCAATAAAGTATCCTTATTGTCCAACAATAGCATGCCGTCCGGCAATAACGTTTCAATGTTCTTCGTCCTGCAATAAAGGATCCTTGTTGTTTGCTTGTTGCAAAAATAGTGTATGATCCATTAATATGATATAGTCCTGCAATAACGTATCCTTGTTGTTTGCTTTGTCCAACAATGCCGTACGTTGAAATAATACCACATGTTAAAGCAATAAAGTATACTTGTTGTTTGCATGGTCCAACAACAGCGTACGGTCCTGCAAAAATGTTTCGTTGTTGTTGGTCATGCAATAAAGTATACTTGTTGTCCAACAATAGCGTACGGTCCGCCAATAAAGTATCTTTGTTATTTTTCCTGCAATAAAGTATCCTTATTGTCCAACAATTGCCTACGGTCCGGCAATAACGTTTCTTTGTTGTTGGTCCCGCAATAAAGTATCCTTGTTGTTTACACGTTCAATCCGAACTGCGATGGCATATGGCATCCAAAATGGGTTCACTGCATACAAATTAAATTTTGTTATGGCTTTTGTAATTGGTGATTTAAAGGAAGAAATATACATGGAATTACCTGAACGTTTTAAAAAGGAATCTAATGCGGATAAAAATGGTTTATTTAAAAAAAGCTTTTGTATCAAACAATCAGGTCGACAATGGTTAAAAAAATTAGATGAAATTTGAAACAAATGAAATTTGAATCACTTAATGCTGATAAATGTTTGTATTTTTCTAAATCTTCCATTGAAGCTATTATCATTGTTTATGCTGATGATCTCATAATTCTTACTAAATGTAAAGAAGATTATCAATATATTAGAGATGAATTAGCAAAACCATTTAAAATGAATTATTTAGGTCTCTTGCACTATTGTTTGGGCATAGAATGTATGCAAAACTGGGATAATATTAAAATTACTCAAAAGAAGTACACTGGAGACATTCTTAATAAATTTAAAATGCAAGAATCCAAACCAATATGTACTCATTTTCATAAGAATGTGAAACTTAATAGATATATGTATCCCAAAACCTAAGAAGAAAAATCTGAAATGAGTAATAATCTCTATCGTCAACTAATAGGATACCATATGTATTTATCAGTTGGTACTAGACCTGAAATAACTCATGCTGTGAATTTCCTAAGTCAATTTAACAACAATCCAGGTGAATCTCATAGGATATGTAAAAGGAACCCAAGATCAAGGTCTGATCTTTAAGCGTGATGCTGAATCCTTAACCCGAGAGTAGTCGCGACATTTTTTAGAACGTTAGTAGTCGTGTTCGGTCCATTTGCGGCGTTACCAGCAGGCCGAAAACGAAGGGGAAACTTGCCGGTGTTATCAGATGATCGAAAACGGATAACGTAGGGTGAAAATATTGACTGAACTTTAAAAGATTACAGCAATTATTCATTTTACAACATTTTACAGCAATTATTTATTTCACAATATTTTACAGCAATTATTTATTTCGCTTGAGTATATATTCAGTTGGCATCTAGATAAGTGTTTTTAATAACTCTTTCTTCGTTTTGCATAAATACTTAAAAGTAAATAGTAAATGATTTGATTGAATTTCTGATGTTACTATGAATCAATAATTAGTAGGAAAACATATACGATTATGAATCTAAATTCGTGATAGGGGTTTTTTATTTATTTATTTTTATTTTTTTATTTTATTTTTATTATTATTTTTTTTTTTTTGAAGGACATAATCAGAGTCAGGTAGAATTTTATGATACTCCGGCACTCAATATCCATTTAATAAAATAAAATAAATAAATTTAGCATCAATATACTACACTGACATTAAACTGAACAATTAAACTGAAAATAAAAATGGAACCTATGACATGCAACACAAAAACCAAATACAATACCACTAATTTACCAGCATATTATATATATATATATATATATATATATATATATATATATATATATATAATAAAGAAAAAGGTAAAAAATACTTAACTTCGAAATTATAAATGTAAATTTTGTAACTAAGTTTTATTTATTTATTTTGTGGGATGTCTGTGTGTGTATGAGGAGGGAGAGGAGGGGGGGGGGGGTCTCTCGAGATTTTGTGATTAAATCCATTTTTCAAATGTAAATGCACGATTTGTAGTTTTTGTACTTATTTCAGGGTGGGAGCAGCGCCCTTGAATAAAAACTCTGGATACGAACTTCGCTTATATAAAGTAAATAATAAATAAGTTATTGAAATTATATATTTAATTTAAATACATTTGCAATTGTAGATTTAAATCCTAAGATGGATAAATTATTTTAATTAATAGAACCATTGAAAGGTTCATCTTAATAGGGATGTATTTTACAGCAACTATTTAATTAAAATAAGTATTCAGTTGCACATTTCATAATAAGGTATTAATATTATAATTTATTGTTTTATAATAACATTCATTAAAATAATAAAAACAATAAGAAAATTTTCTCCGAAATTATAAATATGCAGCAATAATTTAATTTAAATGAATTTTCTCTCATATTCTGGAAAACATTATTCTGAAAAATAGTTTGAACAATTGATGAAGGACAGCAAATTTAAATTTGTTAGATACCGCCCCCAAGCCTCTATTGGATTTCAATAATAATAATAATAATAATAAAAACATTTTCTGCGGCATTATTTAAAAAAAAAAATGTGTTTTTACTTACAGTATGAAAATTTAAAAATAGATAAATTTTAGAAAAATACTTAAAATATTTTTTTTAAATCATAGTATAAACATTCACTGAATTATCCAAAAGAGATTTTTATTTCGTAATTGCTAACCTACATTATAAAATTCTCATTATTTTTCTTATTGTACAAATAAATTATATGTATGTTCTTCACAGATATACATACAACATTTCTGAGAAAATTGTTTTGTCTTTCAAATTTAATTTATTGTACAAAAACAATACTTTTCAGATTTTGGAAATACGGCAATTTTTTTACTGATTCCCACAAAATTCTCTTCTCTTTTTTTTTAATGGTTTGGTAGTGCTATTGCCTGTTTTCTTTCATTTATATGTTCCGGTAATAAATGGAAAGCAAGTTCTTTGAAATAATGATGATGAATTTCCCTTTTTTTCCATATTTAAACGATTGTCAATTTGAGAATTTATTCCCGCAATATTTCACAATGAAAAAAAAAAATGTAAGTGACGATCCATCAGTTTTTTGTGCGAACTGACTTCACAACTAATATAATCAAACAATTTTAATTCACATTCCAAAAGTAAAAAAGTATTCTATGAACGGGTAAAATAGCAGATAGAAAGAAAGACGAAATAACAACAGCCAGACAGTCCGGACTTCGGAGAAACTTTCCCCCACAGATTTCGCGTAAATGGGAAAGGATGAACACGAGGGGGAAAATTCAACTAACGCAAGTGGTCGCAACGCGGTCATTTAGACCGATTGAAACTTAAGAATGTGATAAAATGCTAAGAAATAGCAGGAATGACTTGCAATTTTACTACACAAGAGTGTGAACACTCAAGGTCAGCTACCAATACCCAAGGTCAGCTACCAAGGTCAGCTAAAATATTCCTATAAAATTCAAAATTCAACAAACGGTTTTAGTAACTAAGTGAAAGTAATAAAAAATGATCATTTTATCGTAGAACACAGTTTATAGAAAAAAAAATTAATTTTTATTGTTTCTTTTAGATAACAAATTTGCAATTTCCAGAAATAGAACATTGACATTTAAAGGTTTAATTTTTAACACGATAATGTTCTTTGATTACACTGCATATAAGTACTGATAAAAAGCATCCGAATACTAGACATTTTAGTAAATGTCGACGAAAGATGCATTTACGATTTTGATCTACATTATTCCCTTGCACACCCTGAACCCCCACATGGCTGCCATAGAAAAATACGTGTGTTTTTTTATAGTTAGGCGTTGTTTTTGACTCAAATTAAGAGCCAAGATAGAATCGGAAAGGTGATATTTGAAAATAAGAAATTCTTATTATTTTACTTCCTTCTGTGATTTTTTTCAGTTAGTCAGGATAAGTCACACAGAACAGATGTCTCATTCAAAACCCTTCTGTACAGTAAAAGAGGCACTTGAATATTTTTATGAATTATCGGATGATTTTGAAGAAGAATGCATTTGCATTTGTCAATTATTTCCCGAAAAAAAATGGATGTTTATTAGATGAGGACAATGTAAATGAGGACATTTTTTAACATGTTCTGCCGGCAGATGTTTGTGGTGAAATTGAAATGGGTACACAAGTAGATGACAATGAAATTTCTAATGAAAAGGGATTTGATCTTGTAGTATCATCAACGTCAAAATGAAGACTGAATTTGAAGCGAAAACTAATGTCGACAGAAAAAAATATCCAACATCGCTTAAAAAAAAGCACATTTTAAAAAATTTCTAAAAACTAATATCATTGCAAATATTTCTGAAATGTTTCCTCAGTTGATTACTTTAACTCCAGTTGAAATATTTATTCTTTCCAATAGAATATCTACTGCATTTAGCAAATATAACAACGCTTTATGCATTTCATAAAGAAAAAAGTTCTAAGTGTAGACGAAAATGATATAAGTGATATTTTGGATTATTGTTGTTTAGTGGGTGTCGCCAAGTACTCATAGAAGATTTATATTTTTCCACTCAAGAATATCAATCACTCCCAATTGTTTCTCCAGCAATGCCTTGAAATAAATTTAGAAAACTAAAAAAAAAATCATGTTATATATAATACAACCTTGAAATTAGGAGATAAATTGGGAAAAATATATCCCTTTTATGCAAATTGGCAAAACTTTCAGCAGTCTAGTATATTTCTTTCAAAATTGGGAATAGACGAATCTATGGTACTCTAATACGGTCATCGTTCGGTTAAAATATGTATACGGAGCAAACCAATACAGCCTGGTTTTAAAACATCGGTTTTGAGTTCTAGCAGCGATTATCCATATGCTATGAGAGTGAATGAATATGATTCGAATAAAACCAAACATTCACTCTGACCGAAAACCTCGTACACATTGCTCTGAGTCTTTATGACAATCAGATGCGCATTATTTTGTGCCATTAATATAAGTACGATGTGCTGTATGCCAGAAGCCAAAAATGTTTTGGATGTGAGAAAAGACTGCATAAGAAAAGCTTTCCTAACTACCATGGATGGTAGAAGAAATGTAGAAGATTAAAACTAAGGACAATAATATTTTTTTTTCTTATTTTAAGAAATTTTGTTAAGATTTCTTTTTTAAAAATTTCTCATTGTATTGTTTTTGCTTTCATTTATATGATTATTGACTGTGCAATTAAAAGCACATTATTATAATTTTATTATGCTGTTTTAATAATTTTCTTACGATTCTGATAAATATTTGTAATTTTTTAATAAAATTATTTCTGCTCTGAATATATATATTTTTTATTTGTAACAAAGTGCTTTTCTGGGAAAGTTTCCTTCTGGTTCTTTACATTTTTGTCGGAATTTTGAGCACAATGAAGTCTCGACTGGTGAATCCCGGCTATTTTCTGCTTAACCTGTGTTATTTAATAACTTTTATAACTTTACCTGTAATGTTAAAAATATAAGGCATAGAAGTTGAAATTTCAATTTTAATATCGTTAATCATATTTTATAAAAACACGTGAAAAAAACTAAGCGTTTCCCGCCAGTGTTCCATTTTTGGAGCATGTTATAAATCATGCCCAAATTGTTTTTTTTTTTGAAAAAACAAAATACGCATTGTTCTTATGTTTGAGTTTTAATGCTATCTTTACCAGTAAATAGTTTATGTAATCTTTCAATCATAGTGCGGCGTTTAAAAGGTTAATATGGTATAGTCTAGCAATAAAGTTTCCTTGTTTTAGAGTAACAAAATTTCTTTGTTCCTGGTTCTGCGATGAAATATTCTTGTTGTTTGCTTTGTCAACAATACCGTATGATGAAACAATATCGCATGTTCCAGCAATACAGTATTCTTGTTGTTTGAATAGTCCAATAATAGCGTACTGTCCGGCAATAACATTTTTTGTTATTGGTGTCACAATATCCTTGTTGTTTGCATTGTCCAACATTTGCCCACGGTCCGGCAATAACGTTTTTTCTTTGGTTATGCACTAAAGTATCCTTGTTGTCCAACAATAGCGTACGATCCGGCAATAAGGTTTCTTGGTTGCTGATCCGCAATAAAGTATCCTTGTTGTTTTCTTGTTCCAAAAATAGTGTATGATGTATTAATAGGGCATGATCCAGCAATAAAGTATCCTTGTTGCAGAGCAATACAATTCCTTTGTTCTTGGTTCTGCGATGAAGTATCCTTGTTATTTGCTTTGTCCAACAATGCCGTATACGGAAAAAATACAACTTTTTCCAGCAATAAAGTATCCTTGTTGTTTGCATGGTTCAACATTAGCGTACTGTCCGACAATAATGTTTCTTTGCTGCAATAATGTATCCCTGAGGTCCAACAACAACGTACGGTACGGGAATAACGTTTGTTTGTTATTGGTCCTGCAATAAAGTATCCTTGTTGTCCAACAACAGCATACGGTCCGGCAATAACGTATCTTTGTTGTTGGTCCCGCAATAAAGTATCCTTCTTGTTTGTATGGTCCAACAATATCGTACGGTCCGACAATAACGTTTCCTTGTTGTTGGTCCAGCAATAAAATATCTTTATGTCCAACAATAGCTTACAGTCCGGCAATAACGTTTCAATGTTGTTGGTCCTGCAATACAGTATCCCTGCTGTTTGCTTGTTCCAAAAATAATGTATGGTCCATTGATATGGCATGGTGAAGCAATAAATTATCCTTGTTGCAGAGAATAAAATCTCTTTGTTCGTGGTCCTGCGATGAAGTATTCTTGTTGTTTGCTTTGTCCAACAACACCGTATAATGCAACAATACCGCATTTTCAAGCAATAAAGTAGCCTTGATGTTTGCATGGCCCAACAATAGCGTACGGCCCGGCAATAAAGTTTTTTGTTGTTGGTCCTGCAATAAAGTATCCTTGTTGTCCAACAATAGCATACGGTCCTGCAATAACGTTTCTTTGTTTTTTGTCCCGCAATAAAGTATCCTTGTTCTTTGTATAGTCCAACAATAGCGTACGGTCTGGCAATAACATTTGTTTCTTCTTGGTCCTGCAATAAAGTATCCTTATTGTCCAACAATAGCAAGCGGGCCGGCAATAACGTTTCAATGTTGTTCGTCCTGCAATAAAATATCCTTGTTGTTTGCTTGTTGCAAAAATAGTGTATGGTCCATTAATATGGTATAGTCCTGCAATAAAGTATATTTGTTGTTTGCTTTTTCCAACAATGCCGTACGTTGAAATAATACCGCATGTTAAAGCAATAAAGTACACTTGTTGTTTGCATGGTCCAACAACAGCGTACGGTCCTGCAAAAATGTTTCATTGTTGTTGGTCATGCAATAAAGTATCCTTGTTGTCCAACAATGGCGTACGGTCCGTCAATAATGTTTCTTTGTTATTTTTCCTGCAATAAAGTATCCTTATTTTCCAACAAATGCCTACGGTCCGGCAATAAAGTTTCTTTGTTTTTGATCCTCCAATAAAGCATCCTTGTTGTCCAACAATTGCGTACGGCCCGGTAATAACGTTTCTTTGTTTTTGGTCCCGCAATAAAGTAACCTTGTTGTTTGCATGATCCAACAATAGAGTACTGTCCTGCAATAACGTTTCTTTGTTGTTGATCCTACAATAAAGTATCATTGTTGAGCAACAATAGCGTACGGTCCGGCAATAACGTTTCACTGTTGTTGGTTCTGTAATAAAGTACCTTGTTGTTTACTTGTTTTAAAAATAGTGTATAGTTCATTAACATTTTACACGTGAATATTCTATAAATGGAACATCAACTTTAAAATTTTACAAAAAATACAATTTTATTCGTATTACTCTATAAATATTATTATTTAAAAGGAAAGTATAGATTTTTTTTTATTTATTTATTTTTTTTTTTTTTGCGCTGATGTTACATTGATAAAATAAATAGTGTCTAGGGGAAAAAATCGCAGTTTCTTTTTTTTTTTAGACTTTTCGTCAGACAAAATTAAAAAAATTCATATAAAATTCAAAATTCAACAAACGGTTTTAGTAACTAACTGAAAGTAATAAAAAATGATCATTTTATCGTAGAACACAGTTTATAAAAATAAAAAAAAGATTAATTTTTATTGTTTATTTTAGATAACAAATTTGCAATTTCCATAAATGTAACATTGGCATTTAAAGGTTTAATTTTTAACACGATAATGTTCTTTGATTACACTGCATATAAGTACTGATAAAAAGCATCCGAATACTAGACCTTTTAGTAAATGTCGACGAAGGATGTACTTACGATTTTGATCTACATTATTCCCTTGCACACCCTGAATCCCCACATGGCTGCCATAGAAAAATACGTGTGTTTTTTGATAGTTAGGCGTTGTTTTTGACTCACATTAAGAGCCAAGATAGAATCGGAAAGGTGATATTTGAAAATAAGAAATTCTTATTCTTTTACTTCCTTGTGTGATTTTTTTCAGTTAGTCAGGCTAAGTCACACAGAACTGATGTCTCATTCAAAACCCTTCTGTACAGTAAAAGAGGCACTTGAATATTTTTATGAATTATCGGATGATTTTGAAGAAGAATGCATTTGCATTTGTCAACTATTTCCGAAAAAAAAATGGATGTTTAATAGATGAGGAAAATGTAAATGAGGACATTTTTTAACCTGTTATGCCGGCAGATGTTTGTGGTGAAATTGAAATGGGTACACAAGTAGATGACAACGAAATTTCTAATGAAAAGGGATTTGATCTTGTAGTATCATCAACGTCAAAATGAAGACTGAATTTGAAGCGAAAACTAATGTCGACAGAAAAAAATATCCAACATCGCTTAAAAAATAGCACATCTTGAAAAATTTCTAAAAACTAATATCATTGCAAATATTTCTGAAATGTTTCCTCAGTTGATTACTTTAACTCCAGTTGAAATATTTATTCTTTCCAATAGAATATCTACTGCATTTAGCAAATATAACAACGCTTTATGCATTTAATAAAGAAAAAAGTTCTAAGTGTAGACGAAAATGATATAAGTGATATTTTGGATTATTGTTGTTTAGTGGATGTCACCAAGTACTCATAGAAGATTTATATTTTTGCACTCAAGAATATCAATCACTCCCAATTGTTTCTCCAGCAATGCCTTGAAATAAATTTAGAAAACTAAAAAAAAATCATGTTATATAAAATACCACCTTGAAATTAGGAGATAAATTGGGAAAAATATATCCCTTTTATGCAAATTGGAAAAACTTTCAGCAGTCTAGTATATTTCATTCAAAATTGGGAATAGACGAATCTATGGTACTCTAATACGGTCATCATTCGGTTAAAATATGTATACGGAGCAAACCAATACAGCCTGGTTTTAAAACATCGGTTTTGAGTTCTAGCAGCGATTATCCATATGCTATGAGAGTGAATGAATATGATTCGAATAAAACCAAACAATCACTCTGACCGAAAACCTCGTACACATTGCTCTGAGTCTTTATGACAATCAGATGCGCATTATTTTGTGCCATTAATATAAGTACGATGTGCTGTATGCCAGAAGCCAAAAATGTTTTGGATGTGAGAAAAGACTGTATAAGAAAAGCTTTCCTAACTACCATGGATAGTAGAAGAAATGTAGAAGATAAATACTAAGGACAATAATATTTTTTTTTTCTTATTTTAAGAAATTTTGTTAAGATTTCTTTTTTAGAAATTTCCCATTGTATTGTTTTTGCTTTCATTTATATGATTATTGACTGTGCTAAAATTAAAAGCACATTATTATAATTTTATTATGCTGTTTTAATAATTTTCTTACGATTCTGATAAATATTTGTAATTTTTTAATAAAATTATTTCTGCTCTGAATATATATATTTTTTATTTGTAACAAAGTGCTTTTCTGGGAAAGTTTCCTTCTGGTTCTTTACATTTTTTGTCGGAATTTTGAGCACAATGAAGTCTCGACTGGTGAATCCCGGCTATTTTCTGCTTAACCTGTGTTATTTAATAACTTTTATAACTTTACCTGTAATGTTAAAAATATAAGGCATAGAAGTTGAAATTTCAATTTTAATATCGTTAATCATACTTTATAAAAACACGTGAAAAAAACTAAGCGTTTCCCGCCAATGTTCCATTTTTGGAGCATGTTATAAATCATGCCCAAATTGTTTTTTTTTTGAAAAAACAAAATACGCATTGTTCTTATGTTTGAGTTTTAATGCTATCTTTACCAGTAAATAGTTTATGTAATCTTTCAATCATAGTGCGGCGTTTAAAAGGTTAATATGGTATAGTCTAGCAATAAAGTTTCCTTGTTTTAGAGTAACAAAATTTCTTTGTTCCTGGTTCTGCGATGAAATATTCTTGTTGTTTGCTTTGTCAACAATACTGTATGATGAAACAATATCGCATGTTCCAGCAATACAGTATCCTTGTTGTTTGAATAGTCCAATAATAGCGTACTGTCCGGCAATAACATTTTTTGTTATTGGTGTCACAATATCCTTGTTGTTTGCATTGTCCAACATTTGCCTACGGTCCGGCAATAACGTTTTTTCTTTGGTTATGCACTAAAGTATCCTTGTTGTCCAACAATAGCGTACGGTCCGGCAATAAGGTTTCTTGGTTGCTGATCCGCAATAAAGTATCCTTGTTGTTTTCTTGTTCCAAAAATAGTGTATGATGTATTAATATGGCATGATCCAGCAATAAAGTATCCTTGTTGCAGAGCAATACAATTCCTTTGTTCTTGGTTCTGCGATGAAGTATCCTTGTTATTTGCTTTGTCCAACAATGCCGTATACGGAAAAAATACAACTTTTTCCAGCAATAAAGTATCCTTGTTGTTTGCATGGTTCAACATTAGCGTACTGTCCGACAATAACGTTTCTTTGCTGCAATAATGTATCCCTGAGGTCCAACAACAACGTACGGTACGGGAATAACGTTTGTTTGTTGTTGGTCCTGTAATAAAGTATCCTTGTTGTCCAACAACAGCATACGGTCCGGCAATAACGTATCTTTGTTGTTGGTCCCGCAATAAAGTATCCTTCTTGTTTGTATGGTCCAACAATATCGTACGGTCCGACAATAACGTTTCCTTGTTGTTGGTCCAGCAATAAAATATCTTTATGTCCAACAATAGCTTACAGTCCGGCAATAACGTTTCAATGTTGTTACTACTGCAATACAGTATCTCTGCTGTTTGCTTGTTCCAAAAATAATGTATGGTCCATTGATATGGCATGGTGAAGCAATAAATTATCCTTGTTGCAGAGAATAAAATCTCTTTGCTCGTGGTCCTGCGATGAAGTATTCTTGTTGCTTGCTTTGTCCAACAACACCGTATAATGCAACAATACCGCATTTTCAAGCAATAAAGTAGCCTTGATGTTTGCATGGCCCAACAATAGCGTACGGCCCGGCAATAACAGTTGTTTCTTCTTGGTCCTGCAATAAAGTATCCTTATTGTCCAACAATAGCATGCGGTCCGGCAATAACGTTTCAATGTTATTCGTCATGCAATAAAGGATCCTTGTTGTTTGATTGTTGCAAAAATAGTGTATGGTCCATTAATATGGTATAGTCCTGCAATAAAGTATATTTCTTGTTTGCTTTGTCCAACAATGCCGTACGTTGAAATAATACCGCATGTTAAAGCAATAAAGTACACTTGTTGTTTGCATGGTCCAACAACAGCGTACGGTCCTTCAAAATTGTTTCATTGTTGTTGGGCATGCAATAAAGTATCCTTGTTATCCAACAATAGCGTACGGTCCGTCAATAAATTTTCTTTGTTATTTTTCCTGCAATAAAATATCCTTATTGTCCAACAATTGCCTACCGTCCGGCAATAACGTTTCTTTGTTGTTGATCCTCCAATAAAGCATCCTTGTTGTCCAACAATAGCGTACGGTCCTTTAATAACGTTTCATTGTTTTTGGTCCCGCAATACAGTAACCTTGTTGTTTGCATGATCCAACAATAGAGTACTGTCCTGCAATAACGTTTCTTTGTTGTTGATCCTGCAATAAATTATCATTGTTGAGCAACAATAGTGTACGGTCCAGCAATAATGTTTCACTGTTGTTCGGATCTGTAATAAAGTATCCTTGTTGTTTACTTGTTTTTAAAAAAGTGTATAGTTCATTAACATTTTACACGTGAATATTCTATAAATGGAACATCAACTTTAAAATTTTACAAAAAATACAATTTTATTCGTATTACTCTATAAAAATTATTATTTAAAAGGAAAGTATAGATTTTTTTTTCTTGCGCTGATGTTACATTGATAAAATAAATAGTGTCTAGGGGAAAAATCGCAGTTTCTGTCTTTTTTTAGACTTTTAGTCAGACAAAACTAAAAAAATTCATGTAAAATTCAAAATTCAACAAACGGTTTTAGTAACTAAGTGAAAGTAATAAAAAATTATCATTTTATCGTAGAACACAGTTTATAAAAAAAAAAAAAGATTAATTTTTATTGTTTCTTTTAGATAACAAATTTGCAATTTCCATAAATGGAACTTTGGCATTTAAAGGTTTAATTTTTAACACGATAATGTTCTTTGATTACACTGCATATAAGTACTGATAAAAAGCATCCGAATACTAGACATTTTAGTAAATGTCGACGAAAGATGTATTTACGATTTTGATCTACATTATTCCCTTGCACACCCTGAACCCCCACATGGCTGCCATAGAAAAATACGTGTGTTTGTTGATAGTTAGGCGTTGTTTTTGACTCAAATTAAGAGCCAAGATAGAATCGGAAAGGTGATATTTGAAAATAAGAAATTCTTATTATTTTACTTCCTTGTGTGATTTTTTTTCAGTTAGTCAGGATAAGTCACACAGAACAGATGTCTCATTCAAAACCTTTTTGTACAGTAAAAGAGGCACTTGAATATTTTTATGAATTATCGGATGATTTTGAAGAAGAATGCATTTGTATTTGTCAACTATTTCCCGAAAAAAAAAATGGATGTTTAATAGATGTGGAAAATGTAAATGAGGACATTTTTAACCTGTTCTGCCGGCAGATGTTTGTGTTGTAATTGAAATGGGTACACAAGTAGATGACAACGAAATTTCTAATGAAAAGGGATTTGATCTTGAAGTATCATCAACGTCAAAATGAAGACTGAATTTGAAGCGAAAACTAATGTCGACAGAAAAAAATATCCAACATCGCGTAAAAAAAGCACATCTTGAAAAATTTCTAAAAAATAATATCTTTGCAAATATTTCTGAAATGTTTCCTCAGTTGATTACTATAACTCCAGTTGAAATATTTATTCTTTCCAATAGAATATCTACTGCATTTAGCAAATATAACAACGCTTTATGCATTTCATAAAGAAAAAAGTTCTAAGTGCAGACGAAAATGATATAAGTGATATTTTGGATTATTGTTGTTTAGTGGATGTCACCAAGTATTCATAGAACATTTATATTTGTGCACTCAAGAATATCAAGCACTCCCAATTGTTTCTCCAGCAATGCCTTGAAATAAATTTAGAAAACTAAAAAAAATCATGTTATATATAATACCAACTTGAAATTAGGAGATAAATTGGGAAAAATATATCCCTTTTATGCAAATTGGAAAAACTTTCAGCAGTCTAGTATATTTCATTCAAAATTGGGAATAGAAGAATCTATGGTACTCTAATACGGTCATCATTCGGTTAAAATATTTATACGGAGCAAACCAATACAGCTTGGTTTTAAAACATCGCTTTTGAGTTCTAGCAGCGATTATCCATATGCTATGAGAGTGAATGAATATGATTCGAATAAAACCAAAAATTTACTCTGACCGAAAACCTCGTACACATTGCTCTGAGTCTTTATGACAATCAGATGCGCATTATTTTGTGCCATTAATATAAGTACGATGTGCTGTATGCCAGAAGCCAAAATTGTTTTGGATGTGAGAAAAGACTGTATAAGAAAAGCTTTCCTAACTACCATGGATAGTAGAAGAAATGTAGAAGATAAATACTAAGGACAATAATAATTTTTTTTTTCTTATTTTAAGAAATTTTGTTAAGATTTCTTTTTTAGAAATTTCCCATTGCATTGTTTTTGCTTTCATTTATATGATTATTGACTGTGCTAAAATTAAAAGCACATTATTATAATTTTATTATGCTGTTTTAATAATTTTCTTACGATTCTGATAAATATTTGTAATTTTTTAATAAAATTATTTCTGCTCTGAATATATATATTTTTTATTTGTAACAAAGTGCTTTTCTGGGAAAGTTTCCTTCTGGTTCTTTGCATTTTTTGTCGGAATTTTGAGCACAATGAAGTCTCGACTGGTGAATCCCGGCTATTTTCTGCTTAACCTGTGTTATTTAATAACTTTTATAACTTTACCTGTAATGTTAAAAATATAAGGCATAGAAGTTGAAATTTCAATTTTAATATCGTTAATCATATTTTATAAAAACACGTGAAAAAAACTAAGCGTTTCCCGCCAATGTTCCATTTTTGGAGCATGTTATAAATCATGCCCAAATTTTTTTTTTTTTTTTGAAAAAACAAAATACGCATTGTTCTTATGTTTGAGTTTTAATGCTATCTTTACCAGTAAATAGTTTATGTTATCTTTCAATCATAGTGCGGCGTTTAAAAGGTTAATATGGTATAGTCTAGCAATAAAGTTTCCTTGTTTTAGAGTAACAAAATTTCTTTGTTCCTGGTTCTGCGATGAAATATTCTTGTTGTTTGCTTTGTCAACAATACCGTATGATGAAACAATATCGCATGTTCCAGCAATACAGTATCCTTGTTGTTTGAATAGTCCAATAATAGCGTACTGTCCGGCAATAACATTTTTTGTTATTGGTGTCACAATATCCTTGTTGTTTGCATTGTCCAACATTTGCCTACGGTCCGGCAATAACGTTTTTTCTTTGGTTATGCACTAAAGTATCCTTGTTGTCCAACAATAGCGTACGGTCCGGCAATAAGGTTTCTTGGTTGCTGATCCGCAATAAAGTATCCTTGTTGTTTTCTTGTTCCAAAAATAGTGTATGATGTATTAATATGGCATGATCCAGCAATAAAGTATCCTTGTTGCAGAGCAATACAATTCCTTTGTTCTTGGTTCTGCGATGAAGTATCCTTGTTATTTGCTTTGTCCAACAATGCCGTATACGGAAAAAATACAACTTTTTCCAGCACTAAAGTATCCTTGTTGTTTGCATGGTTCAACATTAGCGTACTGTCCGAAAATAACGTTTCTTTGCTGCAATAATGTATCCCTGAGGTCCAACAACAACGTACGGTACGGGAATAACGTTTGTTTGTTGTTGGTCCTGCAATAAAGTATCCTTGTTGTCCAACAACAGCATACGGTCCGGCAATAACGTATCTTTGTTGTTGGTCCCGCAATAAAGTATCCTTCTTGTTTGTATGGTCCAACAATATCGTACGGTCCGACAATAACGTTTCCTTGTTGTTGGTCCAGCAATAAAATATCTTTATGTCCAACAATAGCTTACAGTCCGGCAATAACGTTTCAATGTTGTTACTCCTGCAATACAGTATCCCTGCTGTTTGCTTGTTCCAAAAATAATGTATGGTCCATTGATATGGCATGGTGAAGCAATAAATTATCCTTGTTGCAGAGAATAAAATCTCTTTGTTCGTGGTCCTGCGATGAAGTATTCTTGTTGCTTGCTTTGTCCAACAACACCGTATAATGCTACAATACCGCATTTTCAAGCAATAAAGTAGCCTTGATGTTTGCATGGCCCAACAATAGCGTACGGCCCGGCAATAACAGTTGTTTCTTCTTGGTCCTGCAATAAAGTATCCTTATTGTCCAACAATAGCATGCGGTCCGGCAATAACGTTTCAATGTTCTTCGTCCTGCAATAAAGGATCCTTGTTGTTTGATTGTTGCAAAAATAGTGTATGGTCCATTAATATGGTATAGTCCTGCAATAAAGTATATTTCTTGTTTGCTTTGTCCAACAATGCCGTACGTTGAAATAATACCGCATGTTAAAGCAATAAAGTACACTTGTTGTTTGCATGGTCCAACAACAGCGTACGGTCCTTCAAAATTGTTTCATTGTTGTTGGGCATGCAATAAAGTATCCTTGTTGTCCAACAATAGCGTACGGTCCGTCAATAAAGTTTCTTTGTTATTTTTCCTGCAATAAAATATCCTTATTGTCCAACAATTGCCTACCGTCCGGCAATAACGTTTCTTTGTTGTTGATCCTCCAATAAAGCATCCTTGTTGTCCAACAATAGCGTACGGTCCTTTAATAACGTTTCATTGTTTTTGGTCCCACAATACAGTAACCTTGTTGTTTGCATGATCCAACAATAGAGTACTGTCCTGCAATAACGTTTCTTTGTTGTTGATCCTGAAATAAAGTATCATAGTTGAGCAACAATAGTATACGGTCCAGCAATAATGTTTCACTGTTGTTCGGATCTGTAATAAAGTATCCTTGTTGTTTACTTGTTTTTAAAAAAGTGTATAGTTCATTAACATTTTACACGTGAATATTCTATAAATGGAACATCAACTTTAAAATTTTACAAAAAATACAATTTTATTCGTATTACTCTATAAAAATTATTATTTAAAAGGAAAGTATAGATTTTTTTTTCTTGCGCTGATGTTACATTGATAAAATAAATAGTGTCTAGGGGAAAAATCGCAGTTTCTGTCTTTTTTTAGACTTTTAGTCAGACAAAATTAAAAAAATTCATGTAAAATTCAAAATTCAACAAACGGTTTTAGTAACTAAGTGAAAGTAATAAAAAATTATCATTTTATCGTAGAACACAGTTTATAAAAAAAAAAAAAGATTAATTTTTATTGTTTCTTTTAGATAACAAATTTGCAATTTCCATAAATGGAACATTGGCATTTAAAGGTTTAATTTTTAACACGATAATGTTCTTTGATTACACTGCATATAAGTACTGATAAAAAGCATCCGAATACTAGACATTTTAGTAAATGTCGACGAAAGATGTATTTACGATTTTGATCTACATTATTCCCTTGCACACCCTGAACCCCCACATGGCTGCCATAGAAAAATACGTGTGTTTGTTGATAGTTAGGCGTTGTTTTTGACTCAAATTAAGAGCCAAGATAGAATCGGAAAGGTGATATTTGAAAATAAGAAATTCTTATTATTTTACTTCCTTGTGTGATTTTTTTCAGTTAGTCAGGATAAGTCACACAGAACAGATGTCTCATTCAACACCTTTTTGTACAGTAAAAGAGGCACTTGAATATTTTTATGAATTATCGGATGATTTTGAAGAAGAATGCATTTGTATTTGTCAACTATTTCCCGAAAAAAAAATGGATGTTTAATAGATGTGGAAAATGTAAATGAGGACATTTTTAACCTGTTCTGCCGGCAGATGTTTGTGTTGTAATTGAAATGGGTACACAAGTAGATGACAACGAAATTTCTAATGAAAAGGGATTTGATCTTGAAATATCATCAACGTCAAAATGAAGACTGAATTTGAAGCGAAAACTAATGTCGACAGAAAAAAATATCCAACATCGCGTAAAAAAAGCACATCTTGAAAAATTTCTAAAAAATAATATCTTTGCAAATATTTCTGAAATGTTTCCTCAGTTGATTACTATAACTCCAGTTGAAATATTTATTCTTTCCAATAGAATATCTACTGCATTTAGCAAATATAACAACGCTTTATGCATTTCATAAAGAAAAAATTTCTAAGTGCAGACGAAAATGATATAAGTGATATTTTGGATTATTGTTGTTTAGTGGATGTCACCAAGTATTCATAGAACATTTATATTTGTGCACTCAAGAATATCAAGCACTCCCAATTGTTTCTCCAGCAATGCCTTGAAATAAATTTAGAAAACTAAAAAAAATCATGTTATATATAATACCAACTTGAAATTAGGAGATAAATTGGGAAAAATATATCCCTTTTATGCAAATTGGAAAAACTTTCAGCAGTCTAGTATATTTCATTCAAAATTGGGAATAGACGAATCTATGGTACTCTAATACGGTCATCATTCGGTTAAAATATTTATACGGAGCAAACCAATACAGCTTGGTTTTAAAACATCGCTTTTGAGTTCTAGCAGCGATTATCCATGTGCTATGAGAGTGAATGAATATGATTCGAATAAAACCAAAAATTCACTCTGACCGAAAACCTCGTACACATTGCTCTGAGTCTTTATGACAATCAGATGCTAAGCGTTTCCCGCCAATGTTCCATTTTTGGAGCATGTTATAAATCATGCCCATTTTTTTTTTTGAAAAAACAAAATACCCACAGTTCTTATGTTTGAGTTTTAATGCGATCTTTACCAATAAATAGTTTATGTTATCTTTCAATCATAGTGCGGCGTTTAAAAGGTTAATATGGTATAGTCCAGCAATAAAGTATCCTTGTTTTAGAGTAACAAAATTTCTTTGTTCCTGGTTCTGCGATGAAATATTCTTGTTGATTGCTTTGTCAACATTACCGTATGATGAAACAATATCGCATGTTCCAGCAATACATTATCCTTGTTGTTTGAATAGTCGAATAATAGCGTACTGTCCCCAATAACATTTTTTGTTATTGGTGTCACAAAATCCTTGTTCTTTGCATTGTCCAACATTTGCCTACGGTCCGGCTATAACGTTTTTTCTTTGGTTATGCACTAAAGTATCCTTGTTGTCCAACAATAGCGTACGGTCCGGCAATAAGGTTTCTTGGTTGCTGATCCGCAATAAAGTATCCCTGTTGTTTTCTTGTTCCAAAAATAGTGTATGTTGTATTAATATGGCATGATCCAGCAATAAAATATCCTTGTTGCAGAGCAATAAAATTCCTTTGTTCTTTGTTCTGCGATGAAGTATCCTTGTTATTTGCTTTGTCCAACAATGCCGTATACGGAAAAATACAACATTTTCCAGCAATAAAGTATCCTTGTTGTTTGCATGGTTCAACAATAGCGTACTGTCCGACAATAACGTTTCTTTGCTGCAATAATGTATCCCTGAGGTCCAAAAACAACGTACGGTACGGGAATAACGTTTGTTTGTTGTTGGTCCTGCAATAAAGTATCCTTGTTGTCCAACAACAGCATACGGTCCGGCAATAACGTGTCTTTGTTGTTGGTCCCGCAATAAAGTATCCTTCTTGTTTGCATGGTCCAACAATAGCGTACGGTCCGACAATAACATTTCCTTGTTGTTGGTTCAGCAATAAAATATCTTTAAGTCCAATAATAGCGTACAGTCCGGCAATCACATTTCAATGTTGTTGGTCCTGCAATAAAGTATCCCTGCTGTTTGCTTGTTCCAAAAATAATGTATGGTCCATTAATATGGCATGTGAAGCAATAAATTATCCTTGTTGCAGAGAATAAAATTTCTTTGTTCGTGGTCCTGCGATGAAGTATTCTTGTTGTTTCCTTTGTCCAACAATATCGTATACTGAAACAATACCGCATTTTCAAGCAATAAAGTAGGCTTGAAGTTAGCATGGCTCAACAATAGCATACGGTCCGGCAATAACGTTTCTTTGTTGTTGGTCCTGCAATAAAGTATCCTTGTTGTCCAACAATAGCACACGGTCCTGCAATAACGTTTCATTGTTTTTGGTCCCGCAATAAAGTATCCTTGTTCTTTGTATAGTCCAACAATAGCGCACGGTCTGGCAATAACATTTCTTTCTTCTTGGTCCTGCAATAAAGTATCCTTATTGTCCAACAATAGCATGCAGTCCGGGAATAACGTTTTAATGGTCTTCGTCCTGCAATAAAGGATCCTTGTTGTTTGCTTGTGGCAAAAATAGTGTATGGTCCATTAATATGGTATAGTCCTGCAATAAAGTATCCTTGTGGTTTGCTTTGTCCAACAATGCCGTACATTGAAATAATACCGCATGTTAAGGCAATAAAGTGTACTTGTTTTTTGCATGGTCCAACAACAGAGTACGGTCCTGCAAAAATGTTTCCTTGTTGTTGGTCATGCAATAAAGTATCCTTGTTGTCCAACAATAGCGTGAGGTCCGTCAATAAATTTTCTTTGTTATTTTTCCTGCAATAAAGTATCCTTATTGTCCAACAATTGCCTACGGTCCGGCAATAACGTTTCTTTGTTGTTTATCCTCCAATAAAGCATCCTTGTTGTCCAACAATAGTGTACGGCCCGGTAATAACGTTTCTTTGTTTTTTATCCCGCAATAAAGTAACCTTGTTGTTTGCATGTTCCAACAATAGAGTACTGTCCGGCAATAAAGTTCCTTTGTTGTTGATCCTGCAATAAAGTATCATTGTTGAGCAACAATAGCGTACGGTCCGTCAATAACGTTTCACTGTTGTTGGTTCTGTAATAAAGTATCCTTGTTGTTTACTTGTTTTAAAAATAGTGTAAAGTTCATTAACATTTTACACGTCAATATTCTATAAATGGAACATGAACTTTAAAATTCTACAAAAAATACAATTTTATTCGTATTACTCTATAAAAATTATTATTTAAAAGGAAAGTATAGATTTTTTTTGCGCTGATGTTACATTAATAAAATAAATAGTTTCTAGGGGAAAAAATCGCAGTTTCTGTCTTTTTTTGGCTTTTCGTCAGACAAAATTAAAAAAATTCATATAAAATTCAAAATTCAACAAAGTTTTAGTAACTAAGTGAAAATAATAAAAAATGATCATTTTATTCGTTGAACACACTTTATAAAAAACAAAGATTAATTTTTATTGTTTCTTTTAGATAAAAAATTTGCAATTTCCAGAAATGGAACATTGGCACTTAAAGGTTTAATTTTTAACACGATAATGTTCTTTGATTACACTGCATATAAGTACTGATAAAAAGTATCCGAATTCTAGACATTTTAGTGAATGTCGACGAAAGATGTATTTACGATTTTGATCTACATTATTCCCTTGCACACCCTGAACCCCCACATGGCTGCCATAGAAAAATACGTGTGTTTGTTGATAGTTAGGCGTTGTTTTTGACTCAAATTAAGAGCCAAGATAGAATCGGAAAGGTGATATTTTAAAATAAGAAATTCTTATTCTTTTACTTCCTTGTGTGATTTTTTTCAGTTAGTCAGGATAAGTCACACAGTACAGATGTCTCATTCAACACCCTTTTGTACAGTAAAAGAGGCACTTGAATATTTTTATGAATTATCGGATGATTTTGAAGAAGAATGCATTTGTATTTGTCAACTATTTCCCGAAAAAAAATTGATGTTTAATAGATGAGGAAAATTTAAATGAGGACATTTTTTAACCTGTTCTGCCGGCAGATGTTTATGGTGAAATTGAAATGGGTACACAATTAGATGACAATGAAATTTCTAATGAAGAGGGATTTGATCTTGAAGTATCATCAACGTCAAAATGAAGACTGATTTTAAAGTGAAAACTAATGTCGACAGAAAAAAATATCCAACATCGCTTAAAAAAAAACACATCTTGAAAAATTTCTAAAAACTAATATCATTGCAAATATTTCTGAAATGTTTCCTCAGTTGATTACTTTATCTTCAGTTGCAATATTTATTCTTTCCAATAGAATATCTACTGCATTTAGCAAATATAATAACGCTTTATGCATTTCATAAAGAAAAAGTTCTAAGTGTAGACGAAAATGATGTAAGTGATATTTTGGATTATTGTTGTTTAGTGGATGTCACCAAGTACTCATAGAAGATTTATATTTGTGCACTCAAGAATATCAGTCACTCCCAATTGTTTCTCCAGCAATGCCTTGAAATAAATTTAGAAAACTAAAATAAATCATGTTATATATAATACCACCTTGAAATTAAGAGATAAATTGGGAAAAATGTATCCCTGTTATGCAAATTGGAAAAACTTTCAGCAGTCTAGTATATTTCACTCAAAATTGGGAATAGACGAATCTATGGTACTCTAATACAGTCATCATTCGGTTAAAAATTTTATACGGAGCAAACCAATACAGCTTGGTTTTAATACATCGGTTTTGAGTTCCAGCAGCGGCTATCCATATGCTAGGAGAGTGAATGAATATGATTCGAATAAAACCAAAAATTCACTCTGACCTTAACCCCGTACACATTACTCTGAGTTGTGCCATTAATATAAGGACGATGTGCTGTATGCCAGAAGCAAAAAACGTTTTGGATGTGAGAAAAGACTGCATGAGAAAAGCTTTCCTAACTACCAGGGACAGTGGAAGAAATGTAGAAGATAAAAAGTAAGGAGAATAATAATTTTTTTCTTTTTTAAGAAATTTTGTTAAGATTTCTTTTTTAAAAATTTCTCATTGTATTGTTTTTGCTTTCATTTATATGATTATTGTCTGTGCTAAAATTAAAAGCACATTATTATAATTTTATTATGCTCTTTTAATAATTTTCTTACGATTCTGATAAATATTTGTAATTTTTTAATAAAATAATTTCTGCTCTGAATATATATATTTTTTATTCATAACAAAGTGTTTTTCTGGGAAAGTTTCCTTCTGTTTCTTTACATCTTTTGTCGGAATTTTGAGCACAATGAAGTCTCGACTGGTGAATCTCGGCTATTTTCTGCTTCACCTGTGTTATTTAATAACTTTTATAACTTTACCTGTAATGTTAAAAATATAAGACATAGAAGTTGAGATTTCTATTTAAATATCGTTAATCATATTTTATAAAAACACGTGAAAAAAACTAAGCGTTTCCCGCCAATGTTCCATTTTTGGAGCATGCTATAAATCATACACAAAAATTTTTTTATTTGAAAAAACAAAATACCCATAGTTCTTATGTTTGAGTTTTAATGCGATTTTTACCAATAAATAGTTTATGTTATCTTTCAATCATAGTGCGGCGTTTAAAAGGTTAATATGTTATGGTCCAGCAATAAAGTATCCTTGTTTTAGAGCAACAAAATTTCTTTATTCTTGGTTCTGCGATGAAATATTCTTGTTGTTTGCTTTGTCAACAATACCGTATGATGAAACAATACCGCATGTTCCAGCAATACAGTATCCTTGTTGTTTGCACAGTCCAATAATAGCGTACTGTCCGGCAATAACTTTTTTTTTATTGGTGTCACAATATCCTTGTTGTTTGCATTGTCCAACATTTGCCTATGGTCCGGCAATAACGTTTTTTTTTTAGTTATGCACTAAAGTATCCTTGTTGTCCAAAAATAGCGTACAGTCCGGCAATAAGGTTTCTTTGTTGCTGATCTGCAATAAAGTATCCTTGTTCCAAAAATAGTGTATGGTGTATTAATATGGCATGATCCAGCAATAAAATATCCTTGTTTCAGAGCAATAAAATGCCTTTGTTCTTGGTTCTGCGATGAAGTATCCTTGTTATTTGCTTTGTCCAGCAATGCCGTATACCGAAACAATACAACATATTCCAGTAATAATGTATCCTTGTTGTTTGCATGGTTCAACAATAGCGTACTGTCCGACAATAACGTTTCTTTGCTGCAATTATGTATCCCTGAGGTCCAACAACAACGTACGGTACGGGAATAACGTTTGTTTGTTGTTGGTCATGCAATAAAGTATCCTTGTTGTCCAACAACAGTATACGGTCCAGCAATAACGTGTCTTTGTTGTTGGTCCCGCAATAAAGTATCCTTCTTGTTTGCATGGACCAACAATAGCGTACGATCCGACAATAACGTTTTCTTGTTGTTGGTCCAGCAATAAAATAACTTTAAGTCCAACAATATCGTACAGTCCGGCAATAACATTTCAATGTTGTTGGTCCTGCAATAAAGTATCCCTGCTGTTTCTTGTTCCAAAAATAATGTATGGTCCATTAATATGGCATGGTGAAGCAATAAATTATCCTTGTTGCAGAGAATAAAATTTCTTTGTTCGTGGTCCTGCGATGAAGTATTCTTGATGTTTGCTTTGTCCAACAATACCGTATACTGAAGCAATACCGCATTTTCAAGCAATAAAGTAGCCTTGATGTTTGCATGGCCCAACAATAGCGTACGGTCCGGCAATAACGTTTTTTTTTTGTTGGGCCTGCAATGGAGTATCCTTGTTGTCCTACAATATGGTTAGGCCAGGCAATAACGTTTCTTTGTTGTTGGTCCTGCAATAAAGTATCCTTGTTGTCCAACAATAGCATACGGTCCTGCAATAACGTTTCATTGTTTTTGATCCCGCAATAAAGTATCCTTGTTCTTTGTATAGTCCAACAATAGCGTACGGTCTGGCAATAACATTTCTTTCTTCTTGGTCCTGCAATAAAGTATCCTTATTGTCCAACAATAGCATGCCGTCCGGCAATAACGTTTCAATGTTCTTCGTCCTGCAATAAAGGATCCTTGTTGTTTGCTTGTTGCAAAAATAGTGTATGATCCATTAATATGATATAGTCCTGCAATAACGTATCCTTGTTGTTTGCTTTGTCCAACAATGCCGTACGTTGAAATAATACCACATGTTAAAGCAATAAAGTATACTTGTTGTTTGCATGGTCCAACAACAGCGTACGGTCCTGCAAAAATGTTTCGTTGTTGTTGGTCATGCAATAAAGTATACTTGTTGTCCAACAATAGCGTACGGTCCGCCAATAAAGTATCTTTGTTATTTTTCCTGCAATAAAGTATCCTTATTGTCCAACAATTGCCTACGGTCCGGCAATAACGATTCTTTGTTGTTGGTCCCGCAATAAAGTATCCTTGTTGTTTACACGTTCAATCCGAACTGCGATGGCATATGGCATCCAAAATGGGTTCACTGCATACAAATTAAATTTTGTTATGGCTTTTGTAATTGGTGATTTAAAGGAAGAAATATACATGGAATTACCTGAACGTTTTAAAAAGGAATCTAATGCGGATAAAAATGGTTTATTTAAAAAAAGCTTTTGTATCAAACAATCAGGTCGACAATGGTTAAAAAAATTAGATGAAATTTGAAACAAATGAAATTTGAATCACTTAATGCTGATAAATGTTTGTATTTTTCTAAATCTTCCATTGAAGCTATTATCATTGTTTATGCTGATGATCTCATAATTCTTACTAAATGTAAAGAAGATTATCAATATATTAGAGATGAATTAGCAAAACCATTTAAAATGAATTATTTAGGTCTCTTGCACTATTGTTTGGGCATAGAATGTATGCAAAACTGGGATAATATTAAAATTACTCAAAAGAAGTACACTGGAGACATTCTTAATAAATTTAAAATGCAAGAATCCAAACCAATATGTACTCATTTTCATAAGAATGTGAAACTTAATAGATATATGTATCCCAAAACCTAAGAAGAAAAATCTGAAATGAGTAATAATCTCTATCGTCAACTAATAGGATACCATATGTATTTATCAGTTGGTACTAGACCTGAAATAACTCATGCTGTGAATTTCCTAAGTCAATTTAACAACAATCCAGGTGAATCTCATAGGATATGTAAAAGGAACCCAAGATCAAGGTCTGATCTTTAAGCGTGATGCTGAATCCTTAACCCGAGAGTAGTCGCGACATTTTTTAGAACGTTAGTAGTCGTGTTCGGTCCATTTGCGGCGTTACCAGCAGGCCGAAAACGAAGGGGAAACTTGCCGGTGTTATCAGATGATCGAAAACGGATAACGTAGGGTGAAAATATTGACTGAACTTTAAAAGATTACAGCAATTATTCATTTTACAACATTTTACAGCAATTATTTATTTCACAATATTTTACAGCAATTATTTATTTCGCTTGAGTATATATTCAGTTGGCATCTAGATAAGTGTTTTTAATAACTCTTTCTTCGTTTTGCATAAATACTTAAAAGTAAATAGTAAATGATTTGATTGAATTTCTGATGTTACTATGAATCAATAATTAGTAGGAAAACATATACGATTATGAATCTAAATTCGTGATAGGGGTTTTTTATTTATTTATTTTTATTTTTTTATTTTATTTTTATTATTATTTTTTTTTTTTTTGAAGGACATAATCAGAGTCAGGTAGAATTTTATGATACTCCGGCACTCAATATCCATTTAATAAAATAAAATAAATAAATTTAGCATCAATATACTACACTGACATTAAACTGAACAATTAAACTGAAAATAAAAATGGAACCTATGACATGCAACACAAAAACCAAATACAATACCACTAATTTACCAGCATATTATATATATATATATATATATATATATATATATATATATATAATAAAGAAAAAGGTATAAAATACTTAACTTCGAAATTATAAATGTAAATTTTGTAACTAAGTTTTATTTATTTATTTTGTGGGATGTCTGTGTGTGTATGAGGAGGGAGAGGAGGGGGGGGGGTCTCTCGAGATTTTGTGATTAAATCCATTTTTCAAATGTAAATGCACGATTTGTAGTTTTTGTACTTATTTCAGGGTGGGAGCAGCGCCCTTGAATAAAAACTCTGGATACGAACTTCGCTTATATAAAGTAAATAATAAATAAGTTATTGAAATTATATATTTAATTTAAATACATTTGCAATTGTAGATTTAAATCCTAAGATGGATAAATTATTTTAATTAATAGAACCATTGAAAGGTTCATCTTAATAGGGATGTATTTTACAGCAACTATTTAATTAAAATAAGTATTCAGTTGCACATTTCATAATAAGGTATTAATATTATAATTTATTGTTTTATAATAACATTCATTAAAATAATAAAAACAATAAGAAAATTTTCTCCGAAATTATAAATATGCAGCAATAATTTAATTTAAATGAATTTTCTCTCATATTCTGGAAAACATTATTCTGAAAAATAGTTTGAACAATTGATGAAGGACAGCAAATTTAAATTTGTTAGATACCGCCCCCAAGCCTCTATTGGATTTCAATAATAATAATAATAATAATAAAAACATTTTCTGCGGCATTATTTAAAAAAAAAATGTGTTTTTACTTACAGTATGAAAATTTAAAAATAGATAAATTTTAGAAAAATACTTAAAATATTTTTTTTAAATCATAGTATAAACATTCACTGAATTATCCAAAAGAGATTTTTATTTCGTAATTGCTAACCTACATTATAAAATTCTCATTATTTTTCTTATTGTACAAATAAATTATATGTATGTTCTTCACAGATATACATACAACATTTCTGAGAAAATTGTTTTGTCTTTCAAATTTAATTTATTGTACAAAAACAATACTTTTCAGATTTTGGAAATACGGCAATTTTTTTACTGATTCCCACAAAATTCTCTTCTCTTTTTTTTTAATGGTTTGGTAGTGTTATTGCCTGTTTTCTTTCATTTATATGTTCCGGTAATAAATGGAAAGCAAGTTCTTTGAAATAATGATGATGAATTTCCCTTTTTTTCCATATTTAAACGATTGTCAATTTGAGAATTTATTCCCGCAATATTTCACAATGAAAAAAAAAATGTAAGTGACGATCCATCAGTTTTTTGTGCGAACTGACTTCACAACTAATATAATCAAACAATTTTAATTCACATTCCAAAAGTAAAAAAGTATTCTATGAACGGGTAAAATAGCAGATAGAAAGAAAGACGAAATAACAACAGCCAGACAGTCCGGACTTCGGAGAAACTTTCCCCCACAGATTTCGCGTAAATGGGAAAGGATGAACACGAGGGGGAAAAATTCAACTAACGCAAGTGGTCGCAACGCGGTCATTTAGACCGATTGAAACTTAAGAATGTGATAAAATGCTAAGAAATAGCAGGAATGACTTGCAATTTTACTACACAAGAGTGTGAACACTCAAGGTCAGCTACCCGGAATTTGGCTGTCATAACTTTAATGGGAAATGAGTTGCAGGAAGATAACGAATTTCGGGCGGGGAAAAGACCAACGTGCGACTATTAACGGGTTAATTGCATTTGTTGATACCGATTGGGATTCAGATGTAAATGATAGAGAATCCTACACTGGTTACAACCTTAAATACGCCGGTGGTGCTATATCTTGGGAATCGAGAAAGCAACGAACTGTTGCATTATCCACAGCTGAAGCGGAATATATGGATTTATCAGAGGCTGCTAGAGATTTTGCATCTCAGATGGTTCTCAAGTGAACTCTCTCCTGAAACAGTGACTGGGCCGAATACTTTGTGATAACTATACTGCTCAAAAATTAGTACGGAATCGAGTCTACCATTCACTAACGAAACACATAGTCATTCGTCATCATTTTATGCGCGAAATATATGATAGTTGGGAAATAGGGGTTAAATACCTAGAGACAGAAAATATGCCTGAAGACATTTTAACCAAATCTTCAAACATAAAAATTGTTGTGAAATGATAGGACAAAATGTTTAAAAATATTCAACATTTTTCTATATCATTTTATTATATACGTTTAAAGTATATATTTGTATTTTCAATTTTTACATTAATATTGTTTCTCTATTATTTGCATTTATAATATTTGCTTATTAGGATATTAGTATTTTGTTAAGAAAATACATGTTGTAAAGGTGGAATTGTTGGAATGCAACGTCATTTCTCTTACCCGTCATTTCAGAGCATGCGCGTACAGTGTCGATACTCTAGCACTGCTCTGTGAGAGAGAGATTATTCAGTTCTGTTATAGACATGTCAGTGATTAGTCGCACTTAACCTATGTGTATATATTTTTTTCTTTGTGTCAGTGTAAATAAATAGTTTATGTCGAGCTATTCTGCTAACTCTGTATGCCCCATAAACCAACGAGGAAATTATTTTAAATGTAACGTTTTAAATCTGACGTTATTTTCACCAATTTTTTTTTCTCTTTGTAATATTACCCTGAAAAAAAAACTATTGTTATAACCGAAACATTATTATTTCCACTGTCTTATAATTGGCAAAAATAGTTCAAAAATCATCTGGCAATATGAAATACATCTCTCGTGTACGTTTAAATATGCATTTTAATTTAAACTGTTTGGCAATGCTACTATTTGGCCATTTAAAATACGACATAGTTTCACCCGCATTAACTGCTCTTAATGCAGAATAAATAATTCATCATTTTATAGGTCTGTTTGTTATAAAATATTCACGTTTAAAAACGAGTTTTAAGACATAATTTTCAAAAATGTCTTGCTTCCTATACGTTATTATTTAATTCGAACTTTATAAAGTTTTATTTTTCTCTTTGTAATAGTCATGTTGTAAATAAATTTTTAATTGAAAGAAAATATTATTCTTTGCAAAGTATTACAACTGGCAACAATTTATAACAATAAACGTTTTTAAAATACGTAAAACATAAATCTGGAAATGCTGAAAATTTGAATTTAAAATTGGAATAAATAGTAAAAAAATGTAATTTGTACACTGTGAGTTTTTATTGTAAAACTTTAGAAAAAGCGAATCGATTGCTGTGTATAGTTTCTGTCTCCTATAAAACATTTTAAAATTAACGATTTTGGCAAAATTTAACATTAAATAGCTCTTAAAATAATTCTTTGATTTAAAAACTGTCTAATTCAGCGTGTTTACGAAACATGTCTGTATAACATCTCCAATTTGTATACTTTTGTATGCATTATTTTTCTCAGGTGACAAAAAATTTCTATACTACAGGGTTAGTTACTTTTTTTTTAGAACAGTGAAAAAGTATTCAGATAATTTTCGGTTCGCCGAACTGAAAGTTTTAAAAAATATATATTTTTAATTTAATAAAATAGGTTGACTTTTTTCCAATATGTCAGAGTGTTTGTTTACTTTGTTTATTTTATTTATTATTTTTTTTTATTTATCTCCTTGTGTTTACAAAATAAACACCTTTGAAGACAAGAGCGTAACTTGCAGTTCATTACACCGAGCTTTATGTGAATTTGAAACGCTCCGTAACAATAATTTCAAATATTTTTCCGTTATTGGTACTATCGTTAGCTAATGTTATAGAAAACCCAGTTTTCAAAAAAAGTATTTCATATATTATATTCATATAGAAAAATCAGTCTCTTAATTCTTTACGCAACGATTTCAACTATTAAGTACGAAAATTATAAAAACGGTATGTTTTATATTATTTAAGCATAAATAAATAATGAAAATTTATAGAAATGTGTATTACCCCTCTTTTCTTCTGTCATTTAAACTATATCTTCGGTTTACTTAGCGTCCATTTCCAGTTTATTAAATAAAGCTTCACTTATAAAGTTATAGGGAGAAAGATAAATATAACAGATTTACTTAACTCATGATAATTCTTCGAGGGCCATATAATTTTTGCTTCCTCTAAATTAGTGTGTATTGAAATAAAATTGAAGAAAACTTGCTAAAAGGTGAATTTAATATGGTAAAATGGCACAAATTTAAAAGATGTTATTACATAATAATGTGATTTTTAAAAACTTAAAAACTTTCAAGATTTGGCTCCAAGCGTTTTTGATCAAACCTTGATCGTCATCAGAGTGGCTTTGATTGCGTACTTTTAAAATAGAATAATTAAAAAAATTGAGATTTTAAAATATACGATGTATTGTTAAACTTGGATAGAAATGTTCTGTTTACTGCCTCACCCCTCCCACTCCCCCCACTGTAAATTAGACTCACCTGCTTTGTCCAGTGGATGACGGAATAGAATTAGGAAATTTCAGTACGCAATGAAAGCTATGCTGATGACGACCAAAGTCTGATCGAAAGCGCCCGGCGCGAAATTTTGAAAGTTTTAAGTTTTAAAAAACTGTATTATAAAAACGTACGCAAACAATGCTGCTCAGATGAGGATCAATTGTCTGATCGAAAGCGTTCAGCGCGAAATATTTAAAGTTTTTAATTTTAAATGTTTTAAAATTTTATTATGTAATAACATCTTTCATATTGTTGACATTTTAACATATTAAATGCACCTTTTAGCAAATTTTCTTTAATTTTATTTCGATATAATTCAAGGTGAATGTGATATTCTAGCGATATATGTTTTCATATATACATTTTGTGTTTAATTTGTATTTTCTGCTTCTGGTTGACCCTTTATTTGCGGAATAATTTATCAAGAAATTACTTCACCTCAATAATTATCTTCTTTAATATCTGAAGATATACGGGAATTTTTAAATAATAATAATGTTAAGTTTACATATATTTTTTCATTAAATCCGATAAAATAAATCGGTATTTATATTTTTTTTCTAAAATATATAAAAAAAAATAATCAGATTTATTAACCAGTAATACAGTGATAGAACGGAGTAGCAGCAGAGAATTAATTTGCACAGCAAAATTTATTTAGTATTCTTCCATTAATTTCAACACATAATTTCTGAAATTTTTGAACATGAAGAATGCTATTAAACGTTAGTGGTCACAACTGACCAATTGCTGCACCACTGTTCCATCATTGGTATATCATTGGTTCCATCATTCCATCTCTTATGTAAATATCACAATTCTAACTTCACTAATCAAGTGAAAGACTTGATCGAACAACGCCAAGACAAAAGAAAACAGTTTGCGGACAGAAGCCGGAGAGAATGACCTCAGTATTCCGCTGTTGACCATTTATGGGTTTGACCTTCATACCGTTATCAAGGCTGATCACAAAAGAACCGCCAAATTCAGTCCTCGACGCGACGCATTCTTTGTAGTGCTCAGACAGCGCTCACCTACTTCCTATGAAGTTGCCAGTTTCCCAGCTCCTGACGTTCCCTTAAGAACTTACCATACATCTGCCCTGAAACTTTGTAACAATGTTACCGACCAACCAGTTACTCCGCTCAGTAAACGTGGTATGCCAAAGAAAAATTTTGCTGGTCCTTTACCGAGACGTCTAAGGAACCAGAGGGGGAGAATGTTACAAATATTTAAAAATTACTAAATCGATAGCAGCACTAGAAGATAGTTCCTAATTATAGCGGCTACCAAATTGTTTTCTCCTATCATCCCTTGCGATAAGTTTCCCGTAGAATGCTTTGGAGTATCGCTTTGGAGAGGGAGCGAAATGCCCGCTGTCTTGCTTTTTTCCCTCCGGAGTTTTTATGAGAGGCGGGAAGTGATGAAATGTTTGCGCGTCATTGTTTTCACACGCGGATTTCTTCTGCTGTTCTTTACTATGTAAATATGTACAGCTATCCTGTAAATAACAATATGTCTTGTAGTACAGAGTTTTATCAAACATTACTTTCTACTAAAGTATGGAGTGATATGTCCATTTGAAGTGATGAGTGTTATTAAAGATTTTGGCGCCTATTTAAGATAAAGTAAGGTAGCTATAGTTTCGCATAAGAAAACATCACTTTTTAACATAAAATTTTACATAGAGTTGAATAAATAATTACCCAAATGTTATACAAATATCTGAAATCAGATTTTATTTGTACATAAACATTATTAACACTAGAACCGCGGTACTTTCGGTATACATAGAACGGTGGAGCGGGTCAGTTTGACCCAAGATAGAAAAAAATATATTAATATGCATACATGTTTACCTTAAATAGCTAAAATATTATATTTTCAGTAGGGAGCTCGCCAACCCCCGTTCAGACACCGCAGAATCTCAAAGCATACTAATTTGATCGGGTTTAAAAAGATTACAGAAGATTGTATTATAATGAAAAAACCTATAGCTATCTCCTTGTAAACGAGTTTCTATTCAATTCCCTTTGCTTGCGAAAATTTAAGGCCGAATCAGTTGCTGTTAAGACATCCAATGGTTGTTTTCGTGTTTTTTTAAAGAAGATCAGTTAAATATTTGAAAGGAAGCTAAATAAAATGAATTAAGTAAACAGTGTCTTTGCCTCCCGATATTTTTTACAGCGTTATAAAACGATTGGCATAACACAATTTACTACAGTTACCACAATTTACTGCTTTAACCCCTTCAAGGGCGGTGTTTCATTTTCGGACTACTTAATTTTAATTCTTAAATGTATATTGGCACCAGAATATTGGAATGAAAAATTTCCTTTTACTAAGTAAGTGAATAAAAAAATTTCGTAAATTTTCGAAATTTGTTTGTAAATTCTGGTGCCATTCACTGATTTCAAAATTTTACGAATAGAAGTACCTTGCCCCTGAAACGGTTAAATGCATATTAATGTACTTATTATTTTAAAATTTCCTTTTTCTTTTAATATTTACGTGTAAATACAATTTTCAAGACATAATTTTCAATATTTTCCTGCTTTTAACACTTACTCATTTAATAGTAATTTTAAACTTTTTTTTTCTGTTTTTAATAGTGCGTGTAAATAAATTTTTAATCGTTAAGAAATATTATTATTTGCGCTGTTTTTAGAATTGAAAACAATCTGTATAATATTAGCTTAAGTCGTGTGACTGTTATCAACAGTTCCAGGTGGATCCCTTCTATTTTTATATACCAGGCGGCCATTTTGGTACTTTAATGTTAGCTAGCCACAGGCGATAAGTCGCCAAATATTATTCTATTGCTATCATTTCACTTATATTATATTAGTCCAAGTCATGTAACTGCCATAAACAATTACAACCCTTCGCTTTTCATAAGAAAGGTTTCCATTTTGATAAAATAATCGAAGTTAATATTTCGAATAAAACTATATAAAAGCTGTCATGATTCCTGTTTTGGTTATAGCTCCATTACATCCTACTACTTCTAGTTTTTCTACTGATATTGATAGTTCCGACAAACGAGAAATAAAACTCTGAGTTATATCATTTCATGAACTAGAGGAATTAGATATATTTCCGATATAAATTGATCCAGGTTCCTGGATAAGAGTTCATTTTTTACATTGCTTTGAAATTGCTTGGCATTCAATTTTTCGACAAATAAAGTCACATTTAACTTTTTTGTCGATTGATCCAATTTTCCCTCAGATTGTATTTCCTTTGAAGAAACATGAACCTCAACTCGAGGACAGGAATTTTCTTGGTTTTTTTCACATAAGCATTTAATTAGAATTGCACATTGGCATGCATCTGGTCTTTTTTGGTATCTACAGTTCCTCGTCATTGTGCCTTTACAAGCAGTGATGTCAAAATTGATCAAACGTTACGTTTTAAGTATTTAAACCTAGCTTTAAATAAAGGCTTATCTTTGTCATGTTTATATGACTGCCTTATCTTAATATATGAATCGTGATACACGTTACCAATTCGGCAGTCAGGAAATGAATACTTTATCATACAAACATTTGATTTGTTTCTGTGCCGTAAAAAAGCTACTTTAGAGAAACTTCAATTTTTGTTGTTTGCCAAACATGACAAATGGTATCTGTCATCGAAATAGCTTCTAAGATCACATTCGTATGTTCGCAGTTTACTTTGGAAGAATCTTTGTGTTTAACCAAATGTAGGGCGATAAAACACATCTCTGACTTCGCCTATCACACTCCTAGTGAGTATAGTCTGTGGCTCATTAGCTGTTGTTAGAATAAACATTAAACAATGTACCACTTGTAACAGGCAGCGAAAAACAATGCACCAGTTCTAACAGATATCGAAAAACTGAAGTGAAGGAAGTGGTCGTGATAGAAGCCCGAGTTGTTTGGGGGATGGTTTTCTGCAGAAAAGAGAGGGATCACGCAAGTGCAATCTAGTTAAAACCAGTTTAATATAGTTCAAGGAGTTCTGGCTCGTTTTGTCTAGCATAACGAAAGAAGAGTTAACAGTGAAAATTGCGAAATATTGATAACTTTCTGATATTTCTAAGACGTTGCGCGAACGGAAAAAATAGATTTATTTATCAGAATTTAATTTATTTTTCTTATGTAAACCATAAAACAATCATAAAAAAATAAGTCGTGCTTATTTTAACAATTTTGACTAACTTAAAAAAAATTAGAATAATAGGCGCGATTTTTGCAATTTTTCGTTAACTTTAAGTACGATGCGCGAAAGGCAGATGTTTTTTTATGCTGTTTTTCTTCTTATTACATCAGGCAAATTTTCAGCACTAAAGCGTTTTTTTTCCTCTTATACACCCTACTATGATATCTTGCAAGGAATTAACTTTATTTGTGAAGAATTCCTCAATCTTCATCCCTATTTAAATATTTTTCAAGCTTTCAATACAGAATGCAAAATGTTAAATCTTATTAGAAATTAACAGATCAGTTTGAAGGAAATGGTCTACTTGTATTTATCTTCTCTTTAAATAAATTTGAAAAGAAAAATTTCAAGCTGAATAAATTTATATTTTGATGAAAAGAAATACTTAACTCAGGCATATTATATTATTAAATTATGCTGTTTGGAGATTTTCAAAAGCAAGATAAATATTTCCACGTTTAAAATCAATAAAAATGACATATTATTACATTCCGTACACCTTTTATTTAAAGCAAGAAACATACGTTTTGTGAAATATAACAATCAATCTACATTGTTTATAATGACATCATAATAATTTTTTTTTCCTCGCAGCATAAACTCATTATTCTTCTGCAGCGTTAGACCCAATTTCAGTAAAAATTTTCATGATTGATAGAATAATAATTGTGAATGCATTATTCGGAGCCTTGCCATTATTTAATGCATTATTTATATTAAGTTAAGAGTTTTTCAAGCTCTTTTAAAATGAGGAAATTTATTTACCATTTTTCTTTATTACTCAGAACTGTTTATCAAGAGAATTCTAGCTTTCATGAGTGATTATTTGCTTCTTAACATTTTCAGATGTAATATATGTTTTAGCAACAGTTTGTCATTTAAACAAATGTGCACATTCCTGAAAATACTTCAAATATATAATGTGGTATTACACTTTTTTTGAAAAGTGACTTTTTTAGACAGTTTTATGTACTTATTTTTTTATTTATGTCAAAATGAAAATTGTAAAGCAATAATAATTGTTTATGTCACAAACGACCATGGAACGTACGAGAAGGTCTGGTAGTAATGGATGCTTAATGTTTATGGAATAAAAAGACATTTGTGATTGAATATTTACTGTTCTAATTAAAACTTTAACATGTATTTTCCATGCTTCAAAAACCTCCTTTTCCTTTAAATCATCCTTATTCGATTTTCTTTGACTTTTTATAAACTTTACATTTTAACCTTTCTGATCTTTGGAAAGCTGTATCAGAAATGGTGTTGTTCTTGAAAAAACGTCATTTTCGGATTTAAAACAATTTCTGTTATTGCTTTTTTGTGGACATTACTTTTGTCAATTTAGCAGTTTTCTTGTTATCCTTTTAGTGTGATTTTCTTCCCTAATATATATCTTTGCTTCTGGGATTTGTTCTTCCTCTTATTTCTCCCATTTCTTCTCTTCAAGATGATTGAAACGGCGATGAGGATAAATTTTCATTTTTCTTCTCCAGGACTTTGTTGTGTTAAAAAATACGATATGTACATGAAGTTCTTAGAAGACGTGGAATCTTCTCTAAAATATGCTTCGATTAATTTTTCATAGTATCAGGTCGCATTAGGCCTACCACTGAGATGTTTTCTAATTGTTCTTTCTCTGTTTTCCACCTAATGCTGGGTTGAAGTCTCATTCATGGAATTTGAGAAAATAAGTTTTGAGGCGTCGGGTACAAAATATATTTGAGTGCGCACTATATTTCACTAGCTTCCCTGTTTCTCATCTCAGAAAGCCGACTTTTTACATGGCTTCTTTCATATGAATTTCATCTCTCTTATGAAGTGTTTTCTTCATCCTAGAATTGAAACAGAGAAAACCATATGAATTAATATTTTTAAAGGAGTAAACTTTTCTCCCATTCAACCAGAGAGCTGAACTCCGACTCTTTGACTACCTATCACATGGTTATTTCCAGGTCTAGATTTTACGGCCTACAATGTAAAGCATAGTAACCCATTCTTTCTAACAAAACATTAAAAACATGCTTGTACTTGCTTTCATACAAGCTACATAGCTCCAAAGTTATCTTCGTGCACTAGAAAACTCACAAAATATAAATAAACAACTATCATTTGCAACGCAGATTCAAAATAAATTCAACAGTTTCAAAAATAAATAAATCTTAATCTACTGACTTACGCTATAAAGAAACATATTTAGGGGAGGGTAGTACACCGTGAGATGAAGAAATAATATTGCTTAAGGTAAGGCGACTATTTTTATTCTTTTGAAACATTTTTTGCTATATCTTAAAGCAACACAAATATGCTGCCCATTAATGTATAAATGGTTTTTAAAAAGTTATTTATAAAAGCATAGAAGCATGATAACGGAGTATCGGAAATTGTCTCACTGTGTACCATAAGTGGTACACAGTGAGACAATGTATATATTTTCATGAATCATACATTTTTACAATCTATCTATAATTTTATGCAGTGTAATACTGTCTTAACTACGGCCTGAAATCGTGCTTATCACTTGAAGTTTAATCTGACATTTTTGGAGTCGAGTAGTTTTGATAGAGCAATAGTAAAAATGAAAAGAAAATTTAAATAGTTATAGGTACGCATCTTATTAACAATTCAACCACGTTTTGAGCTTATCTTAACTCGTATGGTAGATTGTGGTAATTAAACTATAGTTATCCGTCTTAAATAAATTCTTAGGAGTATGCCTAACAATGGCCAGTGTGCTCACTGGCAAATTCACTTCCAATGGCTCAATGTACGCCCAAATTTCCGAAGAAAATCGGAAATCGGTGGTATCTTGATAATTGCTTTGATATCATAAATTGTAGTTCTGGCAGTAGCATTGAGAAGTCTGATTCATTAACACACACCATATTAAGATCATGATTCACGAAGTCTGTCTTTTTCACACTCTTCGAAGATAAGTCACTTCAACATCACCATCTTCATCCTTATAGGTTAAGATTTTTACTACATAGAACACACTATTTGGAAACCGCACAAGAGCATAATCACGAACGACAGGCTCCCGTTGTAGTTCCTGAACCCAAATGATTCACAGTCGTCAGCAGAATCGTCTAGAACGTCTAGTGAGACGTGTCTCACTGTGTACACGGATGGTTCTAAAACTGGTACAAAATGGTACTAAAACTGTGTGTCTCACTGTGTACTTTCGTTATGTTGTAACAAAATGGATGCCAGATCTGTTCTATCAATTTTATCGCTTTAAAAAGTTTATGTCATTTTGTTGAAATAGTCTATTTTTAGATACAGCTATATTTGGTTAAGTAAAGAAATGCCACAATGACGGAAATAATCTCTAAAATAGAAGTTAATGTAATTTTAACTACTATAAAATAAAGAATTATTTAGGGTAACTATAGGATAGAGAGCTATAGAGGAGAGATGGCCAGTCTAAAAATCTCCAAAACTTAATCTTAGATTGCAATATAAACATTGTTCGTATGAAATAGGTCGACGTGTTTATTTATTGCGATGTTCAGTTGTGTTTTTCGATTATAAAACGTGTGTAATTTTAATGTAAATTAAATAGGTGGTTGAAGATTTTTTTTTTTTTTTTTTTTTTTTTTTACCTTCGGTGTCTGAATGTTTGCAGTACGTACGTTCTATATATATATTTTTACTATATGGACTTTTAAGGCACGTATATAATCTAATCTTTACTTCTAAGACTAAAACAAAGACGTTCAGTAGCTATTGATGCTATAAATTGGGCGACGATCAGTCCTTCAATTTCAGGAGAAATGGCCACATCGAATCGAGGAGAAATAGCCACCTTTAATCAATATTTCAAAATTATACTTAGTGATTATATTAACTAAATGTAATTAAATTTAAAATAAATATATGACATTTACATTTATAAATATACTAGCAAACCCCGCGGCTTTGCTCGCGTAATATTTGAAATATGCCAAGTGATATTTATATGTCTAATTTTTATTAAAAGGTTCTAACTAATTTTTTATTTTATTAAAAAGCAATATTTTATTTTATTAAAAGTATTTTTTTAATTAAAAGGTACTTATTACTTTTAGGAATAATTCAAAAATTACTATTTAAAACACATTTTGATGAAACATCATTATTACACTGCATTAGGCATAAATGAGACTTAAATTAATAAAATGAAATAAAACTAAATAAATGATAATTTAAAAAATATTTTGAAACTTTTATGCTCAATTAATACGCTCAATTCAGTATTCATTGGAAGTTTTGTATTTTTTAGAAACCATCTTCTTACATCTTAAAATTAACTATCATAAAAACATGTATAATAATCACTTATAAACAAATTAAGTTAAATAATGCTATAAAAAGTGATAGAATATCTTTATTAAGACTTACGATCGTTTCATCACACATTCGGCGACATTTTCAAAATCAATCATAATAGAAAATATTTTCACATAACTTAAAAACAATAATATAGTAAACAATGTCACCAGACATGAAGCATAATGAAAATATTGCAACCATAAAATAAAATAAAAATTAAATTAGCTATTTGCGAGCGTGAATTAATTTTCACATAATTTAAAAACAACATGGTAAACAATGTCACGAGACATCAAGCATACTGAAAAACATTGCAAAACATAAAATAAAATAAAATTAACTTGGCTATTTGCGAGTGTGGATTAATTTTTACTATTGTTTCTACAATTACTTAGTATCTCTTTCCAAATTCTAGGTAAATCAAGGGACACAGAATCATTGCAAATATTCTCGTTGAGTAAAAATATTTCTATTGATTCTCGGCCTATGGATGGTAAATAAAATCTTGATGGATAAATTAACTTGCTATTTTTAAATTCAATCTGTAAAGGTTCTTCGCTGCATAATCTGGTCAAAGCTGTGGTTCTTCTATTGTATTTGATGTCTGCTATATGTTCTTTGATTCTAGTTTTAAGTTTTCTGCTTGCCATACCTATATAAAACTGCTTTGTTCCACCTTCTTTGGCGAACCATGGATGGTCGCAAATAGCTAATTTAATTTTTATTTTATTTTATGGTTGCAATATTTTCATTATGCTTCATGTCTCGTGACATTGTTTACTATATTATTGTTTTTAAGTTATGTGAAAATATTTTCTATTATGGTTGATTTTGAAAATGTCGCCGATTGTGCGATGAAACGATCGTAAGTCTTAATAAAGATATTCTATCACTTTTTATAGCATTATTTAACTTAATTAACTATCATGTCAAATTCCAAGTCCTGCCACCTCTCTCAACATGAAGGGATATGTTGAAATAGAACTGTCACCATTAATTTGCCAACATTAATTTTGAAACCGGTTTGTTTTTTTCCTAATATTCCAGAGAAACGTAATTAGAAAGCTTTTAAAGGCCTTTTTTAGAACTTTTGTTGTTCCTGTGAACCCCAGGTGGTAGAATCATCGGCATAAAATATAGCCTGTGTCGGATCAGAGACTGTTACCATTGATTCACAACTATTACTTTTATAATCGGTTTATATTCCCTGAAATTGCATAGAAATCGTAATTTAGGACTTTCTTAGAATGCTTTTCGCACCTCCCCTTCACTTCACCCCTTTTGAATTCAAATTTATTTTCGACAGTCCTTCGAGGGGATTTATATTTTATAAGTAACTACCATGCCATATTTAAAGTTTCTAGTCTCTTCCGTATCACAGAAATCGCAATTTAGAAAGTTTTTAGCTCCTGAAACCCCCTGGTGGTAGTGGCACAGACATAAAATATAGCTTATGTTTGAGCAGGTTCTATCACCAACAATTTGTCATCATTATATTTTAATCGGTCTGGTATTTGTTAAAATTGCATAAAAATTGTAATTTATAACGCTTTTCGCTCACTTAATCTTTTTAAATTTAGAATTTTCTTCCGACTGCTCTTAGAAAGCAGTTGCATCTTGTAAGTAAATACCATGCCATACTTCAAAGTGTTAGACCCCTCAGTTGTGCAAAAAACGCAACTTAGAACATGTTTTGCTTTTGCAACCCTCAGATGGTAGTGACAACAACATAAAATATAACCTATGTTATAGCAGGGACTGTCACCATTGATTTGCAACCATTACTTTAGAAATAGCTTTTTTATTTCTGAGATTGAGTAGAAATCGCAATTTAGAACGTTTTTAGAACGCTTTTCGCGCATTTTCACCACTTTTTAAATTTCTAATTTTTTCGAAACTGTTCTTAAAGATCACTTATATCTAATAAATACGTACCTTGCCTAATTTTAAGTTGCTAGCCCCTACCGGTCACAAATATTGAAATTTAGAACGCTTTTTTGCTCCTGCAACGTCTAGGTGATAGTGATACCGACATACAATAGCGTCTATGTTAGAGCAGAGGCTGTCAGCATCAATTTCCTACCATTACTTTTGAAACCAGTTTGATTCTTCCTGAGATATTGCTGACAAATCGGCATTTAGAACGTTTTTAGAACGCTTTTCGCGCATTTTGCTCCTGCATCTCCTCTGGGAGTAGTGGAAACATATATAAAATATAGTCTATCTTGGAGGAAGATCTGTCACTATCATTTTTACACCATTATATTTGAAATCGGTACAGTACTTCCTGAGATTGCATAGAAATCGCAATTTAGAACGTTTTTTACGACGCTTTTTTGCGCATTTTGACCCCCTTTTAAATTTCGATTTTTTTAGGAAATGTCCTTAGAGATCATTGATATCTTATAACTAATTACCATTCCAAATTTCACGATTCTTGGCCCTTCCGTAACGCAAAAACCGCAGTTTAGAACGTTTTACTTCTGCACCCCCTTTGGGGTTGTGGCGCCGACATAAAACATAGCCTATGTTGGAGCAAGGGTTGTCACCATGATTTTGACGTCTTTATTTTTTAAAGCGGTTTGGTATTTCCTGAGATTGTGTGGAAACTACCATTTAGAACTCTTTTAGAACGCTTTTCACGCATTTTCACCTCTTTTAAATTTCGAATTGTTTAAGAACTGTTCTTAGAAATCCTTTATATCTAATAAATAACTAATATTTCAAATTTCATATCTCTAGGTCCTTCAGTAACACATAAATCGCAATTTTAGAACGTTTTTTGCTCCTGCACCCCCTTTGGGGTAGTGGCACAGACATAAAATATAGCCTATCTTGGAGCAATCGTTGTCACCATTATTTTGACACCAATATTTTTTAAATTGGTTTGGTATTTCCTGAGATTATGTAGAAACTACCATTTAGAACGTTTTTTAGAACGCTTTTTGTGCATTTTCACCGCTTTTTAATTTCGAATTGTTTAAGAACTGTTCTTAGACATAATTTATATCTTATAAGTAACTAATATTCCAAATTTCATGTTTCTAGGCCATCCAGTAACACAAAAATTGCATTTTTAGAAAGTTTTCTCCTCCTGCACCCCCTTTTGGGCAGTGGCACGGACATAAGATATAGCCTATGTTCTAAGTTGGACTAACACCATCATTTTGATACCATTACTTTTGGAATCTGTTCGGTAGTTCCAGAGCTTACCTCCTACAAATAAACAATTTTTACCTCTTTATAATAGGAGTATAGATTAATTGATATAATTATTTAAATTTTAACTAATATAAATATTTTAATAATAATAATAATAATATAATAAGACCTAACGATTTAATTGTTTCTGAAAATAATGAAAAACGTCGGAAACTTTCATTACAGGAACTGATAAATAAACTAAATTAACATAATAAGCCTACAATTAAGGCGAGAAAAATAAATAATAACAACCTTAAAAATGTGTGCCGGTTAATTTTTAGCTGCATATTTATATAAAACAATAGTTCCAGTTTCAGAAAAAATTACATCGAATTATTTTTATTGAAACAATTTTATCCAGACAGCTCCAAACTTAAAAATCAGCATCAGGGACACGGGACGGTATAGGACTTTTCCAGGTGTTTCGACCCCCAACATCGTCCAAAACTTATTTATCTCGTTAATATTGTTGTCCAATCATGTACTGGGATGTTCCCCACTATATGAAATTAAAAAAAACACAAAAAAGTGCATTTAAAGAAAAAATATTATTCAGGGACATGAAAGTCAAAAGATTGTGAGAATGTCCCATATACATACGTAAAATGAAAAGCGATTACTTGCGACCAGGGATCGTACGTATTCTGGAATTTCAAGACTAGGAAATTCTTCGGAAACAGTATTTTCTTATAGAACATTTCTTCTTAAATAATGCGAAATTTCGTGCGTTTAACATCGATGTATTTTTCTATTAAAAATCACTGATATTTGTTCTAAAAAATTTCCTGAAGCATACGGCTTCAGGACTGTTTCAGTCTTCATTACTGCTTGTGACCTAAGATAATAATTTTCGGGCAACTTTTATTATATTTCCGATTATTATTATTTTTTTTTAATTTAGAAAGCAGTACAGTATCTTCATTTATTAAAATACAGTATCGTTTTACAGTGTGTCCAATAATATGAATATTTGGTCTTTACCAAGTGAAAACCATGTTAGTGATTCTGACTGTTAGTGACTGTTAGTGACTGTTAGTGAAACCACCTGAATCTGACAGGAAAACTTCTCATACTGGACACACAGTAATAACTACAAATATGAATTAGACACAAAATAAATACTCAAAATTTAATTAGACTCTAAAATATAAGAAGAAGAACAAGAAAAAAATAATTATAATTACACGTAAAAAAATTAAGTGGTGAGCTTAAAATTCACTATTTTATTAATATGCTTCTGTAACGGAATTATTTTTAGTTGTTCCACAAATATACTATATGCAATTTATGCACACTACTTTATCTTTTTTTAACTCTTTCCAACAACTTGAAAAGTGTTTATGACTTCGGTTTGTCTGTCCGTCTGTCCGCGCTCAAACTCCCGTAAATATACTTGGATTGCCCTGAAATTTTTTGATGTTATTGAGGTTTACAAAGCAAGTTCCCTATTTGAAATTAAGTTTGTAGTATGTTTAATTCATTTACAGGGACAGTCAAAAGTATTCCGTTACATTAGGGCCTATGGGAAAAAATCGTTTCAAATGATTTTTAATGACGTTACATGCTTTCAAACATAATAACATTTTTGTGCATTTATCTAATGCACTAAAATATGCATGTATAGAATATGCAGTGCACGGAATAGTTATTATTCATTTGCAGGGCCATACAAAAGTATTCAGTTACATAATGATATAGGGATGGAGGGAATTGTTTGGGGCGCATTTTAGTTTTGTTAAATTATTTCATGTATAATGAAACTGTTATACGTCGCTGAGGTGTACTATAACTTATTTCACGCACAATAATAAGCGCATAGCATTTATAGGGACACACAAAGTATTTCAGATACTATATTGTATCCGAAGTAATATACAGTAGCGATGATTTCTGGAAATCCATTATTAATTATGTTGAGCGTTTTTATGTTTCACTATATTTAGACATAGCATACGGTGTGCACTATGAATGCTATAATTCATATACAGGGATACACAAAAGTATTCATAATGGTTGTTGGCTATGGGTGCAAATTGCTTAAAAATGATTTTTAAATGAGTTATGCATTTTTAAGCTGAAGTACATTTAGTTTACTAAGATATGTTTGTAGAACATAGATAAAATAATATACAGAATCGCGCAAAGAATTGTATATATGGCCGTCTATAAATGATAATTTCTGGAAATGTGATTTCAGTAGTTTTAAGAGCGGTTTATCTTCAATTAAACTTAAGCTAAATGCGTGTAATAAAGGTACTAGGATAACTACAGGGTTGTACAAAAGTGCACAAGTATGTTTTCACCTATTAGTATAAATTGCTGAAAGAGAAAGTTGAACCTGTTATGCGTTCTCCTTCTAAGCTAATTTCAGAAATTATATAGTATATGTATCAACCAACAGATAAACTTCAGAGGTGTTCAAAAGAATTGGAATACATATTGGCTATCGACGGTAACTGCTGAAAACAGTTTTTCAAATGTTTTTTGCGTTTTCTAAAATGTTTACTTAGTTATCTTATATACCTTATTTCTCTAAATAACGAAATTTGTTAAATAATTCAGGAAATGTTGGAAAGTTTTTCATAATCTATGCTTAACGCATGATTTTTCTTTCTTGTTTAAAAACTAAATTTGATTTTGCATCTCATTACGTTTTATTTGTACATTATATTAGGTAACTTGTGGACTCTCTTTTTAGAATTTGAAGCAGACTCGATACTTAAGTCCGATCTTTTAGGATTGCCCATTGCTCCTAGTGGTAAAGCGTTGGGCCAAAGGTCTTTGCCATCACAAGAAATACTCAACATCTCAACATTCATTCCCTCAAAGGCTGATAAGAAATAAGCACATTAAAGTCTAGTAATTGCATTTATTTTCTTTAAGTTCTTTTCCTGCTTCACAATGTCATGACTGATGTAAAGATTTAACACATCACAATTCATTTTATTGCATTTTATTGCAGTGCCAGCAACAATCTCTGCATCTAAGTAACATCAATTTCCACTTTTCGCTCTCTATCTAAAAACAATAACAGGATAGCCTTAATAAATTATAAATTTTGCGACTTAGTCCTATTAATTTCACTGTAAACTTTTATGCCCTAAGAAGTGTGTTTTCATCATTCTCCCATCAGTTCTAAAGTTCACATAATTTCAAATATTACGTCATAAAGTTGAAAAAGTGTGCTTTAAAACGGAAAAAGTGTAGGCCAATTTAGTAAGCTTTTAAATACTTTTCGATCAGAATTTTTTTTAATCTAATGTCAACAATGATTTGTTTGCATGGATAATTACAATAATCAATGGCAAGGTTACAACAATTGACAGTTGAAGGAAAAGAGGAAAATAAAAGAAACAAAAATGAGTTTATTTATAATGTTATAATCTTATTTTTAATTATATTTTTTATACGTTTTGTTTTTATGTATATTTGATTACTTACAACATACTAACAGCAACATAAAACAAAAAAAAGCTTTCGTTGAATAAGAAAAGAACATATTAATAGAAAAAGGTTAGTTGAATATCTCTTTATTTACAATATAATGCAAAAATTTAAAAAAAAAGGAACGAAAGAAAACAGAAAAAGACATATTACTGAAATGAAAAATTTAACAATGTATTAATTTAGAACTTGCATTGAATCAGTAAACTTCAATAACTTCAAGGATAAACTTAAGAAAAAAAAAATATTTAATTAACTATTGAAATATGTTCTCTATTTGTGTATCTATTTATTGTTGTTTAATACTGTACGGAATTTCAAACAATGAGAAAACAAATTTTTCCTCTCAGTATGTAATCAGAATCTGATATGAGTGTAAACAACTGATTAAGGCCCTAGCGACCTATACAAAAGACACCAATGGCAACATCTGTTTAGTCTTTAAAATATAAATTCAATTAATTACTTAGAGTACGATTTAATTTCTTTAATACCACATTTAAAATTTAGTATAGGTTGCATCAATATAAAATACGCTTCGAAAATTTATGAAGTTCGAATGCATGCCTCTGCATGCTGCAAGCTGCATGCTTACCTAAAAGAGTTTTTCTTTTTGTTCACCGTTATCTAAAAGTAATTATAATACATATTTTACAGTGACTTGAGTTCATTTTAGTGTAAAGATAGCAGCACAAGAGGATCCACTCCTTTGGACAGCAATGGATTATAAGTTCATATTTAAGTAATTTATATGAAAAATATAAAAGTTCAATAGAATAAACGCGGTGTCGCAGCAGGTTAATACCTAACATATCACCAGATTTTGTAGAGTAAATTTTGGAATTATGAAAACCAACAAATGACATTTAAATAGAATTTTGGGCATAATATGATGCATTTTATCTCTTTACTTCTACTTAAAGTAACTTGATATTAATTTTATGCTGAACATACTATTTTTTTATTCGAAGAAATATTTTACTTTATCCCTGAAGTGCGGTATCTAATGGTTAGTCTACCTTTTTTCTATTTAATTACCCCTGACAATCAATTGACAGCTTTAGGAAATCTTCCACAGGTTTCTTTTTATATTGTAATGATAGGATTTTCCAAATAGTAGAGGAACATTAAAATTTGTGTAGCAAAAGGTGTTATAGCGTATTTGTGACAGAAAACACTTGTGTTGTTAAATTTAGGCGTTATATTTATAAAAAAATTAGTATTCCAGTTTTATATAGATCTGTGATACTTAATAAAATTTCTTTGTGTACTATATTCTGAATGTGACGTGATGACTTGGTCCTGTACTGAGTACCACTGTTATAGATAACTTTAGACCTATGATTTTTTTCTGGACTTTTTTTTCTCTAAGATTAGTTCACTGGAGTGGATATGCAGACTACTTTACAAAAGTACGATAACATATTCGGATACACAAGCATTTCGAAAAGAAAAAATCAAAATGCCATTGCCTTTACTCTTTCTTACGATATGACACTTTGACATCGATATGGTTAATTCAGCGTTGTTTTTACTGTTTAAATCATTTCCCGAATGCTTCTTTCAGAAAGTTGTGAAGACGTCCATTAACGTCATTTTGAGTGTTTGCTAGGATTCAAAATTATTTCCCATAAGGTTCTGTTATGAGTTTGGGGAAGACAAAGAAATCACAATGAGTCAAATCAGTACTGTACGTCTTTTGGGGAGCACAGCGTTAGTTTGTTTGTGCGAGATACTAAAAAGAGAACTACTACAAGAAAACAGTGTGTGTCCTCGTGTTGTCATGGCGGATGATAGGCTGCTGTCGATCTCCAATAAAACTCTAATAATCTACAAACACGATTCGCATTGTCGTCCGTTTGTGTTGTCGGCTTCTCGTCGTCGCACAGTGGAGTATTTGATGGATTTAGCCGGCCAAAAATATTTCTTACTGAAAAATTGGACTAAAGTTTATTATTGATTAGTTTATCTTATTACTATCACTTTTTAGTAGTTTTCTTTGGAAAATACATTATATATACATGTATATATATATATATATATATATATATATATATATATATATATATATATATATATATATATATACACGGTATATGGAAAACATTGTAATATGTAAAAATGATTTTAATGCAACAGAATATTAGTGAATATATTGTATTCTATCCGTCAATACAAATGTATTTTTTCATATACAGTGAAACCTCCCTGCGCGACCACCTGAACGACGCTTTTTTCATGGAACGAAATTTATTCCCATAGACTCAATACTAATTTTACCTCCATTCAGAGACCACCCCAATTGAACTCCCTCCATGAGCGACCCATTTCTTTGAAGAAAATGAAACCAATTTCGTTTTTTCCTGGTCACTTTTAAAAGGTTTGATTAGAAAAATAATTCCTGAGAGCGCGTTGTTCATCAAACTTCTAAACTAAGTTTAGATTTTTTTAAAAATATCTGTAACTATTAAATCTTTAAATCCCTTTGTGCCTTTTTATGATCCTTGTAACCAATATGAATTTTTTTTTCAAGAAAGAATGTTTATTCCTACTTGATTCATGCCATCTTTTCTGAAATTCAGGCTTGATATATTTTTTAAAATCATTTTTTATTTGTAGCTTTTGGTTTTCTGAATAATTATTTTTGTTAACAAGATAATCCTCGAGAAATTCTAGTTTTTTATCGAAATCAGGCAAATTCTGGTTATCCATAAGATTGAAGAGTTCTTGTCTTGATATAATTTTAACTCTTGGTGGACCTGATATAATTTTAACTCTTGGTGGACCTGAAATAATTTTGTACAGAAAATAATAAGAGTAATTAATTTTAAAGATATTTAGGTTTTAGAATTTTACTTAAAAATGATCATATATAGAAACACATGAGTTTGTGTAAAAAAAAAAAAAAAAAAAAAAAAAAAAAAAAAAAAAAAAAAAAAAAATCCATCCTGACAGTTTTTTTAAAGTTATTAACTGCATAGCTGATGCATTTAAACTGAAAAACATCAACTAGAATCATCGGAAAGCATAACAAATTCCTTATACACTATATAAATTTAAAGAATATAAATTTGATGCTTGATCTTACATTTTAAAAACCATATATAAACATATGATATGAAATATAAACATATTTACTTGGCTCTTTTGAAATCTAAAAATGATTGATATAAGTAAGAGTTTAAAACAAAAAACTGACTTAAATAAGTAGTCGCATAATCGAAATTGAAAGTACGGCAGATCAAACTATTTCTACAAGCAAATATTAACTGTCGAATCATAAAATAAAAGTTGAACAAAATATTGATCATAAATATAAATTTTAATTATTTTATGTCGTAGACGATACTATCTGACAATATTTGAAATTTATCTTTCCTAAAATATTTTTTTTAATTTATTTTAATTAAAATGAAACATTTATCATTTAAGGAAACACAACGTGCTTAAAATAAAGTATTCCAAATTACCGATTGTTCGTAGATATTGTTTTCAACGTTATTAATTAAATATCTAGATATCATTTAAAGTATAAAAAAATCATTTGGACTCATTGGAAAGAGTAACGATTTTTTTATAGAACATTGAAATTAAAAACAGAAATTTCAAACATGTTCGATAGATTTTTTGCCTCTTTACAAAATATTCTAAATAAATAAATATAAACAAAAATATATTTACCTGGTCTTTCACAATCCATAACTAAATACTAGATGTATTTAGGAAGCAGAATTTATAAGATGTAAACTAAAACAGCGCAACACTTTCTAAGAAGACATATATCATTTTTAAATTTAGAACATAAAAAAAGTAACATAGAACTTCAGAAACAGGCGCAGACAATATTAAAAAAATTATGGGTCAGATATTCAAATTGGAACATTTTTATGTCCGCAACGATACATTCTGACAATAATTTCAATTTATATATCGTAGAATATTTTTCAAATCGAAAGGGAAATGCAAAAATTGTCATTTACAGGAACATACAATTGTGTGTTTGAATGGAATCATTCTAAGATCGCAGTTTTTCGCAGCTACAGTTTTCAAAATTATTAATTACATATCTTGAACTGTCATTTAGATTAAAAAAGATCATCCGGATCGACCCTGATGTATAACAAATGCTTTATAGAATACTGAAATTAACAACACTAATTTCAAAAATATACGGCACATTTTATGTCGTTTTAACATATCTGTTAAATTAACAAATATAAATATATTCATGTGAAACGTAAACATATATACATGTGTTTTCATAATCCAGAACCATGTGGTATAAGCAAAAGTTTATGGGGAAAAAATCACAGTGAAATAAACAGGCACAAAATGGAACTTTAACCCTTTAACCGTCTGGCCCGGATTTTTACGTTCCTAGAAATCATGTTAAAATGGCTGTAGACCAAAATATTTTAAACATAATTTTATTTTTACCTTATACAGAAAGTAGCGATATTCAAGATATTATAGCATCAAACTGAGATTTAAAAAATATATATCCTGGGATTTACAAGCATTCTTATAAAATTACTGCAAAACCCTCGGACGGTGAAAGGGTAGTACAAATAAAAAACTTACTGCTACAAACAAGTTTAACCTTCCCTGGTACCAATTTTCTCGCACAGCAGAAAAAAAATTATAAATGAAAGGTGAATCCCCATTTATTTATCTTCTTAATTAGCTACATTTTTCTCTCCTCAACTGCGTTTCGAAAAATTGACTTTTGGCCGGCTAAGTTAGAAAAATACTCCACTGTGCGTCGGTCTTGTGGGTATCTTTGAAGATCTAGACCCCCCCCCCCCGTGTGTGTGTTTGTGACAAGTGTGAAAACTTGTGTTTGTGACAGTCTTTCAGCATCAGAAGCTTGCTTCAAAATGTCCAGGGAGCAACCGACTGATTTGTTCAACTCTGCGTAGTTCTTTATTGCATAACGATGCTCTATCACTTCATTGGTCATGAAAAAACCCCACACAGAACGACAGTATTTCACGGCTATGAGGCATGTAATCATTCAGGATTGTTATTATTATTTATAAAAGCTGACTCTATCCATGTTTCCGACAGTTGCGATCTGGCTCGGCGCCAGATGCCTTTCACAGATTATTCTAATTACTATTGCAAAGCGAATAAAATACAGTAGAGCATCTTTTATCCAGAACTCTTTTAACCGAAACTCTCGGTTAACTAAAATCCATTTTTTTTTTAATTCTTTTTTCCTATCGCATTTCTTGTGTGCAAAATCCATTTTGAAAGCTTTTTTTTTTTTTTTTTTTTTTTTTTTTTTTTTTTTTTTTTAAACTATCATATTCCTTGTGTGCAAGCGTTCCTTTCCGAACTACGAGTACATACAAATATTTTTGATCCCCTTCCTTAGAGCTCCTTTCAATTTAACTTCAGCTCCCCTAAACTGCGGAGTGGAACGAAGAAAACGATCAAATTAGCAATTCTGAGCTTTTGAAGGCTTTGCAAAAGGTTTGCAATGGCTGGAGCAGCTGAATGACTGGAACTGGTGAACTAATAATATTAAAAAACTTCGGGCTGAAAACATCGCTTCAAAACAAAGGGAATCGACACTGAGAAAACAGAACATTTTTTCAAACTCTTCTGATATATGTAAAAGGTACTTAATTTCAAAATTAAAATTCAGTCAATTTATTCTTGTTTCTATTTTGCTATTGCTTTATTTTTATTAAGCACTTTTTACCATAATAAAAAAATATTGCATATATTTCTCCATAATCTAAAATTGAAGCATTCTCGATTTTCCGAAAGCGGGTCGGTCCCAATTACTTCGGATAATCGAGGTTCTACTGTAATTATTTTTTTACAATCGGACTAATTGTTTTGGTTTGAAATGCTTTTAGAATACTCTTTAATTCTGGCAAATAAAAAGACGTAAGTATAGTTTTCCTAACTTTGTTAATAAATTGTTTATATATTTGTTTTCTTATACTTAAGGCATGCATGCAATTTCCTTTTGAAGCATGATGATTTTTTACCTTTATTAAATAAAAGTGGATGTTCCGTTTTATAAACTTACCATCAGCTAAGTCGAAAATTTAGTGCAAAAAAATATGTCCTCCCCTTCTCGTTTACAAATCTACTGAAACTAAAATTATGAAAAAAGAGTTAGTAAACGTTAATTTAAACGTTGCGGAAAAACTTTAGCGGGTAACCTACGTCACATAGTTTTTGAGAAAAGCGCATTTTTCCGTTACACACAAATTCCGTTTTTCGGGCATTCAGAAAAGGTGTTGAAAAGCGCTGTAGGTACAGTCGTGGGAAAAAAAAGTAAACACCCCCTACTAACTCTTCAACAAATTATCGTAGACGGAAGTTACTGGTACCGAACGATTTGAAATAAAGTCTACTTTTAAATGACGTATATAAAATTTGCTTAGGGGATCATCTACATATTAAAACGAACCCAAACCTCATTTTTTCAATAGCAATACCCCATTTTAGCGATATATTTCAAATCTTCGGTTCAAAATATGCCTAGACACCAAATTTCAAGTCATTTGAATGGTAAGTTTTTGAATCATAAACATTCAAAATTTAGTGCTTCTAATGTTAAATTACATTTTCATATTTTTATTTATATCTTCTGAAATTATGCTCCTAATGTGCTAATTTTTTGTTTAGAAATAAAACTAATGTGCCCAAACATAAATACGCTGAATTTGCAATTTTTATAATTTTATGATATGAATTATGAAATTAATATTCGAAAAAATTATGAATTGCAACCTACAATTTTTTTTTTGATGGATTTAGATTTATTAAGTCCTGCTTTATGAAAATCCCAAATTTCACATTTTTCTTCCAAGTAGTTTTCAAATTATGCTTAAAAAACGGCAAAACGATGGTTTAAGGGGCCCTCTATGATTGAAGTGAGTAGATATTTTGAAATTTCTTCTGCTGCCTTGTTATCTAACAGACTTCATTGACTGCTTAAGGTGCCTTGATCAAGAAGGCGGCTCTCTCGGTTAGCAATCGAGAACCCAACTTCAATTTGGATACAGCCCTTAAAATACGCTCGTTTTAAAATAATTAATTTCTCGGAAACTTGTGGTGCGAATTGCATAAAAAATTTTTTTTAGGCTATTTGAAGGGTGTAGAGTTCATTTATGCTGTCAGAATTTGGTATTGCTATTGAAAAAAAATGAAGTTATGGTTCGTTTTAATATGTAGATGACCCCTAAGCAAATTTTATATACATCATTTAAAATTAGACTTTATTTAAAATCGTTCGGTACCAGTAACTTTCTTCTACGATAATTTGTTGCGGAGTTAGTAGGGGGTGTTTACTTTTTTTTCCACGACTGTACCTATCGTAGCAGAAGTATAAAAGAATTGCTGATAATGATGTGCGAAAAAAATCGTTGGTAATTAGCCGAGATATTAACCTTTAAAGACACGGACTGTTTGGACATACATAATGACAGGGAAGACGTACTCTATGTGCATTTGCTTTTAAAGCGTAGATAACAACTTTCAATGATACATTTGTGTAATGCAATGCACAGCAGCAGTACAAAAGCGATACACGAAAAAACAGACTAATTTAATTATAATTAACTACATAAATGCTATGGGATTCGCTACTAGTTTGCTTTGAGTGGATCGCTATATACGCCTCCCTTGTCTTTAAATGTTAATTAAAAACCCATCTGGAAAAACGCAGAACGGACGAAGCCGCCGTTGCAATATGGCGACCGCCTTTCGAAGCGCGCTTAGCACAATGCCAAGTTTAAAATTTGAACAAGAGTTTTGTTTTAGTTACATTGTAAAAGAAAAGATTACTACTACGCTGAATTTAGTTTTATGAAATGCCAAATGAAGTTTAAATATGTAGTACATTTATTGACGGTACCGAATTAAGATTATCATAAACAGATTAGGATAAGATTTAAAACAAAAGCTATACAAAATAGGAATATTTGATATTATTTAAGTTTCATATCTCTTTGAACTTTTATGTTATACCCATTCATACTTTTCTAGTATATACAGCTTACCCAAACCTGCGTTGTATAGTTTTTTTACAAAGTCTTATTTTTCTTTCAGCAACGATTTTTTATTATTACTACAGTTAATAATTCATATATTTATTGCACGGAACCCTCTGATTGCGAGTAATACTCTCACTTGACCGTTTATTTTCTTAAATAATTAAATATTATTTATATCTTCTTTTATTAAAGAATACTTTATACTATTTCTATATTTAAATAAATCTGCAATTGGGAAATTTCTAGTTATCATTTATGTTACTGATATTGTCAAATAGATGCACTGTAGAATGATTAATAGATACCTTGAAGTTAATGTATCTTTCAAACTTGCTGAAATTCACTTTGACGTTTCGAGATGCAAAGAAATTTTATAAAAGATGAGACTGTTGATTTCAGACAGTAAGACTGATGAGTTATCTGATAGCCTCTTATAATGAAATGACACGATTCTATTGATAAATAACCTTTCATTTTATTGAGATGCATAAATCAATCGTTGACTCAGATGAGATAGGATTTCTGTAAAGTATTAGTAAGTAATTGCTGTTTTTATATGTATATATAGTAAGTCATGTTTTTGTGTGTTTCAAAGTTTGCATGTGATCAGTAATGGAATTCTGAATAATCATGTTACAGATTAAAAAACAATACGTGTTAGATTAATCTAAATGATACTATTATTAAACATTAATTAAAAACGAAAGATACGATTAAATTAAAACTGTATGCAACTGTAAAATAGCCAATTCAGACAAAAGTATGTTTTTTTTTTTTTTTTTTTTTTTGCTAATGACATAAACTTAAATTAGAAATGAAAATTTTTAAGTAGATACATGAAAAATAAACAAATTTTAATTGTCAAAAATTTGCAAACTGGCCATATCTAAGGTAGTAGTTTTAGATCGCGAAAGTAAAAAATCTTGGGAAACAAACGCAAAACCTTTTTTGTAATACCTTTTAGACTATACAAAATAGACTTAAAAAGAAAAAAAAATGTTCAAACTTTGGAAACTACGTTAAAAATGTTATTTATAAAGTACGATCTAAAACTTCTATAAAATGTTAGAGAATAACGTGAAGCGTCCTTTTTTCTCAGTATGTAGTAAAATAGGATTTTAAAGTAAAGTATCCAACAAAACTCTAAAAGAAGTCGCAAAATCTAGACCCATTTTTAATACTGTCCAATATAGTTGAGAAATGTTTATGAATTCGAATTGTCTGACATCTGTCAATCTATCCGTGCTCTAAAATTCGAAAATATGATCGCATTGCCATGTAATTTTTATACGTTAATGAACTTTTTACTGGAGGGTATTTTTTGAGGTAAATGTACCATTTACAGATTTTTTTCAGAGTAACGGAGAAGAATTACGTTACGTTATGAGTCAAACAATCGCTGTGATGCATTTTAATAATGTTATTGTAAGCGAAACACAATACAAGACTTTGATGGACTATAAGGTGGTATCTGAAGTGTGAAGACAAAGAAGCATTTATAGATCGTTTACAGGGATTCACAGGAACATACTGTAAAACATATCCGCATATGTACGCGTGATTTTACATGAAATTTGCTTCCTTTAATAGAAACCTTTTATTTGGAGTGGAAATTATAATTTTTTTCAGGCGTAAACAGAAATGGCCGTAGGTTTCTGAGTTCTCCCACTTACGCATGTAAATATGTTCAACTTATCATGGGATTGGTATTTGATATTGATGTTTACAGAACATTATCTAAGGAAAATGAAGCGTCTGACATTTATTGCTCTGAAACAAAGACGGAAAAAGAAAATTTCGTTACATTATGGTCTAAGGTGAAAAAACATTTCAGATGTAACTTAATAAGCTTAAAATAATGAAAATGATAGGCATGCATGAAATGCAATAAAAATGATTTTTATATAAAACGTAATGTAAACCATTATTTCATTTACAGAGTCACACAAAAGAATTCTCTTACATTATGGTCTGTAATGAAAAATCATTTGCAATTTTTTAAAGATGTTGCACTATTTCAAACATAATTAAATTGATGTGCAATACTGAGATGCACTAAAATATACTTACTATCAAATATGGAGTCCATGGCATTTATTTGTTAATTTAGTGTGTCTCAACCTTTTTTACTTCACGACGCACTTAAAACTAGCATTAAATTTGTGCGGCACATTAAAATTATGATGAGTTAAAGAAAGGAAGGATTATCGATCATAATAAATTATTTAATTTATTTACTATAACAAACAAAATAGTCCGAATAAAGGAAAATAAAATAATTTTAAATAAAATTCTTATAATATATTTTATATACTTCTCTTTAATATGCATTAACATTTATAAGCATATGAAACACTCTTTTAACACTAGTTTCGGTACCATTCAGCATACCATCATCGGTGCAAAGAATCATGGAATTTTCCGTATAGAAGGATAAGCGGATTCGAGGTATAGATTTATTGATCAATAGCAGTGCAGGAAGTTACAGGAAATAGCCAAGAGCCAATCAGAAATTGTATAAGGAAAGGTAGTGATAATGTGGAAAAGTATATGTTAATTTGTCAGTAATTTGTCACATTCGCATTTAAAGATATATCGCAGTTTGACTTTTTAAAGCTAGAATACTTTCTGCGTAAGATAAAATCTCCGGATAGACGTACTCTTAAATCATTTTTCAACAATATTAGGTAGTTTCATAAGAAATACTACCTATTGCAGTCGTTACCATGGTGCGATTTTTGAAAAATTCCTTCATAACTTTTCATTATATGACGCTAGGAACCCCAAACCAACCCCACTTAAAAAGTTTATATATATATATATATATATATATATATATATATATATATATACTAAATTTTGTCCGTACGATAAAAGTCGCAATTATGCACGGATCGTTTTCAAACTCGCCAACAACTTACTTTTTTAACAAGATTATGATAAAATCAGCTCTTACACAACAATGACAGGAAAAAATAAATATTTTTCGTTATAGCAGTTGCCAACAATTAAAAAAAACAAATAAAATTTTTACCACAACAATTGCTTTTCCATTGCAAGAATTTCGCGTGAAAAAATAAATTAAATAAATAGTTTGACGAATTGAAAACAAATTGAATATTCCGTCATAAGTTTTCTAGAGCAAGCTTTCAGCATGAAAACTCAAAATGAAATAAATAGTTTGAAGAATTAAAAAATATATATTGCTTCGTATTAGAAATATAATGGACCTCAGCAGGTGAATATGTAACGTCATGTGAGTTTGAAGAAACGTATTAGAACATGATAAAAAGTCGACTATGGAAATATTAACATATTTTAACACTTTGAGGTTGTCTGAATTTGTTTTAGCCATGTGTGTATTCGTGTATATTAGAATTTTCACAAAATGTTTAGCTCCCTAGAGTTCATTCTTAGTGAAGGAACTGGGTTTATCTCTAATCTTGATTTAAGTTTTGTTGGTGAATTTAGTACTTAACTTTGAAATCTACCTCCGCCTGTAGGCCAGAGCCGGCAGGGATTTTTTTTCTACTGCATTTGAAATGTGATTTCAAACATGATTTTTTTTTTTTTCTGAAAGAATTTATCTCAAGAGACACGACAATTTTTAGAGTTTCCTTCTATACTCTTAAAATGAGTAAGAGAAGAAAAAAATATACCAAATAAAGCAAATTTGTGACACTAAACCTTCTTTCAAAGTAAATAGTGTAATATGAAATGTCGGATATTACAGATTCGAATTTTTAAAAATTCGATGCAACTTGACTTAAAAGTTTCGCTGCACACCTGAAATTTTTTCGCGGCGCACTACTATGCAGCGGCACTCATGTTGAGAATCACTGATTTAGATACATAGAAAAAAGCAATGCTAATATAGTACCGAATAGGATCAATAATCGCTAGGAGTGTCTTTTCAGATATAGTATGCACTTTTAGTCTAAACAAAGATTTAGTCCATAATAAGGAGTATATAAACTCCAAAGCTCATATAAAGAGAGGTGCAAAAAATTTTCGTAATCATTGCTTAGAGGTCTGTTTTTAACACTTTCCAACAAAGTTGAAAAGTGTTTATGCATTCGGTTTGTCTGTCCGTCTGCCCACACTCCCGTAAATGTACTCGGATTTTTGTGCAATTGATGAACTTTATTTCGGGTCACTAAAGAAAGTTTGGAATTGTATATGAAGTATGTGGGATTAATAGTTCTTTTACAGGTGAACTCAAAATAATTCAATAGATTAGGCTATATAGGGAAAAATCATTTTAGTATTTGAATGAGATTATGCTATTTCAAATGTATCGAAACTGATATACGTCACTGAATTTCATTACAGGGTGGTTAAGATAGAATAAGGCATTCGTAGTATTTGTCGTTCATTTACAGGGACCATCAGAATCCATAAGAAAACTCATATTGGTCTATTGTACTGATTTAATCCTTTATGTACTGATTTATGAATTCATGAAAATTTTATCTTCTAAAGCATTTTTCGTGAATTCTTGAAACTACATTAGAAGATTCACATAATCATTTAATAAATTTTAGAAGCATTGAAGGAAGATTGGAGGATTTAGAAGTATTAATTCAATTTATTTTTATAGGGATTTTGGGCAATATTTATAAACCCAGACAAATCGTTTATTTAAAATATTTGTCTTAGCATTTTGTAGAATTAGGAAAAGTACAAATATAATGTTCTTATAATAGAAATATAGAAATATTTCCGAATTGGAAAATTCCGTTCCCCAATCTCCCCAATGCTAAGAAAGTCGAAAAGGTAGTCGTGTTGTTTTATGACTGCCAATTATCAACACGAGGGATATAAGCCCAAAGGGAGGGGATGCCCTGCGTGGGTGCCTTTCTACGGCAGCCTAACCCGTTGTACCCAAGGAAATCCAAGGTTTGGAGAAAACCACGGAAACATCCGAACGATTGGTCCGACGGGCGCAATTGGGTTTGAACCCAGCACCCCCCGTCTACCAGCTTCAAGAGCAGAACCTCTCTGCCGCTGGTGGGGCACAAAGGTAACAGAAATCATCCTTTAAATAAGTGCGAGTAGTAAGTCAAAATTACGTCCATTTCTAATCATATCATAATATTAAAATATTTATTTGCTTAAAAGACGTTATAAAAACACTTTAAAAGTAAATTAAAAACTCTTTATTAATAAAGAGTTTTTAATTTACTTTTAAAGTGTTTTTATCACGTCTTTTAAGCAAATAAATATTTTAATATTACGATATGACTAGAAATCATCCTTTTAAAAATAGTTTTGTTTTGTGTAACCAATAATGCTTTTAAAACAGGATAAAGTAATGTATCCTAAGTCAATCTAAACTGTATTACAATTAATCGATGTATTAAATTGATTTTATAGCAAGTTATTTTAATGGTACTTATAAGTACCGCCAGTAGATAAAGGGTTAAATATCGTCTTTTCAATTTTAAGTTACGCTTAGAAGTATAGAAAATTAAGAAAAAATACACTGATTTACTCCTATAATTATTTCTAATCGAATTTATTTTTGCAGATGATCTTACACAAAATTAAAAAAAAAAATGCGAGAATATTATTGAAAAAGAGCACCTTTATTATATAAAGTTGAAATTAGGAAAAAATATTTGGAGTGCAATTTTTATTTTGACTTCAGCATGTTTTAAAAAATATAGTTTTATAACTACAAATTACCAATGTCTCCTTTTCGGTAAGCTAATGTACTCTTTATCAATATATTTATTGCCAGAATTTTCTTTAAAAAAGAATATTGAGTTATAGTATTTTTTTCTACGTATAAGAGAATCCTGGTAATATCATCACAAAGCTAATAAACTTAATTTATTTTCCATTATTTTCTATGAAGTAATGTGTATTAAAAAATGTCTGCTAGTTGTTATTGGAGAAACGATCTTTTATAATGACGGATTTCAGATATTATTCCGTTAAAAGTCCTCAACAAAATCCGCAATATAATGCATTAGTGATACTATTTTCCCCAGAAAAGAAATGAGTTATTGGAGAACAAATTGGTATATTACAAACTGAATGATATAATAACAGCATAAAATCTAACGCGATGATATTATTTAAGAACAGTCATATCTATCTACAATGTTTTATGGAGTATAATGTGTATAATATAATATTAAAAATAATCTAAAATATCAAAATATAAATAAAACATACTGCAACAAAAATACTAAAATCACAAGTGTAAGTTACATATTGCATCATATATTCTCTTAACATATTACTATATGTAACGATCTATTAAATAAATGTACCTGGCAATTTTATGATAGTTATAATAAAAAAGAAAAGTATGTTTCGTAAATCATTGTCATTATAAGAGTTTCGTTGTAACTGTAGTTTCTGATGGATAACATGTATGATCTACAGAAGTCAGCATTTTCGATAAGGGATTTCTTAAATTGTCCCTTTAAAAAATATGTATCTGTCTATATATCTATTTCATGTATATATGAGGGGGTCACAACCATAGTAGACCAAGTCCATTTTGAAAAAAAAAATGATATAGTTCATTTATAAGGTGTATAAAATATGTTTTATTCACTCCCACAGTGAGCCAAGACTGTAAACAGATGTCATATATGGAGAAAGAGTGTGAAAACAGACGTGGTACATTGTGGGAGTTGGTAAAACAATTTTTATGCACCTTCTAAATAAACTATCTCTTTTTTTTTTCAAAATGGATTTGGTCTACTATGGTTGTAAGTCCCTCATATATAATCAAGGTGTTGCTGACTTCGACCGACACATTCAGAGGGGTGAAGTGGTAACAGTAGGCGTCAAATGGAACAAACATTTCGATGTAACGTGGTATCGCAAACCACCTATTTAATCAAAATTGCAGAGAGTTCTATTCTAACTCAACTTTGGTTGCCGGTAATAACTTTAAGAAAACTGAAATATATTATAATCAATCTTCTAATAGACATACTCACTTTTGTTGCAAATGTGATAATAGTAAAAAAGTGGTAGAAGTTTCTATTATACGCATCATCAATTGCCGCTTCACAGTTTGGACAGCGATTACAAGTTCATAAGGTATCATCGATTGCTTTCGTGATGTTCTGACATTTTATACCAAACGAGGTACATATCGTTACATTATCACTACAGGGTTTTTTTTCTTAAAATTATTACTATCTTCTTGAGTTCAATTAGGGTGAAACAATCTGTATTTGTGATTAAATAAATGGTTTACTACTCCATGTTCCATGGTAATTTTCCATCTTCTTGATGCCTACTATTACATATCTGAATTTGATGGTCGAATTCGGCAACACCCTGTACTTATATTTAATTATGCGAGAGACTTGAGGTGACTGATATGGACACTGGTTCACTGACTGAGTACCACTGTGATAGATTCGGGACTTCATTCCGGATTTTTTAAATTTAACTTTATTTTCTCTATGATTAATTCGGGAAATGAGATATACTGATACTTTCAAAAACTAATTCATTCAAATAGAAAAAAAAAACAAAGCAATATACAAATATCTTCAAAATCTATTGAATTAGGGGATTTGGCTATCGATACAATGAATCCAATGTTGTTCCTATTGTTTAAAACATTTTCCCAAACGCTTCCTTTTACGCTAAAAGAAACATTTTATTAAAAAGTATTCATATTCTACTTACTTAATTCTTTCACAGCCTGATATTCAAATATTTAAATATAGTCTATAAAAACTGTTTAAGATTTTTTTTAAGACTTAAACTTCATTTACATTTTATTTTATTTTTTTTTCAAGATTATTTGTGTTTTATATATTTAGATAAATATACAACTGGGAAATCTATAGCTCTCATTTTTGTATCTGATATCATCAAATAGATGAATTGAAGGAAGATTGATCGCTACCTTAAAGCTAATGTATCTTTCAAACTTCCTAAAATTCACCTTGACGTTTCAAGATGCAAAGAATTTTTATAAAAGATGATCCTATCGATTTCAGAGTTTAAGACTTATGAGTTATCTGATATCCCCTTATAATGAAATTACATTGATAAATAACCGTTCATTTTATTTAGACACATAAATCATTTGCTGACGCTCGGGAGATGGGGTTTCTGTAAAGTATTCAATAAGGAATTTTGAAATACATAGTTCATACGTTATGTGATTATGTGTTTCACAACTCGCATGTGATAATAATTGTTATACATAAAAAACAATCTGAATGATATTTATGTTACTGAATATAAAGGAAAAAAGTAATTTATGAAAAGCATAAAACTGTAAAAAAAACTGAATCATATATAAATATGCAAAACTTTATTTTATTAATAAAATAAGGTTTAAATAAGAGGTTAATTTTTTAGGTATATGAATAACAAATAGGTATCTTCTGATTAACTATTAATTAAGAAACGTGGCCAGAACTAGGATTAATGGGTTTAGATTTCAGATGAAAAATTTCCAGACGACAAACGCAACCACAATTTGACCGTTGAAGATATATATATATATATATATATATATATATATATTTTAGAATGTTGCAACTATAGGTTCAAATATTACACTTTCAGAACTAAGAGCTGAGGATAATAAAATGTTACACAATAAAGGTAAACGTTCCATTTTTAGTTTTTATACATGTGAAATATGCTTATATAACAACAAAACTGGAAGTATTATGTGGGCCAATATCTGAAAATTGGACAATTTGCGTCCACTGCCAGAAATACAGTCGGACCTCTATTTAACGAAGTCGCTAAATCCCGAAAAAAAGTTCGTTATATGGAAAATTTGTTAAATAGAGATACACCTTTTAAAATGCTTTAAACTACATAAAACATATTTTAAACCCATAAACACTAAATATAATTTTTAAAAAGTAATTAATCACACTTTTTGTATAAATTATATCTATTTGTTTTATATATTTTACCCTTCAAAAAGAAACTTGCAAGGGAAATCAGAATGAAACAAAACATTGTCTGAAAATACATTGTATTTTCAGTTAAAAAAATAATTTTACGTTACAATCACGATTTTTTATTATGATCAATAAGCTGTTTTAAGGAATACCAAATTTTAAAGCAATATTCTTTTTCTTCATGCTTTTATCCACTAGATTAAGATTTTTCTCTTTTATGCCAAGCACTTTCTCTTTGACATTTTCGAGCTAAAAGAACCGAAATTACCAGCACGAATTAATGATCAGACACTTCTTGGATGAAAAGCAAATAATTACAGCGATTTTACTGTTTTCGGTGAGTTAGGTGCTGGTAAGACCTGTTCATGGTCTTTCATCATCATAAAATGTGTTAAAAAAAAGAATAAGTTTGAAATGTCCAGTAATATTTTGACAAATACGGAGAAAAAGATAATTAGATTCCAAGGAAAAGTTCGTTAAATAGAGAATGCACTTCGCTATTTGGAGGTTATTTTACGAAGAAATTCGCGAAATGTTCTTGGTCCCAAGGAAAAGTTCGTAAAATAGAGAAATTCGCAAAATAGAAGTTCGTTAAATAGAGCTTCGACTGTATTTCATTAATTATACTAAAACCAAAAACTGAAAAATGTAATTTATTGTAATACTTGTTATAACAATTACCAATGATAAATAGACATATAATGATGTATAAATAATTAATTTTAATCTTTAAGCAAACTAAATCATCATTTCAGTCCCTGTCCCCAGGAACAAATGTCCAATATTAAATGTATGCTGTAAAAATTTCTATAAATATTATTAACTTTTGATATTATATATTTATACTTATATATATAGAGCATGGGTAAATATAATTCTCCTTTATTAGAATAGATTATATAGTAAAATATCGTAGCAAATATATTTATACCCGAGGTTGATCATAACCTCAATTCCTCTAAGCACACATTTAGGTTAACAGAAATTAGGTGGTGGTGGCAGAATTATTTCCATTGCAACAATAACTAAAGTTCAACTAGTCACCATGGATGAAGGTAAGTTGATCTTCTCTTTGTTTCATATTTAGAAATATTAAGTTTTTGTTCTGAATAGAGATGGGAATTTTTTTGTAACATCATTCCTTTCCCCATATTAAACTTACTATTTATAAAAAAAAGCTTATTGAAATTTTATTTATGTAACATACAAATGCCGCATGGCATATTTAATAATTTTCATGTGCGCAAAATGATTCAACGAAATAGCTGTGTAACTGTTAAGACAAAAACTTCACCTCAGTCCCCATTGTCTGTCTGAATTATTTGATACTGATTATGATGTTAACAGACACTTTCTTCCATAAAAGTTTATCCTACGCATAAAATATGCATCCTTGAAGTATCTGACTACGTTGAAAATGCAATTTTCGACCAAAATTATCAAATTTATTTTATTTTATTTTATTAAATACCAACTCTTTACCTTTCCAAAACTGTATTTGCTTTTATTGTATGATAAATAGATCCGGAATTATAGCTGTTTTAAAACTACTCAACAGCTGTCACTCAAACCTAAAGTGCTGTTTAAAGGGCTTTAAAATTTAAAATTTTTAAATTTTTAAATTGCTTTTAAAGGGTCGTATGTTTGGAGAAATTTCGCGATTTTGAATGCATTTGTTTAATAATAAGAAAGGTAAATAATATGCTCCATGAAATTTAGATGTATATTACTGTAAATTCTTGTAGTAAAACATAAATCTAAACTTTAAATGCATTTTTTGGAAAATGTAATTTTCGGTGAAAATTCCATACGCAAAACATGATTTCTCAAAAAGTTATTGGAATATCACTATTAAATTTAAAATATATGTTATTTACACTATTGTGAAGGCAATGAACTAAAGATTTAAAGTTAGAATAAATATTTTTTCTTTTATGGATGTTTTTGCGGAATGACATCGATGAATTTTATGAAAATTAACATGTAAACTGCGATATGCTATAAGTTTTGAAATACTTAAATAATCTCTTAGATTTTAGTTCATTGCCTTCACCAATGTCATAAATGTGAAGTGTAGAAAGGAAATTAAGATACATACAGTAGATTTTACTTTAGAGCGTTTTGCGTTTCGGGCCAAATTTCACTAAATTTTACTATAAATTCCTCCATTTGCAAAAACTTTATCAATAAATGAAATATTTTTTACATTTTTCACATTTTCTAGTCCTAATCTTAGTAAAAATAAGATTAAAAAATAATTAAATAGCTTTTTTGGAAAACAATGCTCCGTACGTAGGCAGGCACCTTAAAAACACTACAGCATTTAAATGACAAAACATGTATCATAATACATAATTGTGTGTGGTAATTGGTACATTAATTTAAAAAATAATAAAAAAATTGGAATGAAATTGTCCAGGTTTCCATATATTGATCCATATATATGTATATATATATATACAGTATGCCCGCTTAAGTCCCTTGCCACCCTCTTAACATCTGAACGGCTTCTGCTATATTCATAAAAGTGGTGTCTAGGTATAGTGAAGTAGCCTTGTGCTACTGAGTGACATCACCTACGACGCCACCTTGTGGAAAACTGCGGAGTTAGCATTCCTATCTCGAAAACGGAAAGAGATAGGAAAACAAGAGATTTAAGAAATTGTAGAGCATCATCGACTTACTACAAAAAGACACTTTGTGGACATTAATGCGAAGAATAGAAAGGTTAAAACACGCATTTGGTTTTCGTGAATTCCTTCACTGTAACGTCACGAAACTTGAACGGAATGAGAAATGATTATCTTTTGGACAAATGTGCATCCAAATGTTTATTGCAGCTTACGGAGAGAAGTTTGAGCATCTCAAATGAAGGTCTACTGTTATAATAAGTAGTTTTCTTCTCTCTGTAAGATCGTTTTGTCACGTCACATTGTATGAAATCACGAAAAAGCAAAAACGCATTTTAAACGTTCTATTCTTCGCGTTAATGTCCACAAGGTGTTTTTTCGTACTAAATCGATGATGTTTTACAACTCTGTAAATCACTTTCTTTCCCTATCTTTTTTCGTTTTCGAGATAGCAATGCTAACTATGCAGTCTTCCACCAGGTGGCACCGTAGGCGGTTTCATTCAGTAGCGCATGGGTACTGTGCTATACCTAGACACTATTTTTTTAATATAGCAGCAGCCGTTCTGACCTTAAGATGGTGGCAAGGGTGTTTAGTGGGCATACTGTATATCCCTTTAAAAACAAACCAACACTATCGTGTAGGTGATCATGATCACAAAGTAAGAAAAAAATAATTTCTTGTTTTTTGTCCGATTTAAAGCGGAGCCTTCTCAAACACAATTGTGTGGGTCCTTCCTCTGCATCAGATTTTTTTTTTAATATATATATATATATTTTGGAATAAAATAGAGGCAACCACCAAAACTTTAAATTTCTATGAAAAATCATCCGGTCTTAAAGGGTTATATATATATACGAGTATACAGGGCTATTACAAATGATGGACCCTATTTAAAAAAAAATCATATTTTCGAAACTACTGCACATATTACAATAAGTGATACATGAATTTAAAGAGAAATATACCAAGTTTTCTTCAGTTACAAATGTTAGATGTGTGACCCTATTGATACATGGCATATTTCCATTCTTTAATCGAGTTTGTCCCAAACATTTTGTAGCATCACTCTGGCAATGGTTCTGGATTCCGCAGAAATGCGTTCTTTAAATTCTGACAGTCTCAAAGACATTGTTTATCTACCAACAATGCCGAAAGCAAAGTGTTCAGAACTTAAAGAACGCATTTGTGAAGCCCTCAGAAATATTGACAGAGTGAAAATAACTATGGAACGAACTCGATTACAGATTGGACGTATGCCGTGTAGTAAAAGGGTCGCACATCGAACATTTGTAACTGAAGAAAACTTAGTATAATTATCTTTAAATTTATGTATCACTTATTGAAATATGTGCAGTAGTTTCAAAAATATGATTTTTTTAGGTAGCATTCATTACAAAAAAGCTACCTATTGCAGCCGTTCGGAGGAAAGCGATTTCAAAAAATTTTGGTATATTTTCATCGATCATGACCACCAGACCCCGAAACCACCCTCCGTTCAAAATTGACATGTATATATATATATATATGACCTTTGTCACACTGTAATTCACGTATTTATGAACCGATTTGGATGTAACTCGGTGTGTACATAGTACATACCAATGTCTCGACCGAGTTCGTCGTCAAGCTTCATCCGCCATTTTGTTTCAAAATGGCGGCCATTCAAAAATTTAAAAAAAAAAACTAAAATTTTAAATGTGGTACCAAAAAATTGAAAATGGAAAAATATTTTTTTCTTATGTATTTGACCTTTATATAAAGATTCCGGAGCAGTGTTTGTTTCGTCTATATCTTAAGAAATGGCTGAGTTATAGCATTTTGAATTTCTAGCGTGGCTAACATTTTGAAACGTCCTGAATTTTGTCACGCGATAAAAGGCGTATTTATGAACCGATTTGGATGGAACTTCGTTTATTCATAGTACATACCAATGTCTCGACCGAGTTCTTTGCCCAGCTTCATCCGACATCTTGTTTAAAAATGGCGGCCATTTAAATTTTTAAGAAAAATTTTAATTTGAAATGTGGTACCAAAAAATTGAAAATTGAAAAAATATTTCTTTCTGATGTGTTTGACCTTGATAAAAAGATTCGGGAGCAGTTTCTGCTTCGTCTCTATATAAAAAAATTGCTGAGTTATAGCATTTTGAATTTCTAGAGAGGCTGACATTTTGAAACGTCCTGATATTTGTCACGTGATAACGGACGTATTTATGAACCGATTTGGATGCACCTTGGTGTGTACATAGTACATACAAATATCTCGTCCGAGTTCGTTGTCCAGCTTCATCCGCCATCTTGTTTCAAAATTGCGGCCATTTAAAAAATTAAAAAAAAAATAAAAATTTAAAATGAGATACCAAAAAATTGGAAAAAGAAAAAGATTTTTTTCGTGTGTATTTGACCTTAATACAAAGATTCCGGAACAGTTTTTGTTTCGTCTATATCTAAAAACATGGGTGAGTTATAGCATTTTTACGTAGCTTTCATTACAAAAAGCTACCTATTGGAGCCGTTCGGAGGAAAACGATGTCGAAAAATTTTGGTATATTTTCACAGATCATGACCCCTATACCCCGAAACCATCCTCCGTTCAAAATTTATATATATATATATATATATATATATATATATATGATCTTTGTCATACTGTAACTCTCGTATTTATGAACCGATTTGGATAAAATTTCGTGTGTACATAGTACATACCAATGTCTGGACCGAGTTCGTTGGCCAGCTTCATCCGTCATCTTGTTTCAAAATGGCGGCCATTTAAAAAAAATAAATAAAATAAAATTTAAAATGAGGCACAAAAAAATTAGACATTGAAAAATATATTTTTGTTATGTGTTTCGGCTTCATACAAAGATTCTGGAGCATATTTAGTTTCGTCTATATCTTAAAAAATGGCTGAGTTATAGCACTTTCAATTTCTACCATGACTGACATTTTGAAACGATCTGATTTTTGTCACGCGATAACAGGCGTATTTATGAACCGATTTGGATGTGACAAGGAATGTGCATAGTACATACCAATGTCTCGACCGAGTTCGTTGGCCAGCCTCATCCGCCATATTGTTTCAAAATGACGGCCATTTAAATTTTTTTAATTAAAATTTAAAATGAGGCACAAAAAAATTAGACATTGAAAAATATTTTTTTCTTATGTGTTTGGGCTTGATAGAATGATTCTGGAGCATTTTTAGTTTCGTCTATATCTTAAAAAATTGCTGAGTTATAGCACTTTGAATTTTAACATGGCTGGCATTTTGAAATTATCTGATTTTTGTCACGCGATAATATACGTATTTATGAACCGATTTGGATGTGACAAGGAATGTGCATAGTACATACCAATGTCTCGACAGTACGTTGGCCAACATCATCCGCCATCTTGTTTCAAAATGGCGGCCATTAATTTTTTTTTAAATTTTAATTTAAAATGTGATACAAAAAAATTATAAATTGAAAAAGATTTTTTTCTTATGTGTTTGACCTTGATACAAAGATTTCGGAGCATTTCTCTTTTCGTCTATATCTTAAAAAATGGCTGAGTTATAGCACTTTTTATTTCTAGCATGGCCGACATTTTGAAACGATCTGATTTTTGTCACACGATAACAAGCGTATTTATGAACTGATTAGGATGTAACAAGGCATGTGCATAGTACATAGCAATCTCTCGGCCGAGCTCGTTGGCCATCCTCATGCGCCGTCTTGTTTAAAAATGGCGGCCATTTAAAAATTAAAAAAAAAAATTTAAAATGAGGTACAAAAAAATTAGAAATTGAAAAAGTTTTTTTTTCTTATGTGTTTCAGCTTGTTACAAAGATTGTGTACAAAGATCATTTTTTATTTTGCCTTTATGTAAAAAAAAGTCCGAGATATAGCAGTTCGAATTTCGAATGTGTGTGACATTTTGAAAAATCTGATTTTTTGCCTGCAACAGCAGTCGTGTATGTCAACCGATTTGGATATGAGTGAGCATGTACACAGGAATTACTAAGGTCTCGAACAAGTTCATTGGTGAGCTTTGCTGCACCCATTGTGTTGTTTTAAAATGGCGGACTGTCACCGATAATTCGGGTTAATATAATTATTAATATAATTCGGGATATCACCGAATTTGGTGACAAAATATAAATCACTTTAATAAAACCAGCTTTGATAACGCTGACTAATTTCGCGAAATTCTCATTGATATTCAATATTGACAAAAATTAGTATTTAATCTTCTATAATCGGGTTCCACTAATTTGAGCTCCGTGTGTTTGAATAATATAAACTGGCTTTTAAAAAATAAGGAATATGAACAGCTACCTCTTCCTTCCGGCACTGGCCGGAAGGACTTTTATAAATCGGGTCCATAATTTGTAATATCCCTATATATTATGTATATATTATACTTTTTTTCTACTTGTTGCAGTTTAAAATATTTTGATTGCAGTTAAAGTTTCCAGTTTAATTTTTGTAGTGTCATTACTAATCAGCCCATTTTGGAGACCGTAATATGTTGTATAATTTAATCCTCTGTTGGTACAAAGGATTTAACTACGTGAAGTAAAATCCTTGTTTCTAACAAAAAAATGCAATCATTAAAGCACTAATGCATAATTAATATCATTGAACGATGATTCATAATGTTAATCATCGGAAACACACCTGTAAACATAAATTATAATTTTGGAATATCAGGGAATGACTGAAAAATTCATTACACAGTTTCAATTTACAACAAAATCCAAGCTGAGGTAAACAAAAGTGTATAATAAAGTGACTTATTTGAAACTATACAATATTTTATAATCATGAATTGAAACATTTTAATGTAGTAAAACTTCTTTAATGCCGGATAGCGTGAGATCTAAATATTTACTATCTCTTGTGATTATATCGCGATATTATTATTATTAATAATTGCTTCTATTTGAAATTCTATTACTATTTTGATTATGTGTTATGTACGAAAAATTGTTTTTTTTCTGGAGGATACATAACAAAAAATCACTCATATAGTTACGTATTAAGTGGGTCACAATATATCAATTAACTTTATGCTGAAGCGCATAAATATAAAGTTTGAAAACCGCTGACCTAAAAAATTAATATTTGAAAAATTTACAAAACAGATATTCTTGTACATTTATAGTGACAATTAATATCTTTTATTTTTTATAACCCATGACATAGAAAATTCTATTCTTCTGAAAACCTAAGCATCTGAAACATCTTTTTACATCCTGTAATTTCTGTATTCTAAAGAATTTTTTATAAAATTTTAAAACTGACATCGATTTTATCAACTGGCTAAAATATGTCAGATATTCAAAGTGAAATTTTGATACCGATATTTTTATATCTATTATTTTATGAACTGTTTTAGGGGGTGATAACAATTAACCCTTTGCGGCCGTATGTCGACTATCAGTAACCAAAGCGTCTTTTTATCATTCCAGTCATATGTCTGCTCTCATCAATGAAAAATGCTGATCTTATATTTTCTAAGTCTACAAGCTACGGAGATACGTTGATTTTGAAATAATAGATTACAAATTGTACTTATGAGTAATTAGGCATTTTCGCTTCTTAAAATATATTTTTAATAATACTCTAAAATGACAAAATGGAAGTTACAGAGAGAAGTAACCGTGAAATTGAAAGTAGCTTTAAAAAGGTATGATTAAGATGTAATGAGTAAATATTGTTCTGCATGTTCAAACAGAAAATTTAAAGGTCGCATGTTGGAGACTGCTTTGAAAAATACTACACGATGGGGAACTATAGAATATAGTTTTTACATAAAATTTAAAAAAATAATATTGTGTTACATACATTGAGTTGTCAAAAAATTAGAGTCTTATTTGAAAGTAAACTAGTCCGACAGTAAAGTATAATGACGTAACAACGCAAATGTGCATTTACAAAGAACTCTCAACTTCGTACCACGTAGTTAGCTGGAACTTACTGTGGAAATGGGTAAGATGAAAGGGGTAAGAAAGGGTGTAAAAAACACTTTGAACGAAGAGTGATCGTTGGTGCAATAAGAGCTGGTGCCGGCGTCTCTGAAACAACAATAATTTAGAATTTTCTACCCCAACAGTATCGTGGGTGTTTAGAGAGTGGTAAGTAAGAAAAACTTCAAGCGATAAGGACCATTCTGGTCGAAAAAAGCTGGTGAACGGGAGAAGAGAAAGAGTCTTTATCAACAAAAGAGCAAGAACAAGACAAATTACATCTGAAATCAATGCAGATGCATCACAAAGCATACCCCAACGTAGAACAAGATCGACGTTGCAAAGAATGGCTTTAGTAGCAGGATATCATCAAGAGTACCTTTGGTATCAGAGAAAAATAGGAAAAGATACCCGTTGTGGGAAAAGAAACGACGCAATTCGTCCCTTGACGACTGAAAAAATGTAGCCTTGTCCTTTGAATCTTGTTTCCGGCCCCATCTCGCAGATGGCAAGATCAGAATATAACGCAATTAGCACAAATTCATGGATCTCTCCTGCCAAATGACAACTCTTAAAGCTGGTGGAGATTGTATTATGGTGGGGGGTTGTTTTCATTGAGTACACTTTGTCTCTTGATATCTTCGAACACTACTCTGAACAGCACAGCTTAACGCATCATCGTTTCCAGCGCGTGAACTCGTTTATGGATATAGTGATCCCTAATGGAGATGGTCACTTTCAGCAGGACAATGCACTTTGCCACCGGGTTCGACCGGGCTTAAATTGGTTTGAGGAACATCAAACTGAGTTTAATCTGCTTCCATGGCCCTCAAGCCCTCGATTTCAGTCCTATTGAGCGTTTGTTGGACGAAGTTTAAATAGCACTTCCAAGTTTGTGAAATGCCACCATCCAGTCTGACCGAACTTACAGCTGCGATCATATAGTACGGGCCAACATACATCAAGAATGTTATCAACAATTTGTTGAGTCCATGTCAAGAAGAATCTCGGTTGTTGTTATCAGAACTAAAGGTGAACCAACTCGTTATTAGAGAATATCTGGCCACTCAGCGTACATACACAGTTTAAAAGAGAATTAATACATTTGTTTTTCTTTCATAATCTTGCATATTCTTTATTAGGGTTCGTTCAACGAAAATTAATTCTGACCAGCATTCCACTTATGTATAAACTTAATAGGACAGCAAAGTGATAATAAAGGCCATATAATTCCTTCTAAAGATTCTTTGTAATAATTAATTTTAATATCTAAAATTAAATGCATCTCTCAGAAAATTCCTGCAAGTTTCACTCAAACATTTATTTCTTCGGTGTCGTAAAATGAGTGCCGATATTTTTAGTCCTGCGTCAGGCTGACCACCTTGACTGAACATATGTTGCAAAGCATCGCATGCCTAGGATAATGAAAACAGGTTTGGTTCTGTATCGCAGGATCCATAATGCATTATAGAGCCGAAGGTTTAGTTTAATTTTGAAAAAAAAAATTACACGCGTACGACGTTTTCACAGCTATAGCCCTAGATTTCTCGCTTTCCGATGTCTTTAATATTTAATAAACCCGCGACGTGAGCGCGCCGCCTTCTTCGAGAAACGCCACAGAAACGAATAATGAGGTCATCTGATTTCCTCAGAGCACCGAGCCTAATACGTGAAGCATATCATTGCCTTTAATTTAATTAATTTGGCTTTGAAATTTGTACGATTGCACCTTTAGAAAAAAAATTTCGAAGCGAAGTCAAGGGTTGGAAAGGGCGTAAGGACCTCCGACGGGCGCGCAGACCGTCTTCTCCGCGATTTCGGAGTTTATTATCATTGCGTTACAGGAATTTTAGAACAAGATTTTGTAATATTTCTTTAAAGTAACTTCATGACCTAAGGGTATAAAAAAAGACAGATACAGAAGGTAATAACAAGTGCAAATTTTTCTAGACAAAAAAAAATAAAAAATGTGTCAAAGAAAGCAAAGTAGTTGCCGTGTCAAATTTTTTTCTTATTCCACTTAATTGAATTTTTCCATTCTTAATGATAGTCGAGAGGAATATGGAATTTATTTAGAGAAAAATTAACGCCGAGTTATATGCCATGCATATTATATGTTCCGCAAAATATGAATTTCTTAGGAAAAATGTTTAGATAAAAAAAATATCATGAATGCTTTGGAAATGCGAATGAATTTTTGATAGATCACTGCTTTAATACATTTTCTTTCACAGATGTCGTTTGTAAAATTACATCATTTTACAGAAAGTCCATTTAAGCTGCCTACGATGAAACAAAATTTCAAATTTTTAGAATAAATTATGTACTATATCTCAATGGATTGTGGGCAATTTTTATACATCAGTAGGTAAAACGTAGAACTACTGGGAAAAGGAAATAATTCATTAATATATATATTATATCTATTAAGTATGACATCACTACTCGTTACAATCCCATAGGATCATTGTTTCGCATATTAAGAATTACGTATTCGGTTTTTAATGTTCTAATTCATAATTGTTATTTAATAAAACTGAGACATAATATTTGTTAAGTTACTGTAAATGTTCATTATTTTTAACACGAAACGCATAAAAGGTTAAATTAGTAATTGATTAAATCTATTTATTATCTCTTGAATTTTTAATTTTTCAAAATTTACTAAAACCTAACTGTATCATTTATATAGTGACTGTAAATGTCTACTGTTTTTAATATACACAGTATAATATATTTAATTATAAATTAATTATATATATCAAATATTTTCCTAAAGCATTTTGAAAGTCTCAGTAAAAATTTAATGGTACTTTATAAAAGTTCTTCAGGGAATCAAATTTTCATGAACACCTTATGGTAGTTGATAAGATTAACGAGTTTTCCGGGCAAGACTTTTTGACAGATCACAACGTTAATTCTTTTTTATAGAAGTCATTTATCAAAATACATCATTTTACAAAGTTTCTTTAAATTGTGTAGGAATTTTTTTTTTCATTTTGTTTGCTGAATAGAATGTACGTTTTTCAACATAATTTTTTTTTAATCTATCATTCATTTAAAATTTTAAAGGAAACTACGAAATCAATTGTATTTCTTGTTTAATTTTTAAACATTAATTCAATAAGTGAAATATTTAAGAAACAAATTTCTCAATTAAAACGAAGTGAGTAATTGATGATATAACGGTCTGATAAAAAAAAATCAACTTCACTCATTTAGTTATACTTTTTAAAAATATGTTTTGCAGATTCAAATTTAGCAATTAAACTTCATACGCATACTTTAAAAATTCTATGAATTTTTATGAAAATATAACAAGTAAAATTTATTAGTTTTTTGAACGAAACATAATCATTTATTCACAAAAAAGGTGAAATGCTTTCTTTGCAGCGTTCGTTCTCAAATAATAATTGGTATTATTCATCAATGCAGAAAACAATAAAACATAAAATTAGAATGAATTTATAGCTTTTATTTTCATAAGATTAATGTGTATGTCTACCAGCAGGCTATCTCTTGTCCAGGTTGGTTTGTACACGATAAGTATATAGCTGCAATTTTTAGCGTTATCTTGGATATATCTTCCACGACACTTGACCGTTCTTCGACGAGCTTTTTTTACATTCCTTTTAATTTCCCTACACCAGTTTCTCTAAATCATAAATTTTTACTCTTTTAATCATTTTGAAATATAAATTTATCACAAATGTTTCTAAATACAAATACTGGTGTATAAATTCAATATTATTTTGTGCACTTTTAAGTACATGTATATTGTACATACTTATCACTCTGCGCTAAGGAGTTGAATTTTACAGTAACATTGAGTTTTCACATTTTTCACGCCTTCTAATATTATTAGAAAAAAGTATCTAGTCATTTTATAGTCAATACAAGGAGTAAAGAGTATGTTTCTTCTATGCTAACAAGAATTAAAACTCTACAAATCATTACATCGTAAATTTAAACTTTATACGTGCATGGTAATCTGTTTTGCAATGATCACAAACTAATTTAATATTAGGCCTTTCCAAACTTTAACTTTCATAATTTTTTTTAATACTTGTCAGAATGACTTCAGTTCGTTATCCCGTGATGCAACAAAAACGATCAACATGTTGTCAAAATTCTGTGTTTCAAATTAAAATTTCAGACATTGGTACAACATTACTATAAAAATGACAACCTAAACGTATTTTTTAATGTAAAATTTAATGTATACATAATTTTGAGTTAAAAGGTTATTTCCGTATTTTCTCGGACAATTTGGTAATTAAAACGTATATGTGGTATATGCCTTGTCCTACGGCATCTGTATACATTATTTGTGAATTCTGAAATGAGTCCTTTAAAGGCAGAGTGGCAAAACACATGATCTTTGAAAAATGGAATATTTATTCTGTGTAACTTTATCCATCATACATAAGAATATCGGCGTCGGTGATAAGTACAGGAAAGGGACTCTGCACATATGGCGTTTAGTGGAGAGGGTTTGTATGACACTTCATATCGTACGAATCTCTAGGAGGAGGGGAGATAGACTTTTGATATAGTTATCATTTTTGATCTAATCAAATTTATCTTTTTTGTGACATTTTCCTTACATCAAAATAATCTGCTCTCTTTTTTTTTTTTTTTTTTTTTTTTTTTTTTTTTTTTTTTTAAAGTCTGTTATCTATTTTTATGAAGATACAAAGTTATCATTAAAACTCTCAAATGATTATAAAATTGTTTCATGCCAAAACATGGGATATCCAAATGTTTGTCATTCGTGGGCTTCTGCCACATGCGCATATGATCCGCTGTTCTAGAAACCAGGAACGAAGTATATTTGAAATCAAACTTGTGCATATAAATTGTGCATAAAGATTGTGCGTAAAATGAAGAGAAAGATTATTGTCCAGATGTTTTGTTGAAAAGAAGTTCGGCTTGTCCTCTGTACGGCGATTAAGGCGAAGAAAAAAATATTACTTGTAAATGCCTTATGTAAAAAATCCCTGCCGGCCCGGCCTACAGGCGGAGGTAGATTTCGAAGTTAAGTATACTAATTTCACAAACAAAAACCAAATCATGATTAGAGATAAACCCACTTTAACAATTTTATCTGGCCACTTTTCACAAGTTTTTATTTCATTTTTATATAATAACTTGTTTTATCAGAATCATGTTAGGGCGGTATTCAAAAAAATACTTTTCCATGCTCAACAACTCGAAATTTTCTGGCATAACTCCAGATTCATTTTTAATAGGAAAAGCATGAAACTTGTTACGTGATTTCTGAAGAGATTTATAAGCGACCTGTGTTTTTAATTTTCGTTCAATTAATTAAAACTTGATATATAAACAATTATTTTCTCAGTAAGACAATATTTTTCGTTTCTAACACAATCGCTTCGGGAAATTCCGTTCAAAATGCCAAATTTGACATCCTTTTTTGAAATATATTCTTCCTCTGTCAAAAAATCGATCATTACGGTGCATTATATAGTTTCTGAATAATCGAATCTACCAATTGGATGTGTTTGAGAGAAAAAATGAATTTAAAAATGAGTCAGAAAATAAGCAGTTTGGATTTGAATATTCCCTTAGTACGATGATTTTTCCAACACAATCCGCTTCGGGAAATTCGGTTCAAAAGGCCCACTTTGACAGCATGTTTTAAAATATATTCTGCCTGTATCAAAAAATTGACCATTACGGTACATTATATAGTTTCTGAGTAAGAAAAGGTACCAATTGGAAGCCTTTGAGAGTAAAAATGAATTGTAAAATGAGTCATAAAATAAGCAGTTTGGATTTGAATACACCCTTACTAAGATGATTTTTTTCTTCAACCGCTATGTATTTTTAAATTGTTTTTGCTGTAAGAATTGGTCCTATCCAAAACTTGTCTATATAGATGTTGTAGACAATATTAAGAAGATATATGATAAATTCATGGGGATTTTATATCTTTTGAATTGGCGGAGTTATGGATTTTTTTCTTCTTCAAACGCCCTTTTTGTTTTCGTTTTTAATTTTTTTGCGGTACGAATTGGTCCTATCAAAAACTTGTGAATATAAAAGTTGTAGATAATGTTAAAGAGATTCATGATAAAATTAATTGGATTTGATATCTTGAGAATTGACGAAGTTGTGAATTTTTTTTCTCCCAAAAACCCTATTTTTTGCGCCCCTTGAGCCCATTTTTAACTTTATCAAAAATCTGTGATACATAAATTTTTGGCCCTGTTTTTAGAAGTAATAAAAACTTTAAACTGATTTGATATGTACATAAATTAAGAAGTTATGGGGGGTTTTCGGTTTTCACAAAACCCCTGCCTATTTCCATCCCCTTGGTCCGATTTTGCCCATTAACGAACTTGACCGAGATTTTATGCCCATTGATGTTATGTATCAGTTTGGAAGAGATTGGTGCAGAATTACGAAAGTTATCGTGTCCAGAAGAAAGTGATATATATAGATAGACAGATAGATAGATAGATAGATAGATAGATTGATAGATAGATAGATAAAGTTTTTTACTGAGGGTGGTTTTGGGCTCTAGGGGTCATGATCGGTGTAGATCTGCAAAAACTTTTCAGAAATTCCAACATAGGAACGACGCCAATAGGTAGTATTTCATACGAAATCTACCTAAAATAGCTACGATTAAATATTTTTAAAAAGTGACTATATCTTAATTTAAATTCATGTATAGAAAAATTCTTGGAATTTAGGAAAATATCGCTTATCCGTCTCTGCTTTTAAAAATATGAAATACGTAATATTAAATTAAGTTATTTTAGGTAGATTTTGTATGAAATACTACCTATTGGAATCGTTCCTGTGTTGGAATTTCTGAAACACTTTTGCAGATCTACACCGATCATGACCCCTAGAACCCAAAACCACCCTCAGTAAAAAAAACTTTATCTATCTATCTATCTATCTATCTATCTATCTACCTATCTATCTATACATATATATCACTTTCTTCTGGACACTATAACTTCCACAATTCTCTTCCAAACTGATACATAAGATCAAGGAGTATGAAATATCGGTCAAGTTCGTTAAAGGGCAAAATCGAACCAAGGGGATGGAATTAGTGAGGGGTTTTGTGAAAACCGAAAAAAACCCATACCTTCTTAATTTTTGTACATATTAAATCCGTTTAAAGTTTTTATTACTTCTAAAAATAGGGCCAAAAAATTATGTATCACAGATTTTTGATAAAATTGAAAATGGGCTCAAGGGGAGCAAAAAATGGGTTTTTTGGGAGAAAAAAATTCCTAAATTTGTCAATTCTCAAGGTATCAAATCCACTTAATTTTATTATACATCTCCTTATTATTATCTACAACTTTTATATTCACAAGTTTTTGATAGGACCAATTCATACCGCAAAAAAATTAAAAACGAAAACAAAAAAGGGGGCGTTGAAGAAGAAAAATTTCCATAACTCCGTCAATTCACAAGTTTTAAAATTCCCATGAATTTATCCTATATCGTCTTAATATTGTCTTCACCATTTATATAGACAAGTTTTTTATAGGACCAATTCTTACAGCAAAAACAAATTAAAAATACATAGCGGTTGAAGAAAAAAATCATGTTATTGAGGGTGTATTCAAATCCAAACTGCTTATTTTCTTATTCCTTTTTAAATTCATTTTTGCTCTCAAACGCATCCAGTTGGTAGATTCGCTTATTCAGAAACTATATAATTTACCGTGATGATCGATTTTTTTTAGAGAGGCAGAATATATTTCAAAAAATGATGTCAAAGTGGTCATTTTGAACAGAATTTCCCGAAGCGATTGTGTTAGAAACGAAAAATATTGCCCTACTGAGAAAATAATTGTTTATTAATCAAGTTTTAATTAATTAAAATAAAAATCGCTTTAATTTTAATCGTTAATTTAACGTGTCGCTTATAAATCTTTTCAAAAATCACGTCAGCATGTTTCATATATATATATATATATATATATATATATTAAAAATGAATCTGAAAATGTGCCAGAAAATTTCGAGTTGTTGAGCTTGGAAATGTATTTTTTTTAAGCTGCCTTAACATTATTCTGATAAAACCAGCTATTATATAAAAATGAAATAAAAACTTGTCAAAGCGGCCAGATAAAATTGTTAAAGTGGATTTATATCTAATCATAATTTAATTTTTGTTGGTGAAATTAGTATACTTAAATTGGAAATCTACCTCCGCCAGTAGGCCGCGCCGCAGGGATTTTTTTAATTTACTTGCGTAATTACGTTATTATTACGTTATGTTAAATATAACGCTCCTTTCTCTGGCACTATTCATTTCACTGCGATTTCCGGTGTAAAGACATCATACCATGATAGCAGAAAATAGTTCTATTGTAAAATGAATATATAAAATGAGGTGAAATTTTGTTGAAAATATACCAATAAATGCTTTTTTTATCTCAGTGTTGGTCTCAATATATGGGCCAAAGTATAATTAACATTTGCCCCCCCCCCCCCCCTCACCTACCAAAAAAAAAAAAAAAAAGAAAATTCGTATTTTCCATATGAAAAATGCTTTTTTAATGTAAGTGGGCAATCTAAAAAAATTATTGCATATGAAAAAATTATTAGTTTTCAATTAAAAAAATGTGTTCACCTATATTCTGTAACCCGGGAAGCCCGGGGGCGATCACCTTGTAAGATTAAAAGCCAATAATGGTTGATCGTAAATGTCACATTCACTTGACTGTAAGGAAGTTACGCATGTTTAAGCCATCAAGTGATTTATATTTCGACGCTTTATTTGTATTTTTATTTTCATACTAACTTATTTGTTCTTTCGTTATTTAAAATAAAAATTACGTCAACTTGTATAATTTGGCGATTTATAAAATTTGGCGATATTGGTCATTTGCTTTGAATTTGAAATTAAATGTCATGATTTGTTGCATCATTTAATATTTAACACAGATGTCATATAAGCACCGGGTTTTGGCGTGATTTTTTTTTTTTACGACAATTTGACTGAAACCTCGTTTTTGAATACCATTTACATAGGTATTTTTAAATTATTTTCTATTATTTTTAAAATGAAATAACAATAAATAAATAAATAAATAAATAATAACTACAGAACAAAGCAATTTATAACATTTTTTTGTAATAAAAAGAAAATAAATGTAAATAAACATTTATTAATGAATAAGCAACAATAGACGGTTTACCATGTCAGGCAAAATAGCGCAATTTTGGCGCCAATTAGGTACCCCGGTGAGTATATGACATCTGAGCATAATATTTTTCTTTTCGCTTCGTTTAAGAAAAAAGAAAGAAGTGAAAGCCTTCAGGTTTAAATGAAAGTTTTGTATTAAATAAAATGCTAGCGAAATACAAAAAAAAAAAAAAAAAAAAAAAAAAAAAAAAAGACATTGTTCTTAGCATACATGTAAGGGACACCAAACTGATCGGCAAATTAGTTTAAAATAATAACCTTTTCTTAAATATGAAAAAAATATATATGTTTCGATTAAAAATTGAGTTGCTATCATTAGAAAAAAGTATTTAAAATTTAAAAATAATAATAATATTTCGAAAACTAATTCGAATTTAATAATTCTAATGCCAGATTTGAGATCTGTAGATCAATACGGATTTTTGGTGTTAATTTCTTCGCAAAGTATTCCATATTTTAGGAGAATTCGCCGTGAAACATAATCAGTTGTTTAAAAAGTTGTTTCATAGAATCGTTACATAAAATCGTTTCAATTCAGTCGTTTCATAGTACCCGTTTCATAAATTCGTTTCATTAGGATTTTATATATATAGGGTAGATATACATACCTTTTAAATTAATAGTCTATCAAGAGCAATACAAAACATAAACATATATAGTTTTTAGTTGGCAGTGATTAAAATTGAACAGTAAAAATTTTAATGAAGATAAGTTTTATGTTAAAACTGCTACATTTAAATTAGCAAATAATTAAGAGAAAAAATTACACACTTAGATTGTAATATTTAATACAATGCTTATTTTAAATATTTATAACTATAGATTTTCAAATATCATTTTTATTTAGATATAGATTTTCATATGTCAAACAGTGATACACGTAATACACTTTATAATATTTTGATAATGAAACTACCTAGCACAATAGTTTAAAACATAAAGTATTTAACATTAGGCATAAACATTTGTTTAATAAAAATAAATATGCAAATTTTTATTCAAATAATATTATAAACATTACGTGTACCTATGATCATTTTATTTCGTATTTACTACATTATTTACTGCTAACTTTAATTACACGTTATTTTAGTGTCTATGTCAGAAAGCCGAAAATTTTTCTCAAAACAACATGATTAACTAGTTACCTCTAAATTAATTTTCCGTATACAATACAAGGGAGCTAATTGTGAATAGCAACTTTTGATGTATCACAGCTGGAGGAATCTTTACAGATTGTAAATGTCAAAGCAACACCTTCTTCGTGTAATTATATACTATGATGCATCCTGTAACGTGTCACTTATTTACGTAGAACATGGTAATTAAATTTATTAATAGACTAATTATCGTAAGTGAAACACCGATAAATTACTAAAGATTCACAAACACTTTGATTTAATAAAATAACTTATGTTTATTTTAGAAAGTAAAGAAAGTGTCTATGAAATCTATTTTTTACAGCTATTCATTCTGATTTTTAGAATAATTTAATTATTCATAACACTGACCTTGTCAGCGATTTAAGATACTCCTAAATTGTAAAGGAAATTATATTTTTTTTCCCTCAAACATAAGCAAAGCTCGAAGCAATAAATTATCGACATGTATAAGGTAAAGTATTATATGTAATTCTTATGTACATATACCCTTCCATATTTGGGCCTTATATCCTATAAATCATATAATCATCATTATACTACTAGAAAAATTTGTGAGTGTGTGTGTGTAAACTTTATCTTTAAAACAGCTCTGACGATTGTCGCTAAATTTTGCATTCTACCATTTTCGGTTGCAAGAAGACCATTGGGCTAGGTCACATGTTCTAGAAAATTCGATTAGTGGTTCATTTTTGGTAATTATGGGTTAGGGTTAAGCTAATTATATATCAAAACCGGTTAAAATGATTTTAACTAAATTTTCTAACCAATCGTTTTCATGCATGAGAAGACTGTTGTGCTAGGCGAGACGCTCTAGAAATTTCGATTAGTGGATCATTTTTGGGTCACTATGGGTCAAGCTAATTTTAACTAAAAACTGCTCTAATGATTTTGACTAAATTTTGTATCCTACAGTTTTCGATTACTAGAAGACCATTGGACTAGGTCACAAGTACGAGAAAATTCGAGTAGTGGGTCATTTTTGGGTACCTACTGGTCAAGCTAATTTTATTTAAAAAACGGCACTAACAATTTTTGAAAAAAATGGTATATTACTTTTTTCGATTACGAGAAGAACATTGGGCTAGGTTACATGTTCCAAAAAATTGGATTAATAGGTCATTTTTGGGTCACTGTGGGTGAAGCTCATTTTATGTTAAAAACAGCTCTAACAATTTTGGATAAATTTTGTATTCTACCTTTTTCGATAACTAGAAGACCATTGTGCTATGTCACATGTTCTAGAAAATTCGATTAGCGTGTCATTTTTGGGTCACTACAGGTCAGTACACTTCAATAGGAATACAGGTTGAAACAGGTTATTAGATTTTTAAAGAGTGGATGTTAAACGAAAGCGCGAATTTGGTAACATTTCGCCAAATTTGCTGATATATGACAGAATTTCGGCAACACTGGCAAGATTTGGTGGGAAAACGGACATTTTACCAATGGCAGAATACAAATTGGGTGCCAAATGAGCAAAGTTGCCAAGTTTTCAAGTTTTTGCCAAATTTTGACGACATTTGGCGGAGAAGTTGGCTTTCAGAATCTGAATGAATTTTCCAAACAGTCTCAATAAGAGCCGATATACATGATTCAACCATTGAGAGTTCATAGACCGTTCTTTAAAAACAGTGACGATGTTCCGTACGACGCATATCTGCTGAAAAAATACAGCGGACACATCAACGTCGATTTTTTTATCGAGTTGAACACAAAGATAATTTTAACCGAGTTTTCACCATCCTAGTGATTATAAATCTCTATAAATAATGAAGATTGAGAAATTTGAAACATTATGTATATTTGTATTCTGCTTTTTATATTTTTTGAATAGTCATCATTAATAATTCACACTTCGTACTAGCATATAACATCAAAGAAAGGTAAAGAAAAATATTCTTAGATTTATAATAACTAGTTCTGTCATATTATCATAACCGGTATTTCCTGTATTATCAAGTTAAACCTCTACTAACAATGTTTAATTCAAATGTAAATAAGGAAGAACCATTATATGTTCTTTTATGACAAGTAAAATATGTTATGAAATTAATAAAAAATATGTTCAAAAAGTTTTTTTAACTGTTTGGCTAGGAAGTTTCGTTTTACTGAATTTTTGAATCGAGTTTCAAAACTGAAAGTGTACAAAGAAAAAAAAATGCAATCAAAATCGAAATTGTTAAAAATGTCCAGTAGATATCGATCTCTATACCCTGTGCTAAAAAGCATTTAAATATATTTAAAAGGGAAGGAGAATTTTGAAAACAACTGTACTTGGTTTAATATTAGCTTGCAAATATTATCGGCTCTTGCAGGTATTTCAAAATTAAGAGGGAAAAAAATGAACAAAAGTGCAAATTGCAAATGTTTCAATAGTTTAGTTACAAGCAATGTAAGCCAAGCTTTGACCGTTACGAAAACAGCAAATTGCTGCTTCTCATGCAAAAAAAAAAAAAAAAAAAAAAAAAAGCAATTGTTGAAAATGATAGTTTTCCAAGGAGAACTAAAGTAGCAATAAAAAATGAAAAAAAATACTATAATAATTAAAAATGGCAATTTGTGGAATATCCCTTATCATTCAGTTGCTTTTAGATATTAACTAAAAATGAGCCCACTCTGTCGCCGATATCTTTGTAAATTTTCACAATAAATGATTGGATTTTTAATATGAGTTGATTCGTAAAGCTGACTATTAAATAAAAAGAAAAAAAAAATTTCGCGCATGCGCAGATAAAAAATATTTCATACATCTGTTTATATTTCACCAAATGTTTAATAAATATATGCTCCAAATGCACTATATTGATTCTGCTGCATTTTGTCAAATTTTCTGAAATTGGTTTTAAAATTGGTTAAAAAGAACGCATGATATAAAAAAAAAATGCAATAATTTTGTTTAAAAAATTGCTGTATTTCCATTAATGTATGTGCTATTCTTATACAAATGAATAACATATTGCACAATATCAACATATTCTTATACTTCAGCGATAAATCATTTCGTACATTTCACTTTACAGGGTGATCGCAAATATTATTACTTTTCTTCGATTTTTTGTTTCTTCCCCTAATGGTTTTCCTAATAAAATCGCCGTTGAAAATCAAACATATTCTTTATAATTCCGAAGTTGCAGAAGAATCCGACATGTATACCTTTATATATTCGACAAAATGACAAATATTGAAAGCACTGTGGCCAGATTGGGGACACTTTTAATTCAGATTATTTGAATGTCACCACTTTTTAAAAATATTATAATTCTTCTTATTTTTCAGAATTTTAATCTATTTTTAAATAGGCCAAATATTTCTATTTCAAAAAAGCGGTGACAATCAACAATCTGGCGACAAAAATGTCCTCAATCTGGCACGAAAGTCCATATACAGGGTTGGCGATTATTTTTATATTCTATTTACACCAATATTTTAAAATAATAAATTTTGCAGTATATTTCTCTTGCAAATGTTGCCAAAGTATACATGAATAAGTTCTGTTTTGAGAAACTAGTGCAAGATAGAATTAAAAAATAATCGCCATTGGCAGCGCCGCATATATTGTGTGTTTATTTGAGTAAGAAAAAAAATGAAAACGAAATTTCTTATACATGCGTCATTATATACCAATATAAATTATATACCAAAAATATAATATGTATAAAAATTACACGGCAGTAACCGGTTATAGATATTATTCTCAATTTCGATTAAATGACTTACAAGAACAGAATAAGGTAAATAGAAAAAATACATACTTAATTTAATCAAGAATGAAAATACTCAATGAGTAAAAAAATGATTTTTTTTTTCATTTTTTTTTTAAATCAAGATATAAATAAATACATTTAAAAATGTAAAAAAAAATAATATTTTTTTAACTTTTTTAAATGCATTTTTTTGCAGCTTGTCTTCGGAGATGCTTGATTTTTTTTTTTTTTTTTTTTTTTTTTTTTTTTTTTTTTTTTCCTAATGTAAATTTAAGCAGCTTTTTTTCCATTAGATAAAATATTTGAACTTGAAAAAAATGTCATTAGTTTGAGACCTTTTTATAAAGTTTGATGCTCGCAAACATAAGTTATTTAATCTGGAGTTAATTAGAATAGATCATATGGGAAAAGATAAGAGTAATTTAAAGTCTTTTATAGGAAAGATTTTTTGAAGAAGTCAACTAGATTAAAACTGAAAAAAAAATATTTTTTGTTGTTCACAGTTTACATAACTTTTATTTATTTCGGTTTAAAAACAACCTCAACTGTAAAAAATTATTGCAATGTATATCTTTTTTTTCCAGTTAATTTTACAAAAGTAACTACAGTAAATATACAGCATTTATATTAATATAAATTAATGATTTTTAAATGCAAATTTTTAAGTAATATTACAAAATCTCTAAAAAAAAAATTATGAATTCGAGGATTTTTACAGAAAATTTTATTTTTGTACTTTCGAGGATTCAACATAAATCAATTCCAGATCAAGCATTATATAAAATTACACATTTTTTTTAAAACATTAATGTTAAACGTTATTTTAATTTAAATTTATCATTTATATTTTAAGCATTTTTTTTCAGTTTTACTAATTTTCAAAAAGTATGCAGAAGAATAGAAAAAAACTATTTTATTATTAGCTTATGTATTTTCAATATATAAAATTTGTATATGTGACACTGATAATAGTTTATAACTGCATATAAGAAATAGAGACATTTCAATACTAATACTTAATTATAAAATTAAATAATTATAAATAAAAAATAAAGTATTCACATTTACATTCTTACTATTTATTTATAAAACTGTATAACTGCAGCAAATTGCAATATAATAATTTCATTGAAAATTATTATTTAAATGTTAAATTTAAGTTTTTTGTTATTTTTCATTTTGATCTAACATTCATCTGTGGCGAAAAGATTGAATTGCAATCTATTTCAGTCTCAAACAATAGATGGAGACTCTCAGGTTAAACATGATATATGTAGTTTTAATATATCTTTTCAGTGTCATTGCTTTACCTGTTTCTAATGCCCCTGGTCGACCAAAAACGCAGACCTGTTACCAAAATCGCAAGGCAAGGAGGATTCAATTTCTATTTAATAGGCACAATAAATTAAAAAATTCAAATTCAAATAATATTACTCATATGTAGAAGGGGGAGGAGTATTTCACTGCTTGACACTAATACCAGTGCAGGTAAGTGTCATCCTAACGAAACCTGGATACATATTAATGTCTAAAATAAGGATGAAGGACACTATTTGAATATTAAAAAACTTATAATTGTACATAGAAAACTTTAATATCAATACTTAGTTTGTTAATCTGTCACATATGTAAGTGCAAATCTAAATAGAAAGGGAAACGTCTCATTTGTGCATACAGTGTGTTATGAATTTATAAGGTCGTTGCGCAATAGGTTATTTAAACTGCTCAAAAAAATTAGGGGGGTAAGCAAAAAGGTGAAGAGAACAGTGCAAAACAGTCATGTATGGCCATAAAATGGATAGTATACGTATATTAATGCGCAATACAGAAAAAAAGACGAAAAAAATTGTAAGGGAGCATTTATTCTTCGAAAAGATGAAAATAACATGAAAAGATGGTTTAGGGTAGTGTTGCACAACCTTTTTGCCACAAAATTGTTTGCCACCACAAAAAAATTAAAAGTAACATTTACATTAATTCATAGCAAAGTTATTCTGCATAAAAATAGCGGGAGTTTGCTGGCCAGCGGGCCACAGGTTGTGCACTCCTAGAGGGCAACAATTTGGTTTCATGTAAACGATAAAAAAATGTATTGTTTAGAAATGATGCAACATTTTTAATATGACGTGTGGTCTCCTAGAACAGCTAAGACTGCTGCACACCTGTTTTCCATGAATAGGATGAGGTTATCGATAAGATTTTGGGGAATACTGTTCCACTTCTCAAGAATTACAATCACCAAGTCCTGGACAGTAAAAGGAGGCCTCGGTCTCGCAGCAATGAGTCGTCTAGGTATGTACCAAACATGCTCGATCGGATTTAGGTCGGGAGAGCATGATGGTCATTCCATTCGCTGTATTGTTTTAGCTTCAAGCTCGTTTTCCACAAGACGAACTGTATGAAGTCTAGATTTATCATGCATGGAAAAAAAGATATCACCAATTGCTGCAACGTAAAACACGACATGAGGTCTCAGTATCTCGTCTGAATAACTTCGGACAGTCAAAGTGCCATTCCGAATGATAGGCAGGTCCGTACGCCCACCTATGCTGATTCCAGCCAATAGCATCAACCCACCTAGTATGTAATGTGATCTTTCAAGAAAGAATGTGGGATTATTTTGAGTGCATCTTTCTCTCCATGCCAAAACACATCAGATGTCACACCCAGACTGAATAGGGACTCGTCTGTAAACAGAATTTGACTCCATCAACGTTGCCTCCAAATTCGATGTTCAGTTCCCCACCTTCCTTGGGCCGCCTCACAGTGGCTTGAGGTCAACGAAATACAGACCATTGGCTTACGTGCATAGAGTCCACCCTGATAAAGCCTATTTCGGACTGTTTGGCTGGATACCCTTCGTCCTATGGCCAAGAACAACTGTGTTTGCAATGCAATTATTTTTATAGTTATTATTATTTTATATGTATTATTTTATAGGTATTGTTATTTTTGTAGTTATTATTATTTTATAGGTATTGTTATTTTTTTGTTATTATTATTTTATATGTATTATTTTATAGGTAATGTTATTTTCAACGGTATTAAATATTCTGATGGGTGTCAGATATTCCAGCGTGTTTACTGCCCAAACCCATAATTTTACTTGAAGATATGTGCCTTATGTCATGTGGATTCAACACAAGCATTTCCTTTAACGGAAGACAGTGTCGCGAGTATGGAACTAACTTCATTTTGCTTTAATTCGGTTTTCGGATTAACACACGGATGATTATATAATGCAATTATTTTTATAGTTATTATTATTTGATATGTATTATTTTATAGGTAATGTTATTTTCAACGGTATTAAATATTCTGATGGGTGTCAGATATTCCAGCGTGTTTACTGCCAAAACCCCTAATTTTACTTGAAGATATGTGCCTTATGTCATGTGGATTCAACACCAGCATTTCCTTTAACGGAAGAGCAATTGAATTTTACAACTGAGGCAGTGAAACAGACGTTTCTGCATAATGCCGATTTCTGCACTTATCTCCTTTTTCTAATTTTTGACGTCATAAACTTTAATTTACATGTGAAGTTTTCTTTATCTGTTTTCTACAACACTTTAAATTATGGATGTTTTATTTTACGTTACTTATCGGTGTAAATATTTGTGTAATTTCGTTAAAACAATGTGCTCCCCTAATTGTTTTGAGCAGTGTATTTAAGACGAGAAAAAAATCTGTAGAATTCATCACACATATTGAAAATCGTATGTAAAATAATCCGTATACAACCGTCAAAAATAAAAAAAATAAATATAACATGCATATCCATAGCTACATTTTTCTTTATATAAAACAATTTTTATAATAGAGAAATATACTTAGTATAAGCGCAGTGTTTCTATGATTATATAATGCAATTATTTTTATAGTTATTATTATTTTATATGTATTATTTTATAGGTATTGTTATTTTCAACGGTATTAAATATTCTGATGGGTGTCAGATATTCCAGCGTGTTTACTGCACAAACCCCTAATTTTACTTGAAGGTATGTGCCTTATGTCATGTGGAATCAACACCAGCATTTCCTTTAACGGAAGACAATGTCTCGAGTATGGACCAAACTTCATTTGCTTTAATTCGGTTTTCGGATTGACACACGGATTGCTCTGCAGCGTGTTTTCCGTTCGTCGTTTCCAGCGCCATCGTTAAGACTTTTCATTGGTGGGGGTGAGAACCTGAAACTGCCAAGTCAAATTTCAGTATTTGCCAACTCGTTTTATAATTTTGCCAACTTACCATAGTTACAAAATGTAACACAGTTCTTATTTGTTAAAAGTTTAATAATATTCCCAATCTGTTTTGTAATTTTTGCCAAGTATGTCAGAAATAGAAAATATATTATAGTTTTTATTAAAGTTTTAAACAAATTTTCCTAATAAATTTGTAAATTTGTGAAGTGTAATAATATTCACGAATGTTTTGGTGGGAGGCTCCCCCATCCCTCCCCTTACCGAGGCCCCTGGTCGTTTCTGCGATTAATTATGATAAAACATAAATGAGACAATTTGAATTTTTTTTTCCTTTTCAAGGAATACTTCTCTGTCTATTTCCACTGCACTAATATAAGTTTGATTTATCTGAGATATAGTACACGCACAGTTAACTAAAGTGTAGCTGTGGAAATGTTAAATATAATTGGAAGGATGTAACTAATACTTATAAAGGTGAAATAAAATTTCATGTGACAAAATATGCTAGAATCATCCAAAAACATCTACCAACGATTAATGTATTTCTCTTTAAACAAAATATTCTGCTTTAGTTTCTCGTAATATTTGTATGCGTATCATTAAGAATTACAGATTAAGCCCTTTAACAAATGGCAATTACCATTGAATAAAGGACTAACCAATTTTAGAATTTTAAATATAAGATCTTCAGCTAGTTCAAATCCATAAAAAGTGTAATTGTGATAAAAAAAATTAAAATATTTTTTACCAATACTATATACATTTCTTTAGTTCAAATCCATAAAAAAGTTTATAAAAAGGATTTTTTAAAATATTTTTTACCAACAATATAAATATGCCTTTAGTTCAAATCTATAAAATTGTGTAATTGGGATAAACAAATTAATTTTTAAAAATAATTCAACATTTTTTCTTTAATTGTTATATAGCAATTATATACATATTAGAGTCTGGGAAATAAAATTATAAAATATTTTACAGATAAACAGTTAAATTTTAAATATGTTTTTGTAAAACTAATTTGCCATTTCAGTTGGAAAAAAAAAGCTGCTACGAAAAATTAATTTTGATAAAACAAGTAATTTAAAGAAATATCAGGTTAAAAAAATAAAATTAGTCTTTAAACATATAATAAAAGATTTCTTTCGAGAGTACCACAGTAAACTTGTAGTGTTTTAATTTTTTTATGTTGCTGATAATTTCAATAGTTTCTTTAAAAATTTCAAAAAAGCTTATATTCAATGCAACAATCATGTGAAAGAAGGCTTTCATTATAGTATTTGTGCAGAATGTTTATATAATGTATTTTTGCCGAAAGGTTTGACAAATTACCTATATTGTTTCTTCATTTTACAGAAAGCCGATTTATTTTAAAGGAATTTATAATATTTTAGGCAATAAATCAAACTATATCTGGAAATGTAACAAAATGTTTTAAAAACGTTAGTTACTTACAACTTACGGGAATAAAAAAAATCAATATTACAGTTTTTTTTATTATTATTATATGAAGAGTAAAAAAGAAATGCTGGTAGAAGCATCATATCTATTTATGTTGATAAAGAAATTAACAGCGGTTTTACATACAATATATATGTATTTTACATCGAATTATTATATTCCCCGAATTCTAAAAGACAAAAAATATATGTATTTAATAAAAACATTATATACTGCTAAATGTATGGATAAACATTAAAATGAACAAAATGCATATAATATATAAGCATTTTTACGCAGTATTTATTTTTACTGCATAAAGCTATATACGTTCAAATAACGTAAATATAATCGTATAGAATTTACTTGTCTGAAATCTGTAAATGCTATGCACTTCGTATTATACACGAAACAAGTTATAGTAAACCTCAGCGACATATATCAATTTCATTATACATGAAATAATTTAACATAATTAAAATACGTTGCAAACAATTCCCTCCACCACTGTAACGGAATTCTTTTGTATGGCCCTGTAAATGAATAATAGCTATTCTTTACACCACATATTCTTTACCATACATATTTTAGTGCACTTCCTTAATGCACATCATTTTTTTGTTAATGTTTGAAAGCACGTAACAACATCAAAAATAATTTTAAACGATTGTTTCCTATAGGCCGTAATGTAACGGAAAATTTTTGAATGTCCCTGTAAATGAACTAAATTGACAACATATTTTCTGGCAAATTATTCGCCGTTTCGTTTCATATATCTAATTTTATAATATAGACATGACCTGTAATCCGCATAAAGCGTCAAATCCTCACAACATTTGGAACCAAGCTGTGCGGATTAGTGTTCTTCTACTGTATTACAATTTTTTAGCTCACAGGCTATCAAAGCCTGAGAGCTAATGTGCCCGCCCGTTCTGTATGTATGTATGTATGTATATATGTATGTATGTAAGTATGTACGTACGTACGTATGTACGTAACGCGATAACTCTTGATAGAAACATCTGATTTGCTTCAAAATTTTTTCCTAGGTTCACTGTGATAAGGCGCTTCCCTGATTAGTTTTGGGAGTTCATTGGTTAAGGATAAAGGGGGAAAAACGGGGTTAGTCCACTCCCCTTAATTCAGTTAAATGGGTTTTTCATGCAGAATGATTCGATTTGCTCCGAATTTGGTATACCGGTTTATTATGTTAAGGAACTTCCCTGATTAGTTTTGGGAGTTCATTGGTTAAGGATAAAGAGGGAAAAACGGGGTTAGTCCACCACCCTTAATTCCGATAAATGTGTTTTTCATGCAGAATGATTCGATTTGCTCCGAATTTGGTATAGCGGTTTATTATGTTGAGGAACTTCCCTGATTAGTTTTGGGGGTTCATTGGTTAAGGGTAAAGGGGTAAAAACGGGGTTAGTCCACCCCCTTAATTCAGATAAATGGGTTTTTCATGCAGAATCATTCGATTTGCTCCGAATTTGGTATACCGGTTTATTATATTAAGGAACTTCCCTGATTAGTTTTGGGAGTTCATTGGTTAAGGATAAAGGGGGGAAAACGGGGTTAGTCCACACCCCCTTAATTCAGATAAATGGGTTTTTCATACAGAATGATTCGATTTGCTCCGAATTTGGTATACCGGTTTATTAAGTTAAGGAACTTCCCTGATTAGTTTTGGGGGTTCATTGGTTAAGGATAAAAGGGGAAAAACGGGGTTAGTCCACCCCCCTTAATTCAGATAAATGGGTTTTTCATGCAGAATCATTCAATTTGCTCCGAAGTTGGTATACCGGTTTATTATGTTAAGGAGCTTCCCTGATTCGTTTTGGCGATTCATTGGTTAAGGATAAAGGGTTAGTCAACCACCTTAATTTAGATAAATGTTTTTTTTTTTTTTTTTTTTTTTTTTTTTTATTTCTTTCAAGATTATTCGATTTGCTCCAAATTTGGTATACCTGTTTATTATGATAAGGAGCTTTCCTGATTAGATTTGGAGGTTCACTGGTTAAGTATAAAGGGGGAAACGGGGCTAATTCCCCTTCACTTTTTTTTGAGTGGCATTATTCTTTAAAATAAGAGTATAATATACAATTAGTGTGAATAGTCTGTGAGCCCAATGCCATCAGTTTAGCTGGGCACTTTTCTTTTTTATTATAAATGAGTTTCGTTTTTAAAATCTGTCACTTTAGTCTATCACTGCGGAACCAGCGAGAAAAACTCATATTCTTGCACATGTGTTGTATGTCTCTTTGTATCTCATATTCCGTCATTTTGACGGGCTATCTTTCTAGTATATTTTAATAATCGTATTCTGAGAATTATTTGCATTAATGTAAAACAGTATTAATAAATGAATATCGTATGAAATACTGTTTATTTGTAGGCTATAATTTTTAAAAAATAATCTTATACTGACAATTGATTGCATTAATGTGAAACATTGTTAATAAATGCGTGTGATATGGATTATTGTTTATTTTAAAGTTATCTAGAATAATTATGACTTAAAATGTTATTTTATATACTTTTATTTTTCATCTTTCATATATCGTTTCGTGATAGATAATTTCATTTCCCAGCAAGCACATACCTTTCGGCCCACGATCGGACAGCAGCCGGCAATGTCGATTAAGTGTCGGCATCGGCACAGTGGTTTTGATGAACTGCCGGCAGCATGTCGGAAGCTGAAACTTAAGAATTTTCTTTTTTGACGGCTGGTTACCATAATCGGTCCCCTTATGGTCATATATCAGCAAGCGACTTACACGGGCAAGTGACGCATGACCGATATGCGATTCCTGATTGTGGCTCGATTAGATTTGGCGACATGGGTCCAAATTCGGAATTTTTAATCTTAGCCGACATTTCTTTTTCTTTTCACTTTCTGCTATCTTCAATAGAAGAACGTATTGTAATCGAAATTTTTTTCGACATTCGGTTTTCGACGGATTCCGTTTTAGGGGTCGGAGATCTGAAAAAAAACATGTTTATAGAAACTGTGTGTCTGTCGTCATTGAACCATAAAAAGTATATGAAATTATGCGTATAATTAAACCAATTTCTTTTAAGTTTTTGGCTATGGCAAGCAGGTCCTTCCTTCAATTGAAAAAACTCCGCCTGATGGGGCGATTTTTGTACGATTAATAGCGATTTTTGTGCGATTTTGAATATTGTACCATCGAAAAGTGTATGAAGTTATTCATAGAATTGAACTAAGTTCTTTTTTTCAGTTCTTGGTCATGGCAAGCAGGTTCTTCCTTAATTTGAAAAAAAAAATCCGCTGGTAGGTGGTGCTGTAATAGCGTTTTTTTGTGAGAATTTGTGCCATTTTAAATATTGTACCATCGAAAAGTATATGAAGTTATGCATAGAATTGAACCAAATTTTCTGTGTATATTTTTGGTCATGGTAAGAAGTTCCTCCCTGAATGTGGAAAATTTTCGCCAGAAAGGGGCGCTGTAGTAGCGATTTTTGCGTAATCTTCTTAATTTTTCGTAGTCCTATTGTATAGCAGTGGCTCGTGAATCGACGGGAGCTTCTCATCCTGATAAGCCGACTATTCGCGACTATTCGTGATTTTAATAAATATCATGATCGAGATTAACTCGTTTTTACTCCGATTAATTGACTGAATCAGAAATTTAAGATGGAAGTCAAAGTTGATATAGTATTGAGCTAATAAAAATGAAATATTGACATCTCTAACATATTTTTTAAATATTAAAATATATGAGATGGAAGGAAGTTTTGGGATTGGCACATCCAACTAGTTCTTAATTTTGTTTGAGTTTTGATAATAGATGAATATTTCCTGTATTTCATATAAATTTCTAACGGCGATAAACAGAAAAAATATCAAAAATAGCCTAGACTTTTTTTTTTTTCTTTTAAATGTTATCGAATTCATTTTAAAAAGGACCTAAAATTATTTCAATCATGAAGAGAATTTCTTAAATCGCTCCTTAAAATTATTATTCATTATAAACTTAATTGTAGAAAGAAAAAAAAACTTCATAAGTTAATTGAACTTATTTTTTAATTACATATTAATTTTAAGAGCAATAGCTATGTTTCTTATTTTATTTAAAAATAAAATTATTAAAAAGAGTTTAAAATTATTTTACAAGCTATAAAAATATTAAAAAAAACTACTCATCTTTTTTGCATTAAAATTTAAAAGAAAGATTCAGAAATCTCTCACTTCTAAAAATTTATTTACTAAAATAAAAAAAAGATAAATTAATATTTATGTAATATTTTAAGATTAAAAAATGTTGATAAATAAAATAATTAATATTGATAGATTATCATTAATAATATATTCTACATTAAATCATCAAATGTCATAAAATGAATTCTTATTCTAATTAAAAGTGATAAAGTGCCAACTTATTTTTCTATTAAAATTAGTATTTCTGTGTTACAAATATATATTTCTTGAATTAACACATTTAATTGCATTATAATTCCTAAAGAGTAGATTGTATTTACAGAAAAACCTCTAAAATTAAATTATTTTATACTTAAGCATTCTTAAATTTATAGGAAAGATTCAGAAATATCCCAGTTAAAAAATTATCTACTAAAAGAAAAAAAAAATATGTAAATTAATATTTATATTTTATTTTTTAATTAAAATGGGTCTTTACATATTTCTAATGATTTTGCTGCAATATTAATTTGTTACTTATTAATAAGTCATCAAACGACATAAAATAAATTCGTATTCTAATTAAAAGTTATTAATTACCTACTTATTATTTATTACAATAAATTTTTCGGTTTTAGAAATATATGTTTTATGAATTAACTCAACGCATTTAATTACATTATAATTCCTAATAAGAAAATTGTATTAACTGAACAAAACCTCTAAAAAGAATTAATCTTAAATTTATAAGAAAAACCAATTCATTCGCTACAACTAACTCGCTAAGATAGTTGTTTCATTCATTTAACCCCTTCGGGACGAGTGTCTTTTACAAAATTTTTAACCCTCTCGCTGCACAACCCGAGACTTTCTCGGGCAACGTAAAAGTAGCAAAATTTGCGCAACCCGAGATTTCACCGGGTTGCATTTTCTCCGTCTAATTAACCCGCCTTGATCATTCCCACCAGTTACCTTTTATTGTTAATTTTGCCTTATTTAATCGGAGCGTTTTCCTATTAATTCAGACGAAAATTTTGTATTGAAAAACCGGTGGCAAAAGAATAAAACTCTTAAAAGACGCTCGTCGCGAAGGAATTAAGCACGCAATTTTTTAAGCTATTTTGATAAAACAATTACGCAGCGAGAGAGTTTATACCGGCTTTCCCGTTATATATTCATTATTCCTCCTCTCCCCTCAAAAATCAACTTTTAACCTTACTGGTTCATTATAAATTGTCATTATTCTCCCCCCCCCCTTCAAATAAAATATTTAGTTTAAATTTGACATTTTATACTTAATTTCTTATGTCTTTAGTCATTCTCTTCCCCTTCCCCCCCTCTCACTACTGTAAGTTTCACTTTTACTTTTTAAAGTTCTTTTTAAATGCAGACATCATTTATCTCGGTTCCTTTTTTCTGTCTTTCAAATTCACACGGATAGAAAAAGATCTTAACCGCAGCTATTTTCCATTGAAAGAAAATAAAAGAATAAAATACAAGTGAATGTCTTTTCGCTTCACAGCCGACGATATGAAATGCATATTTTCCCAGTCTCTGGGCTTGCATTGGTATTCAATTCTCACCGTTGTACTTTGTCGGATACAAACCATATGCCCATTGCTGACTAATTTGTAGCTGTCGTTAAATCTGTAACGTGCATATAAAATCACGTATTCCTATTTCTTTAAGCCTCCCTGCTTACTGCTGGAATGTTATTTAGTGTAACCCTAAAGAGCCCGCCATGGCATAGTATTTAACTCAATCTAAAACTTCATGATTGTTTTGTCTACCCAATTTGTTTTTCGCCAACCATCTTACATATGGTTAAATAATGTTCGCCAATCTGTAAGTATTGGTAACAAATTCTCGGTCACTTTTGCTCCTGACCTCGAGCTATGTAGTCTGCAAAACAAGCCCCGCTGTGGGGCGTCCGCCGTCGGGCAGTTATTGAAACTCCCCCGTTCCACTTTATACTGTTCACGGCCCTCCATTAAAAGGTGTTTCATAATAAAGATGTAAGTCCTCTAAATTTTTGTGTTGGAGTTTTTCTTTCCCTTACTCATATTGTGAACCTGGGCATACGAATCACCTCCACAGGGTTAATCTTTAATCACCGGTTTTTTTAAACAAAACTTTTTGCCTAATTGAATCGGGAAAATGCTCGAATTAAATAAGGCAAAATTTATAATAAAAATTTACCGGTGAGAATAATCTGCGATGCAGAATTTTTGTATAACATTGTCTTAAAGGGGTGTTAAAGAAGGGACGTTAAGGTAAAAAAAAAGGGATGGTATTCGAAAAAAGGGACGGTCAGAATGGAACGGTAAGGAAAATTACCACTTCTTTTTAGGAAAATCATGTTAAGACTAAGTGATAGCCACAATTTTCATTGGTTTTTAGAAACAGTTGTTAACATTGGATTATTTTTTTTTTAATTTACCTCGAAAAATGCAGGAATAAACCTTGGAGACGGTGAGATTACCTATAAAGCCACGATGCTTGAAATTGATATTTAAATGCTGATTTAAATTCTGCAGTAAATTTCCTGCCAAAGAATTTTAGACATTATATCTCTAGCATACTTCTGCAAGAGAAAAAACTTGAAAAAAATTCTGTGGCTGCATCTGAAATGATTTTCTGTATAATTTTAGAAAAGGGATGGTAAGGAATCTAAAACCCAGGGACAGAGTTTAAAAAATAATAACAACCCTAAAAATGTGTGCAGGTTAATTTTTAGCTGCATATTTATATAAAACAATAGTTCCAGTTTCAGAAAAAAATTACATCGAATTATTTTTATTGAAACATTTTTATCCAGACAGCTCCAAACTTATAAATCAGCATCAGGGACACGGGACGGTAGATGAGTTTTCCTAGTATTTGGACGCCCAACATCGTCCAAAACGCATTTATCTCGTTAATACAGTCGTGGCCAAAAGTTTAGGACCACCGTGCAGAAACTAGCGTTTTTAAAATTGAAACCACCGATAACGTCATAAATTAAATCGATTTTCGTCAGATGACATCACTCCGTCTGACAGTGGAGTTACTGTAGTCGCTTTTTGTTTGAACTTTGAGTAATAAATGTCGCAGACACAATTTATTGTCTGGATCTTAAATTTCAGTGGTGGTCCTATACTTATGGCCACGACTGTATTGTTATGCAATCATGCAATGGGGTGTTCCACAGTATATGAAATAAAAAAACACAAAAAAGTGCATTAAATAAAAAAATTATTATTCAGGGACATGAAAGTCAAAAGATTGTGAGACTGCCCCATTTATCAGTTAAAAAGTATTTGGATATATTATTTGAGCTGTTTAAAATCTGACAGCAAGAGATGAAAATGGCTATTCAAAAATATAATTTAAAACTCTGTTCGGATTATAATTTTTTTAAAAGAAATTGGAAAGATCCTGAAAAGTTAGACAAATTAAATAAATAATTGGGCACTGTACACCACAATTTAATGAAGTATATGCTTGGAAAAGATGGTTAAATTGCTAGGAAGGGTTTTTATTCTATAAAATTTATTTAACTGAACTATCTTGGTAGATTCCAACATTAAATATATGTGTCTTCTGTAACGTGTTTATCACATATTTATCAATAAAACTCTGAGTTTTCATATTTTTATATGCAATAGTCTTTTGCAGGATACACGGAGAAATTAAAAATGATCACAATAAATTTAGTTACCGCAGAAGCGTGATTCATTACATTTGCAGAAATGTCATTTAAGTTGTATTGTATACTGTATCCATATAAAATATTATAAAAATACAAAGAATATAATACTTTCGATGAATCCGCTGTATCAAAATAAGTCACAGAGGCGAGAAATTAACAAGACAAATATAATATTATCGTGAAAGCATGGGATGTTCCCTCACACCACAAGCACGTCAGTCATACCTACCAGACAGCCTTACATCACCACATCGGATATTCGCCAGGGATATCCGGCCACTTCAGTAACTGCCCGGTCAAAGTCCGAAATATATCGTTCATCGGACTTTGGCCAGGATTCTTAGCAAATTCGAAAAATTGCTGGCCAATTCGCGAACTGCCCAAACTTCGGGCTTTGGCCGCAACATTTACACTACACAGTTTACACAGTAGGCTTTCTCGTATAAACCATCTTAAACAAATCTCGAATGTAAGTTTGTTTTCTAGTACTCTTCACTCTTCGTTTTCTTAGGAAGACATTTCGTTTGATGTGGGGTTTCATGATGTATGCGATGTTATTATGTAATTTTATAATTCATGTATGAGAGTTATATTGATGATATTAACTGCTGTAATTGGCTTTGGGACCGACTACAGAATTTCTACCTAGAAAATTAGAAGTGTACTTTTACATTTGTTTTGAGTGAAGATCGGTCAACACGGTACTAATAATTAATACAAACAGCAGTTTTATAAGGATTGAGGCAGAAGTTTGATTTAAAATGTAAATCTGCCCTACCTTCCCACTTCTCAGAATCACATATAAAAAAATACGCCAATGAAATTAAATTGGCATCAATACATGCTTTTAAAATATGCATAAGGTTACAAATCCTGAACTTTACCTCACAACATGAATGATTAACATGTATCTAATAGCGTTGCCAGTATATTCCTCTTATATGGGCGAATTGAAAAAAAATTTTTTTGTTATTTTAGCACAAATTTATTTTAACGCGAATTTTTAAGCTTTTAAATAAAACCCCGCAAATAAACAACTATCCTAATTAAAAGAAAAAGAGTTTGTTTAGTCCATGCAAAAGTTATGCTTGCGTGATGATTTCCAAATGAATTTTTAATAAAATTGATTCATTTTTTGGATAATTTACATGCAATATTAATACATGGAAATTATTCCAGAGGGAAACATTTGAAATTACTTTGAAATTTGATTTTCATTCGAAATAATTTACATGCAAATCTATAAATGGATAAATATAGTTTAAGGTATTTGCTCTAAAATACACCAGGACTGTTCAGTTTAAAATATTACTTGTTATTTTCAGAAAAAAACTTTTTAAATGTACATTTTGGTCACCGTTATGACGTGAAGTACAGGATTTTTACTGACATAAAAGTAATGTCACAAAGAAAAGAAAAAATAAGAAAAAAAAAAGATTAGAAAAAAATATATATTTTTTTTTACAATATTTTGAAGTGGCATTGTATTTTTTTAAGTCTTCGAAGAAGTTTATATTTTTGTCAAAAAATAAAGGTATTTTGATCACAGATGTGACATGACCAACATGACTTTAAGTGATGTTAAAGTCACGTTACTGCTAACATGCTTGCTATAGAGGGAGAGTGCTTTTATCATAAAATACACAATGCATTTACTGCGATTGAAAGGAATAATCCAATCCCCCCCCCCCCAAAAAAAAAGAAAATTTTTTTTTCATTTTTTTTTCATTTTTTTTTTCCATGAGAAAACAACCTTTATTGAGAAAATATTTTACAATTATACATTTCAAATTTAAAACTTTTATCTCAAACATGCCAGATGTTTCTTTGCCCTTAAAAGAATATTGTAATTTTCTTTCCGTATTTTTAAATAAACGCATACGCAGTGAAACACATTTCATTTTAAAGTAAAAGTTTTGTTAATGCTGTCATTATTTGACATTTTTCAAATATTTCAGTTTATAAACATCTGATAAATGTTTTCCCTTCCAGCGAGTTATTTTACCCTCATAAGTTTAATGTTTACCATTTTTGACGTTTCTGACAATTTCAATTATTCCTTTGAAGAACACAACAAGCTCTTATCCGTTACATCAATCATACTAAAAAAAGCTTTCGAGCTCCATTATATTTTTCTGAAATGTTTTATTTTACGTTAGTATTGCTGCTGAAAATCTTAGCAGATCGCATATTATTATTCATCATTTTTTAGAAAAAACTCAAAACATTTTGAAGAATTTTGTAAACCTTTATTCCATATATCAAAATCTTCTAACATATATAACAATGTATTTTGAAAGTTTTAGGTTTTGAAAGTTAAATGTTAAATGTTAAAAGAAAACAAATGATGAAAAATTCGATCAAAATATTGAACTTATTTTTCATATTTTTACAGTTAAAGGAAAATGTGCGTTGTTAGAGTATTGTATGCATTTTCTATGCTGATAAAACAAATAAAAATATAAATAGTAATTTAGAATTATGAAAAATAGCAAGTTATTGAAATATTGAAATTTTGAATCACAGTAGAAATATAGATGAATAACTAAAATATTTATTACATAATTAATACATTAAAAAGCTTATTAATCGTCTTACTACCTAAAACGGAAATCACGAAATAAAAGGCCTCTTAATTCGATTGGAAACTTTTTTTTTTTTTTTTTTTATAACTGGACCTCTATTCATATATTCAAAAGGTTCTTTCACAAGAAAATGCAAGTTACGCAATGTTTACTTAAAAAAATTGAGATTATGTGAATCGTAATAACTTTCAACATAAAAAACAAATTGGTTTACGTTTTACCTAATATATTGCACACTCACATAAATCTGGCTCTTGAGACTATATAGTGAGAATGCACTTCATATTGTTGCGAAGATACAACATAAGGTTTACTGATGACCTTCGAAGTAACAACTCGACGAGACTACAAATCCACTAATTTTCGCAAAATCCTTTCAATTTAAACGTAACAAACAACCACATTGAATTAAATAACTTAACGTCTGAAAATACAAGTGACAACAAGTTTCCAATAATCTTTCATACTGTGTGAAATTTAATTAGTTGGATGTGCTAATCCCAAAACTTACTTCTATCTCATGTATATTAATATTTCAAAATGTTGTTACAAATACAAATAATTCATTTTTATTAGTTTTATTAGTATTTTTATTAGAATTATAAATAACTTCATACACTTTTCGATGGTACAATTTTGAAAATGGCACAAAAATCGTTATTACCGCCCCCCCCCCTACAGTCAGAATTTTTTCCAAATTCAGGAAGGACCATCTTGCCATGGCTAAATGCATATACAAAAAATTTGGTTTAATTCTATGCATAGCTTCATACACATTTCCATGGTACAATCATCAAAATCCACAAAAGTCGCACAAAACTCGCTATTACATTGCCCCCTACCGGCGGAAGTCTTCCAAATTCAGGGAGGACCTTCTTGCTACGGCCAAAAATATACACAAAAAAAGTGGTTCAATTCTATGCATAACTTCATACACTTTTCGATGGTACAATATTCAAAATGCATAAAAATCGCTATTACAGCGCCCCCTACCGGTGAAATTTTTCCTAATTTAGGGAGGACCGTCTTGCCATCGCCACAAATATACACAAAAAATTTCGTTCAATTCTATGCATAACTTCATACACTTTTCGATGGCACAATATTCAAAATGCACAAAAAATCGCACAAAAATAGGTATAACTGCGCCCCCTACCGGTGGATTTTTTTTAAATTAATGGAGGACTTGCTTGCCATAGCCAAAAACTTACAAAAAAATTTGGTTCAATTCTATGCACAACTTCATACAATTTTTGATGGTACAATGGCGACATACGGACACACGGACAGACAGACATTTTCTATAAACATGTTTTTTAGGATCTCTAACCCCTAAAACGTGTAAATCCATCGAAAACCGGAAGTCGGAAAAAATTTCGATTACAATACAGAAAGTAAAAATAGAAGCAATAGGATTTAGATTCACATGATAATGTTAGCATCAAGGGAAATTTTTATTAAAAGCAATGCTCAGTCGGCTACTAGTATCATCAAACAGAGTATTTAGACCCAATGCTACAAGGTGATGCATGTGATAGAGGTTTATAAATGGAATAAGTACAAATCTCAGAAGGTTTGTTTTTCTATGCGATATCATAAGAGGTTATCAGATCGTGCTTAAAAGTTTAAATGTGTATAATCATTTCTATTCTAACATATATAATTTGATAAAAAAAAAAAACCTCGCCATATTTATATGACACAAAAATCACAATTATAAGGAAATTATAAACTATACACTTTCTAAAAATTGTGAAACGAACAGAAAATAAAACCAGAAACATATGTGGGATTCGGATAAATTATTAGAAGGAAGGTCAACTTCAGACCTGAACAAAAAGTGCCTATTTCAATAATCTTCATCATATGTATTTAAAAAGGTAAACAGTTATGCCATAACTATTACAACTATAAGTGGTAGTTGTGATTTAATTAATTTCACTCAAACGAAAGTACAATTGAACTAAACTAAAAAAAAAAAAAAAACCCTGCCGGCTCAGCCTACAGGCGGAGGTAGATTTTAAAGTTAAGTACAAAAATTAAATCAAGATTAGAGATAAAACCCAGTTTAAAAATATTATCTGTCCGCTTTTGAAAAATTTTTGATTTCATTTTTCTGTAAGAGCTAGTTTTATCAGAATCATATTAAGGCAGTATGAAAAAAAAAAAAATTCCACGCTTAATAACTCGAAATTTTCTGACACAAATCCAGACTCATTTTTAAAAGTAAAAACATGAAGCATGTTGCCGTCATTTTTTGAAAAAATTTATAAGCGGCCTCTCTTTTTATTTTTCGTTCAATTAATTAGGACTTGATTTACAAACAATGATTTTTTAGAACGGACATTTTTTTCGTTTCCAGCACTATCGCTTCGGGAAATTCGGTTCAAAATGCCCACCGTGACAGCATTTTTTAAATACATTCTGCCTTTATGAAAAAATCGACCAACCAATACAGCACATTATTGAGTTTCTGCATAATAGAATCTGCCAATTGCATGCGTTTGAAAGCAAAAAAATGAATTTTAAAATGAGTCAGAAAATAAGCCCTAGGGTAGACCGGGGCACGTTTTCGCATGTGGCACTTTTACGCAGTGCACTTTTTCCGAAAATAATTATAACTGGCGCGCCACCAGTCATGACAGACTGATGCTGTTCCCTAGTGGGTATTCTCACAGGTTTTTGACCGTAAGTCGAGCTTCGGTCTAGCTTGAGGAAAGGATAATCTGTTTTTTCTCAAGGTGAGTAAATTTTGTGTTGAACTTATTGAAAATTATTGTGAACTAATAATACTTAGTTAAAAATAAACAAATATATGAACATTAGCAGAATGTTATCCTTTTTTGAGAACTGTATTTGTATGAACAGAAATGTTATTAATTTTCATTGCACGTTAAAAATAAATCCACACATGGCGACGGGCACGTTTACGCATTGACATCGGGGCACCTTTACGCACGTTCAAAAAGAAGAAATTGCGTAAAAATTTACTAAATTTTGTGGAAGCATAATAAGATGACAGCAAAGGAAAATCTATGAAACCAAAAACTGCAAAAGGAAAAAAGTTTGTACAATCTAGAATAAATAAAATAGTGAATGAATCTGATGACGAAGATGAAAACTGTGTGTATATTTATTGTTTGAAATCATACAACCAACCTAAAAAATGTGAAGACTGGGTTCAATGTCTTCGATGCAAAAGGTGGTCCCACGAGAAGTTTGCAAAAAAGCATACTTTATTTTTTGTTTGTAAAAACTGTAACAGTGATGATGAAAATACCTAAATAGTTTCTGTTTCTAATTAGCAATAAGCGCTATGTTTTCAGTTTAGCCTATAAAATGTTCTTTAATTAATTCTCTTTATTTTTTTAAACAGTGCTTTAATTTATAAATAAAACATTTCAATTTAATTAAATGTTTATTTCACTTACTCCTTGGTAACACTTATAATATACGTAAACATGCCTCACTTTTCGCGTAAACTTTTCTCGGAGACGGGGAAAGTTTACGCAAAAGACTTGGACCAAAAGGATTTTATTTTTATTTATTTATTTATTTATTTATTTATTTATTTATTTTTACGGTAAAAAACACCAATAGGGCAACAACTGAAATACACAAATTTTGACTTTATTAATTGCTTTATAAAACCACATTATCTAAAATTTACTATATTAAAAGGTAAAAATTAAAAAATTCATTGAAAAAAACCCGCGTAAACGTGCCCCGGTCTACCCAATGGATTTGAGTACACCCTTAACACGATAATTTTTTTGTCAACACCTATTTTTGTTTAATTTGTTTTTCCATAAGGGTTGATCCTATCAAAAACTTGTCAATAGGAAAATTACAGATAATATTGAGAAGATGTATTATAAGTTTAAGCAGATTGGATATCCTGACGAAGTTATGATTTTATTTTATCCTTTAAAACCCCCATTTTTTTAAAAAATTCTTTTTAGTAAGAATTGGTCCTATCAAAAACTTGTCAATATGTAATATTGAGTATAGTATTAAGTATATATAATATAAATTGTATATAATATTAAGTAGATTTTTAATAAGTTTAAGTGAATTTGATAGCTTAAAAATTGACGTTTATGAAGTTATGATGTGTGTTCTCCCTTTAACCCTATTTTTTTCGTCCCTTTAATTTTATCAAAAATCTGTGATACATAATTTTTCGGCCCTTTTTCCTAGAAGTAATAATAACTTTAAACGGATTTGGTATGTATTATAATTAAGAATTTATGAGTTTGTTTCGGTTTTCACAAAATCCTTCCCTATTTCCACCCACTTGGTCCGATTTTGTCCATTAACCAACTTGACCGAGATTTTATACCCCTTGATTTTATGTATCAGCTTTGAAGAGATTTGTGCAGAATTATAGAAGTTATCGTGTGCATAAAAAAGTGATAATATATATAGATAAATATATGAAGTTTTGAACAGGGGGTGGTTTGGGGTTCTATTGGTCATAATCGGCGTAGATCTGCACAAGTTTTTCAGAAATTCCACCATAGGGGAGATTCCAATTGGTAGTATTTCTTACGAAATCTGTCTAAAAGGCATCCTAGAAGATATCACATAGTAGAAATTATTTTCATTTTTGGTTTTAATAAGTGAAAACAAATTTTAATGTAAAAATAATTTTATTCTATTTCTTAGAAAAATGAATGATTTGATTATTTTCTCCTTTAACCATAGATGCCAACATCTCTTAATTATTCCGGAGTCTTATCTAAAATTTGCATTGACAAACCAGAAAAAATATATAAGAAAACGTATCTTCTCTCTATGAGGTACATTTTCGATTTCATTTTGAATTTTTTAGTTAAATAAAATTTCTGGTTGAAAACGTGTTTATCTTTGATCAGACTCCGGAATAATTAAGAGATGTTGGCATCTATGCTTTTAACCCCTTGAGGGACAAGCATTTACGTTTGTGAAATGCTGAATTCCCACCGGAAACTTTGAAAAATTTTATTTCAAAATAAGTAAAAGCACTTTTACGGCTTTTTTCCACCAAAGTTAGAAAAGTAAAATTTAATAAAATTTTTCTGATGTAAAACTTCATTAATCGTAGGTGGTATCTATTTATATAAAATCCAAGTGTCTGTGTGTCCCTCACTATTCCGGTAGGACCGCCTCATTGAAATGAGTAATTGTTGAAAATTATTAATGCAGGTTTACTACAGTAGCGCCAAATGTTAGCCAACTTGGCGATAGCTGACTAAATTGGCGACATTCCCATTTAAAACCATTAATCTTTCATAATGGAGGTCACCGAAATTTAATTTAAACTCCACTCTTTTAAGATATTTTTTCGAAATCTATGGGTGAGAATTTAAAGTACATCTTTACATCTTCCTCCCGATGCTACTAATGAAATAACCGCCAACAGACAACGGTGTACTGTGTGAGCTCCTAACTGCGCGATTTTAATGTGCTTTAGGTACTTTTCCAGTATAGGCGCCTTGACGAAAAAGGAAATTTGGTAACATATTTTCCGGGAACCTATTCACTGTTTCATTTTACATACACACGCATTTTTTTCGATATTTATACGATTTATTTAACATAAAAAAGCCGTTTCTCTAATTTTATACAGAAACAGGTGTAATTTGTACAAAAAAACATCAATAATATACATACAAACAAACAAAAACGCTCATCAAATTTGTTTTCATAGCTGTTTATATGATTTGACAAAAAATCTCGATATTTTTCCGTTATACGGACACCATGCCAAAATGTATGCTAATGCGCCAATTATTTCAAAATGCTAAAAGATATTTGTAATTTTATGCCAGCAGTTTAATATGAGTTTTATTTTATTGCTTTATTTTATAGCAGTTATTTGTTCACTTATTTTAAGTATATATTTATGATTTGATGAAATAGTTCGTAAAAGTCTGGAATTTTCAAATGTTATATTTTTTAAATGCTCACTTTAGTATCGACAATGGTTTTTCTTTTATTTTTCAAATGCTTCAATTCACGATTTTGCGCCAACTATTACGCTTGGCGACAATGGTGTCCGCATAACGAAAAAGTACCCAAATCTCACTTTCTGATGTCCAAATTACACCAAGCTTTTTTAAAAAAATGCCAAAGCCCCTACAGTGGAAAAGTACCAAACTGTCTATTATTTTGCGCTATCCGTGTTATAATTTGTACTATATGCAAGGGGGGGGGGGCACAGATGTCATATACGCCCCATACAGGCGCGATTTTTTTCTGACGCCAATGTCATATACACAACGGGTACTTAACTGGCACCAAAGTGTCGTAATTTTGCTTGATATGGTAATCTGGATGTTGTTGTTTATGCTGTTGATGTTTTCGCCAAATTGGCGTCGGAAAAAATCGCGCCAATATATGATAACGTATATGACAACTGTGCCAAAGTTTCTGTAAAGCAGTATAAGACTAAAAAATTAAGAATAAAATAAATGCAAAATAAGACTAAAGAAGAAAGAAAAGGTACAGATGTCATATTCGCCCCATATTGGCGCGATTTTTTTCTGTCGCCAATATCATATAGGCAACGGGTACTTAACTTGCGCTAAAGGGCTTGATGTGGTAACCCGGATTATGTTGTTTATGCTGTTGATGTTTTCGCCAAATTGGCAACCGAAAAAAATCAAGCCAATATGGGGCGAATATGACATCTGTTCCAAAGAAAAATCATGCGTTAAGCATAGAATATGAAACACTTTCCAACACATCCTGAATGCTTTAACAAAACTTCGTTATTTAGGGAAATAAGGTAAATAAGATAACGTTACTTCTGAGATATCCCGTCGACCAATTTCGCCAAATTATATAAATCGCCAAATAAATAGTAAAACATTAATAAAAATACAAATAAAACGTCGAATTAATGGTTGACCATTATTGGCATTTAATTAATTAATTAATGGTAACCATTATTGGCAATTAATCTTACAATTTGGCGACAGTAATTTGGTCGACGGGATAACTAAGAAGTACCAAGATAACTAAGTAAACATTTTAGAAAACGTATAAAAAAACTTAAAAATTGATTTCAGCAGTTACCGTTCATAGCCAATAGTATCGTTATTACATGCCACTATTTAGCTAAAATTTAATTTAAACTACTCTTAAAACAACTGAAATCACATTTCCAGATATTATCATCCATAGACGGTTATGTATCCAATTCTTTGCGTGACCATGTATATCATTTTATCTATATTCTACAAACATTTCTGAGGAAACTAAATGCAATTCAGCGTAAAAATGCATAACTCCTTTAAAAACCACCTTTAAGCAATTTACTCTCATACTCACTAACCCTTACGAATTCTTTTGTGTAACCCTGCATATGAACTGTAGCATTTATACACACAGTATAGTATGCATAAATATAGTGAAACATAAAAGCGCATATCATAATTAAAAATGCATTTCTAGCAATCATTGCTTATGTACAATACTTCGGAGAAATGTTTCTTCGCGAGAAAGAATCTTGCCAACGTATTTTCTGGCAACCTATTTACTGCTTCATACTCACAACCAATTTTTTCCATATGTATACAATTTGGCACAGATGTCATATATTGGCGCGATTTATTTCCGACGCCAATTTGGCGAAAACATCAACAGCATAAACAACATTCGGGTTACCATTACAAGCAAAATAACGACACTTTGGCGCCACTTAAGTACCCAGTGCGTATATGACATCGGCGTAAAAAAAAAAAAAAAAAAAAAAAAAATCGCGCCAATATGGTCGTATATGACATTTGTGCCGACAATTTAATATAAAAAAAGCTATTTACGCATTTTTATAAAGAAACAGAAGTAATTTTTGCGCAGATGTCATATACGCATGGGGTTTGGCGTGATTTTTCTATGACGCCATTTTGGCAGAAATCTCGCTTTCGAATACCAGTTACTTATATATTTTTCCATTATTTGCTATCATTTTGAAAAGGAAATAACTATAAAAAATCTCGCTTTCGAATACCAGTTACTTATATATTTTTCAATTATTTGCTATCATTTTGAAAAGGAAATAACTATAAATAAATAAAAGTTTGAATAATAACTATAGAACAAAGCAGTTTATATAATTAAAAAACAGAAAATAAAAGTAAATAAACAATTTATTAATAAATAAAAAACAATAGTCGGGTTACCATAGCAGGCAAAATAACACCATTTTGGCGCCAGTTAGGTAACCGGTTCATATCTGAAATCTGTGCCGTAATTTGTGTATAAAAAAAATTACATATATATAGAAACGATTTTTTATGCATATAAGTGCATATATAAACAAAGATAAAAGTTCATTAGATTTGTTTTCATAGCTGTTCATATATTTTCGCAACATATCTCACTTTCTGATGCTCGAATCGCGCCAAGCTTTTCTTAAAAATACGCTATAATGGAAAAGTACTTAAATAAATAATTAACAAAAATAACAGATTATACAAACTAAAACTTTTTATCTCGAGATCAATGCATTGTTTTTAATTTCGATTAAAAATACATATATCCTTGGATTACTTCAATTGAAATTAGTTTCACAGCTTAATATCTCATTTCATAAACCTAAACAAACACAAGTGATTCATTCATCGTGAAACGTCAAAAATATTAAATCATTGTGGTAATCATTCACAAAGTAAGGTCTCCAACAATCAATGGGCAATATTCTAATGACGTCATAGTAGGTAAAATGGTGGCGGTATCGTTTGTTTATGGTTTGTAATCACAAAGATTTAATTTTGCACTGTCTCTTTAGTTACATTATTTTATTGTCATTTTTATGAGCTCAGAACAAAAGCCTATTTTTTCATTATTTAGTTATTAAAGACGGAAAAAAATCATAAATGCATGATTTTAAAATTTTAAATAATTTTCTTTCTTAATACTAAAAAGTAACATCGGGAAGTAACAGCGAGTTTAAGTTAAATAAGTTTAACTGTTTAATTCTGTTGTAATGTTCAAAATAACTGTATTTATTAGATTTCAGTACTCAACATCAGGACCCGATTAAACTTTGAAGTTAGAGGAATTACAATGTCATTTCAGGACCTTTCTTTTGGAGAAACTTTTCTAAATTCCTTATATACATGGAAAATCTTCAGTGTTAGAAATATTATTCCTAGGACTGACATAACACGAGAACGGCCTGCAATTTTACACAAGTTTTTGAAAGCTACTTTATATCAGAAATTTTACTAAAAACTGGTTACTTTTTTGTTATAGCGGCCCACACTATTAGGATTATGACAAGTTGGAGCCAATTTCGCGAACTTCGTAACCAAGATCGTGAAGCACACACACATAATACCATATAATACCATTTCATGAAATCGTATGCGATAATTTAATAGTTTTTAACATTACTTCAAGTGTGTTATTTATTTATTTTTAAGGCTCAACAATTTAAATTATCCAATATATGAATTTAAAAAAATGTAAACAAAGATTGAATAGACATGACCGCAAAAAGCCTCAAATCTGCATAACACTTGGAACCAAACTGTGCAGATTAGTGGTCTTCTACTGTACACAGTTTTTCATAAATGTGTTTCATTCTTAAAATGTGTTATTTTCATCTATCACTGCGGAACAAGCGAGAAAACTCATATTCTTGCACATGAGTTGTATATATCTTTATATCTAAATTTCCGTCATTTTTGACGGGCTACCTTTCTAGTCTATTTATATAAAATCCAAGTCTCTGTGTGTCCCTCACTATTCCGGTAGGACCGCCTCATTGAAATGAGTGATTGTTGAAAAATATTAATGCAGGGTTACCACAGTAGCGCCAAATGTTAGCGAACATGGCGATTGCTGGCTAATTTGGCGAAATTCCCATTTAAAACCATTAATCTTTCATAATGGAGGTAACCGAAATTTAATTTAAACTCCACTCTTTTAAGATATTTTTTCGAAATCTATGGGTGAGAATTTAAAGTACATCTTTACATCTTCCTCCCGATGCTACTAATAAAAGAACCGCCAATAGACAACGGTGTACTGTGTGAGCTCCTAACTGCGCGATTTTAATGTGCTTTAGGTACTTTTCCAGTATAGGTGCCTTGGCGAAAAAGGAAATTTGGTAACATATTTTCCAGGAACCTATTCACTGTTTCATTTTATATACACACGCATTTTTTTCGATATTTATGCGATTTATTTAACATGAAAAAGCCGTTTCTCTAATTTTATACAGAAACAGATGTAATTTGTACATAAAAACATCAATAATATACATATAAAACAAACAAAAACGCTCATCAATTTGTTTATATGATTTGACAACAAATCTCGATATTTTTCCGTACTTAAAAATGCTAAAAGATATTTGTAATTTTATGCCAGCTGTTTAATATGAGTTTTATTTTATTGCTTTATTTTATAGCAGTTATTTGTTCACTTATTTTAAGTATAGATTTGTGATTTGATGAAATATTTCGTAAAAGTCTGGAATTTGCAAATGTTATATTTTTTAAATGCTCACTTTAGTATCGTCAATGGTTTTTCTTTTATTTTTCAAATGCTTCAATTCACGATTTTGCGCCAACTATTACGCTTGGCGACAATGGTGTCCGCATAACGGAAGAGTACCCAAATCTCACTTTCTGATGGCCAAATTACACCAAGCTTTTTTTTTTAAATGCCAAAGCCCCTACAGTGGAAAAGTACCAAACTGTGTATTATTTTGCGCTATCCGTGTTATAGTTTGTACTATATGCAAGGGGAGTGGAGCGAAGAGTTTAAACATTAAACATTAAAGTTTCGGCACAGATGTCATATACGCCCCATATTGGCGCGATTTTTTTCTAACGTCAATGTGATATACACAACGGGTACTTAACTGGCTCCAAAGTGTCGTAATTTTGCTTGATATTGTAATCCGTATGTTGTTGTTTATGCTGTTGATGTTTTCGCCAAATTGGCGTCGGAAAAAATCGCGCCAATATATGATAACGTATATGACAACTGTGCCAAAGTTTCTATAAAGCAGTGTAAGACTAAAAAATTAAGAATAAAATAAATGCAAAATAAGACTAAAGAAGAAAGAAAAATCATGCGTTAAGCATAGAATATGAAACACTTTCCAACACATCCTGAATGCTTTAAAAAAACTTCGTTATTTAGGGAAATAAGGTAAATAAGATAACGTTACTTCTTAGATATCCCGTCGACCAATTTCACCAAATTATATAAATCGCCAAATCAATAGTAAAACATTAATAAAAATACAAATAAAACGTTGAATTAATGGTTTTATTGGCCATTATTGGCATTTAATTAATTAATTAATGGTAACCATTATTGGCAATTAATCTTACAATTTGGCGACAGTAATTTGGTCGACGGGATAACTAAGAAGTACCAAGATAACTAAGTAAACATTTTAGAAAACGCATAAAAAAATTTTTAAATTGATTTTAGCAGTTACCATCCACAGCCAAAAGTACCGTTATTACATGCCACTATTTAGCTAAAATTCAATTTAAACTACTCTTAAAACTACTGAAATGACATTTCCAGATATTATCATTCATAGACGGTTATGTATCCAATTCTTTACGTGATCATGTATATCATTTTATCTATATTCTACAAACATTTCTGAGGAAACTAAATGCAGTTCAGCGTAAAAATGCATAACTCCTTTAAAAACCACCTTTAAGCAATTAACTCTCATACTCAGTAACCCTTACGAATTCTTTTGTGTAGCCCTGCATATGAACTGTAGCATTTGTACACACAGTATAGTATGCATAAATGTAGTGAAACATAAAAGCGCATATCATAATTAAAAATGCATTTCTAGCAATCATTGCTTATGTACAATACTTCGGAGAAAAGTTTCTTGGCGAGAAAGAAGTTTGCCAAGGTATTTTCTGGCAACCTATTTACTGCTTCATACTCACAAGCAATTTTTTCTATATGTATACAATTTGGCACAGATGTCATATATGCGCCCCATATTGGCGCGATTTTTTTCCGACGCCAATTTGGCGAAAACATCAACAGCATAAACAACATTCGGGTTACCATTACAAGCAAAATAACGACACTTTGGCGCCAGTTAAGTACCCGGTGCGTATATGACATCGGCGTCAAAAAAAAACAAAAAAACAAAAACAAATCGCGCCAATATAGGCGTATATGACATCTGTGCCGACAATTTAATATAAAAAAAGTTATTTACCCATTTTTATAAAGAAACAGAAGTAATTTTTGCACAGATGTCATATACGCATGGGGGTTGGCGTGATTTTTCTATGACGCCAATTTCGCAGAAATCTCGCTTTCGAATACCGGTTACTTATATATTTTTCAATTATTTGCTATCATTTTGAAAAGGAAATAACTATAAATAAATAAAAGTTTGAATAATAACTACAGAACAAAGCAGTTTATATAATTAAAAAACAGAAAATAAAAGTAAATAAACAATTTATTAATAAATAAAAAACAATAGCCGGTTACCATAGCAGGCAAAATAACACCATTTTGGCGCCAGTTAGGTATCCCGGTTCATATCTGAAATGTGTGCCGTAATTTGTATATAAAATAAATTCTATATATTTAGAAACGATTTTTTTATGCATATAAGATAAGTGCATATATAAACAAAGATAAAAGTTCATTAGATTTGTTTTCATAGCTGTTTATATATTTTCGCAACATATCTCACTTTCTGATGCCCGAATCGCGCCAAGCTTTTTTTAAAAATGCGCTATAATGGAAAAGTACTTAAAAAATAATTAACAGGAATAACAAATTATACAAACGAAAACTTTTTAGGTACTTTTCGGTTAGCCGGGCGCCAGAATTACATATACATATTTATATGCATACATATATGTAAATATACACATATATACATATACACATATTGTATATATACACATATATATATATATGTAAATATATATGTATATATACATACATGTATACATAAATATATATGTATATATAACACTGGCGCCCGGCTAACCGAAAAGTACCACTTTTTATTTCGAGATCAAAGCATTGTTTTTAATTTCGATTAAAAATACATATATCATTGGATAACTTCAACTGAAATTAGTTTCACAGCTTAATATCTCATTCCATAAACCTAAACAAACACAAGTGATTCATTCATCGTGAAACGTCAAAAATATTAAATCATTGAGGTAATCATTCACAAAGTAAGTTCTCCAACAATCAATGGGCAATATTCTAATGACGTCATATTAGGTAAAATGGTGGCGGTATCGTTTGTTTATTGTTTGTAATCACAAAGATTTAATTTTGCAATGTCTCTTAGTTACATTATTTTATTGTCATATTTATGAGCTCAGAACAAAAGCCTATTTTTTCATTATTTAGTTATTAAAGACTGAAAAAAATCATGAATGCATAATTTGGAAATTTTAAATAATTTTCTTTCTTAATACTAAAAAATAACATCGGGACGTAACAGCGGGTTTAAGTTAAATAAGTTTAACTGTTTAATTCTGTTGTAATATCCAAAATAACTGTAATTCCTCTAACTTCAAAGTTTAATCGGGCCCTAATGTTGAGTACTGAAATCTAATAAATACAATGTTATTTCAGGACCTTTTTTTTTGGAGAAGCTTTTCTAAATTCCATATATACATGAAAAATCTTCAGTGTTAGAAATATTATTCCTAGGACTGACATAACACGAGAACGGCCTGCAATTTTACACAAGTTTTTGAAAGCTACTTTATATCAGAAATTTTACTAAAAACTGGTTACTTTTTTGTTATAGCGGCCCACGCTATTAGGATTATGACAAGTTGCAGCCAATTTCGCCAACGTCGTAACCAAGATCGTGAAGCACACACATATAATACCATATAATACCATTTCATGAAATCGTATACGATAATTTAATGGTTTTTAACCTTACTTAAAGTGTGTTATTTATTTATTTATAAGGCTCAACAATCTAAATTGTCCAATATATGAATTTAAAAAAATGTAAACAAAGACTAATAGACTGACCGCAAAAAGACTCAAATCTGCATAACACTTGGAACCAAACTGTGCAGATTAGTGGTCTTCTACTGTACACAGTTTTTCATAAATGTGTTTCGTTCTTAAAATGTGTTATTTTCATCTATTACTGCGGAACAAGCGAGAAAACTCATATTCTTGCACATGAGTTGTATATATCTTTATATCTAAATTTCCGTCATTTTTGACGGGCTACCTTTCTAGTATAATATATATACCGGTGCTCCTCAAGGGGATAAAGCTGTTGTTAGAAAAACATTATTTAACATTAAACATAATCATATCAATCGGTATAAAAAAATGTTTATGATATGAATAATAGTATTTGGCTTACAGTAATATTTTAGTAATTATTTTTAAGCACTTTTACGCTTTTATAAGTAAATAAAACCAATGAAGTTTATTTGTCCATGCTTTTATATTCATTAACTTTGCTAATCCGTCGTCTCAATATAAAGTCAAATAAAACTTTATCGATTAGAATTTCACCTTTTGAAATGATTTTCTCAATCAAAAGGACGATTTTTTCCGATTTTGTTTATTGTGCGGACTTAAAATCTTTGTAGCTTTCTTTCGTAGTTTACGCTGTAAAACATATTTCACTATTACAAAATAGTTGGAAAAATGTATGTTAATGCTGTCATTATTTGCTATTTTTCAAAATTTTAAGTTTTAAAACATCAAAATATTTTCTCTCCAAGTGCAGATTTTTTTCTCTCAGCGTTTTTCTGTTTTCTTTTTTTGACGTTGCAGACAATTCCAATTATTCCATTGAAGAATCCAATGTTGTGCTCTTATTCGTTGCATCATTCATATTAAAAATGTTTTAGACTTCCATTATATTTTCATAGAATGTTTATTTTACTTGAGTATTTCGAAGTAAAATTCTTTTCATTTTAAATATTATTATTTATCATTTTAAACAGGAGTCACATTTTTCAAGAAATTTATAATTTTTTATTTCATAAATCAAAATATTTCTAGAAAGATGACAAGGTATTCTACATTTTTTTTTTCTTTTACTTACGTAAAAAAAAAGAAAAAAAGAAAGAAAGAAAAAAAGAAAAAAAACATTGGAAATTTGGTGGACTGTCTAAAACGATTCTTTTATTTTTAACCCTAAAATGCTACCCATTCGTCTCCTGGACGAATCCCATAACAAATAACCTTAATTTGTCTTCACCAAAACAGGAAATGGGTTGTGCCACCCAGTAGCTTCATTTGACCTTGTCTACTACGTTTAAGGATATTCCTTTTCCCAAAATATTTGTACACGTCTGGATAAAATGACTTGTAGTAAAAAAAAAGTAGGAAAACACTGATTTGTTTTTAATTTTTTCTGCAAATAACGTTTTTGTTTATATATTTTTTCACATTTGTTATATTATTGTAATATTTAATAAATAATTAAACAGTCTTCGACATTATCCTTCCCCCAAGAAAATTAAAACGTCTTCTCCCCCACAAAATAATCAGCAGTACCTAAAGAGTTAAATTATATTTTAAATTCAAAAGTTTAAAAGACCAAAATTTTCCAATTGTTTATTATTATTGGGTCGTTCGGAATGTCGTGCCCGTTTGGGAAAATTAACTCGTACCGGAAAATCCTATCATTTAATTATTAGATATTGATTCCAATATCTAATGTCTATTAATTACCGGGCAGGATTTTCCGGTACGAATTGATTTTCCCAAACGGACACGACTTTCCGAACGACCCAATAATAAATTTAAAGTTATGAAAACATGTTTAAATGGAAAAATATATTAATTTACAAAAAAAGTATTAAATTTATTGCAATTTTTGGAAGTTTTCTGCCCTACTTGCTCGTCAGTAGTTGTAGTAACTAATCAATCATCTAAACCTATATTTCCTTCTGAAATTTACACTACTTGACTTCCCATCCTTTTCTCAACTAGCACAAAAAAGATTTTGTATGTATGTTTGTTTTTTAAGTCATATATTCCTGTCCTATACGACGATACGAAGAGGTTTGAGCCGAGGAGCCCGGGACCTATGTCCCACATCCCCGGAAGCAGAACAGCTTTTTAGTTGACAAGGTAGGATTCCGTAACAGCAGTGTAAAAATGAAAAAAAAAGGGGGGGGGAGGACTTAAGTTCTTGATTTCAACACAAAAAAGGTAAAAGAGAAATAAGAATTTAAACTGGCAGATTAAAAATTTTAAGTAATTAAAAGTACTAAAAAGGGTCAGTGAACAGCAGCTCCCGCGCCTGGCTCACGCTTCACCGCGAGTTCAGGCTACCACGGCTTCACAGACATTCGCGGTAATATGGTCTTAAAAAAGACCCTTTGAAATGCCCTGGATCCACCGAGATTAGGAGTACTGCTCACAACTGGGTTGAGGGAGAGAATGGCGTCCTGCTCAAAAAGCAGATCTACTTATAGAGAAAGGGGAAAGGAGGAGGATCTTAGGATAAAATAGATGAATGTAATTGGCTGGACGAAGTTGCTCGTCGAATCCTTACATTAATAACGAAAAAGAGGTAATAATAATAAGGAGGAAAATTGTAACTTAAGAAAAAACATAATTAAAGTAAAAAGAATTTAAAATTAAGAATTTTAACAAATTAAAAAATATGCAGAGCATTTAGTATCATACCAACTTGTGGTCTATTTCTATTATTAATATAAAAAATGCCATACATCGGTAAAGTATTTAAAGCACTGTTTTCTAAGTTTTGGAGTGAAATGTGAAAATTAATGTTTAGGTCCTGAATAAAAGAGTTTAATTTAGGAAAATCAATTTCTTTGTAAAGATGATAGTTACGGACATAGTAAGGTACATCATAGATTTGTCTAATAGTACAATTTTGAGATTGCAATAAAATTTTGATATGGGACTTGGCGATGTATGACCAGATTTGACCATAAGTTAAGATGTGGCGTAGGTAGGAGCTGTAAAGAAGCAATTTATTTTTAATAGTTAAATCACTATTTCGAGCAATGTTTTTAAAGTCCTATATAATAGTTTCTAAGTCCTAAAGTTCTGGTGTGAAATTAAAATTTAAAAAATCATAAACGAAGAATGTTAAAAACAAAGAGTAAAATAAACTAACAAAAAATAAATTAAATAAAAATGAAAAAAAAAGTAAAAAAAAAAACTAATTAAAAAAATAATAAAGTTTAAAAGAAGCCAAAAGAATAAAATTAAGCGAGATGTTTCCAGGCATCATATAATGAAGGTGTTGAATAAAAGTCATTAATGAGATTTTTGGAGTTTATAAAAATGTAAATGGCTTCGTGAAAGTCCAAATGATAAGTGGAAATAGGAGAAGAAATAATACTATCTTTAGGTAAGTTAAAACTATGATTTGGACGCAATGGTAAATTGGGTACACACAGGGCCCTCTACATACGCATGAGTATATTTGCGGACATACTTTCCTATGTAAAATCGGTATCCTGACGTATTCTCTACCTCCCACCGAAATTTGAACGACAAAGTTTCAATTACCCAGTGTATATATCATCGTCAACATCAATAACTGTTTTCAATCCCCTGCTGGATGTAGGTCTCTCCCAGATTTTTCCAATGTTTCCTATCTAATGCTTTAGTCATCAAATTTAAACCGGCTACTTTTCTGATTTCTTCACTCCATCTTACTTTAGGTCGTCTTCTTTGTCGTTTTACATCTCTGGGATATCACTGTAGGGTATTTGTGCTCCATCTATTGTCTTGTCTTCTTGCAATGTGCCCAGCCCATTTCCATTTTAGCCGTTTAATTATTTCAATGATGTCAAAAACTTTCGTCTGCCTTCTTATCCAGGTTATTATTTTTCTGTCTCTTCTAGTTATACCTAGCATACATCTTTCCATACTTCTCTGTGTAGTTTCTAATCTTTGTACCATCCGTTTTGTTAGCGTCCATGTTTATGCTCCATAAGTTAGAACAGGCAAAACACATTGGTTAAATACCTTTCTTTTCAAACAAAGGGGCATGTTACTCTTCAGAATAATATTGTTATTCCCAAAAGCACTCCATCCATTTCTTATTCTTCTATTGATTTCATTCATGATACTAATATTCGATGATATTTCCTGCCCAAGGTACACATAACTTCGTAGTTCTTTAATTTCAGTGTTGTTGTGGATGATTTTCTTTTTTGATGCAAATGAATTGAACATGACCTTAGTCTTTTCCATGTTTATTTTTAATCCCACATTAATGCTAGCTTCTGCCAAATCTTTTAGCATATTTTATAATTCTTCAGGACTGTTACTGAAAATTAAAATGTTGTCAGCGAATAGGAGATGACTTACATATTCCCCATATATTCTAATCCCTTTGTTTTCCCAATCCAGCTTCTTGAAAATATTTTCTACGACGGCAGTAAAAAGCTTAGGCGAAATGGTGTCTCCTTGTCTTACCCCTCTTCTATGCTTGATCTTTGCTTTTCCTTTGTCCATGTGTATGGTTGCTGTTGTTTTCTTTTTTCATAATCAATAAACGCAAGGCAGAGAGGTAAATTATATTCCTTATGTTTTTTTATGAGTTCCTTTACCGTTTGGACAATAAGGATAGCAACAAGGAAAACAATAAGGATAGCATTTTTGCAAATTCTTCTCGTGCTTCTTTGATAAGGTCGATTGTAATTCCATCTTCTCCAGGGCATTTACCTTTTTTCATAAATTCAATGGCTTGAAAATTTCGTCTGCCATTGTAAGCAGTTGACAAACTTTCATTTAATTTAAACACTACCGGAATATCGAATATATATTATACTTGTTTAAACAAATGAAGTTCATGCTTACTTTTCTCAGCAGCGCAGGTAGGCTTGTAGTAAATTAAAACATGACCATCAAATAAATAATGCAGTATCACAGTTCACATAATATACACATTTATCTGGATAAAACGACAGGCATCAACATTAGAAAAGACAATCAACACTCAACTAAAAAGAACATCGTAGAACATCTTAGAATGTCTATATACTATCAAACATATTTCCATGGAAACACGATAGGCCTTCTAGCGGCAGAAAAGAAAAAAAGATATACGAATCGTTAGATTACATAAATAAAATAAAAGGAGTATATTATAACAGCAATCACTGGGATTATGGCTTCGGTTTCTGTTAAGTTTTCTGGTGGATTACATAGGTTGATTTCCTTTTGATCTTCACATTAATATAAATCACTATAGAATTTTTCGACAAAGTGTACTATTTCTTTATTAATTTTGGTGATTTTTTCATCTGCCCTCTTGAGTGCAAAAATACCTTTTCTTCCGACAAAAAGTTTTCGCCTAGCTGATTTTAAACTTCTGTTATTTTCTACAACTTTCTTGACAAGATCACGGTTAAATTTTCTGATACCTTCTGTAGCACATATCCTTACCTTTTTAGATAATTCAGCATATTCCACTTTTGATTTAGGATCATTTAAGATAATTTAGGATTTCCTTCATTTTAAATTCCCTGCGTTAGTTCATCAATCTTCTTGTTTCTTCTGTTATTTTCTTTGTCTGCTTTACTTGTCCATCGCCGGCTATGTTCTTTGAAATATCTTGTAGAATATTGGTTAGTTTCTTGTTCACTAATGTAACATCTTACTGTTCTTCTAAATTTGATTGAAGTACTTGGAAACGGTTTTTAAGTTCCAAATGGAATTCTTCTTTATGTTTCTGGAGATCTGATGGATTTCGATGGATTTCTTTGAGTGCTGCAAAAGTTTCATTCTTCCCACTTTAGCATTTAAGTGCAGTTTGCATCTAACCAACCTGTGATCGCTTCTTGTATTGAAGTTATTGAGGACTCTGCAATCCTTAATAAAGTGCTTTTTGTTTGTTAATATGTAGTCGATTTCACTTGTTGAGCCATTTGCACAGCGATTGTCCATTACCATTGTGGCTTTTTCTTGAAAAGTGAATTCATGATATACAACTTTTCATATTCTGTAAACTCAATCAATCTGTTTCCTCTTTCATTACGCACTCCATATTCATGATTTCCTACTGCTAATTCACCTGTCTTTTTTCCCCAATTCTGGCACTCCAGTATCCCATTATTAATTATATGAAGCATTTTCCTTTTTGATGCATTGAAGCTACGTCTTCATAGAAATCCTCAACTTCTTCATGAGTATAGCTTACTGTTGGTGCATAAACTTGTGTAATTTGCAGCTTGTATCTTCTGGACACATGTATTACTAACCTTGCAACTCTATCTTATGCACTATCATATTCTACGATGTTATTCTTCCACCTTTTATGAATCAGAAATCCTACACCGCTTATTCTTCCATCTTCTGTGCCCCTGTAGTTTAATACATGTCCGCTGGCAAGATCTATCTGCTCTTCTCCTTTTCGTCTTACTTCACATAATCCTAGGATGTCCCAGTTGATTCTTTCTAATTCTCCTTCAAGTTCCTGTAAATGATTTTCTGAAGATAGGGATCGTCCAATATATATATATATATATATGTGTGTGTGTGTGTGTGTGTATGTATATATAAATATATATATATATATATATATATATATATATATATATATATATATATATATATATATGTGTATATATATATATATATTATTCGGGAATAATATATATATAATATTACCGTTATTTTGTAATAGGTTCAATTTTATATTAAGGAAATTAAATTTGAGAAGTGTTTATTTTTAAGATGGAATAGTTTTGTAAAAGATCACTTTACGTGAGAAAAAAGAAATTGTGAAGATTCCCGTTTTAGGATTTGAAAAAAAATTGAACGGTTGCTATATTGAACACATATTCTTCCTAAACAAATCCCTAAATTCTGCCACTTTTCATACTATTACTAGAAGTCAAAGAGTAAGTTTCTTGAAAATTACTTTCAAATAACTCTATTTTATTCAAAACCATTTAAAAAGAGTTCATTAAAAAAACCTAAGATAAATGTTCAATATTCATCTCACAACCCTAATTTTAAGATTAAATTAATGAATTACATTGAGAATGGTTTTAAACATCCAATATTTTAAAATGATAGAGAGGATAACTATCCTTGTTTTGTATACATAAATTCAATATATTGGGTGTGACATTGTCTATTAAAATATAGAAAATCTTTTTTGATCACCCTCTGAAATCGATCGTTTCATGTTTAAAAAAAAAAATAAAAACGCTCACAAAAGTTTTTTTTCAAAAGTGATATTAAAATTTAAGAAGCTTTTTTAAAACCAAATGTACGGTCGCATAAAAATATCATTTACTAAACTTACACATATCTTAGTATTTTTCAACATTAATAGCATACTGTAGTTCAGTGATAAACTATTTACACACAATGAAAGGTAAATTGTTCGTCGTTTAAAAAACATTAAAATGATAAATTCCTAAAAAAAACTACACATTATGCGATTTCACTATAATATCCTAGAATGTATGAAAAGAAATTGTAAATGATTAAATAAATTAATTAACTATGGTATGTATAATTGCAATATAAAAAAAAATAGTGGTAACGTAAATCTATCTTTAATTATCCATTTTTCGTTTGTTGCAATTTTTATTTCTTTAACGTTAAAAAAACAAAGGAACTGTTTCTTTTACATTTAAAATTAAGCACGTCTGTCTAATTACAAAAACTTTCGCGTGAGTCTTGTGCTATAATTATTCGTTTTACATAGATAAATATTTAAATAAATATACATATATAACGTAACTAATCTTATCGTATATTCTGTTCAATGTATAAATAATTATATTTGAAGAATAAACCAAATGAAAATCTCTAATTTTGAAATTTTTCTGAGGCTACAATCGACTGTGTAATATAAGCTAACTTTAAATAAATGTTCCTAGGGCTAATAACCAATTTGTAACAAACTATTGAAATTCTTTTAACTCTTTTGGAGAAATAATAACAATTTTACTACATCTATTGCTGCTTAGTTATCGAAAACTTCTAAAAGTGTAATATTTATTTCATTTAAGTATGTATATTGGTCCCATGGAAGTTGTCTACAGTGTTTCCATAGTACTTAAGCTAACTAAAGATATATAACTGTAAATCTTTACGATCGTTAAGACAGTCTGCTTCATTATTGGATTTCGCTTAGATAAATTTAGTCTTACTTATACGTTTGTGAATATTCCGTAGGTTTGTCGGATGTTTCAAATAATGGCTGTTCTCATTGATTTTTCGATTTTTATAAAACAACATACTTTGTTTCTTCTGTTCGATGTAAAATTGCACTTTGCTCATATTTCTTTTTCGTTAAGAATATGAAATTAGATACTTTACCAAAGATGTAAAGTAAATTTCTAATATTCATAATAATATGGTATCTTGGCTAATTGATGTAAATGAAGAAAAGTTTTAGTTAGACTTTTATACAAATTTTTAGGATGTAGAGTTATGCAGCATGTAATGACAACAAAAAGTCATTTATGTATAATGTATTTTTCAGTAGCTTTTTAAAAGAACTTCAATTAAGCGAATATCCAAGATTTATGTGAAAAAATCCAGAGTTGATTTAAAAAAAAAAAGGAGTGAGCAGAATTACAATTATTTATCAAATAGTCGAAAATAAATTAGATAATAAAATTTAAAACAAACAAAACAAAAAAGTATTTCTATTTATTTTTTATTGCTCATTTAACCATAATACAAAGATTTTCGTGCTCTTATATTATTATTAGAAAACCGATTAATTTGTTACAATGATGAAAATGTCATGATAATTAAACTAGTCAGCCATTTCCAATCTATGGGTCACGTTAGCGATCAGTGAGAGCTTCATAAGTATGTTATTAATTTTATCTGCTGCAGAAATAAAACGAATAAAATGTTATAAAGTTAAAAGAAAATAATACAAATAAATATGGTTGTGAAAAACAATGTTTTAATGAACTTTGCTGTCGTAAATAAGAAGTTTCAACTCGCTTTTAAACTTTGGTGCAAACCAAAGACATAAACCTCACTGATGTTTGGCCTTTTTTTGTTTATTTGTAATGCTTACATTAACACTCATTTTATCTTATATAGTAAACGAAGATTTCAATATTCGAAGACTCAACATTCGCTAAGTATTGTTTTTATTGTCCTCGTGAATGCTTTATTGAAAGTTAGCGTTTTCTATGGAATATGGAAAAGGGTCGACATTTATATGCATATTATATGCCTGCAGCGATCCATTTGAAAAATTTATAGTGTGTCACGTAACAATAAAATCCAGGAACCAGTGAAGTGTTTCAACCAAATATTTGCAGGAAATAATGATTTTTCAAATAAACATTAGATTAAATATTAGATTACTAGAAAGAGAATTTATATGATAATTTTGCTTATTTTTAGATCGCTTTAACATACCATGAAACATTGAATCTCACCTCCGATTTCAGAATAAATTTATGAGTCGAGAAAAATATGGATTCATCTTCTAATTATAATATAATCTATTTTATTCAATGCTGTATATCACCGTTTTGCTTTAAATAATTCTTTTGTGGTTTGTTTGAAAAATAACTGAAGGAATTACATTAGAAGCAACAATTGAATTAGAAACCTTTATTAAATTTGCATTTAGTAGTAACTTAATATCTCGCATTCATATGTTCAAGAAAATTCCATTTTTATTTAACCATTGTTTTTTTTTTTTTTTTTTTTTTTTTTTTTTTTTTTTTTTTTTAAGTTCTACGGGAGATTAACGTTCGAAAAATTTTCCTCATGAATCATCAATTTTTTTCATTTTTTTTTCAATTTCAGCAAAAATGTATAATATCAGGGGTTTTGTTTCTTCATTAATATCTATTTTGTCTGACATTTATAGAAAATGCAACTTTTTAAAATTACTTTTCACAAATTTCCTTAATTAGGGGAAATTATTTTAATAGTCTGTAAATACCAAGTAGGTTTTAATTAAGTTTTATTTGGGAGTTTTTTTATTTGACAACATTATTTTTATCAGTATATACTCCCCCCCCCCCCCACATTTTCTATATGTTTAGTACCATGCATAAAATATTAATTAAAGGCTGTGGTGAAAAATTAAATGTCTTTTAATAGATTCAATTTTCGTGTTTTTTACAAAATGCTTTCAGAAGTTTTAGTTGTATAATCACAGTCTAACATTGTTATATATATATATATAGAGAGAGAGAGCTAGACATTTTACTTATATCACAAGTGTTTAAAAATCTGTCATAGTATTATTATACGAAAGAAAAATAAATTGCTAAATAATAATAATATAAAAAAAAACTACAGCTTTTATTAACTATTTGGAAAAATGGTTATTGTCCTCGGCCAGGGTAGGGAATAAAAAAATTATCTGAAGTGTTTTATTAGTTGAATCCCGCATTTTATTCGTTTTCTGATTACTCTATACAGTAATCTGTAATTTCCCTTTACTTTCAACAGAGAAGGATACTTCTGTTGCCACTAAGACAAAAAGTAATAAAAACTACAAAAAAAAAAAAAATATTTCAGAAACATTTAATCCATGGTGTAAGTAATGTAACAAGCTCCGTAGAAGTTTAAAAATTTACAGTACCGAAAAATGTAATTCATGGCGTACGTAATTTATTATCAACTCCGTAAGATTTTTTTTATGTTTTAAATTTTAGTCTGTGAAAAAAATCATTTTCCAAAAGGTCGTAATTTGTTAAATTGCATTTTTTAAAAAATTTTCTTTAGTAATGGCTTGTTCAGTAAATTTCTTTAAGGAATTATTCTTAAAAACGCATTATGTTTAACCCTACTTGATGGATTATATTTACATTTTTTATGTCTAAAGTTTTTTTTATAATTTGTTAGTAGTGTAAATGAATGGATTCAAACTCTCATCCATCAATGTATTGTCTAATGCTTAAAAATCCAAAGTTTATAGTAAAACTGGTATGTCTGATATTCAAAATAGAATGTTATATTAATGTTTAGAAACATAATAATATGTTTACTTTAGAATTTTGTTAATTGTACTCACGCTTTTTATGATAGACAATATTTTTATAACAACTTCATTCACAGATTTTACGAACATGAGGGAATACTTAAAATAATTAAACGGATTTTTGCGTTTTAATAAGTTTATTTTTAATACATACTTATATCTTTGTATTTTATTTCCATTTTTAGATTAATCTTTCTTGACTTAAAGGAAGTTAGTACCATTCGGAACCTAATTTTGCTCATAATAACTTATTTTTTCCGATTGAACGTAAATAAATAAGTTTAAATATTTTGGAGTGAAGAGGTTCCAGAAAAATACAATAGCTTTAAACAATATGTAATGCATACACAAGAAAAAAAGAAAAACTATATACTTTACTCTTTTTCTTACAATATACCATTTGAAAAATACATAAGAGAAACAAAATTTGTATATCAAATTGACTAAATATGACCTTTATTCTGTAAACTTAAAACATTTCACTTATCAAGTGGTTTATATATTTTTTTTAATTACAAATTTAGCATGATAAATGATTAAAAAAATAATAATAAATTTTTAATTAAAAATAATTATAAAACATTTGATAAATTCAATGTTTTAGGTTTACAGTATAAAGGTGATATTTACCTTCAATTTGATATAATAATTTAGTGTGTCTTATGTAATTTTCAAAAGTTTTTGTTGTATTTAAGAGAGTTGAGTATATAATTGTTCTTTTACTTTTGTGTATACATTATATATATATATATATATATATATATATATATATATTATTTAAATTGCAAATGCTGTGAAAATTTTTAAAGGCTGGAGTATTATTCGTGAAACCCTCAAAATTTCCCTCCAAAATATTCAAAATTTTTATTGAATCGAATAAAGCGTGTTATTATGCGCAAAATGGGGTCGAGAAAGGTACAAACCCCGCTTGGTATCTGCAGGCTATGTTACCATCCTTAGGTTAAAAACTTTAATCAGCAGTCATAAATGATTTAAAAAAAAATAAAATAAATTACACTAATGCAAATACTTTGTAGGACGGGAAAAGACTAATTTACATTATTCAAAATTTCTACCTTTAGCAACACTTTTTTTTTTTTTTTAAGTTTATGAAAGCTATATGGCCATTTGCAGGCATATATGACTATTTGTGACATACAATGAAATGTTCTATATTTAACGCATAAAAAACACCAAGTATTATAAAATCGAGCTTATTTTGAAAAACCATAAAATAACTAAAAAATAAACAGTAAACATAAGTTCAAAATTAATAATTTAAAAATTACGTTATAAAATGTTTTTAATTTTCTTTTAATTTTACTTGTAGGTCAAATAAAAAATTCTGTATTTTAACTTGTGAGACTGACAAATTCCTCGAGCACATAACCAAACCCACCTTACCATATTTTCAAAAATATCCAGTTTTAAAAATAAGGTTCGTAATTCTGCTTAAGATTTAATTCGTCCATAAAGTTCAAAAAAGTTAAACTATCTACAATATAAGCATATAAATATTTATAATCGATTTGTTTAAATAAGTTAAATAAAAAACTTATCAGAAACAAATTTATAATGTGCCGAAGCCACTAGCTGCAAAACAAAAACAGATACACTTTGGTGCACGTGATCAGGGAATTTTTCCAATGCGGGATTAAACCAGGTCTTCTGACTTCTCGCGATTGGTTTTGAGTTCATTTTTTTCGGATTTCACTGAAAACTAACAACCTTATTGAGGGTTGGCCATATAAACTGCATTAGTCATTTTGCAATAGAAAAACCTTATACATCTACTTATGATTTGCATAAAAGTTTTTGTAAAATAAACTTAACAAAAATCTTTACAAGAAATGAAAGCAATACTGACCAATGAGGAACTTCTATAATCAAATCCACAATGCAAAAAATTGCACAAAAGTACTAAAATACAAACTGACTTCTTGAGCGAAAAAAAGGATGTGCCATAAAATGATACTAAAATACGCATTCTGTCTATTTTCATGTATTCATGGTATTTTATTCACAGCATTTTCAATATTTCTAGTATTCAATTTATTTCTGAAAATAATCATTCATTAAGTCTAATTATACAATTATAAACTTTCAAATAACAATTGTTAAAACGATATATATATAAAATAATTGTCCGACAATAGTTACGAATTAACGCTTTCCATATATAACAGATAATTACACTATTGTTCTTGCTTTTAAAGATTAATTATACAAGATCATTTACTTTTCGTCTTTCATAATATTTTCTTTTAACAATATAGAAATAAAGGGTTACCCTTTTTTCTTCTTTAATTGTTAATAACCTGACTAGATTTAATAAAATTTTTTTGTTGTTCTTTTCAAAGATTAATTTTTACAATGCTTATAATTACAGATAACAATGAAATAAATTTAAATGTAAATATTTTAGATATAACACGTGAATTTTATTTGTTAATACATCTTTTGTTTACATATTCCTTTTAACTTTTCATGGATCGGATCTAATTAATTTCCTGTGTAGTTATTATTTAGTGATTAACTATTATTCTTAAGACAATATAAGAACTAATGCTTAAAAGTAATTATAACAAAAGTTCCAAATGGTAGTAACAAAAATTTTAATGACACTTTGTCTTTCCTATCACTTCACTAAACAATGCACTTGTAAATAAAATTTTATTTTTCATGAATGTGAAATATTATTATAGTTTGGTAAAGATTAAAAAAATAGTTTTTTTTTTTTTTTTTTTTTTTTTTTTTTTTTTTTTTTTTGCTTTTACAGACAACAAAGATTTTGGTTATATTGAACCCACATACCCACACACAGATATATAATTATACATAAACATAGTTTTAAACATATTTCATTTTCACAAAGGTGGACACATGATTCAGACTATAAAATCTAAATCTATGTGAAAATTATCCATTAATAGCAAATTTTAAGCATTTTTTTAATTTTTACATTTAATATTTTTCATTTTTAAAACAGACATTTTATCATAAAATATGACTAATTACAGTTAATAAGATGTCATATTTTTAAAGTTAATTTTTATTGAATGTAACATTGAAATATTTTCGATATTAGATTATTTCAGTCCTAAAAACAATATATTTCTTTTTTAACACGTTCACGCCTGCATGCATCACCGGCGGGTCACGCTCGACTGTGCCATCAGGCGGCGTGCATCACTGGTGGTTCATGGCTGACTGTCGCATCAGGCGACGTGCATCACCGGTGTGTCATGGCTGACTGTCGCATCAGGCGGCGTGCATTACCGGTGGGTCACACTCAACTTTTCCATTGAAGGCGTGTTTTGTACCAAAACAGAATATACATTTATATCATGTTGTCTATATTTCTTTCGATAGTAAGACATTTTATATTAAATTCGTACATTGAAAGATATTTGCCGATCCATAAACTTGGGAAACCAATCTGTAACACCAATTTACAAAAGCCTTTCAGAACAGGGAGGAGCTTCTACACTTTTGCCGGTGATGCTGCGTGCATCGCCGGTGGACCACGGCTGACTGTCGCATCAGGCGGCGCGTATCACCGGTGGGTCACACTCAACTTTTCCATTGAAGGCGTGGTTTCTACCAAACCGAAAAAGCATTTATATCATGTTGACCATATTTCTTTAGATTGTAAGACATTTTATATTAAACTCGTACATTGAAAGATACTTGCCGATGCATAAACTTGGGAAACCAATCTGGAACACCAATTTACAAAAGCCTTTCAGAACAGGGAGGAGCTTCTACACTTTTGCAGGTATTGCAGCATGCATATTTCTTTTTTGACACGTTCACGCCTGCGTGCATCACCGGCGGGTCACGCTCGACTGTGCCATCAGGCGGCGTGCGTCACTGGTGGGTCATGGCTGACTGTCGCATCAGGCGACGTGTATCACCGGTGGGCCACGGCTGACTGTCGCATCAGGCGGTGTGCATTACCGGTGAGTCATACTCAACTTTTCCATTGAAGGCGTGTTTTGTACCAAAACAGAATATACATTTATATCATGTTGTCTATATTTCTTTCGATAGTAAGACATTTTATATTAAATTCGTACATTGAAAGATATTTACCGATGCATAAACTTGGGAAACCAATCTAGAACACCAATTTACAAATGTTTTTCAGAACAGAGCTTCTACTGTTTTAAAATTCAGATTTGATAAATATTGGCCGTCGGCAATGTGTTAATATACTATTTGTTTATTTATTTCGATGCAATTTTTAAAGCATTCTAAACAGACTGCTGGCTGTTCCTTACAAAGTTTGAAAATGCGCGGTTACTTTTTAACTTTTCTTCGAAGTATACTGTCTGCCTATTCTTTTAGATAAACTACGGTATTATTCTTTGCATCTTTGTCTTTTTTCTTGCAGACTCAGGGCTCGCAGCGTTCCTAAAATTTTCGCACTTTGCTACCAGTATTTTAAATAAGAATTCTTCGTGGTAGATTCCTTTAACATCTGTAATAGAATTATACAATAAAGATTATCGTTTTAAAATAGTGGTAGGAAAGTGCGAAAATTTTAGGAACGCTGCGAGCTCTGCAGACTCTTTATATGAATGAAAAAAATGAGAATCATTTTCAGTGTTGCCAGACGAATACTAAAATTTTATTTTGAATACCACTATTTTCGTACGGTATTATTCACCTGATATAATTGAAAAACTTTTGTATATAAATAAGGCGACTATCTCCCTATGAAAATAGTGGTATTCAAAATAAAATTTTAGTATTCGTCTGGCAACACAGATCATTTTGTCACGGTATTTGCCATCGAATTGCCATTTTTCAGTGTGTTGAATATTGATCAAAAGATGATCAATAATTTATTCTCTGAATTAAAAAAATAATAATTATGTTTATTAGCCCGTTTTTAACACCTTCCAACAAAGTTGAAAAGTGTTTATGACTTCGGTTTGTCTGTCCGTGCTCTAACTCCCGTAAATATATTCGGATCGTTCTGAAATTTTTGGATGTTATTAACCTTTACCATAGCACAAAACCTATTTCAAATGAAGTTTTTAGCACGTTTAGTTCATTTACAGGGACAATCAAACGTTTCCCGTTAGATTACAGCCTATGGGAAAAAATCGTTTAAAATGATTTTTAATGATGTTACATGCTTTCAAACATAAAAAAAAAAAAAAAAAAAAAAGATATGCATTTATCAAGTGCACTCAAATATGCATCCTGTAGAATACGCGGCGCAAGGAATAGTTATTATTCATTTACAGGGCCACACAAAAGGATTCCGTTACATAATGATATAGGGGTGGAGGGAATTTTTTCCGGTGTATATCAATTATGTTAAATTATTTCATATATAATGAAATTGATATACGTCGCCGGGGTTTACTATAAGTTATTTCATGTATAATACGAAGTGCATAGCATTATTTACAGGGACACGCAAAAGATTTCAAATACCATATTGTATCCGATGTACTGTACATTAGCAATGATTGCTGGAAATGCATTTTTAATTGTGGTATGTGCTTTTATGTTTCACTATATGTATGCATTGTATATGGTGTGTATAAATGCTCTAACTGATGTACAGGGCTACACAAAGAATTCGTAATGGTTACTGGGTATGATTGCAAATTGCTTAAAGGTGTTTTTTAAATGAGTTATGCATTTTTACGCTGAACTTAATTTAGTTTACTAAGAAATGTTTGTAGTATATGCATAAAATGATATACAGGGTCACGCAAAGAATTGGATACAGAAATAATAATTTCTGAAACTGTGATTCCAGTAGTTTTAAGAGTGTTTTACTTTGAATTAAACTTTAGATAAATAGCGCCGTGTAATAAAGGTACTAGGTTAACTACAGGGTTGTACAAAAGTATACAAGTATGTTTCCATCTATTAGTATAAATTGCTGAAAGAAAAATTTCAACCTGTTATATGTTTTCTTGCTAAACTAAATTTCTCCATTATATAGTATCTATATGAACCTACAGATCAAATACAGGGCTGTTCAAAAGAATTGGAATGCATATTTGTTATGGAAGGTAACTGCTGAAATCAGTTTTTCAAATGTTTTATGCATTTTCTAAAATGTCTAGTTAGTTCTCTTATATACTTTATTTCCCTAAATAACGAAGTTTTGTTAAAGCATTCAGGAAGTGTTGGAAAGTGTTTCATAATCTATGCTTAACGCATGGTTTTTCTTTCTTGATTAGACTAACTTTGATAATAGACCGCGAGCCGACAGAACAGACGCATGATTCGTACGGATACCGTTATTTCTCCTTGATGATTACCAGTGTCTTTTTATGGAGAAGGAAATCTAAGTTCAATGCGCAAAATTTCACCATCTTTTAAGAAGAGATTTTCTATAAGATAATACTGGTGCACAAAAAATTTTCTGGTCACCAAAATTCAAGGAGGTGTACGAACCATGAGACAACCACCTCATCGAGTTTGAGGCTGAAATTCCAGAATTAGCTAAAACTCGATTCCCATATTAAAACGCAATCGGTTTGTCAAGTCCTATTTTGGTGGAAAACACCTAAAAACCCAATTTTATCGGTTGACTCGTAGGTTTACCATTGTGTTTTCCTGCTTCCAGTCCGCCTTGTTTTCATACCTTATTTTTGAAGCATTTGTTGATACTTTTAAAAATGCTATTAAAACCTGGCAAAAACATTATAATCGACGAAAGTATGGTTCAGTGGAGAGGACGACTCGGTTTTCGCCAATATATTCCAGGTAAGTGGCATAAGTATGGCGTAAAAGTATATAAACTATGTCTTCCGGAAGGTTACAGGTTACATCTATAATATTGATATTTATGCCGGAAAACGTGCAACGCAAATTGTGAAAACACATTCACATGATGTCGTAATAATATTAATAAATGGAATATTATTTGAAGGCCGCCTACTATTTACAGACACCTACTATACGAGTGTCCCTTTGGCTGAAGAACTTTTGCAGAAAAAAACATTTATATGTGGTACTATAAAAATGAACAAAATAATTCTACCGCCACACTCAAAACAAAAACAACAACGAGGTGGCATTATGAGTTTTGAAAATCCTAATGGAGTTAAATTTTTGAAATGGACTGACAAAAGACCAGTATGTATGCTAACTACTTCCATGAATCATACATGTACCATTATTCAAGGGAAAAATAATAAATTAAAGCCCGATACTATTTTCTTTTATAATGATGCAAAAAAAGGTGCTTATTTAGCCGATCAAATGCCATCATATTATAGTTGTTTACGGAAAACCGTTAAATGGTACAGAAAATTTATCGTAGAATTAATACGCAGGACTTCGATCACAAATGCGTGGTACATACATAAAAAATGGGGTGATAAACATATTAATATTTTAAAATTCAGAGAACAAATTATTGATCATCTTTTGATCAATAATCCTCACAGTGAAGAAATGCCAATTGGAAGGTCAAACACAAAATTTCTTCATTCTTACAAAGGGGTCGGAAGAAAAACGAGAAAAAGATGTAAAGAATGTTATAAATGCTTATCCAAAAGAAAAGGTAGACAGTATGCCTCGAAGAAAACTAAAAAAGTATCGACGTATTGTAACCGTTGTAAGGGCCAGCCAGCACTCTGTTTAAAATGCTTTAAAAAACTTCATCGAAATAAATAATTATGTTAAAAGTACAATACTAAATTGTTCTTTCTACTGAATTTTCGTATATTCAATTGACCCACCGTTGATGCACGTCCGTGTGAACGAGTTAAGAGTAGTAAATAAAATTATGTTTCTTAATAATTTGCTTACTCCTTACCAACTTTCAGACATTCACAATGAATTCTATTCGAGTACAATTTAATAAATATGAGAGGGGCGTGTCATTACATTGGTAGGGGCGTGGCATTACATACAGTGTCTAAATAAGCGGAAGTACCGCGCCGTCAGATGAAGCAAAACATGAATTCGAGCGCCGCCTCACAGAGAAAAACATTAATATCGGCGCCGGCGTGAACGTGTTAAAAAAAAAAAAAAATCAATTAAATTAGATTTGATGTAAAAAGATGTCAAATCCGCTGAATTGTGTTTTATATCTAATTATGTTCTTATTTATATTAAGCCATAGAATCAACATTCTTCATCTATTCCGATAATTATAAGAAATTGATATATTTCCTTTATTTTTTTTCTGTATGTCCAAAAACAAGTAACATATAATTACGTTAAATATAGTAAAAGAGTATAATCTGGAGAAAACTAGATATCGCGTTTGGCTCAATTTAGCAGCCCTTTATTGGGTAATGCATGGTTAAAATACTAAGCTCGGGAGATACAAAAGAATTGGTAATTACGGTATATCCCTATTGGTATCCTGCTGTGGTGGAATGTTTGTTTCTAATATTTTTTCAATGCTAGGTACTTTTGTGTTACGTAATTTTTAATTATGGACTCATTTAAAGTTACTCTTTTAATTATTTTTAACACAATCAACTTACTTGTCAATAATTCATATGAGAAGTAATTACTTTAATCCGAGCAGAAATGTGTCCATATTTGCATTATGTTAAATAACAGATCAGATGTAAGAGCAATAACAATTGAAATCCAACATTTTGAATTTGTGTTAAGCTAGAACACATTCCCACTCGGATAAAAAAAAATACTACAAATTTAAAATTTTTATATTATTGTGTGTAGCATATTTAGTGAGGATTTAACACACACAGTGAAATTGTTGCTAACATTTTCTACAAGATGTTGGTATATTGACCGACTCAAGATCAGCAAGTTAATGAAGAAACCGAAGAAATATAATGGTGGTGCAAATGTTAGCAAACTGGTAGTGTTCCAGATTGTACTTTTTTCTCGTAAGTACGTTTTAGTGCTTTTTAGGCCTATCGTACGGCGTACGTTTAAATGTGCCCTGTACGACGATTTGTTCCGTTTTTCTATCACATCTTACTTTTGATAGTTTAAAAAAAATCTTTTTCAGTTTGTTTTAAAATTTCACCTTTTGCAAAAAATAATTTATACACATGCACATCAAATGTAAAAACAGCTTGTTTCGATCGAAATGCAAAATTCTTGGGAGAGTTGGGAAATATTAACTGCGCATTCGCTGTAGCATTAGATAATTTGAACTTGACCTTACCTTATTATGGACTATAAGTATGTACATTATAAAAATTTTAATTTACTATATCTGTATCTTAAGTTTTAATATTGTGTTTGATTTATTATCTCCCTTTCTGCCTAAATAGAAACATTTATATTTTGAGGATGTCCATTGCTTAAATTTTCATGATCGACATTGAATTGTAGGATGGTTTGATTTATTTTAGTTCTTATAATTCAATTATTTTTTCATTCATAATGAGACATATGGCTGCAAAATTAGTTAAACATTGTTAACAGCATATTGTAACAAAAATACAGTTGGAGAATAATGATTAAATCGATTAATTAATAATAACCACTTTTTAAACAAATTCCTTACCGAAAACATTACTGGCACATCGAACTTGAGGTTTAGTATTATACGAAAAAGGACGATAGCGCAATAAAACAAAAACTAACTAGTGTCAATCAAAATCTTCCGTTTTTTTCTGAGATAAGTCTGTTAATCCTATAAATTGGTGTCCAAACCAAATTTCCGTGGTTTGAATTTCGATTGCGGAATGTTACACAATTTATGAGATGTAATTATAGGACTTGCTTTGTTCATTCTGCTGCTGTTAATCACTAGCTATGTCCGGATAACTTACATAAGGTACATCCGGTCTCCGAAAAACAATTCCGAAATATTAGGAAAACGATGCTTCAAGAACAGCCAGTCTTTAAACGTATTTAAATTACACGTAGAGGGGTAATTATGACTTCTCTAAGACTCTTAATGGGGAAAACACATTTTTTTATGCAATTTCTCAAATTCTAATGACAATAATTAACCCTTTGAGTTTAAATAGTAAAACATTTTATTTATAATTGAAATAGATTTAATTAAATCTCACAGTTTTATAATTAGGTCCTGTTTGAAAAAGTATAACCTACTTTAAAAAAATTAAACCAGGCAGATCATGTAAATTATACATCAAATAAGAAGCGTTGTAAGGGAAACCTTTGCTGTCAATGTGTCTAAAAGAAGCACTAAAAGTGAAAATATTAGATTTATTTATACCAAAACATAAAAATTAATCAAGTACTTTTGCACCTTAGTATAGTTTATAAGTATAAGAGTCACATGGGTATTTTAAGGGGGAAAATAGCAAGGTAAATCTATGAACAAACGGCTACGTAAGTACTTAAGTACTTTATCTGTGTCGTCGCATTATATAGAGAAATTTTATTTTTCCTGCCAGAACCCTTAATGAGTTACCTTCATGATAATTTTATTTAACATATTCTAAAGAAAGGTGCGATGAAGATATTATTTTCAAAATAGTGGTTGGAATAATAAAAGTTTCCCTATAGAATGTACTGTATCGTACAATTTCAAGGTTTGGCTATCTCGCTTTCAGGGGCAAGGTACTTGCATTCGTAAAATGTTGAAATAATTTAATGACACAAGTATTTACAAGAGAATCCATTTGTAAAGAAGTAAAAGTTTATTTTCGCGTACTTAATAAATGTGAAATTTTCATTATGAAATTCTGGTGCCAATGTGGCAATTAGGGATTAAAATTATGTGATGCCATAACGGCATCACCGCCTCTCAAGGGGTTAAGAAATTTGGTTTGATACCACCCAGTATGCTTTTTTTTTAATTTTATTACGGTTTTTATTATGCTTTTTTTAAATTTTATACGGTAATTTTATTATTTTAATAAGGTATTCTATAATTTTCTTTATTGTGAGCAAAAAAGCAATGGAGAAATTTGCTTTCCGTAGTAAGTGAAACTCAAAAAATATTTATAACTAATGGGGTTACTGGATCCAGCATGGTCCATTTACCCCGGATACATGTCCCAGTTACACCATTGAAGAAAAATTTATGGGGTAACTGGGACACCGGGCTTACATTTGAAACATGAAGTAAATATGTATAGATACCTAATAATATTAATGTAATTATATGTCTAATCATAAAAAAATGTTTAATAAAACTACTTACAGCATTTTAATAAAAAGCCAAGGAAGCTCAGTCTTTTTGACGTTGTTTTTTAAAAAAGAAACTTAAAATTTTGACAACCTATCACAGCAAAGTAAGAGTTATGATTGAGTGGACACACGTTATTTTAGGAAGTAGAGATTAAGGTGCATTGTTCCGAAAAGCTAAAACTTAAAAATCATCAACAGATTTTTATAAAATAGCCTATTGCCCAGTTACCTCGTGGGTCCAGTTACCCCATCTAACCTTATCTGTCTTTTCTTTTTTCTATTTTATTTACCAAAAAAGGACACATTAAGCTATCAAAAATGTAGCATTGATTTTCACATGAATTAACGTGTATTTTTTGTTGTAAACAATAATTGTCGTTAGATAATGAAGCTAAAAACATTCTAACGTTTATTACCGAACATATCGATATTTGTTATATAAGACAACAAAAAGAAAACATAAAATAAGAAAAGGAGCAACACTCAAAACAAACAGGGTTGTTTCTTGTTATTGACATAATTTTCTACGATATAGCTGTCATATAGCCAATATGAGCAAGTTAATATGAATATTTATCGAAATTAATTTGATTATCGCGATTTCATCTTGCGAGTAATAATTTTTGAGATTTAAAGATTTGCATTTACAGATGTGATATAATTTAATTTTTTATAAAACATAATTACAATATATTAAATTAGTTTTTTAATAAAGATTAATCGAGTTTAAATATTATATGTTTATTCGACACATAAATTATGAACGTTACGATTTTTCTAATATATTTCTGCATAATAATTTTTTTTTATATTAACAGATATTTTTTATCTTGTATTTACCGTTTAAAGAAATAGCCATTTAAAAAAAAGTAAAAACAATTCTGAATTATTAAAAGTCATCTTCTACGAACATACTGAATTGAATTTGTTTTCGGATCATGACATGAATAACTGTGATCTTTAATAACTATGTCATGATAATCTTTCTAAAGTGATGTATTATGTAATCAATAGCTGTTGATTTCAGCTAATTCTCTTGTAAATTGCGTATCAAAAGTTTTTTGGATAGACTAATTATTTAAAACCAGTCACCAATTTATGGAAAAAAATAATAATTTAATGCGTTAATTATTTTGAACTAAGTGCTAATATTTATGGGTGTAGTATTTAAACAGTGTGACAGATTTTAGTTTTCACATTTTCTCTCATTTTTTTTAAATATTTTAAAATTTTATAAAATACATCATGAAGAAAGTTAATCTATTTATCAATGAAAAGTTTTGTTCATTGTATGTTTTGTAACAAAATATAAATGTAGTTGGATCAGAACCAAAAACTTTTGTTCTGACATCCCAATCCGCCAAAACATTTAATAAAACAAACTATAACTTATTTTCTCGAACATAACACACGTTTATGTAAACAACATTCAACAAACAAACTATTGGTTTCCATTTAGCTCAGCATTTGTCAATACTCCTCTAAATGCGGATGAATAACAGATAGTGCTATGAACTATCGAATAAAACATTAAGAGAAAAATTTAAATAAATATCATTAAATGGATAGGGAATATTCTTGTTTTGAGTAATTCACCTGTACTCGAGAGTAAAAGGGATCATTAAAAATATATAAATAACATTGAAAGTTTACTTAATTCTCTTGATAAAATATAATAAGAAATGACTTTTATTGCATTTCTTAAATAAATAAAGTGGGATTAAAAGTGGGAGTTAACACATAGAAATAAAGCCAGTGAGAGAAGCTGTGATATGATGTTCCATCACGTTAGATGAAGGGAAATTGGAGCAATCAATATATTGTGTGTTATATACGCTCTGAGGATAAAAATGTCACAAAAATTTACATCATGAACTTAATGTTGGACTTTGTGTATGGACTTGTAATCGGCGTCTGTACACGGGCTTTTTTACTTCGATATAGCAAATAGAGTCCACAGCGAGTGCTGAATTCTAAACATTCTTCTAAGATTTTTTGGGGAGTTGAATGCAAATGGCTCAATGATGTGACGTTTCATTCCGATATTTTAGGCACAGATTCGTATCCAGGTATCCAAAGTATTGAAAAATTGAAAGTTTGTATTTCGCAATATATTTAATTAATTCATAAAAGTAATTTGAAACATCACTAACATTTTATATAATGTGATTTTTTTTTTAAATATCGTGATTGCAATATTAAGTACTATAAAATATTTAGGGATTCGAATAAAACAACTCATACGAATCCAGTGATTTTTTGTCCGGTTTTCAGGAGCGCGAAGCACTCAGATTAGCGTGATGGTGAAAGCGGCTATAAAGAGTTTCATAATGTGTTTGGGATTCCAGTTCAATTGGTTAGCTGATTTTATTTGTTTGTTTTATTTTCATGAGGCTCATACAAATGGTTAATTTAACGGTTACAAATAATTCTAGCTATTAGAAATTTGTATTTTCATACTAGCAGAGATGAAGCACAGACCATAAAGGACCGTTAAGCTGCATTTGGGTAAATAAAAATCTTAATGATGATTCAATTTTCTTAGAGAAAAATTCCGATTTTAGAATACAGATTACGACGGCACCTACAAAGATTCTCAGATCTGATGCCGATGCAAAACTTATTCAGTTGAGCTGTATATGATAGTTGATTAGAATCTGTGTCATCGGCAGTTTTAGTCAGCGACCTGTACAAGCTGACATTGAGAAAGACGTTCTTTGACGAAACCTCACATGTCACACAGCCAGTATTATAGAGCAACATTGAACTAGAGAATAAGATGGCTTCATCGCTTCAGGTGCTGTCATCTTCTCTGTAATCTCACTTGGCACTCACAGTGTTGCATCGGCAGCGGGAAACAAATTGCCTTAATCTCTCAGTTCGAAAATGTGAACTGTGATTGTTTAGAATTTACTTTTTTAATGCGTAGCGTAGCGTTTTAAAGCATACTGTTTTAAAGCGTAACGTAGCGTATTAAAGCATACTGTTTTAAAGCATCTGAAGAGTGAATATGATTTAATTAAAAATTATCCTGCATTTTGATTTAAATCTTAATTTTTTGTGCTTCACAACCGATAAACTCTTTTGTTTCATGCCATGTCAAATAAACCGATAAACGAGACTCTCTTGTAGATTTATGCTTAAAATTTTTATATTCTTTTTTTATCTACCAAGAACATGGGAAATACGAATAAGTGTTTTTTTTTTTTTTTTTTTTTTTTTTTTTATCTATCAAGAATATGGGAAATATGAATAAGTATCACTATTTTTTTGCGGGGGGGGGGGAGGCATTTTGTTTAAGGCAGATTAGCTTGCACAAATTTTTCTGACCATCAAATGTTTAAGTGGCTTTATCTTAAACACTATTCATCTTAGATAATCATAATTTATGTTTTTTTTCAGTTTTAAATGACCTCGCATTTCATAGGCTGCATGACTATGCTATTAAAATTTACATTTTTTTCAGCCCTACCCGTTATTAAAATGCCTTTTAAATATCCCATAAATCAAAAAAAAAAAAACCTGAAAATAGAATATTCACGCTTATTATATCAATAAAGAATGATTAAGTAAGATTTTAAGATTATAATCCAATGATATCATTTCTAAAGAAAATGAAATATAGTGGGGCAAAATATTTCACAATACAGAAATAATTATAAAAACAATTCTGAAACTAATTAAATTTGATTGTCAGAAACTTAAGTAATTAAATTGTACATTTTACTTTGCATTTTAAACTTAAGTATTAACTTTTTATATAACTAAGAGCAAATTCAAAACAAATTTTTGCGCAATTATTACGTTTTTCTTTGTAATATTAAAATGTGTCATATCATTGCAAGTGTATTTGAAAGATCATTTATTTGATAATTGCTTAGCATTGAATAGTGGAATATGTGTTAACTAAATGCAAATAATAATAAAAAAAAAAAAACATTTTGGGTAATTTCGTTTTTTCATTGGCAGCATTCCGATTAGAAGACGTTTTCTGCACATCTGAATTTTGAGCAGAGCAATAGAATAAATCTATGCACACCTTGCCCTGACAAAATGATCTCATTATTAAAGAACAAAAATACATGTTAATTGTTTCGAAATCTTTTTTTTTTCTTATGTCTGATCGCCTTATTTAAATAATGGAAAGCAACATTAATTAAACATTATCTCTTTCATTGTTACGATATTAAATAATATTTAACCTCATGTGTGCTATGAAGTAAATGTCTTTCGGGATTGGCTGTGTATACAATAAAAGTTGTTAATCTTGTTCATATGTAACACTGTTTCTTTATTTACAATTTCTGTAAAGATAATTATTATTAGATTGATTAATTGCTATCATGAGTTGCGGTTAAGACACAACATAAATATGTCTTCATAAGCCAAAACAAAGGGAACTTGTATATATATTTTAAGAAGAAGCAAAAAAAAAAGAAAAGGTAATATTTTTTAGTGAAGTAGGTTTGAATATTGAGCTCATGGTCATTAAATACTAAAATTGATGGAAAATTAATTTTTTTTTTCCATTTGTGCCGTTTTTCTTAAAATAAAATCTAAAATAAATTTTTTTATTAAAATGAAATCTTCTGTAGTTATACGTTTTCCATGGTGATTATTTTTATAAACGACGTATTGTTGATAATAAGCATATTTTTTTATTATGAATTTATAAATAATTTTCGCATTAAAAATTGTTTTTTAATTATAAAAAATCTTTATTATATTTAACCATTTCAGATATCTTCATATGAAGGAAACATGTCAATGGAATGCTTTTTTCAGAAGATATATAAAGTGGTCCATCTGTTGGTTTTTTATATTATTATGAAAGAAAACGCATTTTTCATGATTTAAAATCGAAATTATTTATTGAAGATGGAAGGTGGGTGTATGCCATTTATGTATGGACTACACTCTTAATTCAAAAGAACGAATTATTAACTCAACAAAAGAACGAAAAGTTTTACGCGTGTTTTTGTACTTTCTGAGTGTCTGTTTTATGAAAAAGAGACATTTTCCACAAAAAAATGGTTTGTCAAATCACCCTTTTAGGCGTAGCATCCCTGGACCGCTCATTTGAGATCGGAACAGAAAAATATCTCTGAAAGAGCGGTTTAAGAACCTTCCCTATTGGTTGAAATCCTGTAACGAGATATTTAGTTTGGAAGAGGGAAAACCGAGAATTGTTTTTAAAAGGGAGTCGCTTGATTATTTCAAGCGAGGATTTCCTTATACCAATGTCAGACGGGCGTCTATTTTGCTGCTTTTTTGCTTAAGTATTATCCATTCACAAGTATCATCCATTGTGAATGGATAATACTTAAGCAAAAAAGACGCCCTTCTGATATTGTTCTTCGCGTTACCTATACGATTAAAACAATATTACATAATTTAATTGATTTAAAAATGGTATAGAATAAGATAGATGCATTATTCTCACAAAAACAAGGGGGGGGGGGGAGGGTCATCACAAAGAACTCAATAAATTTCGTTTTTGTTTCTCAGCTAAAACCAAGATGGCTACCGGAGATTCTAGGATTTTATTAATACAGAAAATTCTAAGGTAAAGTACGTTGTTTTACTTCATCTTTCTTGTAATTCCTTCGCCATTCCTTGTTGTATTTTCACATTGTATATGTGATTTTTTTGCGTTATTTAACGTTATTAGTTTTAAAACGGAAACATGAATTTCTTAAATTACTTTTTTTTTTTTTTTTTTTTTTTTTTTTTTTTTTTTTTTTTTTTTAATGCATCTGTTTCTTAATTTTTATAATCAATAAAATGCGCTTACACGTGTAGTTTTCTCGTATTCAAATTATGTAAAATTACGCTAATTGATTTTTACATTATTAAAAATATATAATTCTGTGCTTATATTATTGATTATTAATATACTACTTTCCTGACGACATCCAGAAATATTTTCTGAACACAACGCATGATAATAAAAGTTATTAAATTATTATTAACTTATAATATATGTTCTATCTTTTTTATGTTTCCGTAAATACTTATATTATTGATTATTAATATACTACTTTCCTCACGATACCCAGAAATATTTGCGGAACACAACGCATGATAATAAAATTATTAAATTATTATTAACTTATAATAAAAAATATTCTATTTTTTTTATGTTTCCGTAAGTACAAGTATTTAATAAATTGTGTTCACTTAGATAGTTGTACACATGTACACTTTATTTATTATTTTTTTATTGACACAGTATTATGTAAATAGTACGAAATGTAAAAGATAATTAAAAAAAGTATCAGCAAATAATAGATTAGTAAAAAATATTATTAATTTATTTTATGCCACAACCAGCTTGACCTTTTTTTTTTTAAATTATGATTTTGTGAATTTTCATTTTTGTGTTATATTTAGGTCTGTTCATATTCAAAGTTTAATTTAAAAAAATGTCTGCAGTTATGTAACCATGAATTCTATGTTCTATAATTATTTATCTGTGTTATAAGCAAAATATATTAAGAAAATATAATAATTAAAGAAATAATAAAAAAAAAAAAAACCCAATTTCCGGATTAAAACTGATAACGTTAAAATTATATATACAATAATAATACAGAATGAAGTTTTAAAAATAATACATTTTGCAAATTGTGGAGTTATATATGTTAAAAAAATAAAATAATAATAATTTCTGAAAATAAGAGGGGAGTAACTTATTTTGCCTATTAAATTTGACAAAAAAAAAAGGGTTTGAAAATGACTTGTCAATAATGAGCGCAGTCACTCGATTTGCCTATTAATTTAGTCGAAAAAAGAGTGAAAACAGCTTATCAAGAGGAATGAAAATAACCACTCGCCAACATGGATGAAATTCACTCCTATCCCGTAAGGCATGGTGACGTCACGGCGACGTCGTTGTGAAGTCACACTGTGATTTTGTGACCGTCGATGTGACGTCACGTGACGTGGATGTGACGTCACAGTGACTAGAATGGGAGGTCGTTATGGCCGTTTTAGAGGTCGTTTGTGACGTCACCTTGTGACCACTCTGTGAAGTCACGGTGTGACTAATTTGTGAAAAGTGTGTCATTTGTGACTATTTTGGCATTAACTTTGTGACGAACCTGTGACGAAAGTGACAATGTTTTGAAGTCACACTGTGACCAATTTGTGAAATATGTGTCATTAGTGACGAACTTGTCATAAACTCTGTGATGATTTCAAATGAAAATCAAATTTCAAAGTAATTGCTTAAAAGGCGCAAAGGCGAACTAGTGAAAAAGATTCCATGCTGGAACTCGAACCCGGGCCATCAGTATAGCGCACTTACGTTCTACCGACTAAACCACATGGAACGATACCCAGCCTGGAAAATTTCTCACTATTACATGTTGGCAAAGCTACAAACGCAGCACAAGATGCAATATTTATCGTCAGCCACCGACATGGCGCAAGCACGAAACTTAATTAAATCCAGCATCGATTGAAACTATATTAATACTTGGAAATTTTTTCAGAGAGAACCATTCGCCTTGCATACAATATTTCAAATGAAAATCAAATTTCAAATTAATAGCTTAAAAGGCAATTTTAATTTGAAATTTGATTTTCATTTGAAATACTGTATGCAAGGCGAATGTTTCTCTCTGGAAAAATTTCCAAGTATTAATATAGATTTAATCGATGCTGGTTTAATTAAGTTTCGTGTTTGCCCCATGACGGTGGCTCACGATAAATATTCCATCTTGTGCGGCGTTTGTAGCCTTGCCAACATGTAATAAGGAGAAAATTTCCAGGCTGGGTATCGTTCCATGTGGTTTAGTCGGTAGAATGTCAGTGCGCTATACTGATGACCCGGGATCGAGACCCGGCGTGGATATTTTTCACTATGTTGGCCTTTGCGCATTTTAAGCAATTTATTTGAAATTTGATTTTCATTTGAAATATTGTATGCAAGGCGAATGTTTCTCTATGGAAAAATGTCCAAGTATTAATACTGTGATGATTCTTGTCATAAAAACTACGATAATTTTAAAGTAAAGTTTTGTTTGAAATATAAAATTTTATCTTTTTGCCGTACTTTTTAGCAAGATATCGCTATTTTGGAATCCTATTCTTCTAAAATATTTTTAATTTTCCATTTAAAAAACAATGCTTATTAACTGACATCTTTTTTTATTAAGTTAGTTTGATCTTGAATTCAAGCTTAATATTAAGAATGTGTAAGCTTTTTAATGTGTTATGATTTGTCATTGCTTTTTAAATACGAACATGGAGTCTAACGGACATTAATACAACTGTTACTTATTCAGCCCTATTTATTTAAATTTTTTATTCCCGTATATATTGTATTTTGTGAATATGAGCTAATTAGATTTGGTATGTTTTATATGAAAAGACTGATCTGGGAAATAGAAACAACAAGTAAGATATATCATGCGTTAGGCATAGATTATAAAACACTTTCCAACTCTTCCTAAATGTTTTATCAAGACACCGGGGGAAATAACGTAAATAAGATAACTAAGTAAACATGAAAACGCGTAAAACATTTGAAAACTGATTTACGCAGTTACCATCCACTAAGGTGTAAAAAAATCATAATTTAAAAAAAAAAATAAAAAAAATCGTTTTTTTTTTTTATTTAAATCAGATTTTTTTTATTTAAATCAGATTTGTATGATTTTTTTCTCAGCGTTCAAATACTGAATAGCTATCATGAGTTTTAGGTTTCCAAAACAATTACACCACTAATTGCTAACATCATCTATGTTTTTTCACTTTAATTAATAAAATTATAATTGTTAGTTTGTAATTACAGAAATAAAAACTGCAAATTAGTAGTTTCATTAGGTAGTATTATACAATAATGTTATATACATTAATATTGTAATAATTATGTAAAACTTTATAAATACTAGAGATACTTAACATTTATGAAAATTATTAACTGCATTTTATATTAAATAGCTAACATTACTTCAAATTAATTATTAAACAATCAACTCTCTAATTAGGAACATATTATACATTTTTAAGCCTTAATTATTAAAATGATAATAATTCATTTTAGAAAGAAAAAGGGACAGGATGCTAGTTCAAAGAACGGGCACTATTTCATGAGGAAATATATTAGTAATGTGTTTATTAATGATGTATGAAAAAAAAAAGAATATTTTTAAGCATTATAAGTAAAGTGTCCTTAATTTTTAATAATTTTATGAATAACAAATTGAAAAATACAATTAAATAACATGTTTTAATAATATCCTGTTTTTTCTAAAGAAATAAAGTTCTATATTTTTGCAAGATTTTTTCCACATGAATTTAGAATACTGTTGAATGGGGAAGTTTTTTACAAGAAATCTCTGGCTACAACTACAGGTAAATTTCAACTTTTTTTTTTCTTTTTTTAAGGCAGGGTGCATTTTGCCAATTTCAAAAGGGGCATGGTGTGGCACCATTAAACAAAATGGTCTAGAAGAAGCAGTATAAGTAATTACAGAATTAATAAAAACTGCAAATAAGTAAAATTCATTAGTTAGTAGCACAAATAACAAAACTAACAAATATTATTTGCAGCTCATTTTGCATTTGTATTTAGGAAAATTTCTGTAAACCACCAAAATCTATACTTACACACATGTACGTGTATGCTAACCAAAAAAAAAAAAAAAAGAAAGAAATGAAAATGAGTTAAACCCATTCATATAGAATAAATATAAGTTAGCCACTAATATCTGAAATCCTCAAAATATTTAAGTAACAGCATTATTACCTCTATTAGCTTTCAATGGTTCAATTTTTTAATATATATGAGTTACAAAAAATAATAATAATAATAATAATAATAATAATAATAAACATTTATTCAACCTATACCAAAGAAGCTCTTGCTGTGCTTAGCATTTTTATACCAATTATTTCTTTTTCTCTTATGCATTCATTTACAATTTAGCTGCTGAGCAGATGTCATTCTTTCATTCTTCTTTAACTTGAGATTGCTATTAATTACTGTTTATTCTTTTACTTGTAGAAATGTAATTATACTTGCTATGTGTATTTTATATAAAATAATGCATAAATTGATTACCTAAAGGAAATTATGACATTGCAAATTATGTTAGATTTAAATATCATTTTTAAATGAAACTGTTTTAATTTGGATAAAAACTTAAAAACAATGCTTTTTACAAACTCAACTTTTTTTAATTTTTTTACAATACTAATGAATTAAGCTTAGAAACAATTATTTAAAGCTCTTTTTTTGTTTATTAATAAGTCAAAATACCTGTAGAAACTTTCAAATTATGTTCATGATAGATTTTAATACTTTTTTTTGACATTTTAAACATTTAGAAAATTTTTGATTTTAATCAATGATTTTTTTTTAAAAAATCGGTTGATTAAAATCATGATTTAATCGCTGATTTAAATCAACCGATTAAAATCGTTGACACCCTACCATCCACAGCCAAATATGTTTTCTAATTCTTTTAAACAGTCCTGTATTTGATCTGTAGATTGATATATATATACTATATAATGGAAAAATTTAGTTTATCAAGGAAACGCATAACAGGTTGAAATTATCTTTCAGCAATTTATACTAATATATGGAAACATACTTAAATAATTTTGTACAACCCTGTAGTTTACCTAGAACCTTTATTACACGCCACTATTTAGTTAAAATTTTATTCAAGCTAAAACACTCTTAAAACTGATGAAATTACATTTCCAGAAATTATAATTCATAGATGGCAACGTATCCAATTCTTTGCGTGACCCTGTATATCATTTTATCTATATACTACAAACATTTCTTAGTAAATTAAATACAGTGCAGCGTTAAAATGCATAACTTATTTAAAAACCTCCTTTAAGCAATACCCAGTAACCCTTTCGAATACTTTTGTATATTCTTGTATATGAATTATAGCATATATATATGCACCATATACTATGCATAAATGTAGTGAATCATAAAAGTGTGTATCATAATTAAAAATGTATTTCCAACAATCATCGCTAATGAACAGTACTTCGGATACAATATAGTATCTGAAATATTTTGTGTGTCCCTGTAAATGCTATATACACTTCGTATTATACATGAAATAATTCATAGTATGTAAACCTCAACGACGTATATCAATTTCATTACATATCAAATAGATTAACATAAATAAAGTACGCCGCAAACAATTCCCTCCACCCCTATATCATTATGTATTGGAATTCCTTTTTTAGCCCTGTAAATGAACAATAACTATTCTTTGCACCGCATATTCTATGGAATGCACATTTTAGTGCGCTTCATAAATGCATATCAATTTTATTCTGTTTGAAAGCGTGTAAAATCATTAAAAATCATTTGAAACGATTTTTTTTCCACAGGCCGTAATGTAATGGAATACAATTGACTGTCCCTGTAAATGAAATAACATGCTACAAACTTCATTACAAATAGGGGTCTTGCTATGGTAAACGTTAATAACATCCAAAAATTTTAAATAATTTAATTATCTTTAAATGTCTATTAATTATGTTAATGATTGATGATAATACTTGTCCATATACTTTTATATTTATGCCACCATGTGGTTTTAACCCAATATTTAAATAAGAAAATAAACCAGATTAAAATGCAATTTAAATCACTAATTTTAATAATCTGATCAAAGCTGTTGAAAAGGAAGTTAGATATTTTAACAAAATAAAAAATAAATGTAATGAAATATTTGTGTTCTATAACATGTTTATTAGAAGATAACTGAAATCATTGTAATTAAAAAAAAAAAAAAAAAAAAAAAAAAAAAAAGCAAACAAGGAAAATAATATTTTAGATATTTCAGCAAAATAAAAAATAAATGTAATGAAATATTTATGTTCTACAGCATGTTAATGAGAAGCTAACTAAAATTGTTGTAATTAAAAAAAAAAAAAAGCAAACAGGGAAAATAATATTTTTACATACCTAATTTCCTTGACGTTGTACGTGATACTTTGATTTTGGGGAACCAATTAAATCCGATTATAAGTACGATAGCAATGACTTGAATCATCTTCAACAAGTCAAAGCTACCGTAATTTTCTCGGGTTTATATTTTGTTAGCTGAACTAACTTGGATCCTGAGAACGTTCTTGTTTCAGTTTTTAAATCCGTGTCAACACATCTATGCTGTCCAGTGTCCACAGAACTTCAGTGTCCACAGTGTCCACAGAACTTCAGTGTCCACAGTGTCCACAGAACTGTCCAGTGTCCGCGTTTATTCTAAAAAGTTTCACTGTTACTTTTATCCGTTATTCTGCGGTCGAGTGGTAACAACTGAAATAGTGCAGATGCAGACGATTTTTAAGTTTCGAAGTTCGAAGCAGATGTTTTTTGGTTTTATTTGTTTTTCTATACCACACTTTCGGAAGGAAATTAAATGCGTAATAATTTTGTCAAATTGTCTCTAATTCAATTTCCTGTTTGAAAATGTTTTATTGTATTTCATCTTTTATTTTTATCAGTCTTATTGAATTGTATAGTTTCATTTACGTAAATTATAATAATAATATTATCCATAATTAGAGTTTACTAGATAAAACATTGCTTAATTTTTCAAAATATATACAAATTAATTTAATGGTAATAATGATGACTCCCTCCTTTTTTTTTAAAGTAAAATTTGTATCACAGGTAATATATACAAAATATCTTCTTAAAAAATACAACAAGATTATCGGGAAGGGATGAGTTTTTCTTTGTCAATCTGTCATTCTCTTAATATTAATTTTCTGTAGAATAAAACTTGTAAAATAATTTTTAAAGATATATTTTGAAAACAAAAAATAAAACACGAATAATTAATTATGTCGTGGGCTTTGCCTAAATTTTGTACATTAATTTTATATTCGGAAAATGTCAATTCTATTTTAAACGTTTGAAAGAAGTAGAATTAAAAAAAAAAAATACTTAAAATAGTAAAACACTAAGAGGAAAAAAAAATGACTTGAATGCAAATTATAAAGCAAGAAATGCATATATGACTAAACTTTGAAGACGCTTTTTGCGTGCTCATTAAAAGCTGCAGCCTTAACTGTAATAGAAAGTTTTTAGTTTGAAACGACAGAAATGTTTCGACTACTCTTTGAGAAACTTCTAGTATAACAGATGATCATTTACAAAAATCTTTATAAAAGATAAGTCGAGGTCTTCTTACCTAAAACATTTTTTTAATAATATGAAATTCTCATAAGTAGGAAATCGTTTTGTGTTGCTGATGAATTAATTACATTTTATGTTATAAGAAAAAAAAAAGTTTTTGTTAGAGGCAGAGATGCAACTTGGACCACGGTTTAAAAAAAATTTTAATCCGGCAGAAAAATATTTTTTACAGTAAATAACATGTTTTTAATAATTTTTGTAATTTTTTAAAGTTTTCTAAGAAGTTCACATCTCAGTCACAATGTGACATCACTGAGTGGTGGCATTTTGGTCACAGATGTGACGTGACCACAGTGACTTACAGTGACGTCACAATGACGTCACTGTGACCATGCATGCTATGAGGGATAGGATAAGTGCAATTTCAATGCTGGGAAGGAGTGAAAATACACTAAATCGGAGTTAAAATCGCTGATTTTTTTTTTTTTTTTTTGTTTAGGAGAGTACAATATCGCATATTGTACACCGCGGCTCCGTTTGCATGCCATCATCCGAACATCAAAATTTTCGGTGACTTTTCCCAGAATGAGCGGATCCAGAGCCAAAATTTCAGCCCTGATGTTACGTCTTAGGTTTTAGATTGTGCTAGGGGGGGGGGGGGCGGACATTGTCGTACAATTGACTTTTCAGAAACCCCTAATAGAAAATAATCCATTGGGGTTAAATCACACTATCTCGGAGGCCAGAATTTCTTGAAATTACGTGATCTGGAAATTTCTCGTTCAGTTGATGGTTTGCTGAGCGGTGTGTGCAGTTGCACCATCTACTAATATAAATGGCATACATAATTACAAATGGCATACATTTGACAGTTCATACATGCATGGTACATAACAGCTGACACAAAGAACCTGTGAAATATTCATAGTTCAAAAAAGAGCCAACAGATGGACCACCCACACTGTAAAAAAAAATTCCGAAACGTTCCTGGGAAAAATGGGCAGCTGAGTTGCCCATTATTTCTAAGAAACATTTCTTGCAGATGACTGGGACTTCATTGTATAACTTTAAAACTTTCCACAGAAATGCCAGTAAACTTCCTGCGAAATACCAGGAATGTTTCTGTTAAAAACAAAACATTATTGATATTTCACAAAAAGCTTACCTTATTTTCTATGGAACGTTTCAGACGTGTTCAATAAAGTCTGTTCAATATTGTCAGAAGTGACAATAAAATCAATATTTATGGTTGTTACAATAGTAAAAATTTTACTTAAAAAAATGAAACCATTATTTATTTATCACAAAATATAAATGAATAAGTATTATTAAAGTTTATTTTTTATAAGCAAATAAACTGCGTAAAAAAGAAGACTCACTGAGCAACACAAATAAAACTGTACAACGTCATTTTATATAGAGTAAAAATGAAAAAAAAAAAAAAAAAAAAAAAAAAAAAAAAAAGAAAACAGAAAACAATAGCGTATATATAGATTAATATTAATTTTAAATCTTAGACATAAATGTATAATTCTTAAATGGAAACTCATTAAAACATAAATAATATTAATACACATATTTGTTAAAACAAAATTTGTTCAAAAAATAATATTTAAAAATATCAGCGGAACAAGATAAAATATTTATAGCCGCTTACTCTTTTGTGATTATAATTTTCTTTTAATTTATAATCCTTTAAAGAGGGGGGGGGGGCTTCTTATGTCCAACAAGGATGTTCTAGATAATTGATGATTTTTTTTTTCATGTAAAATAACCAAGCTATCATATAATCCCCAGTTAGATTAAAGTTTTAGAATGAATATGCAGTCTTAATGGAAATTCAAGTGCTAGCGTATTTTTCTACACGTGCTGCTGGCTAAACATTCAACAGACAGGTACGGGGGATAATATCTTACAAGGAGGGGGTTTGAGGTTGGTCTCACCGAATACGATGAACATTTGTGTTTCAACAGAGTATAGTTAGTATACAGGGTGTATCTAAACTCTTGGGCAAAACTTTAAGGGGTGATAGTACACATCCAGACAAACAATATTAAATAGGAAACAAAGGGTCCCAAGCGTCTTCCGAAGGAGATAGGCGTCTTTAAAGTTTAGGGTCCAAAATTTCAAATGGTTATAAAAAACGGAAAAAATGGTCGATTCGTTTGCGGTTTTCACTAAAACTATTCTTTATGTCAGTATTTTCTTGAAAGTAAATTTTAGATACAGTTCAAAAATGCCGATAGAGGGCGCTTTAGACTTTGGAGTAACCAACAACTATTTTTTACAGTTATTTTTTGTATTTCATTACATGCTTTCAAAAGCTTAGACTTAAACTTAAATTTTGAACTCAAAATCTGAATCGTTGGGAGTGGTTAAGTAGCACAAACTGAACTGTGTTCAGGAGTTAAAATTTCAAATGATTATAAAAAACGGAAAAATATGTCGATTCGTTTGCGGTTTTCACTAAAACTATTCTTTATGTTAGAATTGTCTTCAAAATAAATTTTAAAGATAAAGTTAAAAAAATACCTATAAAGGACGCTTTAGACTTTAGAGTAACGAACAACTATTTTTTACCGTTATTTTTTGTATCTCATTACATGCTTTCAAAAGCTTAGACTTAAATTTTGAGCTCAAAATCTGAATCGTTGAGCGTGGTTAAGCAGCGCAAACTGAACTGTGTTCATGTGTTGAAATTTGAAAAACCCTCCTGAACACAGTTCAGTTTGCGCTACTTAACCACACCCAACGATTCAGATTTTGAGCTCAAAATTTAAGTTTAAGTTTAAGCTTTTGAAAGCATGTAAATGTAAATAACGGTTAAAAATAGTTGTTGGTTACTCCAAAGTCTAAAACACCCTCTATCGGCATTTTTTGAAGTGTATCTTTAAAATTTATTTTCAAGAAAATACTGACATAAAGAATAGTTTTAGTGAAAACCGCAAACGAATTGACCAATTTTTCCGTTTTTTATAATCATTTGAAATTTTGGACCCTAAACTTTAATGGCGCCTATCTCCTTCGGAAGACGTTTGGGACCCTTAGTTTCCTATTTAATATTGTTTGTCTTGATGTGTACTATCACCCCTTAAAGTTTTGCCCAAGAGTTTAGATACATCTTGTATAAATATATGAGTGCCATAAAGCGCAACCCACAGCGGGTCTTGAGAAAATAAGTCGCAAAGTTTAAGCTATAGTTTATAATCGGATAAATTTCCTTCTTTAGCAAGCAGCACAGTGGCATGTTCGGTAGCATGCTGGATTTGAGTTTTTTCTACCCGGGATTAACCCCGGCTCGGACTTGTTTTTCGGAACGAAAATTTTTATCAATCATTTTCGAACCGAAATTGAAAAAATGTGTATAATAATTGAAATTTACGAAAAATATTAATTAATTGTATGTTTTGTAGCATATAAGTGCTTTATAACTACGATATTTTCCATGCTTAAATATATAATGAAAAAAAAAAAAAAAAAAAAAAAAAAAACACTCATATTTAATGTCTATAGACCAGAAAATTTTTGTTGTTATTTAAAATTATTTACAGTTATGTCAATGAATAACCACTATTTTTTACAGAGAAATAAATTAAAACACGTGATATAAATGCGTGAATAATTATATTACTTTAATTCTGTTTTTATATGAAAGTATTTCAAATATTTCATGATTTTTTTAATACCCTTTTAAAATTCTTAATTTGATTTTTTTTTTTTTTTAATTTTAGATATTTGATTTTGTAATTATTACCTACATAATAACAATTTTCAGCAGCTCAATATCTTTTTAGAACTTATTTTTAAGCACAAAGGCAGTTATTCTAACTATAATCATAAGAATCCAAGATTTAAAAAAAAATCAAAAGTTAAAAAGCTAGTTGGTAAAAAATGATACATTTATTTCATTGTGAAATGTAGTAGCTTATTTATGTAAATAACAGTAAATAAATTTTTAAATTAGCTTAATTTTATAGTCTGTAAACGTTCTAATTGTCTTATTTTTAGTTTGTTATTATTATTATTTATTTATGTTAACATTACTTTTCATTAAATATATAAACATGCAAAGATTCACACTTAAAATTTAGTTTTTTATAATTAAACTGCATTATATAAAAATATTAAACAGGAAAAATGATTTCCGAAAGAAATTACTATGTAGACACTTATTCTAATTAAAAATCAAGATTCCCAGACTTTAAAAAATCATATTAAAAATATAAAAGCATATTTTTCAAACCATGAAATATTTGAAGTATTTGAATGCGCAAACAAAATGAAAATAATATACTTGTTCACTTATTTTAATTTATTTCTCTGTTAAAAATTGTAGATATTCATTGAAATAACTGTAAATAATTTTAAATAAGAACAACAACAACAACAAAATTGGTCTATAGACATTAAATATGCGGGGTTTTTTTCGTTATATATTATTTCGTAGTTAAAAAAAAAACACTTATATGCTACAAAAGATACATTTATTTCATATTTTTCGTAAATTTCAATTATTATACACATTTTTTAAAAGTGGTTCGAAAATGATTGATAAAAAATTTCGTTCCAAAAAACAAGTCCAAGCCGGGTTTGATCCCGGGTAGAAAAAATACAAATCCAGCATGCTGCCAAACATGCCACGGAGCCGCTTGCGAAAAGCTGAAATTTATCCGCTTATAAACCATAGCTTAAATTTGCGACTTATGTTCTCAAGACTCCCTCTGGGTTGCACTTTGTGGCAGTCATATATTTATGTACTAACTATACTCTATTGAAATACAAATGTTCTTCGCATTCGGTGAGACCAACCTCGAGCCCTCTCCTTGTTAGCGATGTCACAGAAGTATTCCATTTTCATCTGAAAGACTTTGACAATAGAGACGGAAATTATTATGTCCTCTGTTCATTTATTTGCATTCCACAATGATTTTTTGACATTCGTATAAGGAATTCGTTTTCAACAGTCGAGCGCGAGTGGCGGACAACAACAAAATAATAAAATGGCGGCCGCAGCGTTTTGCTGTTGACAACTTTTGTTCAGGAACGTTTCAGATATGAAAACCAGAATTTCACAGGAAAGAGCTAAATTATTCTGAAAACCTGAGAAAAGGCGAAACGTTCCTGGAATTTATGTGGAAACATACCACTTTTTCTTACAGTGCAGTATATATAATATTATTGGTGGAAGAGACAATGGCATTTCCAAATTTTAATAATTTCTGTCTCTAGAAAGATTTAAAAATGGATGCATAATTATGTATTTTTATGGTTTGAATCGATCCAAGAATTTCACATGAAATGCGAAATATGAAGATTACCATAAGAAATGAAACATTTGTGCTCTATTTAGCATGTAGATGATGCTTAAACTGAAATTTTTATTTCTATTCGGACAGAACACATAATTATTAGCCGAACGACATATTTCGCAAACTGTTCCCTATTGTCATTCGATCGGCAATATATTATGTTTTTTCGATATATTTCTAAATATCGCGCATTGCATCTAAATCGAAATGTTAAATAAATAAATAAAAAAAATGACGAAAAGCTTTCAGACTTAACGTTTACCAAATACGCTGTGGTTGTTTTCAATTGAAGAAATAATTATTTTTCTTTAAAAGTAGGTGATTATAAAATAATTCCATTTTGTAATTGAAAATAAATGTAATCTTCGACGGTGAAAACGTACTGATTTTAAATATCTCGTGAAGATAAAATTATGTCTATTTTCTGGGAAAGCTTTTGCTTTTTCGTTTGAAAATAAATGATGAAATTACTTTTAACCATTGAATAATAATTTGGCTGTGACAAAAAATACCTACACTTTAATAATTTGATTCAATATCTGATTTTTTTTTAATTATTTTGTTCGTATGTTACCATTATGATTGTTTGCTGTTAGGAATATTATTAATTACTTGACAATATCTAAATAATTATATATATATATATATATAATATTACAATTTTTTATAATATGATTAAATAACAAATATATTTTTAATGTAAAAATTTAAAGTAGTGATTTTCATTAGATGTAACATGAAAATTTTTTCTGTTAACTCTTTTTAAATATAAAACAGAAAATTTGCCCTAATAAATTATATTTTAGTTTTCGATAAATAAATTTTCCAGAAGTAAACTCCTTTTTAGAGAAACGATACGTTATACTTCGAACCAATAAGAATATTGATTTCCAATAAGTATGATTAGAATTGAAGTAGCAGAATTCTAGGGAGAATATATTAACTTGTGGCAAATTATACATAAAGTAGTAATTTCATTTTTATGCAATTCATTAACAAAATATTTGTTAAGAATATTATTCTTCTAGTTTATTTAATTGCTTTTATGGAAGAACTTAAATATAATAATTTGTAGAAGATTCTTAGAGAACTTTTTTCTTAAAGAAGTATTTTTGAAAATTACTAATACTATAGGGAAATAAGTGAAATGAATTATTACTTTTAAAAGAATTTTATAGATTTAAAAATAATGTGCATCAGTTATTATATATATAGATTATATTTATAGGTTTTTTCATTAAATTTAAAAGTTTTTATTTGTAGTGTAGTCGAAAATTCTTATTTTAACTAAATTACATATTGATAAGGATTTATAGAGAATTTTTAGAACATGAGAAAATAATATGTATAGCTTCCGATAAAAATGTTACATTTGGATAAAAAATGTTTAGAGATTAAATTTGAAAAATCCCAGTAAAATGCATTAAATTGATATAAAAAAATCCACTTTTTTTTTAAATATTTGAATTGGTGTTTTTGTATGTAAATCATAAGCAAAATTCTTTTCAAATACTTTTACTATTAGGTTTTTCTAATTTATTTGTAGAAATAGATCAATGCAATAGTTATTATTATTTTATACAAAAGTATTTATAAAGTTCTACATTTCTTAAATAATGTTTTTGTGAAAATTGTATTTTCATAGAAGGAAATTCATTTCAACATAACATTAGATTTTTTTCTGTTTTTTTTTTTTGTTGTTCAAAACAATGCGCATTTTGCATAGGTTATTTTTACTTTTTTTTTAGAATTAATTATTTTGTACATTTCCTTTAGGGTATTAAGAATTAACACGAATTATTTGCATTAAAACTTCTTTTAAATTTTAACTACTAAAAAATTAGAAAATAATTCCCTTTATGTAAAGTGTTTATAAATTCATAATAATTATTTTTAAAATTCAGTTGTTCTGGTATGGGACATAAATTACGTAAAATTACAACTTCATTATATATATATATATATATTGTTAACTGAATTTTGTATTTATATTATACTTATGAAAAAGATTTTCATCTGTTTTCTTTTAATTACTTAATACGGATTTCTTCTGAAACTGTACTTTGATTTCCAAATATTTTCCAGTTTATTTTTTTTACGATTGTTAGTGATTTCTCCGAAAAAAAATTGTATATTTGTTGTTTTACTTATTGCAATCATGTTTTGATACATATGGGTAAAATGTGTTTTTTGCAACGACTGGTATATAAAGGAACCCCGATTTTACGTAACCCGTATTTAGCGATTCTGGCATATAAGGATATTTTTTATCTGTCCCAATCAAATTCCTATGCTTGAAATGTTAAAAAATCCAAGATTTAACGTTATAATTTTGAAATATTTTCTATATTTAACATTTTTCTAATGGTAAGAATTCATTGAAATTTTCCTACGATAGTCAAAAATTGTGATAAATAAAATAAACTCTCTTTTAAAATGTTACTGCATTATTCGAAATTCATCCACTCTTCCATCAACACAGATTCGTAGAAACCGGATAACTAATACTTTTTTCCAGACAAAAAAGGTGATGAATGCCAGTACAAGGAGAGAAAATGAATGATTCTAATAAATTGAATGAGTTCATTTCTTGATAAGGTATATATTGAGTTTTGCGAAGACTATCCAGCTTGCTATTCAAACATCAGAGATTTCGACATTAAGTGATATGTTAGACTCAGTATCGTATTATTCGGAAACAAATGATCTGAATCGTCTAATTTTTCCTATTACAGAAGCCAATTAAAGTTTAAAAACTGAAACCATTACTTTGAAATCTGTGAAGGCAAAGATAATAGTTATTTAAAGTTACAATGCTATTTGTAAAGCTAAAATTAAGACGAAAAATAAAATAACTGATTTAAAATTTGGACTTTAAATTTATACTCAGCGTTTTGTTTTTATTTGATCCGATTTAACGCTTTCCAGTATATAGTATAAAATTTCAGAAATCTGTGGTAGGGGAGACCGGGGCTAGTTGGCTACAGGGGTAAGTAGGCGCAGTTCTCATAAATCGCCTGTTTGTGGATAGATTGCGCAACCAGTCACAGAGTACATTTCTTCTTGCTTTTTACAATTCTCAATGTAGTTTTGCATCGTTACCTACGTACAGCGGACATTTATTACGATTTTTCTGTTTTTTGCACTAATGAGTAATTTTTTGTTGCTTCATTCTTTTTCTAATTTCCAATACTTATCTTCATAATTGCAATTTAACTTGTGCAGTCTTTCTTAGTGTATGATTAACTGTACCTACCCCATATGTGAGTTACTTGGATTATTTATGCTTAGAGGAATACGTGTCCCTTTTGTGAAAAAAAATTATTATGGAGCAAGTAGGCGCATTGAACACGGGGCAAGTTGGCTCGTGTTTGGTGTACACTGGTAGCTTGCAAATCAGCAAACAACGAGAAAAGTGGTTGCAATGCAAGATTTTGGACACACGTGGCTTGCCCAAACGGAGACACTCGATTTTTTATTTGTGGCAACTCCAACTCTGATGATGATATAGAGTAGGATAGAAGCTACTCAATGTTAATGTTTTATTCATTATTTTTATGTCTGTATAATTTAGAATTTACATTGTACGGCTATAACGCCTAAGTCTAAACTTATTGGTAATAATGAAATTCATTTCGCTTAACTGCGTGTCTTATTTGAGCTTCATTTAAATTTTTATAAAGCGTGTGCCAACTTACCCCATAGGTATAGGCAACGTGCCCCGTGACGGGGTAGGTTGCCGCACAATTTTCCTTTCCCTTTAGACTTCCGCTAAACATAAACTACAAAAGCTACAAACTCAAAACTCCGGGTATTTATAGCCAAATGTCTGTTCTTTAAAAGTGCAGTTAAAGTTAGTTAATGACGTTTATTTAAATAAACATGGAGGTGCTACTGACCTATCAACACCGTGTTAATAAATAGATTTTGACTTTAAAGTCTATGTAATGATTCTTAGCAAATTGCATCCTAATCGCAGGGTGTCCTTAAAGATATGTCCAGATTTCGTGCAGATATTTCCTTATAAGTATAATTTCCTTATGTAGTGTTAGAGCTTTGCAATAAAGTAAAATGGATTTTTTTTTTTTTTTTTTTTTTTTTTTTTTTTTTTTTTTTTGTAAATAGTGATACTTAAAAGTTAAATCTGTACGAATCCTAGTGTTTGCATTTTTGTAAGATACACAGATTGAAAAATTTGGCAGTCCATTTTACTACTTATTTGTGACGAAAAAGTTCCTACTATTCAAACTTAACATGATTTTTTCAACAAGATTTTTTAAACCAGATTTAAGAAAAAAAAAATAATATGATGATAACTATTCACAAGGACTTGTTAGAATGAACATTCCCAAATTATCAGCAGGATTTGCACTGTCAAGTATTAACTATTACACTTAGTTTTCGTTTTTGTCAATAAAGATTTATATCTAGAAATAGTAATTGTCACGTGACCTTGCACGTCATTTATCTGTGCTTTTCCTACTGGTAAGTTTTCCTGATAGAAAAAACACAGTCAACAATTTAAAAATATTTGCCAAATATACCTTGTGAAACAAAGCTAAAATAAGCTGTAAAAGCGATAAAATACTTTTATTTATATTAACGATCGTTTCATCGCACAAACGGCGGCATTTTCAAAATCGTTCATTATAGGAATATTTTTACAAACAAATTTTAAAAACAATAACTTGGTAAATAATGTCATGATGCATGAAGTCTCGTGAAATTATTTAGCAAGTTATTGTTTTTAAAACTTGTTTGCGAAAATATTTCCATCATGAATAATTTTGAAAATGTCGCCGTTTGTGCGATGAAATGAGCGTTAGTATAAATAAAGGTATTTTATCACTTTTACAGCATATTTTAGCTTTCTTTTATTATAGGTGATTAGTATACATATTTTTACATCCTGTGACATTATTAATAAATGATAAAGGCTATGGTACTTTGCTTAAAGTGCAGAGAATCACAGGATTCTCGGAATAACCGTGTTAATTTTTTAAACTGTAAATCGTAGAAAGGCTTTACAGATTTGAAAATAATACATATTACTCGATCACAGATAAAGATTAGTTAGATACCTAAATAAAATTAACGTTATGGGCATTAAATATTTATTTATTTTTTATTTTTATTATTTTTTGAAAAATCGAACGATCTCAAGGGACTAACAGTAAAACTTCTTTGTATTCTTATTAGTTTTGTTGCATTTTAACCGAAAATATAGGAATTAATACAAAACGAACTTCAAGCAAATTGTTTTGAAATTAATCTTTTATTTTTAAGAAAAATACGCGTTTTGAAACTGCTTTCCTTAAAGTGCGCAAATGCACTAAAAAATATTTCATATTTTTGAAGAGTAAGTTTTAATTTAATACAATTATACATTAATTAATTATCAATAGTTTGCTTTTATATACGGATAAAAAATTGTGTGATTGACAGCCTTCTTTATATAATGGGCAAAAATTACTTCAATGTTTCTTCAATAATGTTTAATTACTGATTAGTTTTTATAATGAAATTCATATATAAGTTAATAGTTATTATTTACACACGATGGAAAATAATAAGTTTGATAATGTCATAACTGAATAATTTGACAAATATTATTAGAGGTAACATTTAAAGGACAGATTACTAGTTTTCTATCATAAACCTAAGAATATAGTATGTCTTATTCAGGTTTGAAGTACTAATTTGCATTTGAAATTATAGTGTTAATCTATTCCGACCACAAATTTTCGGGTATGATTTTATTAAAGAGCAAGTTTACACTTTCAGGATTTCGAAAAGAAACATAAATTGGAAATCCGAACTGCCCTTCATTTGAAAGAAGATGAATACCCTCACAATCATATGGCAAAAACTTAATCACCGATTGGATACTGGCAACGAAAAATAGCTGTGGCGAAATTTTGTGAAAAAAAAAAAATATTATTAAATTTGTGTGTTTCACTTACTTAGAAACTTACGTACTATACATTTTGGCTGTATAGCTACACATAGTAAACCATTCTTTATTCTTAGTTGATGCGCATCTTATACAGGGTGCAAAGGAAAGTGCATTTTACCTGAAAATACTTGCGAACGGAGAGAGCTACAGCTATGCAAGTGAAGTAACGGTATAGTAAAGCGACTACGTCCGATTTAATGCAAAGGACAGCAGCGCCCTCTAGTGACGAAATTTGGAAGATAGCCATTGCAATTCGAAAACGAAAAGAGATAGAGCAAAAATTACAATGAGAAAGTTATAGAGCATCAATTAATTAGTACGAAATGACATTTGGTTTACATGGATAAGATAAATTTTCGCCTGTATACCCAAAAAAATACCGACATCGATGCACTGTACTTTTGTAAACGTGTGAATGGCATAGCCATAAGTATGACGAAATACGCACAATTTATTGTATAAACACGTACTTATCTCAATAAATTTTGATAACATCACGACAAACGAAAAAGACAAACTGTCTCACAGTGATATAAAGTTAATATTCAGTATGTTCGAAAAGTTCGCCATTGCTCTCGATGCACATTTGTATTTGTGAGAGTAAATTTGCATGAACATTTCTCAGCATGGAACTTCTACTGCCAGCCTCTTCAATTCGCCGACGCATATTTAACACTTTAACCCCTTGAGGGGCAGCGGTATATATTATATACCACCTACGATTAATGAAGTTTTACACCTGAAAAATTTTATTAAATGTTACTTTTCTAAGTTTTGTGGAAAAAAGCAGTAAAATTGCTTTTACTTATTTTGAAATAGAATTTTTCAAAGATTCCGGTGGAAATTCAGCATTTCACAAACGTAATTGCTTGCCCCTCAAGGGGTTAAAGGGCGGTGGCTAGCCACCTAATTTTAATTCCAAAACTGACATATGCACCAAGAATATTTTAATAAAATTTTGGTTTGTAATAAAAGTACAAATTAGAGGCATTTTATTTTCTAAGAAATTCGTTTGACTATTCTGGTGTCAATCCATTATTTCATCATTTTATCAATAGAATTCTTCTGCCCCTGAAGGGATTAAACTAAAATTTTAAATGCATTATAAATTAAACTTTTACAGGAATTGCAGTACAGTACAGCGTCACAATTTGCAATTGCGCACTGCTGCATTCCCGAAGTTAAATCGTCACTCATCGAGTTCGGTCATTTTTGGGTATACAGGTGACGATTTATCTTATCCGTGTGAACTAAATATCGTTGCGTACTAATTAACGATGCTCTAAAACTTTCTAATTGGAAATTTTGCTCTATCTCTTTTCGTTTTCGATTTGCAATAGCTATCTTCCAAATTTCGCCACTAGGGGCGCAGCTGTCGTTTGCATTATATCGGGCGTAGTCGCTTTACTAATATAGCAAATCCACTAAACGTACCACGCAGAGTAGATTTGTGTTTACTTTAAATTCTACAAATGTAAGTCTTTTACTGAACTTTAAATTTTAGACTTAAACAATACTCACATTAGCACCTTTGTGCTTGCATAGTTGTACTATCTACATCACAAACTAAATAAAAAAAAATAAGCTCATAAAAAATAAGCTAACAACATTTATTTTATTTTTACTGCGATCCAAAAAATAGGAAGTTGCCACAAATACATCACAACTTATCCTTTCTTCTCTTTAACCCGAGAGAATCACATGTGAACGCACAAAAACAAAATAATAAATGTCATTTCAAGTCAATTGTTTTTCTTTACATTTTTTCATCTCTGATCGCGTGATTTTGAAGAAAAATAAATAATGCCGATTCCGTAAGAACTATACCGTTATCTCACTTGCATAGCTGTAGCTCTCTCCGTTCGCAAGTATTTTCAGGTTAAAAGGACTTTCCTTTGCACCCAGTATAAGGTGAAACAAAGAATTGAATATTCTTCTAACTGTAAGTTGAAATTCATAGTTATGTAATTAATTGATAGCATTTCACAGATTTTCGGTTTAAAAGCCTTTTTACTCTATATGTCAATCATTTAGGTTATTAAATTAACAAATATGTATATAGAGGGTGTGCGAAAAGTCTGGAAACAATCGAATAACTCGAGAAATACAAAGCAGATTGAAAAACGAAAATATACGTGTTAAATATTTTCACAGAAGCTACTCAGTGATACGAAATTTGATCCCCGCAACCTATTCCTCGGGGTTCAGAGGGGGTCCAACTTTGAAATCTTGATTGATAACACCCCCCCCCCCCCATTTTTTTATTGCAGATTCGGATTCTACGGGCAAAAATGCGCAACTTTTATATTTAACCTTTTTTTTCGGACCCTCTTCGAACCGTGTAACCAGCATGTTCGACAGATATATATTTTGGTTTTCCCAACCTGGTATTGCCATCTCGAAATATTATTTGCCAGAACTTTCGTCGGCAAAGTAGTCGTCTTTTGCGGGAATGGTGTTTCTTGAAAACCATCAGTGGTGATAGTTTCGATAACGCTTTATATGCTTTTTCGATAAAAATTAATAGAAATAAATTAAATTAGTACTCTATTTGCATATTTTCTTTTTATCCAGTCAATCATTTCTAAATAATAACCTGCGTAATTTGATTTTTTAACGTGTAAATATACACCTTCCATCCCGCACATAAAAAGGATAATCATCGTTACTTGGGGGCGGGGTGTGCAGATATTCTGCGTTTTGATAGCTTCTACTGTTTTTTTTTTTTTTTTTTTTTTTGTTGTTGTTGTTTTATATCATCTAATTCAGGAGGCTAATGCGGGTGTACAGTTTTTAAAAAAAAATATTACTTTAGAATAATATATAGGACAAAATATAAAAAAAAAAAGAAAAGATAAAACATATAAAAACATTTTATGCTGGCTGAGCAAAGGATGGGGAAGTTGCGTTAATTTCACGGGGTTTGGTGTTATATGTTTTGATGACTGATTAGTTACTGTAACTCAAAATATCAAGTCGGGCAGAAATTTTTTCAATAATTCTTATAAACGAAATAATTTATTGCAATTTGAAATATTTCTCAATTTAACATTTTTTTCATAATTTTAAACAATTGAAAATTTTTGATCTTTTAAACTTTTTCATTTAAAAAATAATTAAAGGCTATAAGCTCTCTTGATTATTTCCTGGGGTAGACGACGCTTTAATTTTCTTAGGGGAACGATGATGTAGAAAATTGTTTAATTATTTATTTATTATTACAATAAAATATCAAAAGTGACAAAATACAGGGTGTCCGAAAAGTCTGGAAACTGTCGAATAACTCAAGAAATTCATATAAGATTGAAAAACAAAGAAATACGAGTTAAATATTTTTTAAAAGCTATTCCGTGATACCAAAGTTCACACCCCACCGTGACCACCTGGGGGTCAGAGGCGTTCCTACTTTGAAATCTTAAATGATAATCCCCATTTTATATTTCAGATTCGGGTTCTAGTAGAAATAATCGGCAACTTTTGCTTTTAACTTTTTTTTTTTAAATCTTTGTAGATGACGGTGTAATCCAGCAAAATGTCTCAGATACTTATTTTGTTTTCTCAACCATGTTTTACAATCACGAAATGTGATGAGTCAAAGCTTTCGTCGTCAAAGTGGTCGCCTTAGCTGGAATTGTGTTTATCGAAAACTATCAATGTAGGTGGTTTCGATGACAAAAGTGCTTTATATGCTTTTGCCATGAAAATTAACATAAATATATTGAATTAGATTTCTTTTGTGTTTTTATTTTATCCATTCTAATCAATTAACATGAGTTTTAAGATATTTTAATGTGTAAACATGGCCATCCTCTTCCGAACAGAAATAAAGATAAACTTCCTTATTTGGCAGAGGTAGGCGTGGATATTCAACATTTCGATGGCTTCTGCTGTTTTTTTTTTTTTTAATACTCTAAATCGTGGTGAGGATGTGGGTGTATCATGGGATTTTTTTACCATTTCTATAAAGTAACATATAGTACAATATAAAAAGAAGTACGTATAATTTTTTCTGTGTGCGGACGGAGCAAAGAATGGGGAAGATGTATAAATTTCAGGTGGCCGTGAGATTGGAGATTTAGATCATTAATTAGTTACAGCAACCAAAAAATATCAAGTATGCAAAAAACTTTTCAGTAATCCTGATGAATGAATGATTTTTTGTAAATTAATTTATTTTTTCAATTTAACATTTTTTTTTATAAATTTAAACAATAGAAAAATTTTGTTATTTGAAACTTTTTAATTAAAAAAATAATTGAACAATTTAACTCTGTCGGGATATGTGAGGCACATATATTCATGGGCAAAAGGTGCATGTGGAATTTGTTTTGGGCACCATTAAAAAATGAATAATAATATTTTCACTTTTTTAATTAAAGGATTTTTTGGTATTTCACAAGTAAAGGGGATAGTTGAAAAAACACGATACATTCCGAATGAAAATTGTGTACACGATGCGGTTTCGAAAGGGTTAAGGTGTACTGATTATTTGCTACTGTAGACGACGTTTTAATTTTCATAAAAGAAGGATAATGTACAATTTTTTTTATTTATTATTACAATAAAATAACTTACATGACAAAAAATATAATCTAAAACATAATTGGCAGATCAAATTAAAAACAGATCAGTTTATTTTCTACCTTTTTTAAGCCCTAGAAGGGGCATTTATTAATATATTTCATCCAGTTAGTTCTACGTTCAATGTTAAATAACAAATAAGTTAAACAAATTGAACAATTAAAAAAAATCAAACAATCTGATACATAAAACCCATTAAAATCTTAGGGTCCGTTAAAAAGAAATCTAAATAAATTTTTAACATTTTCATTTTTAAGTTGCAAATATTTATATTGCAGATTTTGTATTATGCTTATGATGAATGTGTACGAAATAATATGGCACAGGTAAAACAAAAAATAAATAAATAAATAAACAGAAGTCTAGGATTTATTTCGATTTAATTTGAAGGGGACCAAAGATTTTGGGCATTTAAATTATCATATTATTGTTTAAATTTTGTTTTTATTTTTTAATGTTCATTTGGGTGCCAGTAAAATAAAAATTAGGTGTCTTTTTTTTAAGGACACTGCCTGCAAAAGGGTAAACTTGTATGTTACAAAACTATAGCATTAAACGTCGAACTAACTGAATGAAATATATGAATAAATGTTCCTTCTCGTGCTTAAAAAATGTGGGGGAAAAAACTGATTTGTTTTTAATTTGTTCTGCAAATAACGTTTTTGTTTATATATTTTTTCACATTTGTTATATTATTGTAATAATTAATAAATAATTAAACAATTTTCTACACTACCCTCCATGAAAATTAAAACGTCTTCTCCACCAGGAAATAATCAACAATGCTCAAAGAGTTAAGTTATATTCTATATTCAAAAGTTTAAAAGATAAAGAAAAAATTGCAATTGTTTAAAATTATTTGGTCGTTCAGAAAGTTGTGTTCCTTTGGGAAAATTAATTCGTACCGAAGAATTCTATCATCTAATTATTAGACATTGATTCCGATAGCTAATGTCTAACTACCGGACAGTATTTTCCGGTACGAACTGATTATCCCAAACGGACACGACTTTCCGAACAACTCAATAATAATATTAAAATTATGAAAAAAAATGGAAAAATATATTAATTTATAAAAAAGTATTACATTTATTATACTTTTTGAATGTTTTCTGCCCTACTGGCTAGTCAGTAGTTTTAGTAACTAATCAATTATCAAAACCTATAACCCCCCCCCCCCCCCATCTGAAATTTATGCTACTTCCCATTCTTTGCTCAGCCAGCACAAAAATATTTTATATGTTTGTTTGTTTTTTGCTGATATATGTTATTATATAGTAATAATTAAAAAAGTCATACATACTCATTCGGCCCGAATTAAGTGATTTTTTTAACAGCAGAAAACATCGAAACACTGAATATCAAGACACCCCGCCCCCAAATAATGAAGACTCTGTTCGGGAGGGGAGGTGCTTTTTTATTCGTTGAAATATCAAAATACGAAATTTATTATTTAAAAATGATCCACTGTATAAAAAAAATGCGAATGGAAAACTAATATGTTTCTATTAATTTTTATGGGAAAAGCATATAAAGGGCCATGAAAACAATCTAGATGGTTTTCTGGAAACACTATTTCCGCAAAAGACATCTACTTTGACGTTAAAAGTTCTGGCCAATCAGATTTCGAGATGTCAAAATCTTGTTGGGAAAACCAAAATATGTATCTGTTTTATTTTCTCAATTACACCGTGATCAACGAGGATGAGAAAAAAAATTTAAATACGAAAGTTACGTATTTTTGCCCGTCAGACGTGGTCCAACTTTGAAATCTTGAATGATAACCCAATTTTTTTTTGGCAGATTCGGGTTCTACGGACAAAAAAACGTAACTTTTGTATTTAACATTTTTTTCGGATCCTCTTTGATCAGAACGTATTCGAGCATATTCGATAGTACATATTTTGATTTTCCCAACCTGGTTTTTCATCTCGAAATCTTACTGGCCAGAACATTCGTCGTCAAAATAGCAGTCTTTTGGGGGAATAGTGTTTCTCGAAAAACATCAGTGGTGATTATTTCGATGACGCTTTATATGTTTTTTCCATTAAATTTCCCTGGTTTTCATCTCGAAATCTTACTGGCCAGAACCATGGAACTATTCGTCGTCAATATAGCAGTCTTTTGGGGAATAGTGTTTCTCGAAAACCATCAGTGGTGATTATTTCGATGACGCTTTAATGTTTTTTCCATTAAATTTAATAGAAATATATTAAATTAGTATTCTATTTGCATATTTTTTTACCTATTTCTAAATAATAACCTGCGTATTTTGATTTTTTAACGTGTAAATATACACCTTCCCTCTCGAACAGAAAAAGGATGATCTTCATTATTTGGGGGCGGGGTGTACAAATATTCTGCGATTTGATGGCTTGTGCTGTTTATTTTTATTTATTTATTTATTTATTTATTTTTTATGTCATCTAATTCAGGAGGATGATGCGGGTGTACAGTTTTTTTGAAATTATTTCTATAGAAAAACATATAGGACAAAGTATTAAATATATATATATATATATATATATATATAAACTTTTTATGCTGGCTGAGCAAAGGATGGGGAAGTAGCGAAAATTTCAGTGGGGTGGAGTTATATGTTTTGATGATTGATTAGTTACTGTAACTCCAAAATATCAAGTCGGGCAGAAATTTTTTCAATAATTCTTATAAACGTAATAATTTATTACAAATTAAAATATTTTTCAATTTAATATTCTTTTAATAATTTAAAAATTAATAATTTTAAACAATTAAAAATTTTTGACCTTTTAAACTTTTTTATTTAAAAATAATTAAACTCTTTAAGCTCTCTTGATTATTTCCTGGGGGAGATGACGCTTTAATTTTCTTAGGAAAATAATGATGCAGAAAATTGTTTAATTATATATTTATTATTACCATAAAATATCAAATGTGACAAACTGCAGGGTGTCCGAAAAGTCTGGAAACAGTGAAATAACTCAAGAAATTCATATAAGATTGAAAAACGAAAAAATACATGTTTTTTTTTTTTTTTTTTTTTTTTTTTTTTTTTAAGCTATTCCATGATACCAAAGTTGACACCCCACCCCAACCACCTAGTGGTCAGAAGCGTTCCAACTTTGAAATCTTAAATGTTAATCCCCATTTTTTATTTCAGATTAGGATTGTACGGGAAAAAATGCGCAACTTTTGCTTTTAACATTTTTTTTCGAATCTTTGTAGATGACGGTGTAATCCAGCAAAGAGTGTCAGATACATATTTTGTTTTCTCAACCATGTTTTGCAATCACGCAATACGGTGGGCCAAATTGGTCGCCTTAGTTGGAATTGTGTTCGTCGAAAACTCACAATGGAGGTTCTTTCGATTACAAAAGTGCTTTATATGCTTTTGCCATGAAAATTAAAAGAAATATATTGAATTAGATTTTTATTTGTGTTTTTATTTAATCCATTCAATCCATTCTAATCAATTATCCTGCGTTTTTAAATATTTTAATGTGTAAACATGACGCCCCTCTTCCGAACAGAAAAAAAATCGTTATTTGGTAGAGGTAGGTGTGGATATTCGACATTTCGACACCCTCTGCTGTTTGTTTGTTTTTTATAATCTAAATCGCGGTGAGGATGTGGGTGTATGGGATTTTTTTACTATTACTATAGAGTAACAGATATGACATAATAAAAAGAAGTACATATAATTTTTTTTGTGTGAGGGCGGAGCAAAGAATGGGGAAGAAGTGCAAATTTCAGGTGGTGGTGGGATTGGAGATTTAGATCATTGATTAGTTACTTAAACTACAAAAAACAAGTCTGGCAAAAAAATTTCAATAATTCTAATAAATGTAATACTTTTTTGTAAATTAATATATATTTTTTTCAATTTAACAGTTTTTTCATAAATTTAAACAATAGAAATAATTTTGATATTTGAAACTTTTTAATAAAAAAAATAATTTAACTCTTTAACTCTGTCGGTATTTGTGGGGCAGACATATTCATCATCAAAAGTTGCATGTGGAATTTGTTTTGGGCACCATTAATAAATGAATAATAATATTTGACTTTTTTAATTAAACGATTTTTTGGTATTTCACAAGTAAAAGGTACAGTTTAAAAAACACTGTGTACTCCAAATAAAATTTGTGTACGCGATGCGGTCTCGAAAAGGTTAAGGTGTAATGATTATTTGCTGGGGTAGAGGCCGTTTTAATTTTCATAACAGAAGGATAATGTAGAAAATTGTTTATTTATTAATACAATAAAATAACTTATGTGACAAAAAAAAAAAATCTAAAACGGAATTGGCAGAACAAATTAAAAAACAGATCAATTTATTTTCTACATTTTTCAAGCCCTAGAAGGAGCATTTATTAATATGTTTCATTCAGTTAGCTCTACGTTCAATGTTTAATTTTTGTAACAAATAAGTTAAACAAATTGAACGATAAAAAAAAAAAAAAAAAAAAAAAAAAAAAAAAAAAAAAAAATCAAACAATATGATACATAAAACCCATTAAGAACATAGGTTTTGTTAAAAAGGAATCTAAACAAATTTTTAACTTTTTTCATTTTTAAGCTGCAAATATTTGTATTGCAGATTTTGTATTATGCTTATGATGAGTGTGTAAAAAATGATATGTCACATGTAAAATGCAAAGAAAAAAAAAAACATTTTAGAAAGTCAAGATTTATTTCGATTTAATTTGAAGGGAACCTAAATTTTTAGGGTATTTAAATTATCATATTGTGTAAATTTTGTTTTTATTTTTAGTGTTTCGTTCATCTGACGAAACCCTATTCGTCTTGCTCCTCTGTCTGTCCGTCTGTCTGTCTGTCACAGAGCCCGATCTCAGAAACTATATATGTTGGAGACATGAAACTTTGCATACTTATAGCTGGACATCTCAGATCAAACGACAAATCATAAACTTTTGAAAAAGTTGTACATTTATCCCTTTGGGCTCCTCCATGTGTATTTTAAACAATGCTTTCTAAGTGAGCACCTAATTAGGTTGGAGGAGTGAAATTTTGCATACTTATAGTTGAACACCTCACATCAAACGACAAATCATAAAATTTTGAAAGAGTTGTAAATTTAAACCTTTGAGGTCTCACATATTTATTTTAAACAATCCTTTCTAAGTGAGCCCCTAATTAGGTTGGAGGCGTGAAATTTTGCAGACTAATAGCTGAAAAACTCACATCCAACAACAAAGGATAAATTTTTCAAAAAGTCGTATATTTAACCCTTTGGGATCCCACATGTGTATTTTAAACAATTCTTTCTAAGTGAGGACCTATTTAGGTTGGAGGCGTAAAATTTTGCATACTTATAGTTAAACACCTCACATCAAATTAAAAACCATACAATTTTGAAAAAGTCGTACATTTAAACCTTTGGGCTCCCACATGTGTATTTTAAACAATTCTTTCTAAGTGAGCCCCTAATTAGGTTGGAGGCGTGAAATTTTGCATACTTATAGTTGAACAGCTCACATCAAAAGAAAAATGATAAAATTTTGAAAAAGTCGCACATTTAACCCTTTGGTCTCCCCCATGTGTATTTTAAACAATTATTTCTAAGTGACCCCCTAATTAGGTAGGGGGCGTGAAATTTTGCATACTTATAGCTGAACACTTCACCTCAAATGACAAACCATAAAATTTTGAAAAAGTCGTACATTTAACCCTTTGGGATCCCACATGTGTGTTTTAAACAATTCTTTCTAAGTGAGCCCCTAATTAGGTTGGAGGCGTGAAATTTTGCATACTTATAGCTGAACACCATCATGCGACAAATCATAAAATTTTGAAAAAGTCGTACATTTAACCCTTTGGGCTCCCACATGCGTATTTTACGCAATTCTTTCTAACTCAGCCCTTTATTAAATTAGATATTTGAAATTTTGCATACTTATAGCAGAACACCTGAGGCCAGGCGACAAATCATAAAATCTTGAAAAAGTCTTACATTTAACCCTTTGAGCTGCCACATATGTATTTTAAGCAATTCTTTCTAAGAGAGCCCCTAATTAAGTTGTAGACATGAATTTTTGCATACGTATAGCTGAATACCCAGACCGCACGACAAATCATAAACTTTTCAAAAAGTCTTATATTATTTACTCCTCCGGGTATTGTACTTGTGAATTTAAGCAATTTTTCTAACCTCTGCCCTTTTCACCGGGGAGCACCTTTCCAACTTTTGCCGACACCCCTTTGACCATTCTTTCATATTATGCACCATAGCCTTACATATTTTAGTTCCACTTTTTACCGCCAGGGGCGCCTACGTATCTCGGGTGCTATGGGCCCAATCCCCTCGACTAATATATCTACGGATAGTATGTGAAACGGAGTTTCGTTCGGATAGAGGTTTTTTTTTAGAATAGAGTGCGCCCCTGGTTGCAAAATGTGGAACTAACAGATTTTTCAAAAGGATAAAGTGTTTTGAAAGAAATATTAAACGAAACCCTCTGTGCGATCTGTGATCACACTTACCCAATTGTTTTAATGTTCATTTGGTTTAACTTTTACCGGCGCGGAGTAATTCTGTTTATAAACTGGTGAAATGATAGACTGACATCCGAATTGGATAGATGCCTTATGTTCCCTCCGCTGTTGTTTTGAATTGTTTTGCGATTTTTTGTTGGCGTGTTGGCGGTGTTTATAGAAATGGGAACCTCCGATATGTGGAACCCGGTGTGACGTGCATATTCTGACTTGTTGTGTTCTGGCAACCCCTGAGAAGTGGTGGATTTTGTGGATGTATTTAGATATCGTGTTGTATCGTTCTGTCTTTTTATTTTCATGTTAAATTTGTTGGATGTATTTGACTGACTATGGTTTCTGTAATCCGTTTAAACGCTTTTGCTGAAGTAATTAAGAAATATGAGGAAATTTTGAGAAGAAAAGTAGATTTGTTTATTGTGTCTCAATGCGTATTCGTAAGCCTATTTTGGAAAATGCCGGTGGTGTTATGAGAGAGATTTCGTGCTGGAGCTTTCAAGAAAGCAGATATCTGTTAAGGTATGTTGATAATTTTATGTATATTTTGCTGCTTTAAAAGTTTTTTACATTTTCAGATTGCTAGAAAGCGAAAATTGCTGAATTTTAATATTGCTACACTAGGAGAACTGCTGAATGCAGTGATGTTTTTTTCGGTTAATGTGCGCGAAGCACTCATACAAGATTACTGATTGCCACTTTAGCGAGTTTCGTTTTTTATGTATATTTTCTGCTTTAAGAGTTTTTTACATTTTGAGATTGCTAGAAAGCGAGAACTGCTAAATTTTGAGAATGCTAAACCGGGAGAACTGCTGATGGAGTGATTTTTTTTTGGTTAATGTGCGCGAAGCCCTCACACAAGATTACTAATTGCCACTTTAGCGAATTTTGTTTATTATTTACATTTTATTTTCGTTAAGCGAAACATGCGTATAAACCGGTGCTTGGCGACATTTACTACTTGGCGGGAAAGGGGTTTTCACGCCAAGAAAAATTTCAAGATGGCGGCCGTGGGAACTTATGACATCTGTTCTTCCGAATTTATAAACGAGTTTATTGAAAACACAAACTTGCTTATTTTCAAGTACGTTATAAATGGAAAATTTTAATTAAATATTCTGGGTGCCAGTAAAATAAAAATTACGTGTACATTTTTAAGGACACTGCCTGAAAAAGGGTTAACTTATTTGTTACAAAACTTTAACATTAAACTTCGAACTAATTGAATGAAATATATGAATAAATGTCCCTTCTCGGGCTTAAAAAATGCTGGAAAAAAAAGTGATTTGTTTTTAATTTGTTCTGCAAATAACGTTTTTGTTTATGTATTTTTTCGTTATATTATTGTAATAATTAATAAATAATTAAGCAGTTTTCGACATTATCCTTCCTCCATGAAAGATAAAACGTCTTCTCCCACAGGAAATATTCAACAGTGCCTAAAGAGTTAAATTATATTTTTAATTCAAATGTTTAACCCTTAAATACCTGGTGTTGCTTTTCGGCAGCATACCCAATTTAGGCTCTAAATTACTATTAGAATAATATTGAAGCTATAATGCCTAATGTTGCCAATAAAATACATTCTGAAGGTATTATTAAATCGATTTTCGACATGCAGATGGCAACACTTATACTGTTTAAGAATAAAGATAGATTTGTTTTTTCAATTGTTGCTACTTGTTCTTTTTGTTTTGTTTGGAAGCTTGCGAAATACCCTATTTTGACCTGCAGTGAGCAAGTAAAATTTATTTCTTATTAAAGTTCCTAAAATTCCTGTGTGTTTAATATTATAGAATTTTATCCAATGAAATTATTTTTTCAATTAAACACCAGTATTGCCGATTAGTAACAAACTGTTTTCTAGCCGTAAACTATACTTAAAACAAAATATGATTTTTTAAGTATGTTTACTATGATTTATTTTAAAAATGACAGCCGAAAAACATTATTACAATGATTTTTGAAAAATCAGGCATTTAAGGGTTAAAAGATCAAAAATTTCCAATTGTTTATAATTATTGGGTCGTTCGGAAAGTCGTGTTCGTTTGGGAAAATTAATTCGTACCGGAAAGTTCTATCATTTAATTATTAGACATTGATTCCGATATCTAATGTCCTAATAATTACCGGGCAGTATTTTCCGGTACAAATTGATTTTCCTAAACGGACACGACTTTCCGAACAACCCAATAATAAATTTAAAATTATGAGAACATGTTTAAATGGAAAAATATATTAATTTACAAAAAAAAAAAAAAAAAAAAAAAAAAATTAGAATTTTTTAATGTTTTCTGCCCTACTTGCTAGTCAGTAGTTGTAGTAACTAATCAATCATCAAAACCTATAACCCCTCCTGAAAATTACACTACTTCCCATCCTCTGCTCAGCCAGCACAAAAAGATTTTATATGTTTTTCGTTTTTTAAGTACTATATGTTATTTTACAGTAATAATTAAAAAAAAAAACAAAAAAAAAAAAACAAAAACAAAACGCATACACTCCCATCCGACCCCGTATGAAGTGATTTTTGTAACAGCTGAAGACATCGAAACACAGAATATCAACACACCCGCCACCAAATAATGAAGCTATCATTTTTCTGTTCGGGAGGGGAGGTGCTTATTTACAAGTTAAAATATCAAAATACGCAGATTATTATTTAACTAGTTGGATGTGCCAATCCCAAAACTTTCTTCTATCTTATACATCTTAATATTTTAAAACCTTATTACACATGTTAATACTTCAATATTATTAGTTCAATACTATACCAACTTTGATTTTCATCTTAAATTTCTGCTCAAGTCAATTAAACGGACTAAAAACGAGTTAATCTATATCATGATATTTGTTAAAATTATTAATTTTTCCTTATTTTGTTGTTATCAGCTGTTTGCGAATAGCCGGCTTAGCACGTAGCGAGTTCCCGCCGCTGCATGAGCCGCCGATGCACAATAGAACAACGAAAAATCAAGAAAAGTACACAAAAATCGCTAGCACAGAGCCACATTTACCGCGCAAGGATCTGTTGGCCAAAGCCAAAAACAAGCACAAAAATTTTGGTTCCATTGTATGCATAATTTTATACGTTGTTCGATGGTACAATAATGAAAATGGCACAGAGATCGAAATTATAGCGCCCCCTTCTGGTGGAATTTTTTCAAGTTCAGGGAGGACTTGTTTGCCATAGCCAGAAACATGCACAAAAAAATTGGTTCAATTATATGGATAACTTCATACACTTTTCGATGGTACAATAATGAAAATGGTACAGACATCGCAATTATAGTGCCCCCTACCGGCAGAATTTTTCCAAATTCAGGGAGGACCTTCGTGACATAACCAAAAACAAACACATAAAATTTGGTTCAATTCTATGCATAACTTCATACACTTTTCGACGGTACAATATTCAAAATGGCGCAAAAATGGCACAAAAATCGCTATTACAGCGCCCTCTACGGGCGATTTTTTTACAAATTAAGGTAGGACCTCCTTTCCATAGCAAAGAACTTAAAAAAAAAATTGGTTCAATTCCATGCATAACTTCATACACTTTTCGACGGTATAATATTCAAAATTGCACAAAAAACGCTATTACAGCGCCCCCTAACGGCGAATTTTTTGCAAATTCAGGGAAGACCTGCTTGCCATATCCAAAAACTTAAAATAAAAATTTGGTTCAATTCTATACATAACTTCATACACTTTTGGATGGTACAATATTCAAAATCGCACAAAAATCACATTTACAGCGCCCCCTACGGGCGAATTTTTTCCAAATTCAGGGAGGACCTGTTTGCCAGATCCACAAACTTAAAATAAAAATTTGGTTCAATTCTATGCATAACTCCATACACTTTTGGATGGTACAATATTCAAAATCGCACAAAAATCGCATTTACAGCGCCCCATACCGGCAAATTTCTTCCGAATTCAGGGAGGACCAGCTTGCCATAGCCAAAAACTTAAAATAAAAATTTGGTTCAATTCTATGCATAACTTCATACACTTTTGGATGGTACAATATTCAAAATCGCACAAAAATCGCATTTACAGCGCCCCCTACGGGCGAATTTCTTCCAAATTCAGGGAGGAGCTGCTTGCCATATCCACAAACGTAAAATAAAAATTTGGTTCAATTCCATGCATAACTTCATACACTTTTGGACGGTACAACATTCAAAATCGCACAAAAATCGCTATTACAGCGCCCCCTACCGGTGATTTTTTTTCCAAATTCAGGGAGGACCAGCTTGCCATAGCCAAAAACTTAAAATAAAAATTTGGTTCAATTATATGCGTAACTTCATACACTTTTGGATGGTACAATATTCAAAATCGCACAAAAATCGCATTTACAGCGCCCCCTACGGGCGAATTTTTTCCAAATTCAGGGAGGACCTGCTTGCCATATCCACAAACTTAAAATAAAAATTTGGTTCAATTCCATGCATAACTCCATACACTTTTGGATGGTACAATATTCAAAATCGCACAAAAATCGCATTTACAGCGCCCCCTACCGGCGAATTTTTTCAAATTCAGGGAGGACCTGCTTGCCATATCCACAAACTTAAAATAAAAATTTGGTTCAATTCCATGCATAACTCCATACACTTTTGGATGGTACAATATTCAAAATCGCACAAAAATCGCATTTACAGCGCCCCCTACCGGCGAATTTTTTCAAATTCAGGGAGGACCTGCTTGCCATATCCACAAACTTAAAATAAAAATTTGGTTCAATTCCATGCATAACTCCATACACTTTTGGATGGTACAATATTCAAAATCGCACAAAACTTGCTATATCAGCGCCCCCTACCGGCGAATTTTTTCTAAATTCCAGGAGGCCCTGCTTGCTATAGCCAAAAACTTAAAATAAAATTTTGGTTTAATTCTATGCATAACTTCATACACTTTTTGATGGTACAATGGCGACGGACAGACGGACAGACAGACATTTTCTATAAACATGTTTTTTGGAATTTCTGACCCCTAAAACATGTAAATCCGTCGAAAACCGGAAGTCGAAAAAAATTTCGATTACAATACTTTCTTCTATTGAAGATAGAAGAAAGTAAAAATGATCGACTGGATAAAAAGGAATGCAAATAGAAAACTAATTTAATATATTTCTATTCATTTTTATGGAAAAAGCATATAAAACGCCATGAAAACAATCTCCACTGATGGTTTTCGAGAAACACTATTTCCGTAAAAGGGGGCAACTTTTACGTTAAAAGTTCTGGCCAGCCAGATTTCGAGATGTAAAAACGTGGTTGCGAATACCAAAATATGTATCTGTTTTATTTGCTCGATTACACCGTGATCAACGAGGATGCGAAAAATATGTTATTTACAAAAGTTATGTATTTTTGTCCGTAGAATCCGAATCTGCAATAAAAAATGGTGGTTATTATTCAAGATTTCAAAGTTGGACCCCCCTCTGACCCCCGGGTGGTCGGTTGCGATGGTCAAATTTGGTATATCACTGAGTAGCTTTTTTAAAAATATTTAACAGGTATATTTTCGTTTTTCAATCTGCTTTGTATTTCTCGAGTTACTCGACCGTTTCCAGACTTTTCGAACACCCTGTATATAAGTTCATTAAAACGTGGCTTTGTTACTTATATTAAAACTGATCTTAAAAATAAACACAATTTCAGATTCGCAAAATAACTATTTCATTTTTATTAAATATAAAAAAAAACTTTACACAATTTCTGGGTTTGTACGCTTGAAGGACTTTCAAGCACCTTGTATCAAAATTTTCGTAAAGCATTATTTGCTTTATGAGTGAAGTTGAAAGCGAAATAACGCCTAAATGAGCGTCTGGAACACGGCCTAAAAAAAGGAAATTTACTGGCCATGTGCGTACCAGTAAACAAACTAAAAGTGAAAATGGTGTATTGAATAACAGTGACAATGATTTATTGAATAACAGTACTTCATAGAAAAAACTTTCTGATGAAACATACAAATGTTGAAAATGTAAAACTATTGTCACTTTTATTATTAAGGTTATTTTAATAATGAATAAATATTTACAAAAAACTGTCATGGCAGAAAACTATATTTTATAAAAAAATAACATGTCTTACATAACATGTAAATGTTGAAATTTACGAAGTATTATAACTTTTTTGTAAGGATTTTTTAAATTATGAATAATTATTTACAAAAATTGATACGACGAAAAACTGAATTTTCGTTTCTAGGTTTACGATTCTATTGCGCGCATAATTTATCCGAAATGGTTGGCTAAAATTTTATAAAAAAATTACACAAATTTACAACTTTTACACAATATGCAAATGTTGAAATTGACGAAATATTATCACTTTTATGTAAGGATGCTTTAAGTTATGAATAATTAGTTAGAAAAATAATGTAACGAAAAACTGAATTTTCGTTTCTACGTTTACGATTCTATTCAGCGCATGATTTCTCCGCAAAGGTTAGCTAAAATTTTACAAAAATATAACGTGTCTTACATAAAATGTAAATGTTGAAATTGATAAAGTATTATAACTTTTATGTAAGGATATTTTAAATTATGAGTAATTAATTACAAAAAATTATATGACAAAACTGTATTTTCGTTTCTACGTTTACGATTCTATTACGCGCATGATTTCTCCGAATACATAACATGCAAATGTTGAAATTGGTGAACTACTATAGCTTTTATGTAAATGTTTTTTTCTTTTTATTACTAATGAATAATTATATACAAAAATGTATCAGTAAATTTTATTTGTGTATCTACGTTCATTTTGCATGTTTTAGAAGACACTATTTAGTATTTTGTTTTATAATATAACTTATTAAATTTATGTTTTTATATAATTAGGTAAGTAAATAAATATTTAAATGCTTAAATAATTAAAGATATTTTGTATAGAAAGTTTAAAAAATAAATTTTATCATTAAATTGTATTTTCTCAAAATGTTATTTTTTCAACTTGCGCGCATGATTAAACCAAAACAGCCGGATAGAATTTGATAAAAATTTGGCCGAAGTTACATAAGATCCAAATGCTTAATATGACATACTATTATTGCTTTTGTGTAAGAAGTTTTAAAATTATGAATAACTATTTACAAAAAAGTGCTAAATTTTATTATTATTCATATATCTATGTATTTTTTAAATAAAGACAGAATTTTAAGTGACTGGGGTTCGTCATTTTAATTATAAGCTATATTCCTTTGTATATAAAGGGATTTCAGGTCATTTTGATATTTCACAGCATGCTGCCTCATGCCTTCCGCTGCATATCGTGTTGCGCGCAAGATTCTGTATGATTTTTCTCCGAGAAAAAAGACGTTTTATAATTCCATAATTTTATTTTATGATGAAAACATAATATTATACTATGATCTGTAAAAGTAAAAGAGAAGTTATTTAAATATGTGTTAAAAATTTGAAATTTATAAAACGAATACGTTTTAAGATATTTTTATCAATGCCGTACACACATTTTGCATGTATTTTCATCTATCAAAGATATCTGACCTATTAATGACAAAAAATTCTTATCTTCAAATATGCGACCAGTACTGTACGAAATTTCTGGTACTAAAACACTTAAAATCTGCTGAATTCCCTAATTTTAATGAACCCTGAATTTTCAGAAACAACAGGAGCCTATCAGAAAACTCTGCACAGACTTGTCGAAGTGTCTTTAAAAGTAAGTGAGACCGTACAAATTGTAAACTTCATTTCGTAATATTTAACATATATAAGAAGATTGAAAAACATATGCTTAAAATCTTTTAACATTTTTTACCGTTTTTCCTGTTCATCCTTATCGGTCATACAAAGGAAGTTAAGACTGTTTCGAAATTCGTTAAAATATCTGTAAATAGATTTAAAAAATAAATCCTATCTTAAGTTTTAATTAAATTAATAATACAAATAATATAGAATAATATACTACTAATAATAGAAATAATATATTTCGTGTAATGTAAGAAGATTTTATAAAAAGAAAATATATGATAATAATTAAATTTTATTATCCAAGTAAAACCTGTTTTTTTAATAAGATTTTAATATGAATTTTTGTAAGTAGTTTTAAAATTTTGATGAAAACGCGACGAGATTGACATCCTTATTTATTCTTGGTAAACAGCAGTTTCGCCCAATTTTGTACTAAACTAATTTCTACAAAACGATTTCTAGTCAAGCATTGAAACTTTCCACGATTGTTTTCTTTTAAATAATCAATACAGTAAATGAAATTTAATGTGAAAAGGAGTCGCCTTTAAGTTAACTATTAATATAGATAGTATTAATATAAATTGTAAACTATAATTGTAAATAGTATAATTCATAGAATAGAATTATGTGTACTATAAGTGTGGAATTAGTATGCGGAAAATCTGAGCTTTTTTAATTAAAGACGATCCTGTTTTCTTTAATAATATATCAGTTTTAAATTAATCTAAATAATTTAATAAAGTTTCAAGAGAAAAAACAAGATGAATGGTGTAATTATATTTGATATGCTGTCTTTTTGTACCATAATTAATACACTGTAAATAAATTATACAGTGCCATTTATAATCAAAGTTTAAAATATTCCCGAAATGCACTTATCTGTATTCCCTTTGAAAAATGCGTTAATATTTTCCATATCCCAGAAGTGAAAACTCATTAAAACTTACTGAAAGTTTTCGACGGCTTTTATTTCTAGTTTATCCGAAACAGAAACTACGAACATGAAGCTATTTGGGCATTGGATTTTCAACAAATTGTTTGTCATAGGAGACTTTATTTCTTCAGAACTTTAAAGCTATCTAATAACATCTTCTCCCTGAAGAGGACTCGAAAAGAAAATTTGTTAATTAAGTAATTGGACTTCAACACTATTTTTTTTTTACTTCCGAGTTTGCGAATTGGAGTCATCATGAAAACATTACGTAATTTGAAATATAAAAAGAAAAATGCTTTACGACGTAAATATAAAAGATAGTTTTAAAAATCAGTGTGCTTGAATTATTAAAAAATATATACAAATTTTGAATTTTTTAACAGATATTACAGAGGCGACGGTAAATTTTGAATATATGAAAAAAAAAATCGATATTTTTGTTTTGAAATTTATTGATAAAATTAGAGAAATGCATTCCTATATTGTAATATTTCTGGCAAAAGGTGTATTTTTAAACTTCTGTTAAAGATAATAATGAAATAAACTCATCATGCTACACACATAATTTTTTGTGTTAATGCTAATTATAATGGATTATGGCGGAAGGTTGAAACCCTATTTTGACATAAAAAATACACAAAGCATTCTTTTAATTTACGTATTATATATCATATATAGCTCTGCCGGATAATGGTATCTGATCTTGAGAGGCATCCGTAAAGCAACTCCCGCACGGTAATCCTAGGGATTGGCTCGTGGGCTCGACTCCTTAATAGGTGCTCGATTCCTACGGGTCGTCGGGGTGAACCGGGTGAGACACCAAGCGAAGACACCACTTGGCTTTTCTTGTGCTGAGTAGTTGAGAACTGTCGCAATCGACTGGTCTTCTCTTTGTTTAGGAGTTAGGCAGCGTGACGTGCGCTGGGCAGTGCGCAGCCGAGACCGGAGCTTTTGTGAAGGGAGGCCTCCGAGCCGACCAGATTAGGGGCAAATGGGCCTGAAACGGCCTAGGGCCGGTAGATGTGACCCCCGTCTTGCGTATTATATATACGCTTAATTCTTAACGTGAACGTTGGTATAGTTGATCTTCAGGCTTACATTAATCTATTATTAGAATTATTGGAACGATTATTTAAATTACGATCACGATTTATGTTTACTATAAGAACATTAAATGCACTAACACTGATTGGGTTTGTGCGCTTCAAGGACTTTTAAGTAACTTTTATCAGATTTTTTTTTTTTTAAGTGATATTTTTCTCATCTTTAGAAGTAGCGACCTGTACATTACGAAATTTCTGGTACTAAAACATATAAATTCCCCTGAGTTCTTTGATGCGTACGAACCTTATTGATGGCGGCGTTCCGTGAATGATGTATAGAATAAATAATAAATACAACTACTTAATTACGGTGTCCATTTCCACCCAGCGAAAAGTAATGAAAATAACATATCATATTGGATATCAAAGAAAAAAGTTATCCACTGTCTGTACTTCTTTGAAAATTCTAATGAGTATAAGTTTTTGATTAAAATTATTATTATTTCGATGCGACAATCTTCGCATGACTACTACAATCTTGAAATCGCAGCGTCCATTTAGGATATAATATTTAAGTTAAAAAAAATAGCAATAAAGTCAATTGATAATGAAATATTTAATGAAATTTCAGTTTCGGGCATGTTTTCTGTCTCTTTTTTAACACTTTACAACAAAGTTGAAAAGTGTTTATGACATCGGTTTGTCTGACCATCTGTCCGCTCTCTGACTCTCGTAAATATTGGGATTATCCAGTAATTTCTGGATTTTGTTCTTATTTACTATAGCACGTTCCCTATTCCAAACTAAGTTTGTAGCATGTTTAGTTCATTTACAGGGACAGTCAAAATTATTCCGTTTCATTACCGCCAATGGGAAAACATCGTTTCAAATAATTTTTAATGATGTTGCACGCTTTGAAACATAATAAGACTGATATGCATTTATGAAGTGCACTAAAATATTCATTCTGTATTATATGCTGTGCAAAAAATACTTGTTATTCATTTACAGGGTCACACAACAGAATTTCGTTATATAATGATATAAGTATGCAGTGAATTGTTTGTGGCGTATTTTAATTATGTTCAGATATTTCATATATAATGAAATTGATATACGTCGCTGAGGTTTACTATAATTTATTCCATGCACAATACGAAGTACATAGCATTTACAGGAACACACAAAAGATTTCAGATACTATGTTGCATCCGAAGTACAGAACATGAACGATGATTTCTGTAAATGCATTTTTAATTATGATATGCGCTTTTACGTTTCACTTTATTTATGCATACTATACGGTGTGTATAAATGCTATAATTCATATGCAGGGCTACACAAAAGAATTCGTAAGGGTTACTGGGTATGAGCGTACATTGCTTAAAGGTGGTTTTTATATGAGTCATACATTTTCACACTGTACTGCATTTAGTTTAATTAGAAATGTTTGTAGAATATGGATACAATAACATACAGGGTCAAGCAAAGACTTGGATACATGGAGTCTATGGATGATAATTTCATGAAATGAGATTTCAGTAGTTTTAAAAGTTATTCAGTTTGAATTAAATTTTGGCTAAATAGTAGCTTGTATCAGGGTTATACAATAGGGTGGGCCGATAAAACCCTTTTTTCGATTTTCGATGATGGTTCACACAAAAAAATTGAGATTTTTTGGGCATATCTTTTATTTACCGCAAATGTCTTGAAGTTTTGCTCAAATGCTGATTTTTGAACCTTTTTAGCAAAAATTAAAAAAAAAAATGTTAAATTTAAGTTATTTCAGCTCAATTTACTTGAAATGTCATGGTTATTACACGAAACGTTTAAATAAGCTCTGTTTATGTATTATGTAATAGTAATATGCATTTTGAATTATGTGATTTTTACAGCTCTTTCGCATATAAGTGAGAAAAAATTGCAGGAATTGTGACAACAGGGAATAAGGATCTCATCATAAATAAAGACTTAGTCAGGAGACAGAAAAAGAAACTAGGAAAGAAGGTACAGGAGGAGAAAGATCTTGGAGGAAGAAAAATTATAAGCATCTTTTTTGATATTAGAAAAAATAAAACGATGTTCATGGAAAAGAAGGGGACTAGCAATACCATCATCAGAAAGACGAAACAAATATCAACATGTTGTCTGAACGTGGCTTGGAATATTTGGGTCCCTTGACACCTTCTTTTAGTCACTGCGGGAAAATAGAAGACTCATTACATAATTTTTAAGCTAGAATAAAGTCTGCTTTGGTAAAAATCAAGAAGAGAACAGCAGCATTTGATACGTATTCATACGAACGAGCTTCCATTCTGGTAGCGACATCAATTGTCTAAACTAGATGGTAGAACCACTTGATATAAGACCTTTACTAACTGAAACGCAACTATATTAACAGAGTACTCAAATCCTCGGCCTTTTGCATTCCTGATGTCCATGATACAGGAATAAGATCGTAGAAATGGACGCGTACATTTTCTCAACCATTAGTGATATGTACTTCGCATTTCTCTCGACGGTGCCGCTTGTTCCTTTTTTTCTATAAAGTTCGTGTTATTATTTCTACCATCAAAAAATATGGTTGTAATTTTTCATCCTCCAAGATATTCTTCTTCCTATGTCTTCTTTTCAAGTTTATTTGTCTGTCTCTTGAACAAGTCATTATCGATGACGAGATCCTTATTCCTGGTTCTCACAATTCCTGCATCCTATAGCACAGATAAAGCACTTAACACAATTTACTTATATGTCATACCAGTTCTAAATTCGGCGAATGTTGTGTGAGAAAGGTATATGCGTTTGGGAGTGTTTGCTTTTGAAGACCCTGGTTCAAATTTTGATTCAGACAAACTGCCTGCTGCAAAGTTCCCACTTTTGGAATCTTCTGACAATAGCTGTATTTGGAGCAGAAAAATAATTAAAATCCCATCTCGCAGTTACTCCCATCTCATATTTGCTCCTCCATCCTCATGATGACTGATTGCGTTTTCATTGGTTTCTACTCCACATTCTCCTCTTCTTCCAGAATTGCTGTTAAGACATACTGTGGTCCGGCATTCAAGTATGTGACTTTGAAAGCATCGAAAAACCGAAGGAAGAGCGAGGAACATAATAAAGACAAAAGAGAGAAACGATGAACGAACCAAACAATACTTACAATTTTTGCTCAGTTATACGTGAAAAGGCTATTAAAATCGCTTAATTCAAAATACACATAACTTATAAATAACTACTATAATAATCAGATAATCAGAGATTATTTAATCATTCCGTACACTAAACATTTCAAGTAAATTCAGCGAAAATAAATTTTATTTAACATTTTTAAAATTTTTGGCAAAAAAGTTCAAAAACCTGCTTTTGAGCAAAACTTCAAGCCATTTGTGGCAAATGAAGGAATTGTTCGAAAAATCTCAAATTTTTTGTGCAAACGTAGTGCCACCAGTGGCAACTTTATTGCACTACCCATCATCGAAAATCGAAAATGTTTTTTTCGGCCCACCCTATTATACAAAAAATTTCAAGTATGTTTCCATCTATTATATAATTTTGCTGAAAGAGAAATTTTAACCTGTTATGCGTTTTCTTGTTAAACTAAATTTTCCCATTATATAGCATATATATCAACCTACAGATCAAATACATGGCTGTTCGAAAGAATTGGAATATATATTTGGCTATGGAGGTAACTGCTGAAATTAGTTTTACAAACGTCTTATGATTTTTCTAAAATGTTTACTTAGTTATTTTAGTTACCTTATTTCTCTAAATAACGAAGTTTTATAAAGACATTCAGGAAGTCTTGGAAAGTGTTTCATAATGTATGCTTAACGTCTGATTGTTCTTTCTTTTTTAATAAAGTATTTGTTGGATTAAAAAGCAGATGCACGTTATTTTCAACTACGTATCAAGACTGTCTCTACCTAAGTTGAATATTTTGAACGAAAATTGAAATGCATGGAACATTTTAAATGTGTACATAAGCCAAAACATTTTTCCCAACAAAAATGGATCTGAAATATTGAGTACCTAATAAAGGATGTCCAAATTATGTGTTTTAATAGCGTCAACTGTAAGCTTTGTACAGCATTGTTTCAAGGTCACAAATAAGGAGTAAATCAAAGAGTTTTAGATAAGCGCACGCGCGAGTACTGCTTTGTTATTAACTCGCTTGCAGTGTCGCATACCCAAAATGGTGACTCATGAACGTAAACGTCATTGCTGGGCTGAAGATTTAAAAGCCGTTAAAGCCATTCGATTTTAAGCCATTCGATTTTTACCTTCGTGGCTTTATAAAAAATCGTGCCTACGTTCCGCCACTACCTAATGATTTGCAAGAGTTGAGACACAGAAATGAATAGGCTATTATTTCCATTACTCCGGACTTGTTAACCGAAGTGTACGAAGACTTAGACTTTAGGAGGATGTGTGCCGTATAACTAAAAACGCACATATTGAACATTCGCAAGAAAAAAATAGGTTAGTTTATCATCAATTTGATGCATGATTTGTTGTAAATAGTCTAAATTAAACTCATGTAATATACCATTGAAACTAGGACATTCTTTTGTGTATACCTTGTATATTATGATATACTTTTTTTTTCAAAATCCACAGTCCTCTGAAGTACATATTTAAAATTAATTGTTTAAATAAATATTTTTTTGCACAAATTATCTTTAAAACTTTTAAACTGATATTATTAATTTTGTTTTATTTTTAATATATTAGTTCAAATTTTACACATTTTTTTTATTGTTCTCATTATAGAGAAAACCGAATATGATGTTTTGTTTAATTTTCTGTCGGACAAAGGCACGTCTGTAAAAAAAAAAAAAAAAAAAAAAAAAAAAAAAAAAAAATCATGTATAATCTCAAATTCTGTAATCCTGAGAAAATGATTACCATTTCTATGTCCGGTACTTCAAATACACGTAGTGAATCAAACATTGCATTTTCAATAAATCAAAAAGTCAAAAAGTATCAAAAAGAATCAAAAAGTCTAATATAGTTGATAAACTTATAACAAGGAAAGGGACCGTGCTTAGTTGCGGATGCTTTTCTAGCTTCTTAATGGAGTGTGACTGCTGTTTACTTGTTGTTTCTAGATAAATTTGATTTTGACAGCTTATTTTTGTGTTTCTGTTAACAAGAAATGACAAAAATCTGCGATTTATGAAGTTGAGGAATTAACAACTGAAGTTAGTGATAACGTTTGAGTATTAAAGCAGCTAGATATAGAGGGCAGAATAATTGCATATATTCAAAACACCGTCTGAAAATATTTCCTTTAATTTGAAAAATTAAAATATTCCTTCTCATAAATTTACAATGAAGGTTTCTTTTATGATATTTGCTTATTGAACAGTCCTACTATTTTGAATATATATATATGTATATAAATATATGAATATATATATATATATATATAATTATATATATATATAATTATATATATATATAATTATATATATTTTATTCCAAAATTAATGATAAATTACTGCATGAATGGCGCTACAGCAGCACATATCAAATGCAATAAAGCATATTATATCATTTCAAAATGCCAAAACAACATAACTTCAAAAGGAAGGTGCATATCTGCAGAAATTTTTAAACAATAAAATATTTATAAAAACAAAAACAAGAAAGACAGGTAAAAAAACAAAAACAGTCTGTTCTTCATCAGTGGGAGGACAGACAGAAAACTAACTCCACCCCCCACTTTTTAAAATTTGCAGGTTTCTGAACACATGTTCATCCCGCATTCAATACTGAAAACTATTGTCATTTTATTAATCTAATTACATAAAAAACTAAAACAACTCAAATTAAAAACTAACAAACATGTTAACAATATTTTTACACCAAGTGGTATTAAACGCTGGTTATTGGCAATATTGTAAAATTGAAATTAAACAATTTAAAAGTGTTTTTTAGGTATTTTAAATATTGTAATTATTTTCCATTTATATTACATTAACTGATTTTATCAAGGTATTTCAAAATGAATTAACTGAATTCATTGGTTTTAATTTCTGTGTTAACTTAACTGTTTTATTCACTTTTATCTTATCATGCTTGGATACCATGTGCGGGAGGATATTTTGAAAATCAGCTGGGTTTTTATTCTGTATGTTGTGCAATATTTCTATTTTTGATGCTATAAATTAAATATTTAAAGGGTTGTATTGTTTTTTTTTCCATTTCATGCCATTTGATAATATTCTGTTTTCATCTTGAAACTATTCTCTTGATCATATTGGTTGTTTGGGTACAGGAGAAAAACATTTTCAGCTTTTAGCTTTTTTCTCACAGAAAACAACCGATTTGCTTATATCATTGAATTCTGTACTCTTGAAAACGTAATTCAATATATAAGTTTTTCAATTTTTTTCGGTATCCATATTCTTCTTTTTTTCTTCCATATTAATTCTTGTAAATATGTATAAGGCACTTTATTTTATACATACAGTTCTATATTATAGGTTTGTGGTATCCATTTTTATTGTCAATTCACAATATTGCGGTTTTTGATGATGGTCGGTAATGTTTAATTAATGGTTATATAATTATATATATATATATATATATATATATATATTGCTTATATACTTGCTAAAATATTTATATTTTCATAAAAATGAATGATTTTTCTTACATTTTTATCATAATTTTAATATGTATAATATATCATTTTTAGATAAATTTTAATCTGTAATTAATTGTTTGAATTCATAATTGGAATTCATCCCAATATATTACTGGAGTTATAGTTTTCGAAAAAAACAGTTTCAACATAAGAATAAAAATATGAGATATAATTTAATTACAATACTTTTCGTAAATAAAAAAATAAACTTTTTTTGATTTGAATTTGCTAAACTGTAATTAGGCATACAGATGTATATAAACACATCCCATTTTTTTTAGTTATTTAGAGTTCCTGAATTGGATGTTAACGTAAAAAGTAAAAATAGAGTTTTTAACATTTCAAAACCTTAAATTGTAGCATACAAAATTAAAAATAACATAATATCTTCAATTTCAATTAACGATCATGTACCTCAGCACTAACTTTATAACAGTGTTAATTTAAAAGACGGTCCACTTTCGAATGAAACAGAAAATCATTTTCGTATAACGTGGTTGTCATAACATATGGCAAACCAGAAATTTAAATATTGAATATAATTTATAAAATGCTGTCTGCTGCCGCAAAAATATTTATTCAGCTAATAATAACATGAATTTTCGATGTAAAAGCATAGTATTTTTCTACCGCTGTGACAACTTTAAATTTATATTAAAATATATAATACTTAAACTAACAGAGAAAGTTTTGAAAAGTATAACCCATTTAAAATTTTTCAGAATAAGTGAAAATTAAGATTTTGAGAAATTAGATAGAATAAACAAAGTAAGGTAAATATTAGCTGTTTCAGATCCAATTTTGGAAATACTGCATGTTCTGGAGAGATTTGGTAAACTAAGCATTATTGCATGTAATGTGTACTTGTGGTTAGTGATGCATTTATATTGTTCTATTTTAATATTAATTTATAATGCATTTTTAATGTTCTATTATAACGTTTTCGTTCTTATTGAGCCCCACCAGTGGCTCAGAGGTTCTGCTCTCGAAGCTGGTAGACGGGAGGTGCTGGGCTCGAACCCAATCGCGCCCGTCGGCCTAACCGTTTCGGAGTTTTCGTGGTTTTCTTCGAAGCCTTGGATTTTCCATGCGTAAATACGGGTTAGGTTCCCTTAGAAAGACCCCCACGAATGGCACTCCCCCTAGGGCCTATATCCCTCGAGCAGATAATCGGCCGTCAACAATCAACCCAACACTGAACCCAACTCGTTCTTATTGATAATTCTTTTTTTTTTTTTTTTAGGCTACTGTAAGTTTTCCAGACAGGAATATCAGAAAACACATCACTTTTATATTTGTGTTTATTTCATTGGGATGTCTTATATAACTGTCCAGGAAAAGGTTTTACTTTTTTAATCTCTAATCCAATGTTAAACGCTTTAACAATTTTGGTAGTTCTAATTTGCGTGTTCTTGATTTATTGCAGTTGACAACTCTTTCAATAAATTTCAATGGATGTGCTCAATTTTTAGGCGACTCATCCTTCACCCTAACTAACTGAAATTCTGATCTGTGATCTACATCTTGAGCTTATTTTATTTTATTTTTATAACTGGACGACTTGTGATATTCAAAGCACGTCAAAAACATTTTTTAATTTTTTACAAAATTTCTAATACTGGAACTAGCCACTCTATCAATTCGTTGATTTATGCTCAATAATTTTTAATTTGTTATTTTATTACGCAATTGTTCAGAATTTCTTTTTTTTTTTTTTTATTGCCAATCAATTTTAAAATCAAGGAACTGATTGTGCCCAAGATATACACTCATTGCCATAAAAATTTGCGCACCAAGAAATAATTGCGGGATCGTAACGAAACTTGGCATGAAGGTACATATCAGGCAGATATACAAATGATTAGAAATGGAGCATGATTGCGCATTGCGAATGCCACTAGAGGGCGTTGAACTTCGTCCTCTTTGGAGTATAAAACTGGTAAGCAGAACTTGTCTGAGTGTACCTTTTCTTTTGCAAAGGAAACACTGAGATAGACATGCCGTTACGCAGCCATCGAAGACAATATGAGCAGCTGTCAGAGTTCGAGAGGGGAAGAATCATCGGGATGATGGAAGCTGGGTGGTCAGCTCGGCGAGTAGCTCGTCAAGTAGGCCGTTCTGATTTTACTGTGAGGAGGTATTGGGACCAGTGGATTGAAGAGACATCATTTACACGGTGGCCAGGCTCGGGACGCCCTCGACAGACCAGTCGTCGAGAAGACCGTCACATCATACGAAACGCACGCGTAGAGCCAACTGCCTCAGTGGCCGCTATCCAGACACAGGCAGCACCTTCACTACGAATCCCTGTGTCTTCCCGAACCATCGCAAGACGCCTGGCTGAAGGAAATCTGGTACCGCTTCTCCCATTACGTGTGCTGCCAATGACACACACACACCGACGCCCCCGTTTGGAGTGGTGTCGCGCACGACGGGATTGGACTACAACGGAATGGAACCAGGTCGTCTTCAGCGACGAGTCTAGATTCAATTTGAGCAGCGATGACAATAGTGTTCGTGTGTGGAGGCCCCGTGGTGAGCGCCTCAATCCTGCCTTCGCTTTACAGCGACACACTGCTCCCACAGATGATGTGATGGTATGGGGTGCCATTGCTTACGATACGCGGTCACCCCTAATATTGATCCGTGGCACAATGACAGCCCAGCGGTACGTCCAGGACATCCTTTAGCCACATGTGTTGCCACTCGTGGCAGGCCTCCCAGGAGCCATTTTTCAGCAAGACAATGCTCGGCCATACACAGCAAGGATGTCACAAGCCTGCCTTGCCACATTACCACCCTTCCCTGGCCTGCTCGATCCCCAGATTTGTCACCAATCGAGCATATCTGGGATCATTTGGGACGGCAAGTTGGACACCCTACGAGTTTGGTTGAACTCGAGGCGCGTTTACAGCAACTGTGGAACGAGATGTCTCAGGACATCATACGGAACATGTATGCCTTAATGCCGGCTCTTATCGCATCGTGCATTCGCGCTAGAGGGGTCCAACAGAGTACCAAAATTTCGGTTCATTTGTATTTTTTTCTGCAATAAATGATCCCTTTTCTTTGATTTTATACTCACTTACTTATATCACAATAGTACTTGCGCGTGTAAAATTTCGTTTCATTTGGACGTCTTTTTCTTGGTGCGCAAATTTTTATGGCAATGAGTGTAACTTTGAGTTTTAGCAAATTTTGACAATAATCTTTATTTTTCCATTATTTAAATGAATATTTTATTTATATGTACTGAAGCTATTTTTATATATTTTTTAATATATATTTCTATTCTTATATATATTTTTTTCATTTTTCATTTTAATTTAATTTACTTTTATTTATTTACATATTTTTTAGATATATTACTTATATATTTTTTTGTAATTTCATACTTTATTACTTTTTTTATTTTTTGTATGGTTGTCTTTTTTAATTTTTCAATTTGCTCTTTTTTAATTTATATTTTGTGCTATATTTATTTATTTATTTTTTACTTTTATTAATTTTTATTTCATTTTATAGATCTTCAAGGTAACTATTTTGTTTGTTGTTTTAGCACTAGAGAGAAACATAGAATAATAACATAGCAAGGGCGTTCCCAAACCGTGAAATAAAATGCTATTGAGAATTTCTGAAATCTGAAATAAAAATTATATCTTACCTCTATACTGAATATGAATGTCTGAAGAAATAAGTGTACTATGTAATCGATTGACTGATATTATCTGGCATTATATAATAATTCGTAGTTCAAGTTAATCTTGGAGGTTCTCGATATTCTTCTCGTAATGAAAGTACCCAATATCAAATAAAATTTAAAACAAAATGATTATATATATATATATCAAAATATTTCAAAAATTAAGATTATAACACGAGCTATGCAATATTACAGAGCAAGACTATTATTGATTAAATGTAGAAATTTATTTTAAAAAGGTAAGAACTATAAAGAATAAAAATAAATCTAAAAATTCGATAACCTATATTCTGTAAATTTCGTGAAACTATATAATGCGATAATAAAAAATATATATATATACACACATATATATATATATATATATATATATTTGTCAAATTATGAAAATCTACTTTGTTATTATAAAATTATGATATATGTTTTACTATTTGTCTTTTTTTCTGGTTCTCTTATGAGCATGATACATATTTAGTCTTATAGAATATAAATGAATTTGGAGAAATTAAAAGAATTTGCAATATTTCTGAACTACACAGAATTATTACTGTAGTACCGGATTAGGATACTAACTGTAAAAAGAGACGAGCAACATATTTAAAATATGTGCATATTTGTGCCGAATTTTTAATATGACAATAAATCTTCAAAATTGTTTATTTAAAAATAATTATTATCATTGAAATTAATTAGAGAAATTTTGTATACGGGTGTGGATAAATTATTAATAGTAAAATCCATCCCTACTACAAAGCCATAGATACAATTATTTCAATAAATTTTACTGAGTAAGTTTAAGTACTAAGACAAAATTAATATTCTATCATTCATATTCGTTTCAGTCTCCTTTTGCCTTGATACACTCGCGGAGACGGCGCGGGAAGGCATCCACGGCGCGCCGCAAGTAGTTCGTTTCGAGACAACTCGTTCACGTGTCAGAGCAACATTTAATGATGCGATAGTCTTGTGAAGTTTAGCACAGGCTCTTGATTCCAACACTCCCCATACTGAGTATTCAAATGAATTCAAATCTGGAATATTCGGCCAGTCTTGAAAAGAAATGAAATTGCGAAGATTTGCTTGGCACCACTGTTGCGTTACGCGAGCCTTAAGGGCTAGTACTGAATCTAGTTAGGATTGTTTCCAAAATGAGAATTTATCCATGGAAGGACCTCTTTTATCAGAATATCGTTGAGATAATTGTTCTTATTAATCCTGACACCAACATCAATAAAGACCAAAGGGGATTTCACATTGCTTGTGGTGCAGATACAAAGCATCACGTTGTCTGGATGAGCATTTCTGACCGCTATTGCACGACTTGAATTAGCAGTTTTACGGTCTTTGACTAATATGACAAAGCTGTATCTGATGGTTAACAGCTTGTTAAATGATGAACAGTTTTTCGTCTCAGAAGACACAGAGCTGGTGAACATTTCTTACAGCGCATTTCAGAAGTTCTTTGCATCTCTGCACTCTTTTCTTTTTATTGGCTTCTGTCAATCCTGGAGACTTCTAAATTTTATAGCTCTTGTTGTTCAGCTTCTCATGGACGAGCAAATATACACAAAACAATAATCCCACACCATTTAAAAAATGCACAAAAACATCAAGAAAACTATTACAAATACATTTTCCACACCCTGAATATAAGAAGATGTGATTTTAGCTTAATAAAAGGAAGACGAAACTTCTATCGTGCAAAATGCGGACGTCATGGTAAAAATAAATAAAAGATTGGATTATTTCTTAATGCATTTTATAAAATATTTATAATTTATATTTTTATATTACTTATTTACTGTAGATATTTTTCTCAAACAGATTGTTATTACTATATTTTCTTCAACTTTTTGTACGCTCTTTTTTTTCTGGGAATTATGTTTTGTACAAATATATATAAGCTATACACAAACATTTTAAGTATCTATTTATTTTTTTTCTATTGCAATACATATCTAACATTTAAAAAGAATGCAATATTTTTAATATTATTGAAAAACATAAAATATTATATTATTCAATAGATTTTAATATTGATAAAGAGATAAGTTTTGAAATATTTTATTATTAATAATAATAAAAAGAAAAACAATCTAGAAATCCTAATGATCTTAATGTTCTTTGTTTCTTTTTTAAAATCTCAGACATTGTCTGGCAACCAAAAAAAATAAAATCTACTCTTTTTTTCAATTCTTCTTTTCTTAAGAATTTGAAACATCTTGTTTTTACACTGGAGTTGTTTCAAACATTAAAAGAGTAACAAAGCATGAAAAACATTATATTCAAGCATTACATGTTTTATGCGGATGGTTTGTTTGGAACTTTTTTGGAACATATTTTTTCAAAATTTTTATATTTTACTTTTTGTTTTTGAATAAAAATAATTTTGAGAAGTTCTGTCTTTGAGATGTTTCTTTCTTTTTTTTTCATGTATCATAATAATGCTATAAAAGGTTTTGATTGCAGAAAAATATTATTTTATGATTTTTTTTTGTGTGTGTGTATGCATCACTTTAAATTATGATAATTTAATTTTTATTAGCGAAAGATTTTTTACTTTTTGTTGATGTTTTATTTACGTCTGGGATTTCTTTTTTATTACAGAGATGAGAATATTTAATGAATTACATCAATAATGCTAACTGATAATTTCTTATTGTTATTTGAAATTGAGTAAAAATGTAATCAAGCCGGGACATGAACCTTTCGGCTTTAGCTGCAAATACTCTACCAACTAAGCTTTGCTGCATAAGTCCGCCAGACAAAATTCCCTCAGAAAGCGTTTAGATTCGTCTCAAATATACGTTATGGAAGATTTCTCTTTATTTCGGATTCTTTTATGTGGAGATTCCTTGTCCCACAACAAGAGATAATGGTCCTTGAAGGAGGATGATCCTGTCATGTTTATCGCCACCACTAGGGAAAATTTATTTTGTTAAACCTATGAACCTTGATTACAAATGTTTTAACAGCAACCGGAAATGTCATAGCAGATCACAGAGAATTTGGAAAAGAAAGCACAGAGAAGTATTCTATTACACTAGATTAATTTTCACACAATTATTCTAATTGGTAAACAAATCATATTAGATGTAAATTTCCAACTGGGCGAAAAATGTCCGGACCAGGATTGATGACCAGGATGAAGTATTCTATTACTCATACCGCAGTAGACTATATGAATGGAAACTGAGGCATTAGCGTCTACTCTACGATAAATAGATTAATAGATAGTCTCAATAGATTAAACCCCAGATAATAGATTTCCATATTAAATGATATATACATACTTATATTCAATTAATTTCACTCAAGATTAATTAAGAAATATTGATTTTTTTTTATCAAAAAGATTGCTTCCAACAGATTGCTAATAAAGATTTATTCATTTATTATATTTTGATTTCACTTGATTGATTGTTAAAGATTGATTTCTTTATAAATTAAATAAGCCTGCATTTTCACTCAGTTGATAAAAAAATAACTTGTTTGCATTTTATACGTACATCATAAATATATATACGTCATGTGATTTGTTTTGCAATCAGTTCACACACCGTTACTTCGTTGGAGGAAATCTCAACTTATATGATTTCTTTTTTCTAATATTTTTTCTAATATCTTGCTATAAAAAATTAGAAGCTTTTGATGAAAACATTTTTTCTTTCATCCCTCATATGAAAATGGCATGTTTGCGTAGAATCGCCCAGTCTCATTTTCTCTGTTTTTGGAAGCGGTTAAAATATATAGGATAGCTAAAAACATATTCAGAAATTTCAAGACACCTTAAAACATATTCAGAAATTATAAGAAACCAAATAACATATTCAGAAATTATAAAACAACTAAAAACATATTCAGATATTCAAAATTGCTTATAGCAGGTAGATATAAAAGCTTTTATTCATATTTATTGAAATTGTTTTTTAAAATAGATTTTGCGTTAAATATATTTTATTATGTATAGAGAATGTATGTATTATTGAAAGTTTTGTATATTTAGTATGATTTCATTCTATCTAACTGCACCGTACGAAATATATAAACAAAAAATGAAACAGTCAACTTTTTTAAGTTTTGACATGATAAAAAGATCAAAATTAGATCTTTGGAAAGTACAAAGAACAAGGTAAAAATGAAAAATTCAGTTTTATACAATTTTTATTATATTCCTAAGAAAATAATTATTTTTATATATTTACTTTCGTTTTACGCATAGGTTATGGGAAGAAGACATAGTGGGCACTTGTGAGAAAAACGCATCCTGTAACAATGGTGTGAAAGATCAGCGTTGCAACAATATCCAGACTCGAGACATTTATTGGATTCTATAAACATCGTTCACTTTAGGGCTATAAGAGTGCTTTTAGAGTGAAATATTCATTTAGTAAGATTTCGTGTATATAACATATCATTCTTATTATTTATAAAAATAAAGTTCTGTGCCTCTTTTTATGAAATCATTGTTAGGTAATGAAAATCAAAATTAAAATTGATTGTTTTTCTTTTCTTTTTTTTTACCTCTTAAGATTTTGGAATAGACTTACTTCAAATTTCATGATAATTCTGAGATGTACAGTACACCTTGGTTATACAAAGTAGTTGCCCAGGTCCAAATTCATGCTCCACTGGTGCAAATTAATTTATGAAACTACGTTTTTTTTTGCAAGACGTTCTATAATATTCATTAAAAATGAATGAAATTTCATGGGATATACATAGTATGTATAACAAATGAGTTACAAAAATAAAAATTCATACATAATATTAAAAAAAAAAAGTCAAAAATTAGATATTCGTAATATGCAAACATGGAAATTGATTTATGGAATATCACATTTCATTGGCTATTCCGAAGTAATATGACGAAAATTTGTATAAAACAAGGCAGCGTAACATGCACAGTAGACATAAAATGCGTTATATTTTGGATACAATAAGTTTCAGTTATACTTTTCACGATGGGTAAACGTAAGCAGTTGTCGGAGGAAAAAAGAGCTAAAATCAATGCTTATATAGGATGTGGAAAGTCTGTTCCGGAAATTAGTAAAATTAATTAAAAGATCAATTGGTGTGATATAAACCTATTGAAAAGATTTAGCAAATTATGGCAAAGATTTTAACAAAAATGTAATTCACGTTTAAGTAAGAGAGAGAAAAGGGGGATTCTTCAACTTTCATCGAAAGCTGACCACACTTCAAAGAAGTTTTGTGCAGATCTATCTCTTCCTCTTACTTCTAAAAGAGCGAGGAAAATTTCACATTCTTCACAAAGCTTGAGATGGTCAAAAATTATTTCTGCATCACAAGCAGATGCATTTGCAGTATTGCGAGAAGTACATAACAATCGGTGACAATTGGAATAAAGACATTTTAACCGACGAAAAAAGATTTAATTTGGATGGCCCAGATGGTTTGACGTATTATTGGAGAGAACTCCGAAAAGAATCAAAATCTACATTCAGCAGAAATTTTGATGGCGGAAAATTGGTTATTTGAGCAGCGATCGCTTATGATGGCAAAAATGAAATTGTATTTTTAAACGGTCGCCAGACTTCTTTTGATTGCAGTTTTATTTTAGAAAATTCACTTCTTCCATTTACATGGTAATATTACGGTTTAGATTACATCTTCACGCAAGACAATGGAAGTATTCACATTTCAAATGCAATGAAAGGTTGGTTTGACGAACAGAATATTGTTCTTTTAGATCATCTACCTATTAGTCCTGATCTGAACACCATCAAAATCGTTTAGTGATACTTCATAAATCAATTTCTATGTTTTTATGTTACTAAAATCTAATTTTTCATCTTATGTTTTAGTTTATTTATATGTATGAAATTTTATTTTTTTAAATTACATCTTCCAAAAGTTAAGGTACAGGCCTGAATGCTTTCGATTGTACACGGTTTGTCGAACATCTACCGACATTATTGGCGAATTGTTCTTGAACTTCTAGGCTGTAAAGGACATGTTTGATTTTCTATATTTCTCGGTGAAGATTTATCGGGTGTTACAATTAGAGGGCTAATAATAAATTTAATAATAAAATAATATTTGCGATCACCTATGTAACAAAAAAGGCTGGAAATGGTTTGCCACTGTGGTAAATGACTATTTGGGTCCTGTTCAACGTTTGTATGCATTTGTGTAAGCATAGCACTCATATTCGTGAAGATGTTAACGTTTTTGTAAAAAATGCAAAAGTTTTTTGTTTATAGCATATAGAGTTTTCAACCAAATTTAACACAACTTTCCAAAAATCTGACAAAAGAACAGTAGCAATAGTATACTGCAATTAAACCATGAATATATTGAATATTTGATGAGATATGGGCACTTGTCTGAAATAATTTTTAACTGCGCATGCGTGTAAGATTTCAAAATTTTTATTTCATAATTTGGTAGCCAGCTATTTTGAGTAAATTCTGTAAAAGGTCCAGTCAAATATTGTGAAAACTCAGAAAGATATAGTGAGTTGATTGAAAAGTTGTGGAAAAGCCCTTATAATAAAGTTATTTTTAGAAAGCAACTCACTATATCGTCCCTATCTTTGTGAAATTTCTCGATATTTGACTGGACATTTCAGATAAGTTGCCCTAAATAGCTGACTACCATATTACGATATAAAAGTTTTGAAATCTTCCGCGCACGTGCAGTTAAAAATTATTTCATACAAGTGCTCATATCTCATCAAATATTCTATATATTCATGTTTTAATTGAAGTGTACTCTTGCTACTGTTCTTTGTCAGGTTTTTCGAAAGTTGTGTTAAATTTGGTTGAAAACTCTGTATGCTATAAAAAAAAACAAAAACAAAAAACTTTTGCATTTTTCACAAAAACGTTAACATCTTTACGAATATGAGTGATATGCTTACACAAATGCACACAAACGTTGAACAGGACCCAAATAGTCATTTAACGCAGTGACAAACCATTAAAAGCATCTTCTGTTGCATACCTGATCGCAAATATTATTTTATTATTAAATTTATTATTAGCCCCCTAATTGTCGGCCCGACTAAATCTTCATCGATAAATATGAAATCAAACATGTTCTTTGCATCCCAGATGTTCAAGAACAATTCGTCAATAATGTTGGTAGATATTCGACAAACCGTGTGCAATCGAAAGCATCCAGTCCCTGTACCTTAACTTTTGGAGGCCAGTGTATTTATTGTACATAGCATATTTAGCGTATGAAATTTCATTCGTTTTTAATGAATATTATAGAAGTTCTTGTTAAAAAACCGTGGTTTCATAAATCAGTTTCTACCAGTGTAGTACCAGCAACAAAAATAGTCTAGTTATTGCTATGTATTGCTTTGTCTGCTAGATTTTCATACTATTATATGCTTTATAATGTTGGCCAGCATCAAATAGGGGAGACTAGGGAGGCTTGACCATACGGGAGGCTTGACCCACCCATCAGTTTTCATATTTAAAATAATTTCAGAGTTTTACCAATAAGTGTCATCCAAAGCTATTGGAATGCTCAGTCTTTGTTTCATACAGCTAATCGAAATAGGTGTGGAAGAATCAAATGGGGAGCGTTTTCAACCTAAAAAGTGCGTTTTTTAGAAATAATTTGTAAGCTTTTTTAGATAAAATATATCATACAAATTTAAGTAAATAGGTTTAAAGTAATGCAGAAATAACGAGCTTTCATTCCAGGCATAAAGATTGTACCGTAAGTTAGGCTTAACATAACAATATGCTATTATTTAGAAAAGTGGTATGTGGGGAGGTTTGACCCAGTCAATGTGAGGGTGGGTTGACCAGATGCTCAAGGCTCCCTTAATTAAGTGGTTTTGGTAATCTGTTTATTATACACTGTGCATAATGAAAAGGGTTATATATAAAAAAGAATATATATTTATCCTGTAAAGCTACTGTAAAATGGGGTGATGGAAAAGAAAGTATTTGAAACTGCTTAAAGAAATATGTAAAAAATTCCTGTAGTATCCACTGCAAGAAAATACTTAATGAAATATAAATTGGGAAGTTGATAGGAACTTTTATCCATCTAAATATTACTTAAAATAGGTAAATAGAAACAGTGGAAAAGAATAGAAAGTATGAAAACAGCAGTCTTAACCATTTAAGGGACAGTGGCATGTTTATGAAACCACTTAATTTTAATTCCCAAACGCCAGAATGACACCAGAATTTTACTAAGATATTTTCCATTTAATATGTATGTGAAATATAGCCTTTTTCTTATTTCCAAATAAATTTGTTCGTAAATTCCGGTGCCAGTCATTTATTTCAACATTTTAGTACTGAAAGTACTTTGCTCCCGAAAGGCCTAAACGATGTTAATAATAAGTTAAGTGCCCAATGCGGCTGCAAAAGAAAATAGCATTGATCGAAAAACTTCAGGCAGGCATGTAGACAAATTTCACCAGAATGAATAAAGTTAGATGAAGCCAAACTATGTGACAACTATGTTGTTAGGTCGAGTGTCACAAAAAGTAGGACAAGGAGACAAAAAAAAGGTGTTTCCTAAAGGAAAGTGTTTCCTAAATCCAGACATATCCATACATGAAACCCTATGAAAACGGAACCTGTCTCTACCGGAATATTGTTTTAAATGTTAAAATTTCATTTTCCCTGCTGTAGAATTATGTATGCTCAGACAAAATCATGTTTAAAACAAATGTTTTCTCCTATGACTTGCGATTGCGTCAAAACAGTTTTTTTAAGCGTCATGTTTTCAAAAATATTTTTTTTATAATTAAAGCATGTAGCATAAAATTATTCTTTTTTTTTTAACTGATTTTATTCTCTTCTCAAATATTTCAGTATAATACAAAGTGGGTCAAGCCTCCCATATAGTGGGTCAACCCTCCCGTATGTGGGGAGCCTTGACACATTATTTTGCCATGAATAAAATCATTCATTTTTCAAATTTCTTATATATTACACTTATGTAGCAAATTTATTTTGATAACTGATTGTATAACGAATAAAATGATATATAAAACTTTATTCTACGTTCAATATTTAAAAAATAAAAAATCATTTTGTAAAAAGTGGGTCAACCCTCCCTAGTCTCCCCTACTATATAGCTAGCTTACACAGCAATAGCATGACAAGCTATGTACAAGCATTTTATGTTTATTTGCTGTGTAAGCTTCTTCCAAATCATAGAGAGGTAGGTACCTTAAAGTGCTATTATATGCTTGCATACGCTTATCAGCATAATATACTCTGCAGTCAGCTTAGAGAGAAATGGCATGACAAGCTATGTACAAGCATTTTATGCTTATTTGCTATTTAAGCTTCTTCCAAAGCATGGAGAGGTAGGTACCTTAACGTACTATAATATGCTTTGTATACTTGGCAGCATAATATGCTATGCTGCGAGCTTATTGAGAAATAGCAGGACAAGCTATGTGCAGCATTTTATGCTTATTTGTTATTTAAACTTCTTTCAAAGCATGGAGAGGTAGGTATCTTAAGGTGCTATAATGTGCTTTTTCATGCTTGCCCGCATAATATGCTATACAGCCAGCTCAGGGAGAAATAGCATGACAAGCTATGTACAAGCATTTTATGTGCTTAATTGCTATTTCAGATTCTGCCAAAGCATGGAGAGGTAGGTACCTTTACATCCTATAATATATGCTTTTTTATGCTTGCCAGCATAATATGCTATGCAACCAGCTTAGGTAGAAAACAGCATGACGTATTATGTGCAGTAAAATGTGCTAATTTGCTACACAACTCTCTTCCAGTAATGGTGAGGTAGGTTCCTCAATGAACCATTGTATGCTTGTTAATGCTTGGCAGCATCAAATGTTTATTTTTTTATTTACTCGAAAAGTATAAATTTGACTATGTTTATGAAAATAGAAGAAAAGAAAATTTAAATTATAAATAAAATTTTCAAATCCGGTGAGAGACAATAACTCTCTTCCGCATCCGTCCCCCCTAACAGAAAATTTTTACTTTCTTTTTTTTATTTTAAGCTAAGAGAAAATATTAAATTTCAATTTGTTTTCCAAATTCGGAGAAAAAAAATTAGTTAAATTTCAAATTCGAGGGACGCTTAATTGGCCACCTAAGCCCTCTTCTCTTAACGGAATATTCAGGAGTTTGCGTTATGGAGGTTTCACTGTACATTGGAATTTTGCGAGATGTAAAATATAACTTCTGTTATTTTTAATTAACTTCTATGGGGGTATGTTAAATTCTGTGAGGGATTTAACTTCTATGAGAATCTTCTAGGGAACCTCCTTTCCCCCCACATAGCCACCTACAAAGGATTTTTTTCTCCAGTTTCTTAGAATTTAAATATTCTAAGTTATTCGAAAAAAAAAAAACGTAGTTGTCTTTAAAAAACAGAGAAAAAGAAAATTTTATTCATTAAAATTTAAAATCCGCAGGGAGGGGTTGACTTCTGCTGAATTTAATGCTGTCTGAAACCGCACAAATTGAGATTACTTTCTTAACACCTAAATACAAAATAGAACTAAAAATTCATTTCCATAGCGAATATAGAAGAATACCCCCCCCCCCCACCACCACCACCACCACCACACACACACCAAAGGAAAATTTTAAACTGATCTCCTTCTTACTGTTAAATTATTTTAAGTTACCTGTAAATTATAAATTTTCTATATCTTTAAAAATGGGAGAAAAATAATATTTTGCTTATTAAATTTTAAAAGCTGGGAGGGGAGGGTTGTGTTACCGGCACCTGAATTAAACACTGACCATTGATCAAGTTTGAGTTAATTTTTTAACACATAAATTAAAAAAAAATAAACAAATAATTTCCATAGTAGACTTAAAGGGGAAAAATCCTCTCCCCCCCCCCTCCCCCCGAATTGGAATAATATTCATACCTGCACTTTATCTTAGTATTTAATTATTTTAAGTTTCTCAAAAAAATGAAATTTGCTGTGTTTATTAAAATCAGATAAAAAATATTAGTTTGTTAAATTTAAAAATCCAGGGGTGGTAGATTTTCTTTTCGAACTACTACAACGTAAATTCAACACTCCCTTTGTCCACCCGTTTTAGATAAAATTTTAACACATAAATCTAAAACAGAACTGAAAATTATTTTCTATAAAGAATTTATTAGGAAAAGCGCCCCACACCTGTTTAGATAAAATTTTAACACATAAATCTAAAAAAAAAAAAAAAAAAAAAAAAAAAAACACTGAAAATTAATTTCCATGAAGGTTTTTTGGGAAAAAGCACCCCGACCCACTACCCCATCGTAAAATTCTTAGCTGTTCATTTTCTTAGTGTTTAATTATTTTAATTATATATTTAAAAAAAAATCCGTGCTTTTCAAAAAGAGAATTTAGTTATTTAAATTTCAAAATTCAAGGAGCACGGCTTCATTTAAGAAATACGTTCATAATAATCGAATTGAAAATATGTAAAATTGACTTCCCCTCCAATAAGGACTAAACTTTTAAACTCTTAACCCTCACCTGAAATTGATAAATTCTATCCTAAATACATTTCAAAATCTTTTATATTTCTTGCAACAAATAATTCTTACCATATTCAAACAATTATTAAGCAAAGAAAATTCCCCTAATGAATTATATTAATCAAGCCATATTCTAATTATCCATTAAACATAGAAAGAGCCTAATAATAAATTAAACTTATTAATTGAAACTTGGGAGGCAAATACCAGCATGGATATCGACCTGGGTGGGAACTGACCATCTCTCGGGAAATTGAAATTTTCGGATAATCGAGAATGCTTCAATTTTAAGGAGAAATATATGCAATCTTTCTTATTATGGTAGCATGTGCTTAATAAAAATAAAGCAATAGCAAAATAGACACAAAAATAAATAACATGAATTTTAATTTTGAAATTAAGTGGCCTTTGCATATATCACAAGGGTCTGAAAAAATGTTTTGTTTGTCTCAGTTTCGATTGCTTTTCGTTTGAATCTCTACCACGGAGTTTTCTAATATTATTAGTTAATCAGTATCACAGTGTTTCTTCTGCCCCAGCCATGTCAAACCTTTTTCAAAACATTCAGAAGCTCCAGCATTGATAATTTGTTCTTTTTTCCGTTCCACTCCGCTGCTTACGGGAGCTTAAGTTAAATTCAAAGGAACTCTAAGAAAGAGGATCGAAAATATTTATATGTACTCGTAGTTAGGAAAGGACCGCTTGCTAACAAGGAATAGGGTAGTTTAAAAAAATGATGATTTCAAAACGGATTTTGCACACAAGGAATGCGTTAGTTTAAAGAAAAAAACCTTTAAAAATAAATTTCGGATAACCGAGAGTTTCGGTTAAAAAAGTTCCAGGTAATAGAGGTTCTACTGTAAACTTACAGCAGAAACGATTTTAGGTACAGTCATTTTCCCCGTAAATCACAGAAAATTTCTATTTTTCTTGAATTCACGGGGGAAAATTTACGTTAAAATACGAAATTAGTACTGGCGTCTCAACAGTTGCCGGTACAATTTTCGTTTTTTTGTTGTTGTTGTTGTTGTTTCTTTACAGTGCACGGATAATACTTTAAAGAAATTCAAAAGCCACTCTAGTAGGTTAATCTTCCTAAATTTGTGAAAATCAAAACACATAATTTTATTGCTTTAAAGCGATTTCTTTAAAACTATTCTTGCATAAAACTTAAACAAACGATAGGCAGAACAATTTGTAAATTTCCGTCACAGCTTACAACTATAGCTAAAAAATATTCGTATTCTAAAGTTCTGAAAAGATAGGTATACATTTCAAACACACGTTTCCGTAACCATTTCTCCGAAGTTTTTTTTGTTTTGTTTTGTTTTACCAAATATGTGAAAATGAATATGGATGTAAAAGTTAATACATAAGATCTCAGTATGGTTGTTCAAAAGACAAGAAAGACTTTAAAGAAATTCAAAATACACTCTAGTAGGTTAATCTTCCTAAATTTGTGAAAACCAAAACACATAATTTTATTGCTTTAAAGCGATTTCTTTTAAACTATTCTTGCATAAAACTTAAACAAACGATAGGCAGAACAATTTGAAAATTTCTGTCACAGCTTACAACTATAGCTAAAAAATATTCGTATTATAATGTTCTGAAAAGATAGGAATACATTTTAAACACACGTTTCCATAACCATTTCTCCGAAGTTTTTTTTTTTTTTTTTTTTTTTTTTCCCAAATATGTGAAAATGAATATGGATGTAACAGTTAATACATAAGATCTCAGTATGGTTGTTCAAAAGACAAGAAAGACTTTAAAGAAATTCAAAAGACACTCTAGTAGGTTAATCTTCCTAAATTTGTGAAAATCGAAACACATAATTTTATTGCTTTAAACCGATTTTTTTAAAACTATTCTTGCATAAAACTTAAACAAACGATAGGCAGAACAATTTGAAAATTTCCGTCACAGCTTAAAAAATATTCGTATTCTAATGTTCTGAAAAGATAGGTATGCATTTCAAACACACGTTTCCATAACCATTTCTCCGAAGTTTTTTTTTACCAAATATGTTAAAATGAATATGGATGCAACAGTTAATACATAAGATCTCAGTATGGTTGTAACAATTTATGAATAGCATTTCAGTATTAATGCAATAATAAACGTATTTTTCTTTTCATTTTCAGGAATATGGTATGTATTAAATGTGACCAACCCCTCTATGTATGTACAGTCGTGGGAAAAAAAAAGTAAACATCTCTGACTAACTTAATTAATTAAATTTAAAACACTATAGTAGAAGAAAATTACTGGTACCTCACGATTGGTAATAAAGTCTACTTTTAAATGATGTATATTAAATTTGCTTAGGAGGGCATCTACATATTAAAACGAACAATGACTTTTTTTTTTTTTTTAATAGCAGCACGCAATTCTGGCAGCATAAATGAACTCTACACCTTCAGTTAGCCTGAAAACAAATTTTAATGCAATTTGTACGATAAATTTCCGAGAAATTGATTATTTTAACGAGCGTATTTTAGGGGCTGTATCCAAATTGAAATTCGGTACACGAATTTTGAAAGAGAGAGCACCATTTTTGATCAAGGCATCTTTAGCGCCACTTAAGCAGTCATTGAAGACTGCTAGGTAACAGGATAGCGTAAAAAAATTCAAAGTATCTAGTCACTTCTATTATAGACAAGACAGCCCATTAAACTACCATTTTGCGGCTTTTTAAGCATAATTCGAAAACTACTTGGAAGAAAAAAGTGAAATTATGGATTTCCATAAAACAGGACTTAATACATCTAAATCCATCAAAAAAATTTTAGGTGGCAATTGACAATTTTTAGAATATTAATTTCATAATTCATATCATAAAATTATTAAAAAAATGCAAATTTAACGTATTTATGCTTGGGTATTTTAGAATTATTACTACACAAAAAATTATCACATTAGGAGTATAATTTCAGGAGATATTAATGAAAATATGAAAATGTAATTTAACATTAGAAGCACTAAATTTTGAATATTTTTAATTCAAACACTTATCATTCAAATAACTTGAAATTTGGTGTCTAGGCATAGTTTGATCCGAAGATTTGAAGTATCTTGTTAAAATTGGGCATTACCATTTAAAAAAAATGAAGTTTGGGTTCGTTTTAATATGTAGATGTCTCCCTAAGCAAATTTTATATACATAATTTAAAAGCAGTCTTTATTTCCGATCATTCGGTACCAGAATCTTTCTTCTACGATAATTTGTTGAGGAGTTAGTAGGGGATATTTATCCCCCCCCCCCCCACGACTGTACGTGTGTATACATAAGGCATCACATATCCAAAGATGTTACGCTTTTTAATATATTAGCATTGGATACACAATTTATGGCATATAGTAATACGGAATCCAAATTGAATGATAAAACTATTATTTTTATTAATAATTTAAATTATTGTTTCATCTCAATTATTTCTAAATTATTCATATATAAAACATGTAACCCAAAATATTAAATTTTAAATAGATATTCAAATAGATAAATTGAATGAAGATTAATTGTTATTTTAAAAGTAATATATATTTCAAGCTTGCTAAATTTCACTTTGACGTTTAGAAATACAAATAAATTTTATAAATGAATAAAATATTGATTTCAGACAGTAAAGACAGATCTTATCTGATAGTCCTCTATAATGAAATGATTTGCTCAAATCGATAAATATCCCATAACTTTATTGGGATGCATGAATCATTCTTTAACTACCATGAGATAAGACTTCTGAGAAATATTCAAAGACAACCTCATATTTTAATATATATATTTCGAAAAATATGCATTTATATATTACGCAATAATATTTCAGGTCAAATGAAAAGCAATAAGAAACGATGTAGTGAATAATAATTTGAAAGTTAAGAATTTCGATAAAAAATTTTTGAATTATCATTATGTACACATTATTTTAACATAAAACAAAAAAATAATTTTAGCTCTCATATAGCAGTTTATGGTATGTAATAAATTAATTATTCTACTTTATTTAATGGTTTGAATTGACTTGCAGCACAATTTTCGTCTTCGCATCGGCTATAACTCGAACACATAGGACTTTTCTGTGCCCTTATCATGTAGATTGTTTGTGGTAAGGCCTTTTATACAATCTGGATGGCCCCGACCCCATCGACTACGAAAAAATCGAGGCAATTATTAAGAAATATGCGTCTGTTTTGTTTTTTTTTTACATTCTGACAGACATCATTATACATATATATATATAAAATCTCTAAATAATTCTGCGATACATTTTTTAGTTATCACACAGAATATCACTTATATTCCTTTAACACTAAAAAGAAAAAGAATTTTACTCAAATGTTACAAAAATATATGTCACCAGAATATTTATTCAAAACTGTTTAACTTGTTTATCTAACATTTTTCGGCTTATTTATCTTTTAAGCATATTTTATAAAGTAATTTCTGGTTTGAACCGAAATATAGTCATTTGGTAGGGGTCAAATGACCCCTCATGATCCTTTTAGTGTTAAAAAACACGGAGATGCAGTTTAGCTCGTCTGTATGAGATTAGCAATGGCTGATTTTAGAAAAATTCCTGCTACGTATATTTTGACACACATCAATAGGCAAAATTACATTGACAACGTACCAAGTTGTGAAGTATTACTTTCTTTATCTGTTTTAAGCTTTTTCCGGCCAATTTGGAGAGGGAATTTTCGAAGAATTCTTTAAAAGATTTTACTATTTGTAAAACCTAATAATGGCACAAAATCTCTCACTTTTAGTTCTAATATAATATCATGTAGGGGTAACCGCCGGTGAAAAGTTTCAGTTAATGCACTGATAAATGAATGATACGGGATAAAAGTTCGGATGAATCTGTAGATGAAAGCTATTTTGGTCTTGACCGGTATAGGTGAAAGCTATCTGGGATTAGCCCGGTCCAGATCGTATCTATCTTGTGCTAGCCGGACAGTTATGAAAGCTAAATTTTCCGCTGAAAGTTTGCAGAATGACATTGAAAATACCCATTACTATGGCACGTGATAATTTAATATACCGAAAATCTTTGAAGTGGATTAAAATATTTTATAAGTTAAAGATATTTTTTCATCAATAAAATTTATAATATATTATTTCCCTCTCAGTAAAGTGAGGTTAATGTGCTAAAATATAATTGTATTATATTAAAGACATATAGTTTTAATCAAACCTTGAATATGATTGAAACACATATGGCTAGAGAGAAAAATGCATGAAATTTAAAAGTTACAAACATTCTGATGGCCACTTGTTACTACATCGAGGTGAGTTTAAATTGTTAAAGAAATCACTTTTTTGTTCATCATATTTTTAAAAAAAATTCTAAAACCGGTGAATTGAAAAAACGAATATACACCTCGAAAATATTCGAATAAAAATCGAACGCTTTGACATTGAAAGCGCCTACTATCTGTCACGCTGTTATTGAATTTAATTTTGGATGCCTTTTCCTAAAAAAATGTGGTTTTACGATGCACTGCACTCTAAAGAAAACCTTTTAGCAGGCCATACTTTCTTTTACACATATATACAATTTCAATTAATACAAAATTTTTTTGTCAATAAAATGAATGAAACTTAATTTGTTGCTAATATAATGTGTTTTAGATGATATAAATTTAAGTTTTTTAATTATATTTTATATTTTTGAAACTATTACTTTTGTTGTAACCTTTTTAATAGGTTATATACGTAATGCGAGACAATGGATATAAAAAATCCTTATTATAACAGTAAAATTCATTAAACAGAAAATTTTTATTTTACTGTACTCTTTTCAATAATTAAATAATATTTTCAGCATGCAGCAAATAACATTTTACTTTATTCCTTTTATCAATAGAAAAACAATTTAACCAGTAAATTAGAAAAAAACTGCTACAATATCAAACATTTTAAAATTAATAATATAAAAATAGGTGCTTTTCTCTAGCTTTTTGTAATTACCAATCTATTATAACACATCTTTTGTCTTTATGCAGATTCAGAAAGTTCTTGCTCTTCTTTAATTTTAGATATCACAATAGATATATTTTTCCTTTTCTCTTTTTAAAAGGCAAATCACTTGGTATTAAATATCACGTTTTCTGTATCATATGCTATTGAAGAACTCAAAATGAACATTATTATGAATCCATAAGAAAAGTACAAGGAAGAACGCGTATCCTTTTGCTTGTAATACGTTTAAATTTAATATTTACCCTATAAATATGCTAGTCAGATCAATTCTATTATGCATATTAAGATTAACTATTTCTTATAAATATCTGAAAATTATTGGAATCGAACAAAGTAAATTGGATAAACATATTCAGATAATTAAATAAACATATTAAGATATCGTCAATCTCGATATGAGCAAACAACGCCTAATTATTTCATAAGAATTTGAATGTTTCATTAATAAGAAGACAATGCAATGGTTTTTTACTTTTGTTCCTTTAAATATTAGACAGTTTTATTATAATCTGAAGTATTATTTTATTTTATCTTAAAATATTGTACAATTTAACATACACAGTGCATTTCTAATCTTAAGTATATAATAAATTTTCTTAATAATAATAATTCTAAAAATATAAGCAATACTTAACAATTTCTTTTCTTTAACATGTATGTTTCTTTTCTACTGAGTTAAAAAAAAATAATAACTGGATAATACCATCAAGATTTGACGATAAACAACTTGAACGTTTCATTAGAAAAATATTTTTGAATTTTTAATTAGTTGCTTTTAAATTAATTAAGTATTGAAATTTTGATAAATTGGTATATTGCTATAAATGATTCTATAGATTTAAGGCGATTTATGGTGCTGTAAGTATAGCCTACTTAGATAACCTAAATATTAATAAATTGAAAGATCTCTAAACCTACTCAATGAATCGAAATAATATTATGTTTGTAATTTATAACCAGTTATACTTGCTTTTTATCAGAAGTTTAACTAAAAATGCTGGGTGAACCATTTATTTTTACTTACTACAATCTCAATATTTTGAAAAAACAAAGAAAATATTTTGTATTTTGTATTTTTCTTCTTTTAACTACACAACCGTTAAAAGTTTGCTTTAACTCAATTTTTATCAGTTTCATTCTAAAACATTAAACTTAGGACTTGAGGATAACAGTTAATGATTTGTAATATATAATTTATATTTACTTCAATTTTATTTTATAATTTAGAAGATCTTATACATGGTGGGGCAAATAAATGTGGCCTGGAGAACAGAGTTCCAGGCTATACAGAAACGCAGCAAAGGAAAGGAAATACTAGTTCACTACTTGCCTATAGCAGATGTTGAAAATGAGCACCATTCATCTCTTTGCACTTTTGGGCCCTGGTCAGCAAATTGCGGAAGGCAGATCGAAGCTGGATTTATGGAATTGCTGAAATCTCATCAGAAATGCTCTGCTGCAGCTCTTAAAGACTATGAAGTTTATTGCGATACACCTTAGACTTGAGGGTTCCTCACAAAAATTAATCGCACACTGATAGAAAGGTGACCTGGGTGCACAGCTAGGCCGAGACTAGACTGACTTCTGTTAATAACTCTGTCAGGAGTGAAGGTTGAATAAATTTTATCCATGGTTCGACGAGCTGTAAGGGCAATTTCTCCATCTGTCGGAAGTAACTGTCCGTGCCCAAATCTGTCACGTGATATGTGTACACGCGGTGTGCGCGTTAATCATTCACGTCCAATCGTATCCACTCGTCTGGGCCACTTTTATTTGCCCCACCTTGTATTTTCGAAGACCTTATTTGAATTATACTTATTCCGTATTTACTTTTAAAAATTACCGGTTAAGAGAAAACCGGTTAAAGCAGAGAAGTTAAAAAAAATTAAATAAGTATCTGCGTAATTTAATTAATTAAACCAGTATGATGTGTTTAGTTTTTCATTTTGTGTAGTTTTAAATAAGTACTTATTTTCTATATTTTGTGAAATGAATACCAGTTATAATTAACTCAATTGAAAGAAAAATTATCACTGATAACAAATAATGAAAAATAGTTAACTCAAATTAAATTGTAGAAAATTGAGTCACACATCTTTATAAGAAGTTGAAATTGTTCTACATTATGTATATTTAAATTAATCAACCATAAATAAATGAGTGACCTTCTTCTTATGAAGGCAAGATGACCGACATTTTGAAGCACAATCTCTCCATCTCTTTAACACCATAACGCTCACCCGCAAAAAAAGTGACACATCTCGCAAAAATTCATTTTGCGTTTTATTCCACTAAAAGGTTTGTCATAGGTGTGTCTTGCTACACAAACAGTTTCATAAGTGTAGTTACACGGAAAATCCCGCTATTACGCTATATATCCGTTTGTGACCAATGAAGAGGGGTGGATTATGTGGGGAGGTAAAATTATCCAACCCTCCAAACCACATTCTACGTTTTCATTCTTAAGTGTTCTACGCTTTTATGCACATTTTTACTCTTCCATGCAAAGCTGAGTGATATAATTTCATCTAACAGTAAAATCATGTACAGTCGTGGGAAAAAAAAAGTAAACAGCCCATACTAACTCCTCAACACATTATCGTAGACGAAAGTTACTGGTACCGAACGATTGAAAATAAAGTCTACTTTTAAATGACGTACATAAAATTTGCTTAGGGGGCCGTCTACATATTAAAGTGAATCCAAACTTCATTTTTTTTTCAATAGCAACTTCAATTTCAATACTCAATTTTAATGAGATATTTGAAATCTTTGGTTCAAACTATGCCTAGAAAGCAAATTTCAAGTCATTTGAATGATAAGTTATTTGAATTATCAACATTAAATATTTATTGCGTCTAATGTTAAATTACAGTTGCATATTTTTATTTATAACTTCTGAAATTATAATCCTAATGTTCTAATTTTTTGTGTAGCAATAATACTAATATACCCAAGCAAAAATACGTTGAATTTGCAATTTTTATAATTTGATGATATAAATTATGAAATATGAAATTAATATTAGAAAAAGGTATGAATTGCAACCTACAGTTTTTTTTTATGGATTTAGATTTATTAAGTCCTGCTTTGTGTAAATCCAAAATTTTACATTTTTCTTCCAAGTAGTTTTCAAATTATGCTTAAAAAACCGCAAAATGATGTTTTAAATTATGTCACTTCTGTGATAGAAGTGACTAGATATTACACTATGACGCAAAAGTTTAGACAATGACGTCATTCAGCTTTAAAATGTAGAATTATGACGTCAGAATTACAAAAACCTGTAAATATATTCAAAAACTGATTTAAAATGCTATGTACAAAAGACAGTCGTTTTATTTGCTATGATACTAATTTTTTTCATAAAAATTCAAATGTGCTTGTCGCAAAAGTTTAGACACTATTCTAAATTTCTTTGAATATTCGCTGGCATATGCAAATTTAGAATCGATGATGTCAAAAATTTGGAGTACTTAAGTTCTGCAAACGATTGCGCTTCATAGTCGACATGCCGAGAGCTAAAGAAATTCAAGTGAATGAGGTTTCAAGGATTTGGCAGTTGAAAGGTGAAGGGAAGAGCGTTTCTGAAATTTCTGCTATTATTAATAGGTCAAAAAAATCTATTTATCGAGTTTTATCGAGTGGTTCCGAATATAAAACAAAATGTCGGTCTGGGAGGCCACGTGTGACAAATGTACGAGAGGATCGCCTGATACAAAGACTAGCGAGTACTCAACAAATGAGCGTACGTGGAGTTCAAAGCTCATCGGGACTCTCTGTATCAAAGGATACGATTCGTAGACGAATTTTGGAAAAAGGAACAATCGTTTATAGCAAAATGCAGAAGAAACCAGCTCTGAAACCACATCATAAGTTACAAAGACTTATGTGGCCTCGAAAGCATATGTCATATGGAGAGAAATGGCAGTCAGTCATATTTAGCGATGAAAAAAAGTGGAATCTGGATGGTCCAGATGGTTGTTTATCGCATTGGCATGACTTGCGGAAGGAACCTCGACGTTTTTTTAGTCGCAGACAAGGAGGGGGCTCGGTGATGGTTTGGGCAGCCTTTTGCTATAATGGACAAGTATCTCTGACCTTCACCAGTGGTCGTCAAACTTCACAGCATTATACACAGACATTGGAAGAAAACCTACTGCCATTTGCTGAGCTTCTAGGGGGTCCTCAGTGGGAATTTCAGCAAGACAATGCTTCAATTCACACTGCAAAACATTCAAAATCTTGGTTTAATTCCCATAATATAAGAGTTCTCGACTGGCCAGCATGTAGCCCAGATCTTATCCCTATAGAAAACCTTTGGAGCATCAGGTGTCGCAAAGTTTATAGCAACACTAGACAATACTCTTCTGAAAAGGAACTTAAGACATCTATTGAGAATGCATGGTACGATATCGATCCACAAACTATGCAATATTTAGTTTCTTCCATGCAATCTCGTGTATATGACGTAATACATAAGCATGGATGCGCAACTAGGTTTTAAAAATTGTTTATTTCGATTTTATTTAATTTGTGTCTAAACTTTTGAGACAGCCGTTTATTTTTGTTACCATTTAATTTATTGCAATATGCACAATTCCACTTTTCTTTGTTATAAATATTGTTTATATGTACAGCACATTAATTTCAAGCAGTGATTTGAAAATTGAATAAATATTTTTCAAAGTATGTAAGAATTTCTTCATTGTCTAAACTTTTGCGTCATAGTGTATGAAATTTCTTCTACTGTTGTGTAGTCTAACAGATTTCATTGACTGCTTGAGTGGTGCTTAAACTGCCTTGATCAAGAAGGGGGCTCTCTCGGTTAATAATCGAGTATGGAACTTCAATTTGGATACAGCCCTTAAAACACGTTCATTTTAAAATAATTAATTTCCCGGAAACTTATGGTACGAAATGCATAAAAATTTGTTTTAGGCTAATTGAAGGGTGTAGAGTTTATTTATGCTGTCAGAATTGTGTACTACTATTGAAAAAAACAAAGTTATGGATCGTTTTAATAAGTAGATGGCCCCCTAAGCAAATTTTATATACATCATTTAAAAGTAGACTTTATTTCCAATCATTCGGTACCAGTAACTTTCTTCTACGATAATTTGTTGAGGAGTTAGTAGGGGGTGTTTACTTTTTTTCCCACGACTGTACATTTTCTTTTGCTTCTCTTCTGAAATTTACTTTTGTCGAGATGTGTCACTATTCTTGCGGGTGAGCGATACGTTTAACCAAGGAAGTTGTTAGCCGCTCTTCAACATAGCTTAGCTCTAACTCTAATGCTTTTACCCCTTCTGTATGAGGAATTATAGCAGTCTCAATTTCAACCAGATCATCATCAGTGTCGCCTTCCTATTGAACAACATCAGTTACAGTCTTAATTTTATCCTCGTCAAATAATGTTTCAAGCTTGAAATCTTTATCAGACTCAAACAATTGTTATTCATCTTCTACGGTTCTGTTCCCATCCCTCAAGCTTTTTAAATGTTTGTACAAAATAGTTTGCAGATAGATCAGACATCATAGAGTTGAGTTCTCGGTGGAAGGGGGGGGGGGGAGATTGCATTTTTGACCATTACAAAAACAAAATCTCAAATCTTCCAGGGGGATATCTTGTTGTTCCTCGGGGGGGAATGTCCCCCCCCCGGGCTACACCCTGAATTCAACATTGGCGATTGTCAACGCATATCCATTTAGAACCGACGTTCTCTTTTCTGAATTTTGCATCCTTTTACTCGGGATTGCACTTCAAATCGAATGCGTAAGCTGAGATCCAGGGGCCGTCGTCCCTGAATTTTGCCTGTTGTTGGGAAAAAAAGTCTGCCGGATAAAATGAAGTTCCGGTTAAGAGTGAGACTACTGTACATTTGAATAATAAATTATGAATGATTAATTATGAAAATGTTTATTCTTTCAGAAACAAAATAGCTTTTACAGAATTATTTTATTTTATAAGGGTCATTCCATACAAAATGAGCAAATCAGCTGTAGCAGACATGTAAGACATTTTAATGAAAATCAGTATATAAGTAGATCATATTTATTTATCAGTAAATGTAAAATAATAGATTTCAGGATTGTTTATTTAAGTATTAAAATTTACATTAAAAGTGGATGCAAAATCGAGGTTTTGTCTAAATGCTTAAAATTTCAATTTTGATTATTTACCTTAGGAATGGAAAGACTATATTAAAAATTATTTATACTTAGGAATGAATAATAAGTAACAGATTGGCGTAATTTAGTAATTGTATTTTTATTCCGTAACGAGAAAAAAATTATTTTTCAAAAAATTTTGAGGAAAAAATGCAATATTACTATTGCTTGATTAAAAATGAAGGACAGCTCTGACAAGTTTAATTTTTTATGACGTTATAGCTAAAAGTATATATTTTAAATGTCGAAAATTTCCTTCTTGGCTTTTTTTTCCTTAATGAAAAAAAAATAAATATTAAAAAATGCTGAGGGTAAAATGCAATATTTTTATCACTTCTTTGAAAGCGAAGGGAAGCATTTTAAATCTTATAAAGTATTTGACATTTTATATAAAAGTGTATATTTTAAATATAAAAACCTTTGTTCTTGCTTTCAGTTTATTTTTACCTTAAGAATATACTTAATTAAAGTAGAAAAAATGATTTATTTTGGACAAGCAATTACATATTAATCCTAAATCCAGATACACAAAATGGATGGTAGCACCTCATTTTTTTCATCTTGAAATCGTGCAATATTTTAAGAAAGAAATGAAAGAGGAATAGTTCATGGAACGTAACAGATATTACCTTTTTTAACCAATTTCTGCTATGTTAGGAATCAAAAGGAAATCTTGAATTTTTTTTTAGCATATCATGGATTATTGATCCTGTATGTCTGTGTAATACTGTCAATGTCGGAACTTTCCATTATTTATATTTTTACTCATACATAAGAGGAAAATTACGATTTTGTCTTTTTTTTTTTTAGTTTTATTTTATTTTATTTTATTTATTTATTTATTTATTTATTTATTTATTGATGAAGGAAATAAATGGCAACTTTCAAACTTGGGAAATTTGATCTTCATATGTAATACTACATCAGACATAAATTTTACAGAATTTTTTGGATTCCTTTGATTCTTATAACGTTTCTAATTTTCTCAAAATTTACAAACTTTCAATTTTTACAAACAATTAAAGATTAATCATGGTGTTACCAGATTATTATTACTCAATAAATAGGAAGATTATTTTTCAGTGGTTACAATATTGCAAAAAAAAAAAAAAAAAATCATTTCTATTAAATAGTTTTTAAGATACAGAACTTCAAACTTGCAACTTTGGACGATTGCACACATGACATTCTTTATCACGAGTTTTTAAAATGTCCAAAACTGCTAAAATAATTATTTTTTGTGAAAGTATTTTGAATAGCTCTACTTTAATATGAAATGAAACATGTGTATAAATTTTTATTAAATCGCTTACTATGTGGCCACAACTTTTTAAAAATTTTTGCTCGTTTTACGTGGAATGACCCATAAAGAATCAAATTTGTTTTATTATTACCCACCCGAAAAACCGCATAAAACGAATGTGTGTAGAATAGATTAAACTGGATAACTGGAGATTCGCTAATAAATAAAAATAATGACGACAGACAGGTTTACAATTTCTATATAAATAGTATCATTATAGTGAAATTAATATATAATATAAATTTAGTTGATTTTCAAAGTGTCTTATTCTTTACCTTTTATTTTTTTTTTTGCCTATGGGTTTAAAATTTCCGAAAATATTCTTACGTAAATTACCTTAAATAGTATTAAAGGTTTCAACTTTGTAAAAGCAAAAAAAAAAAAAAAAAAAAAAAAAATTCATTAAAACCATACTAAGACTATTCCATGTCTTTTATTTTTTTTTCTTTCTAATTTGAAACTACAAACATATTTACTTTGGCCATTCATTTTTGAATAAATTCAAATTTGTCATAAGATGAATTTTTTCCTTAGAACTTAAAAGTTGCTTCATTAAAGCTTCTCCCTAAAGAACACTTGAAAGAATATCAGTTAATTGAGTATTTCGTCTCAGATATGAGATTAAATGATTTTTTCTTACAGGAAAACAGTACTTAAAAATAAATTTATGTATAAGTAAATATATATATATATATATATATATATATATATACTAGATTAATTTTGAACACAATTATTCTAATTGGTAAAGAAATCATATTAGATGTAAATTTCCAACTGGGCAAAAAATACCGGACCAGGATTCGAACCAGGGATCTCCTGGCTGAAACCGCCAGTGCTCTACCATCTGAGCTGTCCTGGACGAATCTGGTGGAACTTTTTCACCCAGCTAACCTTAATGATTATAGCATCTGTTCTGAAACCTGGTTCAGACCAGATTCTGTTGAGTTGAGTATAAGTTTGAGTATAAGTTATATATATATATACATAATATATATATATATACATAATATATATATATATATATATATATATATATATTATTATTATTATTATTATTATTATTATTATTATTATTATTATCCTTATTATTATTATTATTTTACAATACATGTTTTGTCCAAGTTATTTAGCAACACAAAATGGTTGTTTGATAATTCTTTCCACTAGAAAAGAAAAATATTTATAATTTTCAACTGCTACAGGCTGCCTGTAAAAGACAGTAAGTTTTTCTGAGATTTCTAGAAGGCAATTTAATTAGCAGCCTGTGCCTAAATTCTGTCTTACGTGGTAAATTCGATTTTATTGATAAAAAAATTACCAAACGCAGCCACCTGTAACACTTTGTCCTCACATGTCTAACTTGAATAATAAATTAATGTAAAATTACTAATTGAAATACCAACATTTAATGGCAAAACTTACAAGGCAACCATTGAATGCTGCCTGTTTAGATTTTGTATTTATATTGTCCTTATTATAACTTTCCGGTTTTCATTGCAAAAACTATTGCATGTAAGATGATATTAATAAGAAATTTTGTATCAATTTGTATTATAAGCATGCTGATTAATTTATAAACTGAAGGTTGTAGCAAAATAAATCTATAATATTTAAACTAACAATGGTGTTTGGTAAAGAACAGTGGTGACATAGTTATGTGTATATGTTACATGATTCAGATTTAGATTTACACTTAGATAAATTGAAAAAAAAATATTTCATCCACAAATTGAACTTTTTTATTCATTTTCATTTATGATAAATCAAAAATATTTCCGAAAAATTTTGAAGTGCAAAGGAAAATGTTGGAGAAATGCGGAGTGATGAAAATTATCTGCTTTCTTTCCCAGTGCATTAATATTTAAGTTAAAATTTTCGAAAAACTACCAGCAGTTACTTTTTTTTGAAAAAGTTTTGGAGCAATTTCGTGTAAAACAGGACAGAAAATTTATCAATCAGTCATAGGTTATAAAATACTTTCTAATACTTTTAGAATAGTGTAACGAAACTTGACTGTTTAATATGCTAAATGATGATATCTACTAAAGTATATACTAAACAATTTAGAAAACGCATAACACAATTGATACACATATTTTCATCAATTAGCGCATTGAGTCAATAGGAGATCCTAATGTTTTTGAGCAGTCCTGAGTATGATCTATAGCTTTGTATGCACCCTACATCGTTTACAAAGTTTTGTTTTAGCTACAAAACGCTAACTACAATTAAAAAATATTTTAAGCACTTACCGCCCATAAATGGTAGCGTGAAATATTTTGTGCAGTCTTGCATATGTTCTACAAATTTTTATACACAGTATATTAAAAGCTAAATTCATTTCTAACAGAAAACGCATAATACAACTAAAATCGAACTACGAGCAATTATCGTCCATAGAGTACAATATATTACTATTTTTGGCGTATCAAAGTACATTCATTTATTTATATATAAACATATCTGGAATATCCAATAAATCTATCTAACCTCAAAAATGCATACTTCAATTAAAAATCACCTTTACCCTATCAACCTACACACATTATAATACTTATGATTTTTTTTGCACGAGATTTGGAATATATACTTACCACTCAGGCTAATGTCAGACGACCGACTATTTGCACGCTTGTTGTTTCAACATGAAAAAGCAACACCTTCTCTTGTAGGTGTTTCTTTTTCATGTTGAAACAACAAGCGTGCAATAAGCCGTTTTTCTCACATTAGCTTTAAATACTATTTTTTGTTTAACGCTTTAAAATGCATACTGCATCTAAAAAAGCATTTCCTGCAAATATCGCTCTTAGACACTACTGTATCGATCGTATTTCTTTTTCATATTCCTGTAATTCAAGAAAAAGTTACTGTGCACTCCATAGTATAAAGTATGAAGCTTGTAATGTATGTCAATAATTTCCATAACCCACAACATTATGTTTAAAATAATGCAACTTTTTAAAACTTCACTGCAAATGATTTTCCCATAAGCAAAAATGTAGTGTAAATTATTAAAAATTACTGGACACTATTTTTCGAAAAAGGCTGTAAAGTAAAGCAATAGTTTTGTATTTATCTGTAAACGATTTATAAATTCAACAGGGTTCATTTTCAACAGGAAATGTACTACAGGGTTTGTAGTAAAGTCCAATGACGTGTACCAAGCTCATGAAAATCCAAGTACATTTATACTAGTCAGAGCGCGGACAAACAGGGACAGGGAGAGACAAACGGTCATAGAAATCGAAGTCATGAACACTTTTCAACCATATTGGATATTGTTGAAAAGATGCTGTCTTCAAAAGTCAACTCATTAAAAAAATAAATAATTATTATCTAGAGGGTTTTTGTAACAATTTTAAGAAATTACATGTCTGCATTCGAACGGTTACAACTTCTGAAATATTCAGGTTGTTGCCGAATTCAAACGATAAATTTCCAGCCATGTTAGTAGGCATTAAGATGATGTAAAATTACCATAGAGCAAGGTGTTGCAGACCACGTAGTTTAAAAGGTGATATAAGAAAAAAAAAATCCTAGAAGTTTCTTTTATGCGCGCAAGCAGTATACATATGGCGCTCCACATTTCCGTAACTGATCGTGATGCTACAACATTTAATACAAAACAAGGTACATATCGCTGCATTTGTATTGCAATGCCTTAATTTTTCTCCAAATTATTAATGTCAACCCACCCTGTTGAAACACCCTGCGGTATTCGAGCACAAGTTGTATGGTAATTGTTCAGCCTCTTTATGCTTATACTATCATCTTTCTGAAGTTGGCGGTCGAATTCTACAACACCCTGTATATATATGTGTAGCATTTTGCTACCGATTTTCAGATATTTAGGCGACACCAGTACACCTCGACATAAAATGTAGTAGAGCAATCAAAACCATCCATCCGTTATATTGAAAATACCGGATTGCAGTCAGGGTGGCGAGAAAGACAGGCTCGAAACACATTGATAATTTCCCTAACGTAATGATTATAGAGTCATCGTCACTTTTTAAACTGGTTTTATTGACAAAAACATAGTAAAATACTTCCAGTAGTTATTCCACCCACTCACAAAAATCGATCATCACTTCATAAGACTTTAGATGTTATAAGAATAGGATCTACACATTCGAACGTTCACTCCAAGCGACGCAGCTTAATTAGACACCCAGAAAAACGTAAAAATCTTCCCTCCATCGTCGATGTAACGATATTTGTACCCCGAACAAAAACGTGCGGACGGTTACAGAACAGTAACAGACCAATGCTAGAAGAGAGGAGGGGGAGGATGAGATATAGAACAAATTACGATTCGATGGGAAAGGATGACGTTGATAAAGAACTCTTTATACGGCGTCAGAATAAAACCTCAAATACGCTGGCGGACGCATGGAATTGTGGGTATAGAACACTAAAGAGTAAATGATATTAAAATATTCGAAAGAAAGATAATTTAGTTTTAGAATAAAATGAAAAAGTAATTTAATGGGTTTTATAAGATTAGGCGAATGGTTAAGATTTTTTAGAATAATAAAAGAATACGCAACTTTAAATGCATGATATAAAAGACAAAAGATATTAAGATATTATTAAAGATAGGTAAAAAAGGAAAAATATTAAGAATTTGAAATAGTTTTACTAAGAAAAAGAGACGAAAATTTTTATTATTACATATATATATATTGTTATGTTTGTAAAAAGCTGAGTAGCTTGGGTTTTGAAAAAGGAAAAGCAGTTAAATTGGCGAAAGTTTAGTGTTACTTCAAAATTTAGCTGTATCACTGTTTAAGGAAACCTTCATTCAATGTATTATGTGTACTCCCATGGTCATTTTTGATAATTATCTTAAGAAAAAAGTACTTATTTCAGGTCAAAGTTGTATCAAAAGGAAAAATTATATTATTAAAAACATTCCTTCATTTATTTTTATTTTTTTTTTTTTCTTTTGGAATTTGTACTAAGTAGAATTACATTTATTAGATTATCTTCAACTTACTTTATGTAAATTGTTTACATAATAATTTAAAAAGTTAATAATAAATTAACGAAATTCTATCATATTTATTTTACACAGTTAAAAGAAAAAAAATACATATATTTTTATAATAACATGATTTTTTACTAATTTTTAGAGAAAGAAATTTTTCTTCGTAGCTATAATCTTGATTTAACACCACCAAGCTAATGACATTTCAATTTTAATTACAGTTATAAAATTTATGTAAGGGGCTATATACATATAACGTTATAAACATTTTGCTAATTTTGGCCCCAATTTTCCCTTACGATATCATACGTCATCATTCGTCGACCCCCTCCCCCCCCCCACACCGCACACGTTGATATCGTTATCAGTTGTCTAAAAATGCTTTTTTTTTTCTTTTCTTTTTCTTTCCTTCTATACGCTTGCATTGATATACACATATGATTATACATTTTTTAGCCGCACACTCTACGGATTCAAGAAGTCAATAAAATATCAATACATGAAATAAATTTATATCAAATAACATCTAAAAGCGTTAGTTATTATTTAAATGTATTTAATAATAGCTTATTGTTAGATAATGCAGTCATAAGTAATATTGTCTTCTTGCACTTGTCCCCTGCCGAGATGGTAATTGTAGAACTTATCAACAAAGCAGTGGATAACATTCTTTCTCTTTCTTTACTGGTAAACACATGTATCAGTTCCTACATATTTTGCTCCTGATTTCTATAACAGAGAATTATATGCGCATATGGCAGAAGAATAGGAATGTCAAACGTTGGTATATTACAAATTATGTAATGAATTAATTTTATAAACATTTCATGGATTTAATACTACCTTTGTGTTTTCATAATAACATACAAAAACTAGTATGATATGGCCATCACGAAACTTTCTTCTATATAAATCAAATAAATTAAATCATTAAAATTGTGCAAGAAAGTACATCAACTTAGCACCAATTCATATCAAAGTATATCTGAATTTGAAGTTTGATGAAAATTCGTGCATTTGTTCTTGAGATAGAGCTATAGGGGAAATTCTGAAAAAATGCAGCATAGCAGCGCCACCTGTTGAGCGATTTGCACCAAAATGTGTAAAACTTCAATTCATTTCAAGGACTAATTGGATTTGAAGTTTGATGAAAATCCGTGCATTAGTTCTGGAGATTGAGCTATTTGTGGAAATCGTGAGAAATGCAGCATAGCAGCGCCACCTGTTGAGCGATTTACACCAAAACATAAACAGCACTAATTCATATCCAGGTATACCTGAATCTGATGTTTGTTGAAAACCCAAGCATTAGTTCTTGAGATAGAGCTATTGCGGAAATCACAAAAAATATAGCATATCAGCACCACCTGTTGAGCGATTTACACCGAAAGTTTAAAAATGTCAAATCATGTCAAGGACTAACTGAATCTGAAGTTTGATGAAAATCGGTGCATTATTTCTTGAGATAGAGATATTCCGAAAATCGTGTAAATGCTGCAAAATGCAGCATAGCAGCGCCATCTGTTGGGCGATTTACACCGAAACGTTACCAGTACCAATTCATATAAAAGAATATCTGAATCTGAAGTTTGATGAAAATCCGTGCATTAGTTCTTGAGATAGAGCTATTGCAGAAATCGCGAAAAATGCAGCATAGCAGCACCACCTGTTAGGCGATTTACACCAAAAACTAATCAGCATTAATTTATAGTAGGGACTACTTGAATATAATTTTTTTTAATTCCGTGCATTTGTTCTTGAGATAGAGCGCCCACAAAATTTGTGTCACATACAGGCAGACAGACAGATGGACAGACAGACATTTTGTAAAAACATGTTTTTCGGAAACTCTGACCTCTAAAACATGTAAATCCGTCGAAAACCGGAAGTTGAAAATTTTTACGAATCCAATACTTTCTTCTTGTAAAGATAGAAGAAAGTAATAATAGTAACAGGCTATAATACGGCTAATATAAACAGGCTAATAAACGTAACAGGCTATTAGGATATAAAGAAAAAGTTACTGAAAAAACAAACGTTTGGCCGTATGAAATATTAAAAATATATCAAAAAGCAACGTTCCTTATCCCATCCCCAGATATCTTACGATATCACGTGCCAGATTTCCAATACCACTAAAGTGATATCGCTATGCATGCACAATTGCACTGACACTAAGTGCATCTATTCAACTAAAAGTTTAATAGTAAATAAATTAATCGAAGAATATAGGTAAATACTATTACAGAAGAAAAAAAGAGTAATATTAAATTAATACCATTTTCTTATATTGTATACTTGATATTGAATTAAAAACTTTTATTTGGTCTTGCAGATATATATCCACTTTAGTTGTACATAAATTATTTTTTCAATTTAGTATATATGTACAAATAAATATAAGGATTTCTGTTTTCAAATGTTGAGTTATATCATAAAACTTTTAAAATAACATTATTGCTCCACATCTTGTAAGTTCAACTGATGTTGATTCATCGTCGTTCATATTAAAATTACACCAGTGTTATTTTAAAGTTTAGTTGATTTTCAAACTCAAAATAAACTGAATTTGCATATAATCTGATTATTATAAGGAAAATCGGAAATTTCATCGTGAATTCATGTACATTCAATATGGCATGCTATCGCAAAAATATTTATTCAGCTAATAAAAATATAATTTTTGCAAAATAAATGTATGATGTTTTTGTAACATAGGAGTTATGTTCGGTATTTCTTAATGTATGTATTCGGAAAAATCATAGAAAATAATATAAGTGGCAAAATTTATTTTATTAACGAATATTTTTATAAAAATATGTAGAGTAAGGTGCAGAATAAGCAATGTAAGTAAATATTGGGATTCTAATTTCATATCTTGCAATGTGTCATATTTTTTAATTGCTTTTTATCAACATTTTATTGCATTTTCAATATTTTATATCAGAAAAAAAATTAATGCTTTCCTAAATGTACTGTAGGATTAAAGAATCAATCACATATTTTGTGTTCAGTAATTTTTCATATTTTGCAGTTAAATTATTTTTCTTCTTTTAGATTATCGAAATAAAATATCGAATTGAGAAAAAAATACATTTTTTACTTTTATAAAATGTGCAAAGCTTTTGTTTTAAGGAAGTAGTATAAGCAATTTTAACAGTAATGCGTATTATCTATGCTGTTCTTTACCTCTACTTTCTTACGTGTACTTTCTTTTCGTGTACTTACTGTTGTTCTCATGTGTAGCATTTAAGATGTTTTCAGGTGCCCTGAGGCTAGAATCTGCTACTTTTGACATAAAAAAAAATTACAAGTTTTTTGCCAATAATGAATATGGAATTTATATAGGCGAATTTATTGAATATTAGTCATCATATGTTGTTAGATGTCCAAAAAATTGAAATCTGATGAAGTCAATTCTTCAAGCAGATATTGTGAGAGGATATTTTCCAGTTGGATCATTGTTTGGCTTGTCATGCCATACACACTGTTTGAGGACATGTGTAGCCGAGTGAAAAATGAACGCCAAAATAGTGATCTAGGGATTTTGCATAAAACTTTATGTTAAGTTGAAACATTTGTTGAAAGTAGAAATAGCATTGATATTCTTGAACTTCTTGTTTCAACGGCAATGTTGCTTGTTTTGTCGGAATAACACATTTTTATGCTCCTTCATATTAAAATAAACACGCCTTTCATTATCACTTGTTACTATGTATTACAGACATATTTGAATATGGCAACATGTACCTTCCTAGTTCTGATGATATGCCAGAAATACCTAAAATGTGTTTTTTTTGTGTGTGTGTGTGTGTCCCGATTTTTAAATAAAAAAATAAAACAAACGAATATAATGAAGAAATTTTGGCAAAAAATATAAAATAAAATTATTTATTTGCCACAAAATTATTTTTCAACATCATTTCTATTGAAAAAATTAAAAATTTGTAAGGTAGATTTCATTCCAATTATTTCTTAATTATTTCATTCTTTTCAATTAAACATAATACTATACAAGTAAAACATACGGAAATATTTGCACAGGCGGGTGCAAAATGTGAAATTGAATACTTACAACATTTCCTGAAATCTAAAAAATAAATTAATAAACATATAAATATAAATTTGTTTACAAGAGCACGAATACTAATGTTTGAAAGAATAGAAACCGTAATCGTTCACCAATTCACATTTATCAATCTACACACCGAAAAGTTAGTTTAAGTCAAGCCATGCTAGAAGTAGTTCTGATCATAATCCGTATAAAATTTAAATTTAGCTAAAACGATTAAGTTAGGGATTTATTAAAAAAACACATTAATGTTATAATGCATATTATGCCTGTTTAATTATTATTATATTATACTTAACTATTAGTATTTCTAGAGCTATAATAATAAAAATCTAATTTTATGTTCATGTTTATCATTTATGGCTTCAGCATTATATTTTGTTATTATCTTGCCTGTGTTATAGATCGGAATATATCAGTTTAAATCTTTTTAGAATTATTTAACCTAATTTAGACTAAACATATAAAGATACATAATTGAAAGTCGTGATAGAATTGTTGCTGATATAAAGATATTGAAACTTTAATTGTTTTAATAGCAGTTCATTGTAAATTCCCCTCATTTGTGACAATTGATATAAAAAATTTCTATCAATCGCATATTAAAAAATAAATTAATTAATTTGCATAAATTAAAAATAACACTGCACTTTAGACGTCATGAATAATCAACTATTTCGTAAAAGAGTGTGCTAAAGTTGAACTAATCTATGCATATCATTTGATAGCAGATGTAATTATTAACTATTTGTTACCAGAACTATTCTTATTCAATGAATTTCGGAATAATAAATATTTGTTACGCGGGAGGAGGTGGGAGTGTTACGTTTTTCTTCAGGATTGTACATTAAACAAATTACTAATACTTACGTAGTAGTTGCTCCTTCTACATTGTATGCGTGAAAGTTAATGATCATATTGCTTCGTATGTCTTAGAAAATACTCATAAAATATAGATTTTTTTTCTAGATAGTTAAATATTATTAATCTAAACGAGAACAAAGTCGTACACAGGGTGTTTCTACAATATGGGACAAGCTTTAAGGAACTGTAAAGTACGCATAAACTATGATGAGGACCTCATTGCAAGAATTTCAATCGTTTCTGAAAACGTTCGTGAGACACTTGAAATCTGCGAAAAGATACGCCAAATCACGCAGGCCGCCAGTGGTAGATTTGAGTTATTACTGCAATTGTTATGTCGATAAAATTCCCGTTTCCTTTTCTTCCGCATTACTTATTTTTCACCATAACTTTTCACTTCCGACCCCACATTGCGATAACAAAATTGCTTCTCTATGTGTACTTTACCTTCCCTTACAGTTGTTCTCATGATCGTAGGGATATCCTGAATATTCTAATAAATATGTCGTTGGTTCTGTTTCAAAATCGCGATAATTTTCAAGAGCAGGCTGAAAAGATTCTCAAACGCATGAAATAATTCTACACATTTTTTCCTTTTATTTTTTTATTTTTAATACATTAGCCGGGCTTCATAACCTGATAGCTACACTCACCAACCTTTCGCATAATTGCGAATTAATTCCTATTTTCCAGCCAACCCTAGCCAAACATAGAATATTTCGCGGTTCCATTTTTTATCGCTTAGCGATCTCTTATTTTTTATGCATTCAATTTTTAGATTTCACTTAGTAAAAACGCGCTCCTCACCTCCCCCAATTTTTGAAGACCCTCATTAAAAAAAAATTATTATGTGTTATAAACTATCTTAAAATTTCAAACAGATCCCCTTGTTATATTTCCTAATTGTGTTCGCGTCCCTCGCTAAGAATTTGAAGTTCATGAAGAACTGTTGGAATTGAAATAATTAGAAACCAGCAAAAAAATATATTGACATATTCAACACACTGGATGATGTCGTTTCTAAATATGCAGGTTTGTGAAATGTTCTGACATTGCAACAGATGGAGCTAAACCAATGGTTGGTCATAAAACTGGGTTAGTATGGTTGTGTTAAGAAAAAGGCATGAATAGTTCGTTTTTCTACTTCATTGTCCATTAGGAGGCTCTCTGTGAAAAAATTATAAGACTCACTGAGACATTAAAAACTGTTGTAAATACTGTAAATTTAATAAGAGGAGGCAATAAATCCCATAGGCACAGATAATTTATTGCGTTCTCGGACAATTTGGAAGCTGAGTATGGTGATATTTCATTCTACTGTGAAATGTACTGACTGAGTGCTGGAAAATGTCTGCGACAGTTTTTTGTGTTAAGTAATGAAATTCTTGCTTTTCATAGAAATCATAACATTGGGAATGGGTATCAATAAAAAGCTGGGAGAAATCCAGTTTTTAAATAACCTTGCTTTTCCGACACATTGAATATTCCAACTGAATGCTTTAAACCTGAGATTATAAGGCAGAAAACAAAGCATCCCCGAGCTTCATGGGCACATTGAAGGCTTCCGCAAAAACTTGATGTAATGCAAATTGCACTGAAGGTAAGTAATGTGGCACACTTTCCACCTTATTAGCAGTTGACACAAATTTTAGTATGCTTCATGAGATAATAATAGATATCAAGAGTACCAGGACAGATTCCAGGATTTTGACTCCCTAAAACCAAAACTTGCACTGTTCAACATCCCCATGGGTATTGAAGTGAGTGAGATGCACTGCGACTTTCAAATGGAAATTTATGATCTTCAGGCTAAACTACCAGACTAAAACGTGTGATACCCCTCAAAATTCCTGGAAATTGATTTTTAAAGCATGTTTTCATAAATTGCTTAAATTCTCTATGCAAATGTTATGGTTGTTTGGTGGTATATATCTGTGTGAAAGTGCTTTTACTGCTCTCACATAAATTAAATTAAAAACGAGAAATCGAATTGAAAGTGCTTCATTGTAACCGATCCTGAGAGTTTGCTTTACTGAACTTACAGTAGACATTGATAAACTTGCATAAGGAAAACAGCGGTAATAGAAATTTTAACAAAAGTTTTTGTATAAATATGTAATTCGTTTCCTTTCTGGAATTTCTGTGGTCCTCACATTCCTATCCTAAAGTTTTATTGGCCCTCGGGTAACTAAAGGTTGGACCACAATGTTGTAGATCATTGAAATGAATGCAAGAGCGCTTATTGACTCACGCGTAGTTTTCCTGACGTATTCCTGCTTGACACTCGTACTTGGAACGCAGTTTCGAGTGTGAGTCCGGAATGTATTTAATTTTGCTTTCTTAGAACAAATTAGATAATTCAAAACAAGATATTTGAAATTATACTATTAAAGATGTCAAATGAGTTTGATTTAATTATTTCGAATTATATTATTAATAATTTTTAAGATTTATTTTAATTCTGCTCTTGTATAACTGTTCTTTTTCGTATTAAATTATTGTAAATTAGAAATTGTTTATATCAGGACATATTAAACAATCTGGAATCTCTTAAATTTTTATTTTTAAGTTTGAATTAAAAACACACACACACACACGTACAACATCTATATATGTATATATTTCTATAATAAACATGGTGTTACACCTTTTTTACGTTTCTTTATGCAATTTACAAGAAAAAAATTGCTCAACTTTAAAAATGGCATTGAAAATCCAATTATTTTTAAATTTCATTGATTTTTTTAAAAAGAAAATAAATAAATTCGTACAAAATTATTCTTTTTAAGTGCATAAATTATATTTTAAGTGAAAAGCTACTTTAAAAACACGGTAAACTCTTCAAACTTAATACAGGAATTCTACTATTATTAAGTGAATAATAAAACTTAATCCACTATTCTATACATAATGTGCATGTGACGTCACGCACCAAAAAAAGACGTACTTCTCAACTTGTTGTAGACAGAAAGTAACAATTCTCGCAGAGTTAGTAATTAATAACATATTATTTCCTACGTATAATACCACCTATTATAAGTACGTGAACATTCCGAGCATTTTAGCATAATTTAAAACAAATTAGATCGAATATTTTTCCTACTGAGAGTACAGTTGTCACGCAACAAGCCAGTCTGTTGACAAACATGCGTATTATCTATACTCTTAACAACTTTTCTTTGATTCTGTTATATTATGTTCAAGGCAGACGATTTTCTGGAAACTGATTGTTGTTAATGTGTGGTTGGAATTTAAATGACTTTGTATTATTAAAGAAATAAAATATTTGTTCAGTGGAGGAATAACACTATTAATATTATACGCAACTAATACCGGGTAAGTCGAAATGGACTACCGCCTCTAGATGTTGTCCGTGTGACCAAGGGAAGTCACATAGTACATGTATGGCGTATGCATACAAAATTTTGTCTATGTATACAAAGTTCCGTCTGCATTCTGCGTTAATCTTATCGATGAATTCTTTTCCATTAAATAGTTATAGCCGTTTGTAATCTCTATATTCATTTTGACTTACCTGGTATTTCGCAACTAATAATATTCGCTTAAATACTAAATAAAATCCTAATTATCATTTTACCCTGTATTAATTTTTGTATCAAAATCTTATTCTGGTTTAAATCGAACTACAGAATCAAGATTAAATATTTGTAAATTTACGTGTCAAATTTCCTCAACAATGTTAACAAATGGGATGGGAAACTAAGTTGCAATATGCGCTCACCCTTCCTCGGTCAGTTTTTTCTGATCAGCGTCGCAACACCTGACCGTACTAGCTGTGTCTCAGTCTGCACCTATGCTTAGATTCTGTGACGGGGACCCTTTTAAAACCCCCGGTACACTTTAATGCTTAACATCCGCATCTGGAAACTCTGCCTTTCTGATTCTGTCAACCCGAGGCATGAAATAATAGGAAATTTTTATCGATTGATTTTTAGCCGCTTTTACGGTTCTATAGTACGCATAGGAATAATTTTATAAATTTCTGAAAGTAGATTTTTTTCTGCGTCCATCTGTGTGATATTCGAGTTTTTCATTCCGGCAGTTTCTGAGATGCAAGTCGATTTAAAAAGCCCCAGTTCACTTTTTCGATCCGGTTAAGCGGTATCTACGCAGATTTTTACTGTATCCATTTCCAAATCGTTCCTTTTGTTATATAGAGAAAGTATAAAAATATGTTTCCTAATGAAAATATAAATTTTTCAAAAAAAAAAAAAATATATATATATATATCTTATGTTTCTGTTCTGGTGAACACTACTTCTGGTGAACAAAATACAATGCTTTCGTCAATGCTTTGTAGTAAAAAACATAAGATTCCAAAATATATATAGTTGACTATCTTCGTGGAAAACATTATTTGTTCCCGGGTGTCTTTTGCTTAAGTTTTTACTTTTTTTTAAGTTAAACATTAGTATTTAATGAAGGAAAACAAAGTTTTATTGAATGAAAATACTGTCTTAAAATTAACTGTAGGTATAAATTAACATTATTACTGAGAAATAATAAATGTATATGTTAGATTCCCTTAACAACGTCTCTGTGGGACTCACGGAAACCAATATAGTATTGGCTTTTACATTGATTGCAAATACTTTAACCTGATGCAAGCTTTTTATTGATTATGATGGTTATAAGAAAAATTATAGAATATCTTAAGGAAATTTTCGTTAGCATTACATTTTATTAATTAGCAACGTTCATTTTAAATACAATATTTCATGAATTATTCAAAATTCTCATTTCCTGATAATAGTTATAATTAGATACGATATTTATCGCGAAATAGAAATATTACTTAGTTGTGTATTTTTCACAGACATTTGAGAGCTTAGAATGTAATTACTTTATTATCGAATCTTATGTCGTCAAAACAAAATGATCACGATGTGACTTTTAATAAATACGAAAAACACTTCAAGAGATTTCAGTTTCTTTATTTTATCATATTTTACAGAAAATTGTGTCTGCTTCAACTGTTCATACATTGTAAAATATTTATTTGAATTATCCTATATAAAATAAGAAATATTATTAGTAATATATTCAAATTTTGTTACAAATCATAAAAAAATACAAAAGCCCCCTTTTTAATAAATTAAGAATAGTAGTATAATTAATATAAAGAAATATTTAAGTGTTTTATCACGATCTGTAAGTTAACATACTTTAGAATTTAATTTTACTATACAACGTGTATTAAAATGTTTCGAAAAGTTTGTCGATAAAATGAAGTAAAAATCTAAACTATGTAGCTATTCAATACATGTATTATCTGGGCCGTCTGTGCCTATCTCTGTTTTCTTGACCCTGGAACCCGAGGTGCTATGCAGCATGCGTCCCGGTCAGGTGGTCAGCCTTATGCGAGACCATTGGTGTTTAGTTCCCCCAAAAAACTTGGTACCCCAAGCGATGAAAGGCTGGGTAAACTTTGCCCAGTCAGGGCGACAGTCAGATGCTCTGATAACTACACCACTGGGGCTACTATAAAATGAACTACATTCAGAAATTCTTTGAGCAAAATTGGGATTATTATTAAAATTTAAATTTAAATTAACTACTCATTAAAACTATTCTACTTGCTTAATTTACGGAAATATCATATAGGGACAGGGAGGCGGCACCAAAGATCATCATCTCATCGAGTTGAAAGCTGAAATTCCAGGATTAAACAGAAATCAATTAGCATATACAAATACAACTTGTCTGACAACTCATATCTTGACAACAAACCTTTATTCCCGATTTTGTGGTTGATCGGCAAGTTTATCATTGTGTTTTCCTGCACCCAACGGTATGAAAGCATGGGGGACTTGTGGCAGGAAATGACAATGGTAAAACTAACAGCCAACCACTAAAATAGTGTTTTCAGGTGTTTTCCACGAAGACATGATTTGGCCGACCAGTTGCATTTTAATGCGAAAGGGATTTTAACTAATGCTGGAATTTTAGCCGTCAACTTGATGAGGTGATGGTTTGTACAGCAGCCTTTCTGTCTATTTCACAAAGCGAAAAAATCAGTCATGTCCATTGTTAGGTTTTGTTTTTGTAAACTTACGGGCCGCTATTAAAATTACACTTTTGAAAATTTTGTAGTATAACGAAACAATTAAAAACAATATATTTTTAAAAAATTTTAAATGATTTACATATATTTTTCAGCGTACCATCTTTTTCTATATATTTGATTTTATTACAGAATATAATTCCGTAACGTTAGAACAACATTCGTTATTATTATACGTGTGAAGGCTTTAAAAGTTATGGGACACTTATTAAAGACATCAAGAAAATAACCAGGTTAAGGCATGAACCGATTGAGGCTTTAATTCAGGGCGCGAAATTTCCACTCGCCAGCTCGCCAATGGCGAGCAAATATTTAAGATTGGCGAGTAAGTTTTGTCTTTTAAAATGCTGTATTTTACATCAAACTATGTACGCTCAGAATATCATGCCTCAATCCAGCGACTTGCGGATCTTATAGGTCTTTTGTGCTTAGCTGAGAAATGCAGATATTTTAACAAAGTATGGCAATGAAAAACAATGCAGGTATTTTATCAATTTTATTGCTGAAACTATGAAGTTAGATTTAGTGAAAAAATTAAAAAAGCGTACATATATCAACATTCTGGTTGATGGTACCACAGATAGATCAGATGTTGAACGTGCAAACGTGTATGTTCGATACGTGGATGCAAAAGATAATCATATCGAAGAGGATATTTTAGGAGCAATAGAGCTGCCAAACTGTACTTCATACAGTTATTTTCACAGCCATAACTGATTATAGATAAGAATATAGGCTCAAATGAATATAGAAACAGGTGTTATATTGTAGACTTGGGTACTGATGGTGCTCCAAATATGGTTGGGTACAAATCAGGACTGGTTATGAAAAAGAAATCCATTTGTGCTAAATTGATAAACATTCACTGCCTTGCACAAAATTCTCAGTTGACTGTTTTGGATGCATGTGGTGAAGTTGTATATTTGAAAATATTTGATTCAGTGGTTAGGAGTATTTTTAAATTTTCCCATGTCTCGGCTAAAAGACCTTATATGTTAAAAGAAACAGGAGAAATTCTAGGAGAAAAAAGTCTTAAACTGAGTGATATTAGCACTATTAGATGATTATCCGTCAAAGAATGTGCTGTGAAAGCTCTTTTTCAAGCCATCTTGAACAGGGTGTCCATGGAAAAGACAATGATAGCGCTAAAGCTAAGAGACTATTGAAAGATTGAAGGATTATAAATTACTTTAAGCTCTGTACTTCCTCTTGGATTGCTACAGAAAATTTGACCCTTTTAGTGTGGCATTAAAAAACAAGGAACTTGTCATTTCACCTGGAATTAAAAATTGAACATTGCATCTCACTTCTGACAGATCTCGAATTTAATATTGCACCAAACAAACAGGAGTTTTTGGATCAACTATCCATCTGAGGGATAATCAAGGTTGTACAGCTGGCAAATATTAAAAATGGAGAGCGATAGTTTTAGACTTTAAGAGGGAGATTAATTAAACATATACATCACAGAAGGACTGCAACCTACGTCAACAGATGTGTTAACATCTCTGCATGTTTTTGACACTTTGGGTTGGCCTCCTAAAGAAAAAAAAAATTCTTGAATTTGGGTTAGAAAAAAAAAATCTTGAATTTGGGTTAGAAGAAATACTAGAAAACGGGAAGTCTGTTTTTTTCAGAATTTAGTGTCACCCCCGATGAAAAATAAAATATATAAATATAGATAGTACAAAACATATTCCAGTTTTAAGACTTAAAACACACGATTTTATTTTGTACAGAATGACGTCATCTGCATCCGCTGAAGAATTCTTCATTTACGATCCAGTCTTAAACAACTTTTACAGTAAAGTACGCATAGGACGTCACTATCGCTGAATAATACACAAATCCAAAAAAAGAGATGTCGTTATTTATGAAACTCTAAAAAAAATCTCATGATTCATATGCCCTCATTTGCTTGTAATATTAATATAAGGACTTAAGATTATATTTTGTTTATAATAGCTCCATATTTTATCAGAAATCATTCATTTATATTTTTTCATAATATCACGTATTTCAATTACTTTATTTAAGTTGTTAAGGGAAAAAAACAACAACTAGAAAACAGGAATTTTGCTTTTTCAGAATTTAGTGTCACCACCGATGAAAAAAAAATATATATGTATACATAAATAGTACAAAACATATTTCAATTTTAAGACTTTTACAACACACTCTTTTATTTTATGTAAAATGACGTCATTCGCGCATCCGCTTATGAATTCCACATCCGATCCACTCTAAAACATCTACAGTAAAGTATGCATAGTACGCCACTATCGCGAAAAAATACACAAATGCAGCAAAAAGATACCGTCATTAAAGGAACCCGACAAAAAAAAGAGAAAAAAAAAAGAAAAAAAAAACGGCTGTCTTAATGGTTCATAGGCCTTCATTTGTTTGTAACATTAATATAGACACTTAAATAAAATGTAGTTTATAATAGCTCCATGTTTTAACAGAAATCATAAATTTATATTTTTTCAAAGTAGCACGTATTTTAATTACATTTTCTTTCGGCTGTTGTGAAAAATGGCAACAAAAATATATAATTAATATTTTACAACTATTTTCCTTTGCTTTTTACAGAATTTGAGTACTTTCGTTGCCAACATTAAGCAAATGGCTCCAAAAACTACAAAAAAATTAATATTTCCAAAACAAATGGAGATGCAGTTTTCAAACAAATTGCATTTAAAAATATTTTTTTCCCATAACGACGGTATAAAAATTGAAAATGTGTGATGCTTAGAAGTTAAAAAAATTGCTATTGACAATTTAATCGTACTGCTTTGTTTTACGACTGGCTTCCGTAAGGTAACGTTATTTTTTGTAGATGTCACAAAATAAGCTGCGAGAAAGAAATAGCATACCGTACCGCGGGCTAAAAAAGCTCTCGATGTATTTTAAACCAAGTCTCTTTGATGAAAAAGTGGATATTGTATTGGAAGAGTGGGCAGAATTCAATTTTATGTTCCATTCACTAACACTGAAAGATAGGCTGGAGAAGTTTTACAGTGAAAAGTACTCAGCAAGATTCCTCAATTCTCTCCAGATTCTAACAATTTGTGCTGTTCTACAAGTGAGCATAACTCCGTGCGAAAGGCTTCAGCTGAGGCTTCAACAGACTCAAGACTGCATACACGAAGTCTCTGAAGACTGAGACACTGGATGATTTACTCAGAATTTCTATTAATGGATCCACCCTGACAGATTTTGACCCTACAGCTGCGATTGACAAGAGGTATTTGAGTGCAGAAAGGCAAGGCTACACAAACACGAAGTTCTAAAATTACAGAAGCTTTTCTTTCATGACTTTTAGCAGGGCTGCAGAGTCGGAGTCGGGCCCATTTTTGAGCGAAAGAGTCCGAGTCGGATCTTTTAAAATTTCTGGAGTCGGAGTCGTCCATTTTACAAGCAGGACTGCGTTGTCGGAGTCGGAGTCGGGCCCATTTTTGAGCGAAAGTGTCGGAGTCGGATGTGTTAAAATTCCCACAGACGGAGTCGGAAGCGTCCATGTTTCCCACCGACTCCACTACCCTGCTTTTTATTAATACGTGGAAATTTCTGGAACCATTGAAGCCTTATGGCAACTTTATTGTGAGTTAATATTACAATTTTTTTCTTTTGCAGTAATTATGTTTCGATTTTTCAATTTCTGCATTCTTTCATGATTTCGGTTACCAGAAAGTTCTTCATACTACATCTGTTAACACTTTAAAAATTGTTCATATTTTTCATGAATGTAAAATATTCCTTATTTAAGAGACAGTTCCTTCTAACAACAGTCAATTTAAATTCAGTTTGTCACAAATAGTTCATTTTCTGGGCAAGTGTGTTGACTGAAATTGTTGTCTGAATGAATGTAAAATAACGGCGAGCAAAAGTTTTAGTTTGGCGAGCACCTTTTGAACTGAAATTCCATGCCCTGCTTTAATCCATATTTTTGCAGTTAAATTTTTATTTAGGTACTATAATCCCTATACATACTATCCATAGTGATTTATATTGAATACTTAGAAAATTCTTATATATTTTATATATTTTACTGTACCATACACATAATAATTGAAAATATTAAAAACTGTTATATAATTTTGCTCTATCATTCCACTTTATTTTAAAGTGAGTTAAAATAGTCTTTTTCAGCAAATGAAAAGTATAAAATTGACTGTAAAAAAAAACTTAAGAAAACTATCATTAGTATCTTAAGGACTTACATTGGTGCCTTTTGTTCAGTGCTTGATAAATTAGAACAAAAATGACAAATATAGCAATAAGATTTCGTAATAAATTATCTGTGATTGATGAATTTTACAAAGAGGCATAAAACAAAATCAAGAATCCATACATCTAATTACTTTACCACAATTTTATTTTCAAATTATTTTTTTGACTTATTTTAAAGGAAATCCATTAGTTGGAATAGATTTGTAAAAACTAATATCATTCTTCATAAAAATACTCAAAGATAACAAATACAGAAGTATGTTCATCAATTTACTTTTTCTTATCCAATCCTCGTCCCATTTAGAAGATAAATTAGTAATGCCATATATTGGTTAAATGAAGAAAACTCAATTTATTTCTATCCAAGCCTTTATATGTTCCGCATTAAATACATATATATATGTATATATATATATATATATATATATATATATACCAAAGTATGTTATTATTCATCACATTAATTAATACTATAATTAGCATCATTTACATTCATAGCAATTTTGCTGCATCAGAACGAACATAGTAAGTGCTATTTTACGCGTACAAAGGTTACATTGAGTGTTTTATTTTTCTATATCTGTAGTCTAGTAACTACAAATAATAAAAATAAAATTACTCTTTCAAATAAACTCGAAATATAGACCCTAAAAATGATAAGTCGGCCAATGAAATTATTCTTTTACAAAATATCGAAAATTATTGCTTTACGTAAGAAAAAAAAATTAGCCACGCCATACATAATGTAAAATTAGCCTGTCCGATTATTAGTATCAATTTATAGTACAGTGCGGAAAAATATATGTGTACGCTTTAACCCTTCATAAAAGTATACCTGATAACCAAAAGAATATATATGAAATGTTTGTTGATATGATTTTGCAATATTGAGAAAAAACGCTGCACTTCAAAAAATAAATTGATAAGGAGGGTAACATCTATTATTGATTTGAATATTTGATGAGATATAGGCATTTGTTTGAAATAATTTTTAACTGCGCATGCGTGGAAGATCCTAAAATTTTTATTATATAATTTGGTAGTCAGCTATTTAGGGCAACTTATATAAAAAGTCCAGTCAAATATCGCGAAAATTCACAAAGATAGGATCGATATAGTGAGTTGCTTCCTAAAAATAGTTTTATAATAAGGAATTTTCCACAACTTTTCAATGAGCTCACTATATCTTTCTAAGTTTTCACAACATTTGACAGGACTTTTTATAGAAGTTGCCGCAAAATACTGACTGCAGAATTATGAAATAAGAATTTTGAAATTTTCCGCGCATGCGCAGTTAAAAATTATCTCATAAAAATGCCCATCTATCATCAAATATTCAATGTATTCATACTTTAATTACAGTATACTGTTGCTACTATTCTTTGGCAAATTTTCGGAAAGTTGTGTTAAATTTGGTTGAAAACACTGTATGCTATAAACAAAAAACTTTTAAATTTTTCACTAAAACATTAACATCTTCACGAATATAAGAGCTATGCTTACACAAATGCATACAGACGTTGAACAGGACCAAAATAGTCATTTACCACAGTGACAAACCATTTCTAGCCTTTTGTATTACATAGGTGATCGCAAATTTTATTTTATTTTTAAATTTATTATTGTCTAACCCTAATTGTACCCCCATTAAATCTTCAACGAGAATTATAAATGAAACGTTTTCTTTACATCCTAGAAGTTCAATAACAATTGGCCAATAATGTTGGTAGATATTCGACAAAACGTGTGCGATCGAAAGCATCCAGTCCCTGTACTTTAACTTTTGGAGGCCAATGTATTAAAATGAATCCAAGCTTCCTTTTTTTCAATGACAATACCCAATTTTAACGAGATATTTCAAAACTATGCCTAGTTCAAACTATACCTAGACACAAAATTTCAAGTCATTTGAATGATAAGTTTTTGAATTATAAAAATTCAAAATTTAGTGCTGGTAATGTTAAATTACATTTTCATATTTTTATTTCTATCTCCTGAAATTATGTTCCTAATGTGCTAATTTTTTTGTGTAGCAATAATTATAATATAACCAAGCACAAATACGCTGAATTTGCAATTTTTATAATTTTATGATATGAATTATGAAATTAATATTCGAAAAAATTATGAATTGCAACCTACAATTTTTTTCGATGGATTTAGATTTATTAAGACCTGCTTTATGGAAATCCAAAATTTCACATTTTTCTTCCAAGTAGTTTTCAAATTATGCTTAAAAAATGGCAAAATGATGGTTTAAGGAGCTGTCTATGATAGATTTTCTTCTGCTGTCCTGTAATCTAACCGGCTTCATTGACTGCTTGAGTGGTGTTTAAGGTGCCTAGATCAAGATACTCTCTCGATTAACAATCGAGTACCGAACTTCAATTTCGACACTTTACCCTTAAAATTTGCTCGTTTTAAAATTACTAATTTCTCAGAAACTTATGGTATGAATTGCATGAAAATTTGTTTTTAGGCTAATTGAAGGGTGTAGAGTTCATTTATGCTATCAGAATTGTGTACTGCTATTGAAAAAAAAAACAATGTTATGGTTCGTTTAAATATATAGATGGTCCTCCTAAGCAAATTTTATTTACATCATTTAAAAGTAGACTTTATTTCTAATTGTTCGGTACCAGTAACTTTCATCTACGATAATTTGTTGAGGAGTTAGTAAGGGGTGTTTAGTTTTTTTTTTTTTTTTTTTTTTTTTTTTTTTTTCCACGACTGTACCTGCTTACTTTTGAGTTACATCAAAAATGGATCACATTCTCTCCCATATGGAAAGAATCAGATGAATAGCCTGTAATAGTATTTAAGATTACGGAGTGCAGTACAAAATATAAAATAGAAAATCTTACATGAAATATATTGATGATTAAAATAGATAAGGAAATTTTTTATGCCGTCAGTTATTTTAAAATTATCCAGTTTGCATAATTTCGGAAAGCGTATTGGATTTAGCTCATGAAATGCTGATTTTTTTAACTGCAAGATTTTTTATTGTTAAAAAATTGTCGCATCCTCATAATAATTTGATATCAACTACACTTCCGCATCATATTTTATTAAATAAATTTCTAATGTTTATATGCGCTGTTCTTCAATGCACCCCCCCCCCTCAAATATAGTGTTTTTCATATATTTTAATTTACATTTTCAAAACAAATAATTACTTAATAATAATTAATTTAATGTAAATAAATTATTATTTTTTTATTAATAATTGTGTACGTTTTTCTAGATACTTATTAAATTGTATCTAATGCCTCAGTTGAATGTTTAATATCCGAAAACATTTATTTCTTTTTTGTTGTTTTTGTTGTATACATTTCAAATTCAAATTGTTGTATTTAGAGATAAAAATGCAAACACATTTATAAAGAATTAGAGTTTTTAGATCCCCTTGAATTCTACAATGACTGTGATCCTATCAGTTGCAATATATGGAGCGAAAACTTACGTGGCAGATTTTTTCCATTCTCATGTCCGTATATCTTTGATTTAAAATGTTCATATATGTCAGTTTTATTTAAAACTGCTCTTTTCTCTATTTAAACGATATGTTTATCAATACTTTTATTTATTTATTTATAGATGTTTACACTGTAGGTCGGAACGTAGGTTTCCAAAAGAATGTTTATTCAATTCCTACTTTTAGCTCACACTCTCCCTATATTTATTTATATATTTATATATTTTATATATTTATCTTGTACAAATTTTCAATCGTTAATAAAATACTCATTATTCATCCTATCAGGTTGAAATAATTTTTTTTAAACTTGTACTAGATGACAATTGATGTTAATAAATTTTTTTCAAATATTAATTAATTAATTAAATTTTAATTAATTAATTTTAGTTTTGCATGGGAAACAAAATGGCCGCCATTGGTTATTGAATTTCAATGAAAGTATTTTCAATAAGGGTTACCATAGGGGGGGACCCTGTTCTGTCGCCAAATACCGCCAAGTTTGTCGCCAACTTGGCGATATATCGCCAAATTTTGCGGCCAAAATGAGTCGCAAAAGTGACGCCAACTTGGCGATATCTGTAATATTTCGCCAAATTCCCATAGCGTTCCATTGTAAACCTACTTGCTTATAGAAAATTAACAAATTGAGATATTTTAATGCAACAAAAACTCATATTAGCTTGATTATATTAAATTTTTCTTTGATGGCCTAAGTAGGAATTTACTTTAAAAATAAAATGTTTATATTACTTGTTTATTATAATGTTATTAAATTATATAAAAAATTATTATATAAAAAAAATAAGTTATAAAATATATATATATACATAAAACAAAGAAAACCAGTTCTTGTTGTAGATAAAATGCACGCAACTGCAAATATCTAATAAAATTACTCTAATAGTATTATTTTAGATATATAAAAATCATGTCATCTTGCCTTTTTTTACGGTAAAAGAACTAATTTTATACACAATTAAAACAATACTTGTTACATTCTTAAAGTAATCAACTAAAATTTATGTTAAAGGGCTCCGAGACACAAAAATCTTTTTTTTTTTTTTTTTTTTTTTTTTTTTTTTTTTTTTTTTTTTTAATTGGATTAAAAATTTCTCTGCCGTTTTCTGCTTAAAATGACGTTTAAATCATGTTTCAATCTTAATTAGAGCAGGAAATATTAATTTTTTTGTTTTGGTTTGTTTTCAAAATCTTGTCAAGGAAACGAGTCTTACGAAATAGCGTTTTTCTTCATAATTTTTTTTTCACTATTAGGGGAGAATGGGAGGAAAGGGACATTTTGACTTTATAAGCTTATAAAATAATGACATTAATAGATATCATTATCATGATTGCGCCTAGTTCTCGTCTAAAACCTTTGCTTTAATACTAGTAAAACCTCTTATCCTCAAATACTGTAATTTAAAATTTGTATGCATTTTTATAAATTGTGAGAAATGTCCCTTTTAACCCCATTGTGGGGGATGAAAGGGACACTGTGCGGGGTTGAAAGGGACACGCATAAATAAAACAATTGTATGAACATGTTTTCCTTTTTATTTGAGATTACATTATTCAAAAATAAAAGATAATAATACACAATTAAAAATAAAACATATTGCAACATATTATAAAACAAAAACAAGAAAAATAACTTGTTTAGGTCTACTTGACAGAAAACAACTTTAAATCAAAAATTTTAAGAAATATTTAGCTCTACTTGTCTCAACACCAATTACGGATTTAGCTAACTTCATCACAATATCATTGCTATACGCGTCATTCATTTCAATAGTATCAGTAAATACAAAGTGGTTTTAATCCTTTTTTTTTTTGAAAAAATGTACTTCGAATTCATTCCGAGTGCTTTTCAGGAGTTTGTGGATACACTGCGACAGGAATGTTACCATAATTATTCCAGTACCTTTTTCAAATTTTATTGCCTTAATATTTATATTGCTTTAATGATTGTCTAATAAGAGAAGAGTAGGATCAGTTTTGGAACAACTAGAATATTAGGCTAATGCGCAATTGCTTTACAAAAATTCTGCGGCCATCCACCAACTTTGATGAACAAGTCCAAGCCTTTGGGATGGGGCAGCTCAGAGGATGAACTTTTTGTAATTCTTCTTTGGGAAAACGAATACTGTTCAACAGTGTTACCTGATGCAGAAACAAAAGTGTGACAAGTTGACCACGTTCAGCTGATGTTACGTCAGAAAATTTCTTTCAACAAGTTTTACTACTATATTTGGAGGCTTGTGCTCTGTCATTAAACCCGTTTCATCAAAGTTATATATTATATTCCATGTGAATTTTTAGCGATTCGTGACTGACTAAAAGTGTTTAAAATATATCAACATTAGATTTGTTGAAACTTGTACTTCTGTTTAAACTAATGGCTATAGGTTTTCGTAAGAGAAAGTAATGAATTTTGTTGATTAAAATCTTGGAACCAATCATTTCCAGCTTGCTTGTTTGTGTCCCAAGACAGGGACATATTTCGATAATTCAAAGAAATTGAATACTCAAATGCACAATTGTTAAACCATAGTTCATATTAGATGCTTAGAGCAAATTTGAAGCTAATCCTTTTTGTTGACCTTCACTAAAACCTTTTTATTACCAAATGGGTGTTTGAAATCCATCTGCTTGTGTATTCTTACATTTTAGAACAATTCTTCTAAACAGGACTTTTCAATGCCGTAGGCTTTAGCTGCTGATTAACAGACAGTCCTTTGTTTACTTTTTCAGATACAGCACACACAATTTCTTCTTCAGAAATTCGATTTTTCTAAAATTTCCTTTTATATTTCCGAAGCATATTGACTTTTTCATGATTTTTGGAAAAGAAAAAAATACCAAAATTGTAGGTATATGTTATTGTAATATTTGAATTTTTTTGTTCTACTTAGTAATGCACTCATCCTTTCTACATAAAAAACGAAAACCATAACTTAAATTTTACAAAACATAAATAATATTTTGTTTAAATATTAATAAAACACGAGGGGTTGAAAGGTACATGTCCCTTTCAACCCCATACCCACCTAGCTAAGTAAAAAATGCATTCATGTATGACAACATTTTAGCTAACAAAATATACCGGTATTCATATAAAGTGCATACTTTATAGTGCTAAATAACATAGATATTATAATGCTAAAAACAATATTAATTATTTAGAGAAAAAAAAGAAAAGCAAGACCATAATTTACTTTATTATATAAAAAGCAAGTTTTGATTTCACCACCTACAACGCTACGATTGCTGACGTCAGTTTTAAGGTTTATTAAGGCAGAACAAATATCGCCATCGATTGAGCCAAAGTTGCAAATTTCTGCATTTTATTTTCGTCCTCGAATTTTGAGTGTCCCTTTCATCCCTTGTCCCTTTCAGCCCCACTCTCCCCTACTCATATTTAAAATAAACTATATTTATACTCATAAATGAAGAACCGTTACAGATAAATGGTTCAAACTTGGAACATAACTTTTTCAATAGCTTTACTTTAATTTAGATTCAGGAAATTAAAAAATATATATTACTTTTGAAAATATGATTAAAAAAAAAGTTACATATTTTTTTTTCTAATTTTTACTTTAAATTTTTTTAATTTTTTTTTAAATTAATATTTTTTAAAATGCTGAATCTAAATTAAAATTTATATATTTCTGTTTATTTAAATGAAAAAAAAACTGAAATTCTATAAATAATATTTTGTGTTATAACGATTTTAAACAGCCCCACTTTTTAAACAAAATTTTAAATTTAATTTTTTTTAATTATGAGAAGTTTTATCATGCGATTTTGTTTACAAATGATATGGTTATCTATCACAAAAAATTTCAAAATTTTAACTCAATAAATAAAAATGTTTTGAAAATATGTCCCGGACCCCTTTAAGTGATTTAATAGGGGAAAGGGGGAATTGCTCCTGTGGAAATCTGCATTTAACCTTTATGTACTGAATTATGAAAAACATGAAAAGTTTATCTTATGAGCATTTTTCGTGAATTGTTTAAACTACATTAGAAGATTTACATAATTATTTAATATGTTTTAGAAGGATTTTAGTAAGATTGAAGGATATAGAAAGTTTAATTAAATTTGAATTTATAGTGATTTTGCGCAATATCTATAGCACCACTCAAATCTTTTATTTTAAATATTTTCCTTGGTATTTTGTAGAATTAGGAAATGTACAAATATAATGCTCTTACAGTACAAATATAGAAATATTTCCGAATTGAAAAAATCTCCCCACCCTCAACGTCAAGAAAGCTAAAAAGACGCAAAGGTAAAAAAATCATCCTTTTAAAAATATTTTTGTTTTGTGTAACCAATAATGCTTTTGGAACGAGATAAGTTAATGTACCTATAACTCATTCTAAACTTTATAACAAATATCGATGTATTAAATGAATTTTATAACAAGTTATTTTAATGGTACTTATAAGTACCGTCTGGAGATAAAGTGTTAAACATATTTCACGTTACCACATTAATGAAACAAAATGATATTAAAAGTTAATATTTGTAATAAATATTTATAGCGTGCCTTAGATCGATAAATAGAGCAACAGAAAAACATTCGGAAAACCCGTTATTGTTAACGATTGTGTTCATAACGTGACCATGGTGCTACCACTGAGTAAATGAATCCATTGAATACTTTTCTTCAGAAACTGACAGCAAGACCTTATTTGGTTTACTGTCCTTGAAGCCGCACACAAATTCCATTTATACATACCTTTTCCGATGCCATCTGCATCATTCACTAAAGTTATTCAAAGGTGAAAAGTCGTTCATAATATTGCTGCCCAACAGATTATGGGATACATATTACCTGTATTACTACTATTACTTACATACTGGATATTACTACATTAACAACATTGACTAACATTATTACATGTAACGGAATGTTACTACTAATCTCTTCATAAATTTTTGTATATAAAAGGCAAAATTTTTGTGTTTGTTCTGTGTACAAATCTACATTTTTTTTATTTATTTTTTTATTTTTTTTTACCGATGTTTGGAAACATTGACATGCGTAAGATTTAAATCCGGCGAAACTTTCAGGAAACTTTACAAATTTTCCATAACTTATATTACAAATACCTACCATAATTTATCATTATAAAAATGAAGAAACACTTTTAACTTTCAGACTGCACGTTTTTAACAGATTTTTAGCAAGCATGGGATGAATTAGGACACGGCGCAGATTACTTACTACTTTACATATTTCTCAAATGCCCATTTCAGTCATTTTAATCACATTCTAAAATTTATTTCTAGACGATTTAATTTTTTTTTCTTTTTTTTCCAAATTTTAAAAATAAACAGCGCAAGACGTACAAAATAATTATATAACAACTCATCAATCAAACACGTGGTCTATTCTCTCTGCATATGTTAAATTACTATAGACATAGTTTTGAAATAGGTGTATTTTGTATTTTGTAAGTGAATAAAAATCCACAATAATATACAAAATGATGCCCGGGAATTACTGTCCATATTTTCTTTTCGTTTTTTTCTTTTTTTTAATTGCATGATTTACCAAATTTACAAAATAACATGCAGTTTCATTTAATAAATTTCAAATTAGCTACAGAATTACACTCATGTCCAAAATTAAAGTCACAAACATAAAATCTGTGAAAACTGATGAACTATTCGCTGTGTTGCCACGAAATTTGGCACAGATAAATATTGCAATAGGAGAAAGAATATGTCAACATAACAGTATGTAAAAGATTTTAATTGTGAATTAAAATACAGGGTATATCGAAAAATGCAATATCACGAATCAGAGATAAAGCATTTATATCGGTAAATGTCTGGCTAGTATGGAGTGTGACCATCGTGCAATGCTATACAATCCTCAAAACGAGCTCTCATACTATTTATGAAGGAGTCAATAAATGTTCGTGGCAACAAAGCCCATTCTTCCAAAAGCGCGGCTTTTAACTCCTGGCGGGTCTTGTGAAGGGAATTACGCTGTGCAATGGCTCTTCCTAGACCATCCCAAACGTGCTTAATAGGATTGAGGTTCAGAGACCACGAGAGCCAATTCATTCGGCGAATATTCTGTTCTTCAATAAAATCGTCAACAACGTGAGCTCTGTGTGGCTTCGCATTATCGCCCATAAACATGAAGTCCGAGTCTACAGCACCCCGGAACAACCTCACATAGTCTTCAAGGACCTCATCCCTAACGACCGGCGTCCAGTCGTGTGTGTCCCTTTCACTGTATGCAACAGAAGAGCCCGGTTGTTGTGGAGCCGAAGACATCAGTCTTGGACACAACAAGTATGGGGCGTGTTCTTTTCAGTGATGAGTCGCGATTCACCACGCAGAGTGATTCTCGTCGAATCTTCACTTGGAGAGAACGTGGAGCTTGCTATCACCCTTCATATGTAAAAGAAATCGACATATTTTTTGTCTAATGAATACCTGTCTTGGGCGACAAAATGTTCGGCAGTCGTACACCACTGCACACCTTCGATACGGGTACTATCAACGCACAGCGCTATAGGGATGTGATCCATGAAGCCTATGTGAGGTTGTTCCGGGGTACTGTAGGCCCGGACTTCATGTTTACGGACGATAATACGAAGCCACACAGAGCTCAGATTGTTGATGATTTTCTTGAAGAATAGGATATTCACCGTATGAATTGACCCTCGAGGTGTCCAGGCCTCAATCCTATTGAACATGTTTGGGACGGTCTAGAAAGAGCCATTGCACAACGTAACACCCCCTCCCAGGACCCGCCAGGAGTTAAAAGCCGCCCTTTTGGAAGAATGGGCTTTGTTGCCACAAACATTTATTGACACCCTCATAAACAGTATGAGAGATCGTTGTGAGGCTTGTAAAGCAATGCACACTTCATATCATAAAAACTTTGCCCGAGAAAAATGCTTTATCTCTGAATCATGATTTAGCGCTTTTTTGATATACCCTGTATCTTAATTCAAAATTAAAATATTTTCTATATTGTTATGTTGCTATATTCTTTTTCTTATTATAATTGGCCTCTGTGACAAATTTCGTGGCAACACAGTGAATAGTTCATCAGTTTTCACAGATTTTGTGTTTGTGACCTTAATTTTGGATATGAGTGTACCTTGTTGTATACAGCAAAATTAATTTTTGAAAAGAATTGCACACAATACATTTTTTTGTTGTATCTGTTTTTGTTTTTTTCTTAACATTTAAATTTTCTTTTTACGTTTTCGCATTTGAAAGATCCGATTCCTATTTTTATTCAAATTAAAACACATTTTCTCAGATTTTCACAAAACCTTATTTAGAAATGGAGTTTCGTGATTAATATGCAACATTTATTGTGATCCCAGCATTTTTTAGCATATTTCTTTTTTTTTATAGCTGTCTCATCTGGTTACCATGGGCTACGGCGGCCGGTTCTTCTAGTGATTATTAAAGCAAATATTGGAGTTTTTTATTTTATCACAATCTTAGTTTCTTTTGCTAAAAATTTATTTTTGTTCATAAAAAAATGTATAATTAATCAAATTTTATTAATGCATTTGTGCTTAAAAATCCTCCATTCATATATGTGAAGTTTTATTAATATATATTTGTCAAAGAAATATAAAGATATTAAATATAATACATTTTATCTGAGATAAGAATATATCTCGCAACAAAAGTAACGACATGTGAAAAGATCAAATTATTCATATTTTGTTTTAAAGTTATTCATTCCTTGGGATCTTACGTACAACATTTATATTTCTATTCCTTAAACATGTCATATTATTTAATGCCCGACAAAAGTAACATCGAAAAAAATATTTTATAAAATCTTACAATAAATTTCCCTTGTTTCTCTTGACATTAGAAAAATTATTTTTTGTTTTGAAAATACATACTTTTTACGTGTAGAAAAATAACACCATTTCAATAAAAGGAATTTTCGAGATGATTGATAGAATAACAACTCTACTTATTGTTCGGAACATAGCAAATATTTCATGCATTATTTACAGAAATGCATTATTTTCATCATCATCCAGGGCGTAGAAACTTATTTGCCACTTGCCTTCATTACGCACTCACATTTATCGAAAGGTTGTTTGCATGGATAAGTTATTATCTGCCTTATCTAAGTTATTATCTGCCTTATCTGCCTTATCTGTGTTTATCTAAGATAGTTTTTTCCATTTTTGTTATAATACAAGATAGCATACAAGAAATAGCATGTGAAGTATGTTCGTAAAAATATCTATATAAATATATATCCATCTGGAAGGAATGTTTGATGCGTTTAATGCACTTAGTCTACTAGTAGTAGATATCACATTTTTCACATAGTATGAATAAGATCAGCCCTTTGTCATACAAGGGCTGAAAGACTTTACTCTAATAAATAAAAAACAGCTTGTGCGGTATCTGGATCTACATTTGCGTTGTTGTGTGTCGGATAGTTTATTCTATCCCTTTTTTAAGTTTGCTGGTTTTAGATTTTATTAAATGTGAATATTTTAAAAGTTACTGAATTATCTTAGACTAATATGTGTAGCATATTGAATATGTATTTATTTACCATAATGGAAAAATTTTAGTACCATACCTATATTTTAAAGGCTTGCTTTATGACAATAATTATTTCGGAATAGGGCCGAGAATCATAACTGAGAAAAAATTAGATATTAAAAAATAATTCTTAAAGAGGTTGATAAAGAAGTGAACAATATTTTCCGAAAATTATCAAATTGTATTTAATGCAGGTAGTTAATTATTCATCATTAGATATTAAATAATTAAACTTAAAATTTATGTAGTTTAGTTCATTGGTTAACGTTGTAAAATAATATTTTTCTTAATATTATATATTTCTTATCGAAAAAGGTATATTATAACCTGTAAGATCCACCAGTCTCATCGCAATGGAGGTTTAAGAACGTATCGATTGAGTTTTACTATAAATGAAGGTATTTCAGCAAGAAGGAGTTAGCCCTATTTTGCCACTGCAGTGAAATTGAAAAAAACTTTTAAAATTGAAATTTTACAAATTCTTCTAAAGTATTTTCTGCAGTTATGCATTAGTCCGTACACCTACACATGGTTTGCCACCCATTATATAATAAAATACTGTAAAATGTGGTAACTAAGTGCCTATTGTGATCACTTGATGTAAAGAACATTTTCTTGAAAAACAATCTCTATAAGTTTCAAACAGAGCATACTGATTTATATAAAACTCCGTTACCAAACTTCGACATTAAAAATCTTTAGACTATGGTTGCTGTAACATAAACAGTAGTTAGCGGAGTCACACGGTTTCTTCAGAATCGTTTTTGACCAGCATATTGCCAAAAATACTGAAAAAAGTATCTTCAGTTATTTTATACAAATTTATCAGAGATCTTATATAAAAATTAGCGTTTTTGTAAATTTATTTGTTAATGATCGATTTTTCATGTTGTAAGCAAGAAATAGTAACTTTGATACGTTAGAGAATGCCACTTTCTTTGGTGTGAAAAAGAAACCATACAGTGTTTTTTTATTGTTTATTTTCACTGTGTTTTGCTGCTATTATTTGTTGTAAGTGATCTGTTCTTCCGGATGTTCTTTGGTATAAATAACATAAATTTTTAAAAAAGATGGTGTTTCTGAACGAAATCAATTGCAACAACTTTCAAGTAAATTGGTAAATTGTGTTTTTTAACTTAAATTAAAGATTTTACGAAAATTTTCTAATCTCTGCTTAGTAGTACTTAAGAAATATATACTTTCTTTTGAGAATATTTTCATTTTAAATTAAGTTTGGTGAGATGCTTAGAAAAATTGTCTTTTACAACGATGATTTTTTTTTTTTTATATATATCGGCACATTTTGTCGTTTTCTTATTAAAACATTTGAGTGTTCACGTTTTCATGATGGTAAGAAACGGTTTAAAAAATTGTTAGTTCTTTTTTTTATGTTTTTTTTTGTTTGTTTTTTTAAAAAGCTGTCTCTTTTTAGCTTAAAATAAGATCATTATAAAAATAAAAATGAAAATGTAAATTTAAATGTAGAGTAGAATTGAAGTCGAATATAGTATAGTCTAATATGGTGTAGAATTTAATTATGTTGCCAAAATGCCAGCGGTGGGGCAAAATGCCACGATGTTTTTCTGGTAAGTTTCAAAGGAGAAATCGGTAACGGGGTGTATGACAAAATATGTTAAAATGAATATGAGTAACACCATTAACATAGAAACCTCTTGAGGAATATAAAATTGAACATAAAGTAGATGCATTCATCCAGATTATTTTTTATACTTTGTTAGTAATAAAAAAAACTGTTGTAACCCTGCATATTTATGTGCATATGGTGTTAAAAGATCTGTGCATGTTGGCATATACATTCCAAAGGTATAACAATTTCCTTTATATAAATATTAAATATTTATTTATGACATATGCTAATGCATACTGAAATCTCAAAAAAATATATTATTTCTGAGTTTGCATACGAGGTTGATTTGAAAAGTTCATGAAATGAATCACAAATAGCAGCTTTTTATGGAATAAATTATGCGCAAAAGATAGCACAGCTGTCTTGTGCAAACAAGTCAAATTATATATTGTTCTACTATACAAAAAAAAATTGTCATTTCTTTGAATAAAGCTATTTTTGTAACTGTTGCAAAATTTATATTTCTGATATGCGCGCTGTTACAGACTATTTTTTTTTAAATTTTTGGAAGGCATCAAAATTTCATAAAGATAGGCAGGATGCTGTAGGAAAGCATTTTCCATCATTTGCAACTGTGCATAACTTGGTGACGGATTTTAAACATGGCTTTGAGCGTCTAGAAGATGATACGCGAAGGGAGGACAAAAAACTTCCACAACGCTTTAAATCGTTGGAAAAGTTCACGATATGGTTTCGCAGGATCGTCGATTAAAGATTAGCGAAATAGTTATGTATATAGACATATAAGATGAAAGAACATTTAATATCCTAACTGAATTAGTGAAGAAAAAGCTTTCGTCTAGATAGATACAACGCATATTGACAATGGATCAAAAGCGTCAGAGAATGAGAATTTGCCATGAGAGTCTAGGTCGTTTTAAAACGAATAAAATTGATTTTGTCCATCAATTTGTTACTACAGATGGAACTGTGGTTAACTATTATATCTTTGGAACCAAGCAGCAATCGAACAACGATAAAATAGTGTTTCTTCCTTACAAAGTGAAAAATGCCCTAAATTCCTTACAAAGTGCACTGTATGTGAAATCAGTTGGCAAAGTTAATTCGTTAATTTTTTGGGATGCTAAGGGAATATTACTAATTGACTATCTTCCCAAGGACCAAACAATAAACGGTGAATATAACGCTAAACTTCTAGACCGAGTCGATAAAAAAAATTCATGAACAAAACCCCATGTTTTGAATGAAAATAAGATCATTTTAGATAAGGACAATACACGTTCCCATACAAATGTGGTAGCAATGGGAAACTTAAATGAACTGAAATATGATCTGTAGCAAAATCCACCTTATTCGCTGGATTTGTCATCTCCTGACTTCCACCTATTCCCACGATTAAACATTTTTCTCAAGGGAAAAAGATTCTCCACGGAAGAAGACTTAAAAGCAGCTGTTTACGACTATTTTGAAGTATTTGAAGAATTACACTCTCTTGTTGGCATAATGGCTTCGGAACATCGTTTGATTGGAATGCATTGACATTAAAGGAGATTATGTTGAAAAATAAAACACATATATTTTTAGGTAGCTTTCTTTACAAAAAAGCTACCTATTGCAGCCGTTCGGAGGAAAGCGATTTCAAAAAATTTTGGTATATTTTCATCGATCATGACCCCCAGACCCCGAAACCACCCTCCGTTCAAAATTGATATATATATATATCTGACCTATGTCACACTGTAACTCCCGTAATTATGAACCAATTTCGATGTAATTCGGTGTGTACATAGTACATACCAATGTCTCGACCGAGTTCGTTGGCCAGCTTCATCCGCCATTTTGTTTCAAAATGGCGGCCATTTAAAATTTTAAAAAAAATTTAAAACTTGAAATGTGGTACCAAAAAATTAAAAATGGAAAAATATTTTTTTCTTATGTATTTGACCTTTATACAAAGATTCCGGAGCAGTTTTTGTTTCGTCTATATCTTAAAAAATGACTGAGTTATAGGATTTTGAATTTCTAGCATGGCTGACATTTTGAAACGTCCTGAATTTTGTCACGTGATAAAAGGCGTATTTATGAACCGATTTGGATGTAATTTGGTGTGTACATAGTACATACCAGTCTCTCGACCGAGTTCGTTGGCCAGCTTCATCCGCCATTTTGTTTCAAAATGGCGGCCATTTAAAATCTTTTTAAAAATTTAAAATTTGAAATGTGGTACCAAAAAATTGAAAATGGAAAAATATTTTTTTCTTATGTATTTGACCATTATCCAAAGATTCCGGAGCAGTTTTTGTTTCGTCTATATCTAAAAAAATGGCTGAGTTATAGCATTTTGAATTTCTAGCGTGGCTGACATTTTGAAACGTCCTGAATTTTGTCACGCGATAAAAGGCGTATTTATGAACCGATTTGAATGTAACTTCGTTTATACATAGTGCATACCAATGTCTCGACCGGGTTCGTTGGCCAGCTTCATCCGCCATCTTGTTTAAAAATGGCGGCCATTTAAATTTTTAAGAAAAATTTAAATTTGAAATGTGGTACCACAAATTGAAAATTGAAAAAATATTTTCTTCTTATGTGTTTGACCTTGATAAAAAGATTCGGGAGCAGTTTTTGTTTCGTCTATATCTTAAGAAATGGCTGAGTTATAGCATTTTGAATTTCTAGCGTGGCTGACATTTTGAAACGTCCTGATTTTTCTGACGTAATAACAGGCGTATTTATGAACCGGCTTGGATGTACCTTGGTGTGTACATAGTACATACAAATATCTCAACCGAGTTCGTTGGCCAGCTTCATCCGCCATCTTGTTTCAAAATGGCGGCCATTTAAGAAAATTAAAAAATAAAAAAAATTAAATGAGATACCAAAAAATTGGAAAATGAAAAAGATTTTTTTTTTGTATGTGTTTGACCTTAATACAAAGATTCCGGAACAGTTTTTCTTTCGTCTATATCTAAAAAAAAATGGCTGAGTAATAGCATTTTGAATTTCTCTTGTGGCTGACATTTTAAAACGACCTGATTTTTGTCACGCGATAACATGCGTATTTATGAACGTATTTGGATGTAACTTGGTTTGTACATAGTACATACCAATGTCTCGACCGAGTTCGTTGGCTAACTTCATTCGCCATCTTGTTTCAAAAGGGTTGCCGTTTAAAAAAAATTAAATTTAAAATTCAAAATGAGGTATTAAAAAATTGGAAAATGAAAAAGATTTTTTTTATGTGTTTGGCCTTGATACAAAGATTCCGGAGCAGTTTTTGTTTCTGAAAATTTGTTCTTTTGTTGATATCTTAAAAATGGTTGATTTATAGCACTTTGAATTTCTAGCATGGCTAACATTTTGAAACGATCTTGTATTTGTCACGCGATAACACACGTATTCGCCTATTTCGATGTAAGAAGGCATGTGGATAGTATACATCAACACCTCGACCAAGTTCGCTGGCCAGATTCATCAGCCATCTTGTTTCAAAATGGCGGCCATTAAATTAAAAAATATATATATATTTAAAGTGAGGTGCAAAAAAATTAGAAATTGAAAAAGGTTTCTTTCTTAAGTATTTGATCTTGATATAAGGATTCAGGAGCATTTTTTGTTTGTCTTTATCTTAAAAAATGGCTCAGATATAGCAGTTTCAATTTCTATTGTGGGTGACATTTTGAAAAAACTGATTTTTTGCATGCGACAGCACTCCTATATATTAACCGATTCCAATGTGAGTGAGCATGTGCACAGCAATTACTAAGGTCTCGACCAAGTTCACTGCTTAGCCTCATCCACCATGTTGTCTTAAAATGACAGGCACTTTAAGAAATTGCCGAATTTGGCAGCCAAATATAAGTTACTTTAAAGAAAAGCAGCTTGGATAAAGCTGACTAATTTCGCGAAATTCTCATTCATTATATTGATAAAAATTAGTATTGAATCTCCAATATTCGGTTTCCACTAAATTGAGCTTCGTGCGTTTGCATGATATAAGTTGGCTTTTTTTTAAATAAGGATTATGAAAGCTACCTCTTCCTCCCGGCACTGGCCGGAAGGACTTTTTAAAATGTCTCTTTCCCGTTCATTTCGTTAACTTTTGACATCAATCTCGTAAAACAACACTCTTCATATACAAAATAAAATTGTTTAACGATATTAGAATCTGTTTCATATTACTAAATGGGGCATTGTCACAATCTTTTTACTTTTATGTCCCTGAATAATAATTTTTATTTTAGTACATGTTCTTGTGTGAACAGATGAGTTATCTGATATCCCAATATAATTAAATGACTTGCTACTATCGATAAATAACCCTTCATTTTGTTTTGGGTTGTATAAATCATTCGTTTGGTTGCAAGAAAGGTAAAAACATTTCCATTTTTAAATTGTTTGGTTTAATTTGAATATTTGCATGCTATGTCTTTGGTTAATTTCACAATTGTATAACTAAAAACACAATATGAATAGTTATAGTCTAAAGTGGGATTTAAATGTCATTTATGAAACTAATAATATGTTTTACGTGTACACATAACACTTTTGTATTATTTTTCTCTCGCAAAGCGTGATAAAAATTGACCTATTAACGGACTCCCAAAAAATATCCCGTCACGAATTGAGATTTTAAAATAAATATTTCGAAAAATATTCGTTTATAAATTCGTAATAGCAATAGCTTTAGTTGCATTAGGGTAAACAGTAGCAAGCAATCGAGATAATTTATTAGAAAAATATGAGTTCATATTAAAACTTTCAATATTATTATGTTCCCAGGAGTTTGTATAAAAAAAAAAAAAAAAAAAAAAAAATGATATTATTCATTATTTTGGAAACATGTTTGCATATTCTATTTCACTATATTGTGCTTTACAAAATTATTTAAAATTATTCTTAAAATGTTTAATATGGATGTTAAATAGCTTTTATAAAACTCGTATTATTTTTCTCTCTGCAAAGCGTGATAACAATTGGCCAATTAAGGTGCTAGAATTTTAACTGCTATAAATTAGAAATGAGGAGTTTTACTTAATCGGCCTTATTAGGTCAATTGTTATCACGTTTAGCAGAGAGAAATATAATACGAGTTTTATAATTGATATTTAACATGTACGAAATATTAAACTCACAAACCGGCTGGAGATGTTTAGTTACAATATTAAGGATTCCTTAAAAATCAGTTGTTCATTACTGATATTTTGTTTTTATACTGTAAAAAGAAAAAAAAAATCTGTACTGTTACTAAGAATTTTCTAGGAAACTGTGATGCAGAGAACATTTTATTTAATGGCAACAACGAAAATTCATGTAAAAGATATACGTTTGCACTGTAAATCTAAAAATCCGTAAGGTTACTAAGTTTTTTAGGAAGCTGGGGTGCCCAGAACTTTTTGTTTTTCTTTTAAATATTGTAGGAAATATTGCGTGGCATATGTTATTGAAGAACTGACAATGAGTTTTGTAATGAGTTTAAAAAAAAATGTAATGAAGAACAAAAATCAGTTTGATTGTAATAAACTTTTATTTAAATAAACGGAGATAGCATAATGGAGATAGTATAATCCGTTATAAAATATTTAAAATAGTGTCCGAAGCTTACAGCACTTGAAGTTCATAACTTACTTTTCAAATTTATGATCGCACATCTGGTTCAATCTAAGTAACTCAAATTGGTCCAATTAAGGCGAATGCACTATTTTTTTAAATAGCTAATTTTAAGAATAAGAAAAGCGAACGCAAACAAATCCACGTGTAAAATAGGAGCAATAAACACATAAATTTAGATATGTGTCAGATATGTGTTAGATATGTATATGCAAACATAATAACTTACCTTAGTTGTAAAGTATTCTCTTACGTTTAATAGGAAACAAAATAGATCAAAACAGCTATATTTAAACACAGCGTGGGAGGCGGGTGCTTCTTCTAATCATAAATGGCATTATTCGGATGAGTAGGATTTCAGCGGTGGATGGCGTCTCTTTTTTAATTGACAGAAGAATTGCAGCGATCCAAATATGGCTTCTCTCCCCTGCATAATGCGTTTCTATCTCATATTTTTTTTAAGATTAATAATTTTAAAAATACAGTAAACTCCCGACTATCCGGCCATCCGTACTATCCATCATAGTAAAAAAAGATGAGGAATGTTGCAAGCGGCTAAAAAACATGGGAAGAAATTCCAAATATTGTAATTGCAAGGTCTTGGAACATTGTTTTGGACTAAAAGGTTGGACCTAAAGCCCTGTGGGAAACTGCAATGGGAGATGAGAACGATAAGCTTCTATCGTTGCTGAAAAATATACCAGTCTCTGACGATGTCAATGCAGAAGACATTACAGAATGGATGTCAAACGACGAAGTTAATGAATGAATTGATAATGATACTGTACAGTGAGAAATATCAGAAATAAAAGATTAAAAGGTTTGCAGGAAAAATCTCATCCCGCATTCTTAAAGGTTTAAGACGATTGAAGCAGACAGCAGGAATCAGCGCCACCTGGTATCATTTACTTGTATAAATGGGGGGACATTACGTAGCGGAAGAGGGCTAACAGGGAGAAGCAGTCCTCTATTAATAACTTTTTCAAAAACTAAAAACTGTAAGTTATGACACTTATTTTATGCATAACTTTTCATATTGCAATATTTTATTAATAAACAGTAAAACGAGATTTACTCATTTTTTTAGCAATTAGGATTACGTTTTATGTTAATGTTTTGCTTATTTTGAAACTATATGTATTGAATATATAAAAGTTATCTTAATATGTGTAACATGTGTTTTTAATATCATGGAGGGGTAAAACACGAAGTTAGTAAATATTTGTAGAACTCCGGCCTATCCGGCTTTTTGTTATCCGGCCTACCTTTCCGCCACATTAAGCCGGATAGTCGGGAGTTTACTGTGTACTTAATTCTAAACACTTCATTTCTTTTGTGTGCATGTTTGCTTTCTACTATTTCTGAAGTAAAAAGTTAAGAATTATCAATGTCTATGCGCAAATAATTGATTATATAAAAATTAAAATAATATAACGTTATTTGTGAAAGTTTACATGCCAAAAGTTCAATAGAAATATATAACTTAATCAACTCTTATTTCTGAACTAAATGTTTTGGTGAAAAATATTTAAAACTCAGTATATATTTAAAACTCATATAGTAAACTCAGAAAAAAAAATTCCGCCTTCACCTAGAATGGATAGGTATTCGTTTTCAGAATTCCTAAACTAGAAATATAGATTTCCGAGCTATGCGAATAGGGTAATGAATTAAGCTGAATAGACGAAATGATACAGAGCATCAAGTTTCTTGTGTCTAGTTTCTAGTTTCTTCTTGTGATGAAGCAATATTGAATCGCTTCAGTAGCGAGAAATTATCCCTTGATTTCTGGAATGGTTTTATAAACAAGTATTATAGTTACTAAAACTAACTTCTTGTGTTTGCGTCTATTTGCAGAGATTTTTAAATAAGTTTGACCACTAGAATCTAGGAAAACGCTCTTGAATTCTACTAGGAGATTCTAGTACTCTCTAGCAAAAGGAACTAGAATTTATAGGAATGACATGTAACTATATTTTGTAGAGCCACAATTTAGATTCAGTATGCCGTAACCATACTTGTTTCTTACTGTATGTTAAATACAGTACAGCGCCGATTATCCGTACGCTAATTAACAGGATTGTCCAATTAACCGGATCGATCAAATGTCATACATTTTCCCTGCATTCTCTAAAATTATTGAAGTGGAAATTTTTTAGGCGCAGTAGGGTAAATTCGGCTGGATGTCGCGAAAGTTAACCTTTAAATAACCATTTCCTAATCATGAAATAATAAAATCGCCAATAAATGCAAAGAGAGCAGTGCATAAAAACAACTGTTTCTAGAATCTAATAATTTTCACTCCTAACGCGTGAGAATCCTATGCATATCCCACCCCCCCTCCCAGGAACAGTCATCTTTATCATCAAATTCTCTGAAGGGGGTGTGGGGGTGGCGAAAATTTGCTTATTTTGTCTCTTGGTGTCCTCGGAAAGAAGGACACCACCCTCTCGCTCCGTTTGCGTTTGTTCGTACAGTGCATGCATATGTACATGCTATAATTTCTATGCCTAGTTCTATGTATCACTTTGTACCAATTTTTAGGTTGTCCAATTATCCCAATTTTTCATTAACTGGATCTGCATCGGTCCCGACCAGTCCGAATAAACAGCGCTGTACTGTAATTGTTAAATTAATATCATTAATTATATATACGAGATACGATAACAATATATATATACGAGATGTATACGAGATGTATAATATACGAGATTTAATATATATTTTAAACACATTTGGAATACACCAAACTGCTGTGATTCTTCTTCGTTTAACGATTTTTATTTCAACTTCTTTCCCGACGTTTAATTCGATAGTTTACAGCACTATTTTGCTACTTATAGACAATAGAGGATTGTAGAAAAATACTGAAATAAATGAAAATCCATAGTTTTTTGAAGATTTTTACATAATATTCTAGAATGAAAATTATACTTTGTTATATTCAAAGATGAAAACTATAGCTTTCTAGTTCACAGGCTATCAAAGCCTCTGAGCTAATCTTCCCGCAAGTTCTGTATGTACGTAACGCGAAAACTCTTGATAGAAATATCCGATTTGTTTCAAATTTGGTATACCGGTTTATTCTGATAAGGCGCTCTCCTGATTAGATTTGGAGGTTCATGGGATAAGTATAAATGGGATAATTGGGAGGCAAATCCCGTCTTAATTTGGATAAATGTTTTTTTTTTTTTTTTCATGCAGAATTATGCGATCTGCTTCAAATTTGGTATACAGGTTTATTCTGATAAGGCGCTTCCATGATTAGATTTGGAGGTTCATTGGTTTATAAAGTTGAAGAAACGAGGGCTAATACCCCTTAATTTATTTTGAAAGGGGCATTATTCTTTGAAATAAGAAGATAATATACAATTAGTGCGAACAGCGTGTTATCTCAATGCCACCAGTTTCAGTGGGCACTTTTATTTTTATTTTTTCTGCCCCTACCACGTTTTCTTATAAAAGTAAATGCCGAAAATATAACTTTAAATAAAATGAATATAGAATGTTAAGATTGATTAAAATTGACTAATTCGACTAAAATTTGATACCATTAAGCATCAGTTATTACAATTAATATTCATAAACATTTAGAATTTACAGGTAGTTCCTTGCATGAACTCCACAGAATTTGAGGCTCAGCCATAAATTCTAACGATAACATGAGAAAAAGTTTTTTAATTACTGCACAACACTTAAGGACATAAACAATACAGTCGATTTCTGAATTTCGACACTGACAGTGAGAGGAGATTAAATTGCTATTATTAGACTTGAGTGAAGCATATTTTCTTAAGAATTACTGCAAATAGCTAGCAGGAGACTTAATTATCATGAATGTGTTTAACACACAAACTTTTCCTTGAAATTGTAACTTATTTTACCTCGAAAATTACTTTGCCTAGAATAAATAATCAACATATCATCCTCATTGATTACCACCTCACCTGGATTTTAACCCTTTGAGCTCTGAGAGTGAATTTCTTCAAAATGCCCAAATGTCACATGGGCACCAGTAATTTGTAAACAAAATATTCCACTTATAATATAATGGAAAAAATGCAGTAATATATTTTGAAATAAATTTGGATGAATATTCCTTTACCAATGTGGCATTTGGAGAATAAATGTAAGTGGGAAGAAATTAATCCATCAGACCTCAAAGGGAAACTTTGAACATAATTTGTCTGCGCCAGAAACGATACTAAAAAGAAGAGAGTTTGCAGTATGTGCTTGTGTGTGTATGTGTGTCTGTCCGTTGGCAATCGTTAGGGAAATCTACAACTGGCAAAGGTGTGAAACTTTAGATGAGGATAGTCCGAATGATGTCTTGACACATTTTAGTATTAGATTTTTAATTTTTTGAAAATTAGCAGAGTTAGTAATTATTAAACACAACAAACTCTCATCAACAAATATGTCTGTTTTCACAAATAAATCTGTTCATCAACAAATATGTCTGTTAAGGGAGTCGGGAAGTCAAAACTCTCGAAAAATTTATTATTCTTTGCTAATGAAATACTAAACAGTTTAATAAAATAAAAAAAACAGCAAAACTTTTTCATGAATACATCAGCAGATATAAGTTTTTTTGTGTTATCAGTCTCATTGCGCTTTTAACCCTTATTTCGTAATTTGTCATGTTTACAAGGATATAGCTAAACTTTCTTGCAACATATGTGTATGAAATTGCGTACATTGTTTTTCTGTTATGTTTAGAAAAATATACCTCAGCATTTTTAATTTTGTGTAATTTTGTTTTAAACATATTCCTCGATGTAAAATTCACTCTAAAAATAAGCTTTACTTTTACTTTTAAGTTTATTCTAATTTTTTAAGCAATATTTTTATCAATCCTGAAGAAAAATGAAGAAGAAAACTTTTCCTCACACAATAGTGGAAAAAGTATGAAAATCGGATAAGTAATTCATGAGTTATATACAAAATTATACTGATTTAAAGTTTAAAATTTATTCTATTTTTTTAATTTCAAAGAATAAATTTTTTATCTTAAAAGTAATCTTTATAGAGACACACATTTTAGTAAGAAAAGTCATAAAAAATATCTATAAATAAAGAAAATACAGTAAATGGCGCTGTCCAGCTATTTCGGCATTGAAGAACTGATGAGCGGAAAACAGCTCTTCAGTGCGTGTTTTTCGAAGTCATATGCTTTCAAAATACTGAAAAATAAAATCACACCGAACAATATATCATACTTTTTCCTTTATAACGGTTTGATTCGTTTAAAAAAAAAAATAAAAGCGAATTTTAACACTTTGAAAAAAAAATCGAAACGTTGTTTGTCGTGTTTTTTCCCTCCATCCTCTTGTGTTCTGCATTGCTTCGACCGTTTACAATACATAAACATGAAAAATGCCAGCAGATATTCAAGGAACTGTACATTTGTATCTGAGCAGTCAGTTAAAAAAAGAAAGAATATTAACAATTGTTTTCGAGCCATTCTTTTCATAACTTTTTTTTTTTTTTTTTTTTTTTTTTTTTTTTTTTTTTTTTTTTTTAAGTTCAAAAAGAAAAATAGCAGATTGCTACCACGTTCATTATTCTTTCGAATTCTTTCATTTGTTTAAAAATATACTTATATTAACCCTATTTAACACAGAGTTTTATATATAAATGGAAATTTAGAAGCCTACATTTTATTAAAACTTACTCGTTATTTACAGAAAAACTGTAGTAAATAATAGCTGAATATATTATTTTCATTCTTTTAGAAACAAAAGATATTTTAGTGAATTATTTCCTTTTACAACGTACTCTCGCTTAGTTATTACCCACATCACCCGGTAAACCGCATATAAAGATTACGAGTAGAGTACTTTATACCACATAACTGGAGTTTTCCTTCTTACTTATGTTTCTAAAATGTATTTATTTATTCTTTTTAGATTGCAAGAACCCCATAAAATAAAGTAAGAATTCAGAAGAAAAAATTTTAGTAATTTCGAAAATTCTATATAGGTAATAAATGGATAAAAGATTCATGAAATAAGTAAGTACAATGAGGGCTAAAATATTTGAAATTTCCATACAAAATGTTATCTATAAATTTAAATTAACTGATAATGTAAATACCTTTGAATTTCTAACTGCAATATGTCTTTATGTTTGAAATTTTATAATGCATTTAAAATTTTTGCAAATATTCTTGTGTAATTTCCTATTAAAATTATTAAATTTATCTAAATCATTCAAGGAAAAATGCATTAAAAATTTATTTTCATTTAATTTATTATTTTTTTTCAAAACTGCAAACATCATCTTTCGCAATTCGTTTTTAATAAGCTCAAATTTCTCATGTGATACATTATATCTTTAGAACTTAAAAGTTGTAATTAAAGATTCTCCCTAAAGAACACTTGAAAAGAATATCAGTCAACTGAGTACTTGGTTCAAAATGTTTTTTAAATTGCGATTTGAAATATTCGTTAAAGAACCATATTGCTTGTAATAAAAAGATCATCAATTATTATTATTCCATAATATATGTTTTTTTCCAAATTATTTAGCAAAAGAAAACAATTCTTTGAAATTATTCCCTCTCCAAAACAATAATATTTATAAATATCAAATGTTATTGACATATTTTTGATAAAAATTCTGTATTGAAATCAATCGGGCGTCATGAAGCAAAATTCCTCTTACATGTCGCATTCAATTTTAATGATATAAAAATAACCACAGTAAATAAAAATAATTATATATATATATATATATATATATATATATATATATATATATATATATATATATATATCTATATATATATATCTATATAAATATATATATATATATATATATATATATATATATATATATATAATTATTATTATATAATATCTGTTTGTTCCAAATTATTTAGCAAAATTAAACAATTCTTTGAAATTATTCCCTCTCCAAAACAATAATATTTATACATTTCATATGTTATAGGCAGCCAATAAAAGAAAGTAATTTTTAATGAAATTTCTATATTGAAATCAATCAGGCGCCATTGAGCAAATTCGCTTTTCATGTCACATTCGATTTTAAGGATATAAAAATAACCACCAGCTGCCTCCAGTGAACTTTTTGATATTCTAAGCGTGATAAGAGTAATACATTCAGGAAAATTACCAATTGAAATTGAAACAATAACAATCGAAAGCTAACACTAAAGGGTAACATTTTTCGTTTTCAAATACAATTTTTTGCTGGCTGTTTTGGTTGTGAATGAACAGTGTATTTTACAATTCGCTGGTTCATACAGCAAATGCTGCTGAATGTAAGGAGATAATAATAAGAAATGTTTTATACATATTTATGATAAACATGATGATTAACTTAAATAACTGAAGTTTATAGTTAAAGTAATTAAAGGGGCACAGGACCTTTGAGTTTGCCGAAACAATCAAAACCTTGCTTTCTTCAAAGTACCAAAACACAAACAATATTCCATTAAGAACTATTTTCTCCTTCCTGCCTAAAGTACACATCCTTAACTACATTATCCAGAAAAATAAATATATGTGCAAAATTAATATTTAAATTTAAAATTTAAAAATCAATATCACTAAGGCATGCTTAAGTGCTGCGTCCATGATAAAACTCTAAATTATGCATATAGAAAGCAATTTTTGAACAAAATAGAATCATAACACACCTACTTCTAACTTAAAACCAAAATATACGCAAAAAGTTTAGTTTAAAATTTAATTTTAGCACGAAAAAAAGGTCTAAACTCTCATTTTTTTTTTTTTTAAGTTTTTCAAATATAAAAAAAAAAATAAGCAAAATATGTTTGTTCATGTTGTTTTAGCCTGTAGTTTACAAAGAAACGTATTATTTGGTTCATTTTTTTTAAGCTGTAGCTTACATAGTTTAAAAGTAACAGTGCGCGCAAACTCCAAATTTACTAATCTGAGACAAAGTTTTTTAAAGTTTCAATATCTACGGAGTTTCCATTATAGGTACTCGCCATCTATAAATGATTATAACTCGTGAAATAATGCAGATTTTTAATGTTGTTTTTTGCGTATTATTGAGAAACTTTAAAACATTCAGAATAAAACAAAAACCGAAATTTTAAAACATCCAGAATAAAACAAAAACCTGATATTTAAAAAGTTTAAAGGTCCTGTGCCCCCTTAATCATCTTTATTCTAACAATGCTGCAAGTGAAGAATAAGGGTGATATGGTTTTGTAGAGTAAAGTGCCCATATTTCCTCCCCTCTCCTAATTTCATCCCCCTTAACTTCTGCAGATTTGCGACAGTGGCGCCACTTATGACTCACAGTACAGGGGAGAGAGTTAAAAGGGTTCGGTGTTGAAAGTTTCGTTCGCCAAGACGCATACATAAATTAAAGACTGCGAATTTCCTATTTTTAGAAGACCTGAGTTCTTATTACGTCATTTGCAGAACGTTATTTACTGTAGTGTAAGTATTTATTTCTTATTCATTGCATGTATTTTACGTTGGTAAGATGCTGACAGTAGCATACAGTGACTTTTAGGACGATCAGTTCATCTTACGGGAACTGAAGCTTCGTCATATTGGGAAGTAGCTTGATCCCAATTTCGTAGACCTTGCAGTTCTTATTTTCGTCGCGGGGACGAAATTAGGAATGCTTTTTTATGACTTTTTTTCAATTTTTTCCTCGTGTTTGGAGGGCTAATGTTTCGTTGTGTTAATCTTCCACTGACAATTAGTACATTTCTTTGTGCCTTTCTTTAATGTAAATTAAATTAATTACTCATTTAGAAATAAATTTTGATTTAGTTATAAGTTAAGCTATAAGTATTAGATTCTTTGGGGGAACGAAATTGGGACCATTTTTTTTTCTTTTGCATTTTTTAGATACGTATTTAAAAACAATTTTTCTCATTGTTAAAATTTTTTGTACGATATTTGCCTATGTTTCTATGTGCGTGGGTAGTTAGTCTATGTAAAATCCAAATTTGGTAGATTTTCACTCAAAATTACAACTTTCAAGGGCCTAAAAGTGACTGGGGGACGGTAATAGCGCTCCTTACCCTATATGTTTGGGATGATTCATTTTCAGAATCACACTTAGTAAAACATAAAAAAGATTTTATCCAAAAGTAGGCCTTTTCATTCCTTTCCGTCTGTGATAAATCCAAAATAATTCGGAGATATTTGGAGGTGCTGCGAAAAATACAGCGGAAATGCTGATTTCATTAAAATGTTGTGAATTTTTATAGAATGATTCTTATGAATTCTTAATAAAAAGAAAAACTGGTAAAAACCGAAAGAGACCGCACCGTCAAGCTTTTCAAATAAAACGTGTCCGAATAAATCATTCTACTCAAAGAAGGCAACCTAGTCAGAACAACACCACAGATTGAAGATCGCCCAACCTTGAAATGTAATGGTCGTGGTGCTCCCGGATTTATTCGTGCTATGTGCCCTACTTGCAATCCTGTGATAAAAATTGTATACTCTCATTTCGAGCAAATCCAAATACACACATGCTCAACCACAACCACACCTTTAACCACAGTACACCTAAAAATTAATGGAGGTCTGTGGCAAAACCTGCGTAGATACCGGATCCAGTGACAGCCTGGCTAGTGAATCATTGTATTCTGTTTTAAAAGAAAAAGGTGTAAAGTTTCAGAAGATCTCTCTGAACACGTCCTTAGCAAAAGGCCAGCGGTCAAAAGAAGACAGTTTGACCACGACTGTAACTGTAGAAATTGAAGGAAGAAAATTTAGAACAGATTTTACTGTCTTACCTAAAGCTAAACGGAACAGAATCCTTTCAGAAAAAGATTTTCTTGATAAGTGAGCGTTTGTAAAGACGTTAAGAATAAACGTTGGTATTTCGCCGATATGCCTCATATAAAATATGGCTTTGTAGATCCTGTTCCAAAGCCTCTTCAATGTTTTGCCAAGAAGTCACAATTAAATTACTCACTGAAAAGGCATGAAACTATATTTCAGCAAGGTGGAGTAGCCACCCCGTCCTCCTGTGAAGTAGGTGCAGTCTCCATTGAGATAACCACTTATCTACAGAAATTTGCTAATTTTACTAAGCAAGTGAAAGACTTGATCGAACAACGCCAAGGCAAAAGAAAGCAGTATGCGGACAGAAGCTGGAGAGAAGGACCTCGGTATTCTCCTGGTGATCATGCATGGGTACAACTCCATCCCGTTACCACGGCTGGTCAGAAAAGAACCGCCGAATTCAGTCCTCGACGCGACGGACCTTATGTAGTGCTCATACAGCGTTCACCTTCTTCCTATGAAGTTGCCAGTTTACAAGCTCCCGAAGTTCCCTTAGGAACTTACCATACACGTGTCCTAAAACTTTGTAACAATGTTACCTACCAACCAGTTACACCACTCAGGAAACGTGGAAGGCCCGATAAAAATGTTCCTGGTCCCTCGCCGAGTCGTTTAAGTAACCAGAGGGAAGGATGAAACAAATATATCTTATATTTAGATATTATTCCGCTAGGTTGCCGCATTAAACGGAGAGACCCTAATTGTAGGCAGCTGTCAAATAGATTTCTCCCATCATTCCTCGAGGATGTTTTTTTTTTTTCAGAGTTCCACAAAACCCGACTTTCAGAGGGTGTGGAATGGAGACGTTTGCGTTAAGATTTCCTCGTAGGTTTTGTTTATAAGTGGCGGGTAAAAGGGTCAAAGTTCATTTCCTCGAGAGGATTTCTTCTGAAGTTCTTAAATTTGTACATATGAATTATAATTGTAGGTAGATGTGATCCATCAGAAAACCTTATATGTTTACTATCACTTCATTAAACATTTTTTCTACTACAGCCTAGAGTGGTGTGTCCTTATGAAGTGATGAATCCATTATTAAAGATTGTGGCGCCTATTCATGGAAAGTAAGGCAGCTAAAAATTTGTTTTGAACTGTATTGAATACAAATATCTAAAACCATAGAAAGCCATATTATGACATCACTTCAGATTTACCAGCTGAAACACCGAAAAGAGGCAAAATATTACACGAAGTTCTGATCGTAATAAACGTAATCTATATAAAATATAAATTTATCCAAAACGATCAAATTAGATATTCATTAACACTAGAAGGACCTGGGGGGGGGGCATTTTGACCCCTACCAAATGAATATATTTCGGTTCGAACGAGAAATTTCTTTATAAAGAAGTTTAAAAGATATAAAGAATAAAAATTAAAAATATATGTTGAGCAATTTTAAATACAAATTCTGGTGTAAAATATTTTTAGAAAACTCTAATGCCTAGGGCCGAAAGCGTTCCAGAAATTGCGTAATTCAAAATCGCAATTCATACAAAGTAATCTAAATAGTAAAATTCGCTTTATTTAATGACGGAACGTCTGTTCTCATTCTTTTTCATCTAATTTTTATTTTACACTTTTGGTGTGAATACGGAATAAGTAATTACAAAAATCCAGTGAATCGGGAACATTGAAGGCATAAATGCTACCACGGCTATTAGAAAGTTAATATGCCTATTTAACAGATCCATTAGTATTTTTATAGTTATAATAACACATATCTAATTTTATATGCATTTTTCTGATCTGCTGCTTCGTAATAATATTTTATTATTATTTTTTGATGTGTTACAATTTGAATAATATCACATTCAGTCATTTTAGGATTGGTAAATGCAATTCGCTAATAAACATAGTATAAAGATACATAGTTGATAGTTGACATTTAAATGTTACATGTTATAAAAATGTTTACGCCGAAATTTTTCTAATAGCAATCCATCGTAATTATCTGCCATTTATGAAAAACCAGAACTATTTTTATGAGAAGAATTTCAGAATAATAAGTATATTTTTTTTTTAAAAGGAAGTTGCGCGAGGCGTTATATCTTTCTTATTATTTTATAGAATTTTAAAGATCATAATAATTCATATACTTTACTAATTATTATATAAAAACATGTTTTTTAAGATATTTAAAGATTAATTATTTAAAATGGAACAAACACGTATACATCCCATTAAACATCACGTTCTTTCTGTTTTAAAATCCCGATAAATCTCGAAAACAAGTGAAAAAAAAAAAAAAAAAAAGAAAAAGAAATATACACTTTTTTTTTATTTAATTTCCTCTTTTCTGTTGCACTTCAAAGATATTTTTACAGTTGAGTTGTTTAAAACATTAAAATTTTAACAAAGCAGGAAATGTTTGATATTGAAGCAGTACGTATTTTATTCGACTAGTTTCGTTTTGTACTTTCCAAAACATTTTTTTTTTTTTTTTTTAATTTCTAATATACATTATGCTTTCTCTTTTAACTAAAAAAAAATATTTACAGAATTTTGTATTAGAGATTATTTCAGGGTTTTTTTTTTTTAATGCAACCGACTAATATTTTGTAGGTGGTTTTTTTCATGATTACAATCTCCTATATTAATTCTGCGTTTCTCACAGTCACTGTATTTCACTTTACATTACAGAAAAAAATATCTTATGCACTACTATAATAATTTACTGGCACATATATCATCAGTATTTTCTTTTATTATTGTATATATATAACGGCAATACTATTTTATGAAAGAGTTTGAAAGGTTTAGAAATTTGTCACACGTTGCGCTAACTATAAAGTTTTTGATCTAAATGCCACATTAAGGCATCTGTAACATTTCTCGCATCTTTGCTCAGTTTTGCCGATTTTTACAGGGTACATACATTTTTACTTATTTTTATTTTTGCAAATAGAAAGTATTGGATTCCTGAAAATTTTAGAATTCCTATTTTCGACGGATTTACACATTATAGGGGTGAGAGATCTCGAAAAAGATGTTTTTACAAACTATCTGTCTGTGAGTTTGTCTGCCTCCATATGACACATATTTTGTTGATTTTTGTGGTGAGCATTATTTTTACTTAATTTTTATACTTGTGAATGCTTTTGTAATAAAAAAAAAACTAATATTTCAAATGAAATAAAGCTGAAAATTTTTGAGGAAAACATAACTTGTTTCTGGACGTCTTTTTACTTTCTCCTGTCTAAAGAAGAAAGTATTGTAACTTAATTTTTTTTCGACTTCCGGTTTTCGACGAATTTATATGTTTCAGGGATCAGAGATCGCAAAAAACCTGTTTATACACAATGGCTGTCTGTTCGTTCGTATGCCCTTGTGTCCGTATGCCATCATTGTATTACCGAAAAATGTATGAATTGAACCAAATTTTTTGTTTATGTCTTTGACTATGGTCAGCAGTTCCTCAATGAATTTGAGAATATTCTGCTTGAAAGGGGCTCTGTAGTAACGATTTTTGTGCCATTTGTATTATCGTACCATTGAAAAAAATTAAGTTATGCATAGAATTGAATAAATTTTTTTGTGTATGTTTTGGGGGTATGGTCCCTCTTGAATTTGATAATTCCGCCGAAGAGGGCCCTTAATAGAGATTTCTGCGGCATTTTCATTATTCTACCATCGAACAATGTATGAAGTTATAAATAGAATAGATCCAAATTTCATATTTATGTTTTTGGCTCTTTCAAGGAGGTCCTCCTTTTGAATTCCAAAATATCCCACCGGAAGACTGCGGAATAATAGTGATTTTTTTTATATTTTTATCAATTTTTCGTAGTTCCACTGTACATCGGCTGCTCGTGAAGTGGCGTGAACTTCGCATCCTGCAATCCAGATATTCGCAAACAGCTGATGTGAAACAAAATAACAAAATAACTATTGATTTTAATAAATATCCTGATCGAGATTAACTCGCTTTTACTCCGACACTTTGATGAAAATCAAGTTTATGTAGCATTGATCTGAAGTATTTGCATGTGTAACAACTTTTTAAAATATTAACATGTATGAGAAAAAAGAAAGATTTGGAAATGGCACATATGACTATTTTATCATATTTTTAAAATCTATTTTTTGTGAAAATACATATAAAAGCACAAATAATTGCACAAAAATTACTTTCAGATGCATACAAAAAAATATTAAAATACAAATTTAAAATATGTTAAAATACATTAGAAACACCCAAAACGTACTCATCAATTACAAGGCCGTCATCAGTAGGATTTAAATTTTGCTATTATTTTCTATGCGCTTATTCGAGAATTATCTGGAAGAAAACATTCTAATTTAAAGGTTGTACGTCAGATGAGATGTCAGATAAAACTATTCAAATTTTCAACAAAGTGAGCTTTCATCTATTGTGGAGTCAATATCTCCATTCTTCATGGATATCGTATGATAGTGCATCGTTACAAGCTGTATCTTTATTAGCAGTTATTTCAATTGATTCTCTTATGATGGCTTCATGGTAATTATTTGTACGAAAGATAATTTTCGATTTCTTAAACTCTACATTTATAGGCTGAGTTTGAGCTAATCTTGAAATTGCAGTATGGGGTCTATTTAATCTGAGATCTGTTTTATATTCTATAATTCTGTCACAAAATGTTCTCATCATATTAACATAAATAAAATATTTACTATCTTTTTAGAAATCTATAATGTATACTCCGGATCTATAGATTCCTTGGATAGTATGAATTTTAGTATTTAACAGATCTTTTAACTTTGTTGGAGGGGCTGCGATTAACTTCATATCATATTTAAAAATAGTATGCCTTATATTTTCATGATGAAAGTAATTTTTATACAATTATTTGTGCTTTTATATGTATTTTAATTATTTAACTCGTTGAATATTTCACTAGAATTGTAACTTTCATCATCTTTTGTGTTTGTATTTCCAAATTGGGAATAAAATTTTCATTGAATGAAAATTCCCTCTTAAAACTAGAAGTAAGTATAAATTAATCATGTTACTGTGAAACAACAAATGTATAAGAGAATCCATTTGAAAAAAAAAAAAAATATATTATTATAGACATAATTTGATCGTGTTAGTTGTATCGTAATTTGATCGTACTTACTTGTTGCAAATTATACAAAGGCTTTTATCTGAATATTACAGCATATATCTTTTTCACTTAGTGAATAAGTTCTCTGTGGGATTCTCCGCAATCAATATAGCCTTGTCTTTTATCTTGATTGAAAATTCTTTAGTTGATGCAAGCTTTTTATTGATTAGCATGATTATAAGAAAACGTATTTGATATCTTAAGCAATGTTTGTTAGCATTAAATTTTGTTAAATAGCAACGTTCATTTTAAATATAATATTTCATGAATTAATCAAAATTTTCGTTTACTGATATTTGTTATATTTAGATAAGACATTTAACATGAGATATAAATATTATTTTTTAATCTATGTTTCAGAGTAATAAAATTTAGGACATTAATATATAATTACATTATTGTTGAATCTTAAATCGTGAAAGAAATGATGCCAATGTGACATTTAATAAATACGAACAAAGCGATTAATATTTTCAAAATAATTAAGTTGTTTAATTTACGATATCTAATTGAAAATTGTGTCTTCGTCAACTGTTGGCACACTTTTAAATACTTATTGGCATTACACCGAAATTAGTAACATACACAAATTTCGTTTCAATGCATAAAAAATACAAACAAAAATGTAGTTTTAAAAGATTTAAAAAAGAAGTACAATTAATATAAGAGAAATATAAAATGTATTATTATGATCTGTAATGTTCATTAATTTACAGTGTAGTTTTTGTGAACAACATGTAATATAAGTATCTTAAAAGTTTGTTCTAGAAAATGAACCTACGATTGAGAAATTATTTGAGAAAGTATTTAGAATATTAATTGTATTTACATTTCAATGACTAATTATTTATTTATTTATGCTTAAGTGGAGAAAGATAGCCATTATCGCTAGGATCCCGTGTCGACATTATTTGCACCACACGGTAAGTTCTCCGGCAAATGGGGATTGACTACAGAAACTTACAGTCCACGGACAGAAGGCACACTCCGGCGAGGGAAAAAAATACATAATTACATTAACACATGAAACCAAATAAAAATCTAGCCGCTGAGCACAAATATCTTTCGCGGCAGGCAACAGTGGTTTGACTCTGGACATAAGTCCATTGACGAAAGAAGAAACCTTGAGGATAGTGTCATGATTCAAGACCACATCGCCTGGATGGTACGTGCGCCGGACCCATTCTTGTGCAGGACAAGGGGCACTGCCAGGGACTTGACAAAGGCTCTAATGCGACAATGGACGAGTCTCAGGAATGCAGATGCAGAACAGCTAGGAGGAAAGATTTGTCAGGTCCATCAGGAAGAGAAAAATTCCTGCCAAATGCTGGAGTAGTCTGAGGCGGGATAAGATAATTGTGAGCCAACTATCTAGGCGGAGTTTGGGTACCTAAGGTGCCAGGCCACTGTGAGTGTGCAAAAGAAATAGTATTGATCTATTAACTAATTCTTAAAATTATTCTACTTGTTTTATTTTCATTAAGATTTCAACATTTTCATTTCATATTTCATTTATTCAACATGTAATATAATCATATAAACACATAACAAAATCAGCCCTGTCCCAGATTTTTTTTCTTGCGGGTCGCCATTACAATAGCACTTTTATAAAATGTAGAGTATAAAGAATCAATTAATATCATTTTCTTTCTAAAGAAATTATAATGATTTGCATATATTTCTGATTCTATTGCAAATTTCTTAGCGTACTGTCATTTAATATTTATCATTTTATTACAGAAAAGGAAATCCGTAATGTAATTAAGATATTAATATGTTTGAATATTTTAAAAGTTCTGAGATAGTTTTTAAAGATATCGAGAAAAATAAGAAGGTTAGGTTATGAAGTGATTAAGAATTTTAATCACATTTTCGTAAATAAATTTTTATTTACATACTATAGTACCTGTAAATGCCTGTGTACATGTATAGTGATTTATATTAAACATTTGGGTAAGTCTATTTTACTGTATTATATTTGACTGTACCTTACAAAATTATAAAATAGAATTAGAAACATTAAAATATGTTATCTAATTTTACTCTGTCATTTAAGTACATTTTCTTGTAAATTAAAATAGTTTTTCATAAAATAATAATAATAAAAATATGATTAAACTTGATTCCAAAAAGATTTCAAGAAAACTAACATTAGTATCTTAGGAGCGTAAATTGTTGCTTTTAGTTAAGTGGCTGATAAATTAGAACGCAAATGACAAATAAATTAATGAGATTTCGCAATAAAATAGCTGTGATTGATGAATTTCTCAAAGAGGTATAAAAAAGAAAATTGAAAATCCATTCATCTAATTACATTAGCACAAATTCATTTCCAAAAATATTTTTTTACTTATTTCCGAGGAAATCCATTAGTTTAAAATAAATTGTAAAAAAATAATATCATTCTTCATAAAGTGCTTAAAGATAACAAATACAGAAGTATGTGTTCATTAATTTTCTTTTCCTAATCGAATTATAGTAACATCTCATAGATGAATTAGCAATGTCACTTATTGGATTAATAAAGAAAATTCCATCTATTTCAATCCACATCTTTATATATTTGGCATTTTCTCCAATTACTTCTCCAGGAATTTTATTACTTATTATACTAATTCTTACTCGGGGTGGCGAGTGGTCATGGAAAAACACAGTCATAAAAGGTGTTAAATACCAGTATTTTTTAAAAGAGAAAATCGTCTTCTTTAATCCCTTTATATTATTTGAAATATTTTCTATAACAAAATACTGGTAGTTACCTCTTTTTGTTTGACTGTCTTCTTCCCTGACAACTCGCCACCCTGTTATTGTAATTGCAATAATTCACGTTCATGCAATTTAACTGTATCAGAGGGAATACAGTTTACTGTATTTTACGCATACAATGGTTACGTTAAAAGTTTTCTTCCCTATAGCTTTAATTGCATAACTGCAATTAATAACAATGAAATTACACTTTAAAATAAACTCTAAAAATAATAACTGTACGAATGAAGTCCCTCATCCTCACTGTACAAAAATTTATACATTTATGTTCAAAAAACTTACTTACGTCATATATTAAACAAAAATAAATCTGTCAGAGAGTCAGTATCATATTATTAATGTAAAACGTCTAAAAAATGTCAGTATATACTTTAAATTTCCGGATAACAAAGAATAGGCATCAACAGTAAAAGCGGGTGTGGGAATGTAAAGAAAAATGCTGCACATCGAATGATTACCGATAGAGAAACCTAACACCTATCGCATATATCGCAGATCTAGCTTTCTAAGGTAACCGGTTTTAACAAACTGAGAAACATAAAACTTTACATCCACACATAGTAACTAAAAATGTGCCTGCTTAGTTCCACGTTAAAGCAGAAAAAGATCACATGCCTCTGCATGCAATAAATTAGATTAATAATCAATAATAACAAATAAGATTAAGGCGTGCAGTATGAAATAAAAAACATTTGTATTATTTTGGAAAATATATTCTTTTTAGCGCCATCAATTCGTCATTTCAAAAGTGCGATATATTCATATATGTTACCGGTCAAACCCGATTTCAGGCCCAACTAGTTTATCCTAACGCACATAGGATAAAATAGTGTTTCCTAGCATAAAAGGATAAACATGCTTGGCCTTCCTATTTACTGGTCTAACTAGTTTAGCCTAGGCCATTGTAGATTATCCTAGTTTAGTTTAATTTTGTGTACTGTTATTGATCCTAACGACCTACCGGCTCCAACCTTGTAAAAAGTAGTATTGCCATCACCCATGTATAACATATTCGATCCGATGATGGGAGGGTGGGACACTGTCTCCCAATCTTCCCCATTTCGGCACCATTAGTACCGTAATTTCGGGTGTATAGCCCGCAGATCAAACAATTCAGTTTGGACCCAGAAATTTTATTCAGTATTTGAAGACCAATATTTACCGCGATCTAAAAAGTTACATTTTATTTAAAAAAATTTCTGGGTCGAAACATGATTGTTTGATCCGCGGGCTATACACCCGAAATTACGGTAGTTACAAAATAAGTTCCACATGGTTAATATTATTTTTGAAAATATTATGAACTTTAAACATATTTGTATTTTTATATGGAACATACTTCATTAAAAATAGTAACAAAATATGTTTTATATGGTTAATATTAGTTTTGAAAATACTATGTGCACTGTGAGGTTCAAAACTATTTTAATACTTATATACAACATATTTAATAAAAATAGTCACTAAAATAATCACTAGTATCATAGTCATCAATAGTCATTAAAAAAATTTTTTTTTTCTATTTATGGATCAGTCTTTTACGTCTTCTAACTTGTAACTATAAGTTTTAGACTAAGGCTGACTGATACTGAACTAAGTGTTATGTCTAATAAGAGCGAGCAACTTCAATTTTTTTTTCTTTCAAACGTGAAAACTGACAATCGCCTATTGATGCAATCTTTTAATAAGATAGCAAAGCAAATTGACAAAAAATGTGGTTCATTAACGAGCATGATTTTATTTATGACTTAGTACACATTATAAATCTACTCACATCTTAATACGTTCTAACTTATTATTGCAATCTAAACTCCTATGTCACTTCGCATTACACAGTAATGATTTCTTTTTACTGAGGCATTTCTTACATGCTCATAATTTCATATACTGCTGCAGCGAAAGAATCCATGACCCGTACCAACTGAATGTTTGATTGCAGCACTCTTTATGGAAATTTCATTGTCTTTGATAACTGTTTCTTCAGACAAAAAATTCTGTGCACGTATACCATATTCTGATCTAAGGGGGAAGTTAAAATCTTTAAAAAAAAAAAAAAAAAAAAAAAAAAAAAAAAAAAAAAAAAAACGTGAAAAAATAAAGTATCTGTGTGATTTATTTGATGTTCAAATATAAATAATACACTTTTTTACTCAAATAATAAATCTAGTATTTAAAAGATAAGTTTTTTCGATTAAATTGTGATTAATAATTAGTACAATACCAGAACTCATTAAATTCCAATTGAATTCACTTGCAATTGGGTTGGATTGCAAATAATATAATTTAGTTATATACTGCAATTAAAACAATCAGTTAAAATATCTGCAATTAAATTAAGTTGAATTTGCAACGCCTATTTAAATGAATTACGATGATATTTTAATGACGTTACACATTTTTCATAAACATTTTAGTTTTTATTAGATAAATATACATCCTCTTCCATCAAACAAAATTGAAAATGTTTAAAAATTTAAGTTAATTTTTTTCTTTTTAATTTACACCCCATTTGTTTTATTTTATTTTGTCCTTGTTGTTTATTTTTTACTTTACAACAGTAATACATAATTAAGCAATCCTGTAAATTAATCTCTGACTTAAAATTTACGATAAACATGGTCCACCAGCACAGTTTAAAATCTTTAATTCTCATTTAAAAGAAAAAAATATATGGTCTGGAGGGGTAATAATTACCACATTTTACATTTTCAACATAGTTATTTTTTAACTTTTTTTCTATTTGGAAAAGTGGTGTTTTTAGTACATAGGAAGAAACGTTGATCCTTTCAGAACACCTTATAAAAAACTTGTATTTGCCATAGCTGTTTTTATTTTTTTTTAAGTCGAAAGGATAGTTATAACTAATCCATCAAAAACTCACAATCACAAAAGTTTGGGGCAATTAAGACCACTAGTGTGGAAATTTTGACTACTATATTTTCTCATTATACTTACCTATACATATTTGTTTGGGGTAATTGACACCACTTTGAACTCCAAAGTGACAAATCCGCTTATCAGAAATATTGGTAGACTAGTTTCAAATTGCTATTCGGATCTCAAAAAAACTTCAGACTAGTGATAAAGAATATCTAAATCAAATAAACATTATGATTTTAATACACTGAAAAAAAAAATGTAAAGTTACTAAAGTGTTTCTAGGAAACCGAGATTCCAACAACTTTTCATGTAACGGCAACAACCAAAATGCATGTAAGAGATACACTTTTGCAACGAAAAGAAAAAAAAATCTGTAAGGTTACTAAGAATTTTTTAGGAAACTGGAATGCCTAGAACTTTTCACGTAACTGCAACCAGCGTTACAGATAAAATTTTAGTAAAATTACTGTAATTCTACACATTCATTTGTCATCTCCAGATTCATGTACAGATTTCTGTAGCTTTAGAAGAACTAGTTTTGCAGAGTTCTAGCGTTTTTGGTACAGCTACAGATGAAAGTTTAGTAAGCATGTAATTTTACATTTGTAGAACTACAGATTTTTACAGTGTATCTAAGTTTGATATAAAATTTTAACATACACAGTTTTCTCCGATACGGCGACAGTCACAATTACCCCTTGGTTATAATTACCCCTACTGAACCTACTTCTGCAATATTTATTACCTTGTTTTTACAATGAACGAAAGATCTATCGTCGGACGCACCCCCGAGTCCATTATTTTCTTCATTTTTCCAGCACGAATCTTAAGGAATAATATTTTTTCCTTTTGGAAATGTACTTAAATCTTTATGTTATTTTGGAGAAAACAATCTGCTATTTAAATCTCCTCTGAAACGCTCACTACCTGGCGAACACCTTGTTCTTTGTGATTGGCGAGAGAACTGACAGTCATTTCTCTCTTTACTCTTTCCGAGCAAGAGCCCGAAACGTGAATCTTCCTGAAAAAGCCGCCAAGGCGGTTGTTTGGTTTAGTAGCAATACGCCAAATTGAAGTAGACTAGAGTAAACTAGAATTGGCTTTTACTAACCTAGTTCAGACCAGTGAAAAAGTCTTCAAATATTCCGATTTACATTTCCAAAACGAATAAAAAATATAAACTACTTTAACAAAACTCATATTAATTTTTATTTTAAAATATTTTCTTCGTTTTTATGTTCGTTTTCTAAATAATTGTCATGCACGCTTTTATAGAGTTTTGTTCGATTACTCCGAATTTCTCCGATGAAAGTTTAAGTTAAGAATAATATGATAACAAATATTTTTGTATGCATTTCGAATTCATTAATCGTATTAAGCGAAAAAATATGCAATAAAATTTATAAAGATTTTAAGATTTTAGTGCACTATTATTCTTACAATTTATAATGAATTAAGGAACCTTTGTAAAGAAACATAATCATTCTTAGAAGCCGTTTTAGGTATTTCTACGATGACCGTCATATTTAAGTTACAATAAATGCAGCGTAATATGGAATAATAGATTTCTCTATTTTTAATGTGCATGTGATTATCTTGAGTTGGAGTGTCCATATGATGTTATATGCCTATATGCTGTTAAAATTGTCTGAAAAGTTATTCATGAGTATTTTTAACTTGATTGAAAAGATATCTTCCAATTTTAATAATTTTAAAATATAATTTAATAGTGCTGCTATATGTGTTCACACTGAAACAGTTAAGGATTATAAATTAACGAATTGGGTTTATTAATTAAATTATAAAATGTTTTGAAAGGAATATTAAACGAAACTATGCGTGCTATATTCAATCCCACTTAGTCACTTGTTTAAAATATTTGATGAAGTTTCGGACTAGATAAAAAATATGCATATTTTTTTTTAAATTCACAAATCTTTTACTAATAATTAGATAAATACACTTATGTTAGTCACTCTTGGTACATTCACATTATTTATTACCAGACGAATCATAGCACGAATGACGTATTATCATACACAATAGAGTAAAAATCGTTAACAAAAAGCAGATATTATATGAAATATAATTATGAACTTACATTAATTTCTTGACTTCCTGAAATATATATATTTTTAGACGAAAACATAAAATAATTAAGTGCAGATCATAAAGGATATCTGATTTTCATAATGAACGATAAAATAATAATTGTACGGCACCATTCGGAACATAAGCAATGTATCATGAATTATTTATATTAAGTGGTATTAAATTTTCAGCATCTTTCAGAGTGAATGGAACATATTTGCCACTTTTCTTCATTATTCACCTGCATTTATCTAGAGAATATTTGCATGAATGAATGATTTCCGTTTCTTTTTTCTTTCTTTTTTGTGCACCTGTATTTGTGTAATATATTAGTATGTGTTCAATAATGCTATGTGTAGTCTGTGTAATATATTAGTATGTGTTCAATAATGCTATGTGTAGTCTGTGTAAGAAAATACCGTATATATATATATATATATATATATATATATATATATATTTTTTTTTTTTTTTTTTTTTTTTTTTTTTTTTTTTTTTTTTTTTTTGCTGTCAAATCCTGTTTTTTATCTTCGGACAAAACGCGGTACAACGAATGAGTTATCCATCGAAAGGGTTTTGAACAGTTTCTGACAGGAATCACATTTCGTTATAACATGTTTTCATTAAAAAGTGTAGTTAATTAAAATTAAAGCAGCATTGTTTTTATAAATGAAATTAAAGTTTTTAAATAAATGTAGGGTGGCTAATTATGCTACTTAAGAAAATCTGTTCTTTGTATATCGTGTGTAATATTGCGTAACGCTTAACCCAAAAGTACACTTCTTTTAATTTTCGGTATTATATTTTCAGAAAATGTAGTGCAAAAATATATTCCGTCTTCTCTATTTCTGAATCTACTGAAACTAGAATTATGAAAAAATCAGATGTAGTAGACGTTAATTTAAACCTTGCAGAAAATCTAATGCGATTAACCTAGGTCACATAGTTTCTGAAAAAAGCGCATTTTTTTATATTCTTACAAATTTCGATTTGCGGGCATTCAGCAAAGGTGTTGAGGAGCGATGGAAGTACCTATCGTAGCAGAAGTATAAAAGTATTGTTGATAATGATTTTCGAAAAATAAAATCGTCGGTAATTAGCTGATATATTAACCCTTAAAAACACAGACTGTTTGGGCATGCATAATGACAGGGGCGGCATAATCTATGTACTATCGCTTTTAAAGCCTAGATAATAACTTTTAATGATATATTTGTGTAATGCAATGCCCAGTAGCGGTATAAAATCAATAAATGCCAAATTGTTAAAAACGAACTAATTTAATTAGAATTAATCACATAAATACAATGTGATTCACGACTAGTTTGCATTCAGTGGATCTCTCGATACGTCACCCGTGTCTTTAAAAGAACTGCAATTTTGAGACCTTTTTTTCGGAGCGAGCTTAGCACAATGCCATGTTGAAATTTTAAACAAGGATTTTGTTTTAGCTACACTGCAAAAAGAAAGGATTATTACTACGCTGAATTTAGTTTTATGAAATGCCAAACGTTTATAAATGCTCTACTTTTATTGCCACTACCAAATTAAGTTCATCATAAAGAGATTAGGATAAGATTAAAAAAAAGAGTTGCACATAATAGTAATATTTGATATTATTTATACTTCATATCTCTTCGAACTTTTCTGATATACTCATTTATACTTTTCTAGTATACCCATTCATACTTTTCTAGTATAGGGGAGAATAGCCGAATTTGGACCACTTCACTTATTTTCAGGTGTAATTCACTTAATTTTTGGAATATCTGCAAAAAATCATTACATGGAGTCAATCTATTCATCTACTAACTAACTAAATCTTTAAATCAATTTCTTTTTGAAAACCTTAAATTTTATTTTAATTTGAAAAAACTGTCAAAAGTGGTCCAAATTCAGCAACTGGTCGCCTAAGTTGGACCCCCAATCTCCTAAATTGGACCAACTAATATCAGGTTGTTTTAATGACTACGAAATATAACTAATTTTAATAAAAGAAAAGTTTGCAATTAATGAAACGGTCAAACAAAATAACAGCAATAAAATATAATGAAATCAAATATCTGAAAATAAGACTAATTGTTTTAAATCAAAATTCATTCAAAATATAAATCAAAGTTATCAGTAATTAAGAATATAAATTATGGATTTAATTGCCAGTTACTTGAATATCATGTAAGGAGTCATGCAAAACTTTCACATGATTTTCGTTTATTGATTTTTTTTTCAGCTCACACAACAGGGAACCGTATTGGCCAATCTGAACATTGAATCATTTCTGCCATTTGATTTTTGTACAAATTAGGCAAAAGCAATCACCAGTGTCTAGATCTTTTATTTTAGATTCTGAATTATAAAAAAATTATTAGACAGAAGTTTTCTTTACATTATGTTTGTTGTTCTTCCCTTCCATCATTTTCTTGCTAATTGCATCACGCCTATTTTTTAAAACATGATGTTCCAATATGTTTTGTGCCGTGATAGCTTCCTTTTTGTTCGTTTTTTTTTTTTTTTTTTTTTTCATTTCAGGGTTTACTTTTTATGGCGAAGATATTAACACAACTGTTTTTAGGCTTCCTTTGTACTTTGATTTAACTGAATTTAGCAAGGGAGATAACATTTCTAATGATTTTTTGGCTTTTGGGGTGGATTTGTAGCTGCAGCCTTCTTGCAGGTCAATTTCTTCACAACTTACTCCCTCCTTTTTGTTTCCTATATCTTTAACAGCTTTTGCTGTCACGGGTATTTTTCTTCCAGACAGTATTTCTGTGTCTTTCTCAACATTTTCAGCATTACATTAAATAAGTGTTTAAAAAATATCCTCTATTGAAAAATACGCTACGATTAATCGAACGCAAACATTATATATTCAAACAGTGTTGAATTCAGCCCCCACCCCCCACCCCGGAACCTTGAAATAACTACTCTCCCCGAAGGTTTGAGATTTTATTCGTTTTAATGGCAAAAAAGTATAATTCTACCGTCCAACACTGTAAAAAGTCCGCCTTCGCAAATAACCTCAGGAGAAAAATGTTTGAATTCAACTCTGTGAACCAAATACGCCGTAGGAAATAAGGAATTCAAAGAAAATAAATACAAATACATGCAAGATAAAAGAAATTGCCAACAAAATTTATTGCATAAGCATTTAAAAATATTTTCAAGTTTATATAGGTCTAAACTGTATAAAAAATTAATCCAGATATATTAAAAAAAAAAAAAAAAAAAACCTTGCATGGAGATAGTAATCCATTATAAAATATTAAAAAATATATAAAAAAGGTAGACAAAGCGTACCGTCCTCGAAATTCATTACTTACTTTTCAAATTTATGATCGCATATCTGGTCCAGTTTAAGCAACTTAAATTGGCCCAATTACGGCCACTGCGCCATTTTTTAAAACAGATAATCTCAAGACTAAGAACATAAACGAAATTAAACAATTCCGCGTGAAAAATATGCGCAATAAACAGATGAATTCATATATGTTCATGAAAACATAACTACTTATCTTAGTTTTAAAGTATTCACTTATGTTTAGTGGTAAAAAATTAGATCAAAACAGGTAACTTAAGGTTTTTGAAATTGTCTGAAAACAGCAAATGGGAGACGGTTGCTTCTTCTAATTATGAGTGACGTCATTCTGATGAGTAGGATTTCAGCAGTAGATGGCGTCTCTTCCTGTAATTAACAACAAAATGGCAGCGGTCCAATTAAAGCGGTGGTTCAAATATGGCTACTCTCCCCTATAGACATATACCCAACGCTACGTTGTATAGTTTTTACGAAGTCTTATTACTCTTTTAGGAATTTTTTTTTTTTATAATACAGTTAATAATTCATATATTTATTGTACGAAACCCCCTGAGTGCGAGCAATACTTGCACTTAAGCGTTTATTTCAAATAAATTGTACTTAAAAAATAACATATATTATATCATCCTCAGCAGTGATTATAAAAAATAAATAGTGTAAGAAAAGGTAAAATGCGATGTCTCCACATGGCTTTGTTTTATATTTAGAATTCTAAAATTAAAATTTAATTTTTTAGAAGAATAAATACCATCGATCGATCGAAGCAGTGGCATCCACGTTTAGCCTAAGAACAATTCTTTGTTATTTTAGATTAAATTATATTTTATATGAGTTCATTTTATTTTTCTTTCCCCTGAGTTTTTCTCGAACAGGTGACATCATACTTTAATGTAGTTAAAATATGATGGTTATTATTTTGCGCACGTGCCGTTTCTTTATTCAATCATTTTTTTTTAGTGTAACATTAATGAAATAAATTAGATAATACTCAGGCTTGATTAATGATGTTTTCAGATTTTTATTTTATTAATTTTCCCTTAAAAGTTTTAACCTGCATATAAAAAAATATTAGATATTGCTTAAAAGGAAATATGATTCTGAAGTTCGACGCTTTGGCACGGGTCCACTGTTATATCTATATTTCCCCCGTGTCAACTTCCCGTTTTTTACTTACATTCAAAACCCACCACGAAGAATGAGTTTTCACCAAATTTATTAAAATGTTTTTGACTGGACTGCGAAATCCTCGCGGGAGTCTATAAGTCAATTATTTAACTATTTTTTAAAAGTAAAAGTACTTTCTCTAAAAGTAATATAATGAGTGGTCATTTAAAAAAGAATTGTTAAGTAGAATATATTTTTATAATAAACAGACATACTACAATATATATTAAAACACACATACACACATAAATAACGCCTGCATTCAACAGTTAAAGGTATAATATTTTTGTATTTTTAGAATATATATTGTCAAAATTTTTATTATAATTATATTTACTGTTCTTTTCAAATATTTCAACAATTATTTAAATTATTTTCAACAATTTATAGCATTATCTCTGTATTATGTTTTCAACAGTCTTCTAAAAACAAACAATGCGGGAAAACTAAAATTTAAATCTATACATTCGAATAGATATATTATTTGATTAATAATATATCTAAAATATATATTATATATTAATATATATTATATATTATTATATTATATATATTATATATATTAATATATAATTATATATTAATAATATATCTATCCTTAAAGCTAAAACTAATATAGTGAATGATTTTTTTTTAATGAATTGTTAACGAAGATATATTCTGACTGAGTTTGTATTGTAATTATATCGACTAAATAAAAAAAAGGGGGGGGGGATGATTGTACTTTGTGCCAATATAGTAAGAAAGAAAAACAACGTTAAAAAAGCACAAATACCAGTATTTATACACCGTATACAGCTGTTTCAGAGCCTCTAAGGCTTCATCATGAGTTCTTAAAATTAAAATTAAAATAAAAACTTTTAATCCACTTTTTAATTTTTAATTTATTTTAATTTTAAGCACTTATTACGAAGCCTTAGAGGCTTCGAAACAGATGTATGTGGTTTATACTTACTGGTATTTCTGCTTTTTAAACTTTGTTTTTATTTCTTAATATATCGACTACTCATTTAATTAACAATTTATATCATGGAAATTCTCAATTATCTTTCAATCACTCTTCTAGAACTATCAAAATAATATAGCGTGTAATGTCTTCGAGAAAAAGAATTATTAAGAAACTTACATTCAAACAGAATTTGTAGTATGTTTATATCGAATAATTTTCTTTATCAATTTATATCATGATACCTTCTCTTTTATTTTTCCATCTCTATTATATAAAAAAACATGCAATGCGAAAATCTAAAATTCAAATTTATATTCCAATGGATATATTCATTGGAGAATAATCGCTATCTTATGATAGTGTATATTTCAAACTTGCGAAACTTTACTTTGACGTTTGGAGATGCAAAGAAATTTGATATAAGAAAGAGATATTGATTTCAGACAGTAAAGACAGATAAGTTATCTGATAGCCCTATATAATGAAATGACTTGCTGCTATTGATAAATAACCCTTCATTTTATTGGGATGCATAAATCATTCGTTAGCTTCAAGAGATAAGACATCTGAAAAATATTCAGTCATGAATTGAAATTTTAAAATAAGTATTTCGAAAACTATGTGTACGGAAAGTCCGTAAATCTACTTTCGTAATGAAATTAGATGCATTATGCAAAACACGAACAAATAAACAATTTTACTTATTAAAACTCTAAGAAATTATTTTCAAACATTTTAACCTGATAATAGACGATTTTTTACTGTGCGAAAAAATACTTTTTTTCTTTTTTTACGAGTTATTCATTGCATTTTAATACGAATTGAAAAAGAAAAGCAATAAAAAAATATATGAATAACGTCTACGCTCGCGGTCGCTGAGCGATAATATTAACCCTCCGACTGTCTTGGAAAAGGGCAAAATTGTAATGTTGTTTTTTCTGCATTTTATTTTAAATGCTTAAAGAAAAGATTCTTTGAACATTTTATAAAAAAAAAACTTAACAACGAATATAAATGCAATCCTTGGAAGTATTAATCATTGTTCAATGTATTAAAAATACATTAAATCAATTGAATTATATTACTTTAAATACTGCTTGTATTGCAGTGAAACCTGGAGCTTAGTGAACGTATTAACACGGGCTTGTCAGTGAGGGGTTAATTTAGGAGTGACATGATTTCATGCATTCCGGGCATACCGGTTCTTCATATAACACAGTTAAATTTTGTTTTTCCATTTTGGTGGCAAACTGGGCACAAAACACCTTAAAAATTAATGTATTTCACATTACACTTACATAGAATCTTAAATTATGCTTATGAATGTATTCAAGTAAAAAACCCACCTCGAACAATAACTGTACACATGTTTGTTCGTTTGTTGTAAATTGTACATTTGTTAATTTCCTGTTAAAAAAAAATACTAACAGTGAATTTCTTTCTTACATTTTTGCAAATTGTCAAAACTTAATATATCGTGGAAGACAGTAGTATTCCAGTGACGCAGCCTTAAGCCTAAAATCGTATGAATGGCGGAACTCATATATACGCCTAACTCGAGATCAAAGGAAACGCGAATAGCCGCCACTTCATAACTCAGCAAAGATAGCGTATATTGTTCTGATTTTTGAAAAAAAAAAAAAAAAAAAAAAAAAAAAACAGTCTTATATCTGCAGTCTTAACCTATTCTGAAATTTTTACATTTCTACATGCAGTATATTTTGAGATCTCGAAACCCATTTTTAAAGTACTTGCGATGCATAAAGTTCCTAATTTCTATTTCTGGAAAATGGCCCGGCCGATTTTCTTAAATTGATATAAAATATGAATTTGTTTTAGATTAAGGGAATGAGATAAAACTTGTCTCCGGGAAAACTCTTGTTTTTTATATAATTCGCATTTTTTTTTCTCAAAAATGACCTGCGCGATTTTATTAAAATTAATATATAATATAAATCTGTTTGAGATAAAGCGAATAACATAACACTTATTTGCAGAAAAACTGTTGTTCGTTAAATAATCGGTATGAAAAATGAGACTATATTTTTTCGCCATTCTATGAGAATTTACAGCAAATGCGCAAGAAGTTATTAATGTATTCCTGTTCATGCTTTCTTTTTATTCACTTTTGGGAACAGCTAGCTATCGAAACACTAGCTGAGCGGTTAAGAGCGCTGCTCTCATAGACGCGATATCTCGGGTTCAATCCACAGTGATTAATTTTGATTTTTTCCTTTGCAATTTTTCATTGCCAATTATATCATTAAGTAAAATTTAACACTTTTTTTAATTGTTATCAAGTAAAACAAAATTAAATTGCAATTATAACTAAGATAAATAAAATAAAACTTCATTTTAAGCAAATTTCAATAGCAAAATGTGTCATTTCCTGCAGCTGGTAAATGTGGCGCGATCTATATTTTGACAGAAACCTAAACTCTAACATTTCATATAGAATACAGATATATACATTTAACATTTTTTTTTAAATAACGATAACTGGAAAATGTTATTAAGTACTATTTCATAATCCTTCAGATATTTTGAGAGTGTTACTATCACACAGCAAATATATCTAGTGCATTGACTTTATTAACTGGTAAATGTAATTGAGTTAAAAATCTTTATCTAAATTTAAGTAATGAATTTTGTTCTGTGCATTTCAAATATTTTGTAACTATGTATCTTATCCCCACATAAAAATTGAAAATCTCAGATTAACTGTTTCAAAAAGTATTTTCACATTTAATTATGTATATATAAATAAATACACCTTTTCTTGTCTGATATGTATGTTTTTTATAGCTGCTAAAAAAAAAAAAAAAAAAAAAAAAAAAAACTCTTTCCAAATAGTATTAAATTAAGACATTTTTCTCCGTGAAGGTGTGTGTGTGTGTTAAAAAAAAACCTGCAGAAATTATTTTTCCTATATTAAGGCGTATAAAAAATTTAATGTAATTTAAAAAAAGAATCTCTTGCAATTGTTCAAATTCATTATGGTTATTAACTAACTGTCATATTTATTTTTTATATATGTTGAACGTATCACACCTTAGATTAGGTACTTCTTTTTCGTTTTGAGAAATGATGCAAATTAAAATCAGTAAAATTTGCTGTTTAATGTATTGCATAATAATTCAAAATTGTTTTCTGACTAGCAAAATAATTTGTAAGTCTTCTTGTCAAATTGTCTTCTATTCAGTAATATGAGTATGTAAAAATATTTCTTAACAAATGTTATAAAATTAACCTATAATATATATATTTATTGTTACAAATGTAATGCAACTTTAATATTTTCCTGATCCATTCTGAAATATTTAAAATTAGTTAAAATTTGGGATGCAATTCTAATATTTTTCATAAAGGCCTTTTTCAGTTCACATTTTTGTATTTTAAATATTATTTTAAATTGAAGTTTACATAATCTCTTTGTTGTAGCACTAAAAAAATCAAATGATAATGTCTATTTTGATTAACAAAATTAAAAAATCATAAAATGATGCATTTTTTTAAAACTTTTAGAGAGAAAAAAACTTTTTTTTTAATGTAAAAATTTTATGATTAAATCTTACTCGAAAATGTGGCTATTTTGATTAAAATTTATGTTTGTTGCTATGAACTTAAATTAAAAAATAAAAAAACAAAACCTATATCTATCAGCCAATTGTTTTTCTTATTTTCATTCATATTTATTGTATTTATGGTACACTTTTTTGAGACTCACAAAGAAAATAATAAAATACTCAATGGCAGTTGATGGTACCATCTATAAGCGAAAATCGAAACTGCATCCAATTGACCACGTGATCGGCAGGCTGGGTACACTAGCGCCACAAAACGAGTATTACTTTCGGGGTGAAATTCTGTTATGAAAAGCCTCTCTTCGTTGTTCTCCTGTACTTACAATGTTATTGTATTTTAAATAAAAAGGTATAAAGAGTAATGTTTCTTGATATTTTTCTTAAGAAAGTAAACTTTTTACATAGCAAAATTTAACAAAGCTTTCTATATCTGTGAAACGCATCATAAAAAAAAAAAAACCCATTTTGTATAATTCTTCCATATCTTACTAAAACGTTCTTAAAAAATCAAATAGTCAGCACTCTTTACAATTGAAGTATGAGGTATGCTTTTTTGAGCGAGAGGGGGTAGGGGATTGGAATGAAAGGTGAATGAAAATCACAATTATAAATTCTTATCGTTGGTTCTTTTTTTTTTTTTTTTTTTTTTTTTTTTTTTTTTTATTAACCTAAAAAAAAGTAATGATATCAACTCAAAAAACGCTTAACGGGTTAAACGTTTGTGACGCAGCACTTTATCTTATTGCTAAAATAATTTTAAATATGGAACTTAAAAATAATGATATCAAATTTTAAGTGACGCTATATTATTTATTTCATCTTTTTATTTTTGTTTTATTTATAATTGCATGTGTAAGAATTATATTAAATTTAAAAGGATATATAGAAATTTATTACTTGATGCTTTATCATTCATATCTTTCATAAATTATAAATATGAGTTTTAAAAGATATGATAACAAAATTTAAGTGACGCCTTGATGTAGCTTTAAACAATTTGTTTTAAAATTCAATTTTAATTGTTTTCGGTTTGGCTAAATATATTTACACATCTAACCAAATCTTTTAATTTTCCAATACACAGTTAAAAATATCACTTTCACTGAACCTATACAATGCACTGTAATGTATTTATATGAATAAATTGATTAATCTTTTGTGCCACGCTATCAAAAATCAAAAGTAAAATTTCTGTAAATGATTTCTTTGCGTCATGGTATCCAAACTGAGCGAAATGTATGCAAATGGATATTATGACGCAAAAAATCGTTTACATAAATTTTACTTTTGATTTTTTGATAGCGTGGCACAAAAGATAAATCAATTTATTAATATAAATACATTACAGTGCATTGTATATGTTCAGTGAAAGTTATATTTTTAACTGTGCATTGGAAAGTTTTGGTTAGATGTGTAAATATATTTGGACAAACCAAAAACAATTATAATTGAATTTTAAAACAAATTGTTTAAAGCTAAATCAAGGCATCGCTTAAATTTTGGTATTCTATCTTTTAAATCTCATATTTATAATTTATGAAAGATGAGAATGATAAAGCATCAAGGAATAAAAATTTATACATCCTTTTAAATTTAACATAATTCTTACACATGCAATTATAAATGAAACAAAAATAAAATGATGGAATAAATAATATAGCGTCACTTAAAATTTGATATCATTATTTTTAAGTTCCATATTTAAAATTCTTATAGCAATAAGATAAAGTGCTGCGTCACAAACTTTTAACCCGTTAAGGGTTTTTTGAATTGATTTAATATACCTGATATAATTTTTATCAAATATTAATGATTTTTTCAAATAATCCAACAACACTGACTGCCGAAAACTTATTTCAACCTTTTTAACCCCTTGAAGGGCAGTGAGATATCCCATCTAATTTAAACAAGATTCGCACCATAAAATTTTAATAAAATTTTATATTTTTACTTTCTTCTATCTTTACAAGAAGAAAGTATTGATTTCATGAAAATTTTCGAATTCCAGTTTTCGACGGATTTACACGTTTTATGGGTCAGAGATTCCAAAAAACATGTTTTTGAAAAATGTCTGTCTGTGAGTCTGACTGTCTGTATGTGACACAAATTTTGTGGGCGCTCTATCTCAAGAACTAATGCACGGAATTTAATAAAGATTTATATTCAGGTAGTCCCTAATATAGATTGGTGCTGATTAGTTTTTGGTGTAAATCGCCCTGCAGGTGGCGCTTCTGTGTAGCATTTTGCAGGATTTCCGCAAAAGCTCTATCTCAAGAACTAATGCGCGGACTTTTATAAAACTTCAGATTCCATTAGTCCTTGACATGAATGGATGCTGCTTACGTTTTGGTGTAAATCGCCCAACAGGTGCGGCTGCTATGCTGCATTTTGTAGGATTTACACTATTTTCGCAGTAGCTCTATCTCAAGAACTAATGCACACCTTTTCATTAAACTTCGGATTTAGTTAGTCCTTCATATGAAATGATGCTGACTACGTGTGGGTGTAAATCGCCCAATAGGTGGCGCTGCTGTGTTGCATTTTGAACTATTTCCCCAATAGCTCTATCTCAAGAACTAATGCACGAATTTTCATCAAACTTCAGATTTAAGTATAACATGATTAATATTGCTGCTGATTATGTGTTGTTGCAAATCGCTCAACAGGTGACGCTTCTATGCTGCATTTGTCATCATTTGCGCAATACCTCTATCTCAAGCACTAATGCACGAATTTTCCTCAAACTTCATATTCAGTTAGACATTGACATAAGTTGGTGATAATTAGATTCTGGTGTAAATAACCTAATAGGTGGCGCTGCTATGCTGCATTTTGCTGCATTTACACGATTTCAGTGACAGTTATACCTCGAGAACTAATGCACGGAATTTCATATTTTTAGAATTCTCATGATGAACACAGATTGCCATTTAATTTGGCACTGAGATAGTGAATTTTGAAGTATTGTCATGTATGAGATAGAAGAAAGTTTTGTGATAGCCACAACATACTAGTTAACTTTGGGGGTGAAATTTTGAAACGTTTCTTTTCCTTATATTAAAATAATTTTTTTCTATTATTCCGGTGAGAATTCCATATTATAGAGACATTATTGCTTGCCCCTCAAAGGGTTAAATATCTCTAACTGTACATCGGAAATAAGAAATAACATCATCGGTGCAGCCAAATCATAAAATATTTACTTCTATGATTAAGGAATTCTGTAGTGTATAAGTTATTATCCAAATTTTTGTTCTTTTTATTATTGGCATTAATTATAATTATAAAAAAAAAAAACACTAAAGTTCCACATCTGTGGCCAAGGGAGTGAAGAGGTTAAATAATTTTATTTTTACAAGCTTTAACAATACAAAATATATATATGTATATTATCCATTATTTTGGAAATAAGTTTCTACATTTTATATCAGTATATTATATTGTAGATGATGATTTTAAATTTATAAGAAAAACAGTCTTAAGGAGTCTTGTACCTTTTAAACTCGCTGAAAACCAACAAAAACATTTAAAGTTTGAATTAGTGTATTTTCAAAGATTTTTTTATGTATAAACATGAAATTTTGACTGTTCATTAAACAGGCTTTGCTATATTGCTATAAGAATTTTAAATATGGAACTTAAAAATAATATACCATTAGAAACTGAGCAGTCTTTCACATAATTTATGTATTGTTGAAATTAAAGTAGCTTTTCTTTTACTGCGTAAGTGATCAGCGCATGATATCTTCAGAACGTATGCATGGATTGTTATGGAATGTGATATAATGAATAAAAACATATGTATTTTTAAAAGATCTACAATTAGGTTAAAAATTATATTATTAACCATTTAAAAAAAAGTATTTTTGTAGAAAAAAAAATCAATTTATTTAATGAATAAAAATAGTCATAACAAAAAATCTTACTATTGTAAATACTTAAAAGTAGGTAATTTGAAACGCACAAATGTGCTCATCATTTATTTCAAATTTTATAACAATCCGTAGATACGTTTTCAAAATCATGCGCTCAGTGACTTACAGAGTAATAAAAGGGGGTATTTTAACTTCGATAATACATAAATTCTGTAAAAAGCTAGTCAATTTCTAATGCTAGCATATTAAAAAATCTAATCTGTTTAATCAATAGTCAAAATTTCATTTTTATACATAAAAATGTTTTGGAGATACACCAATCCAAATTTCGAAGGTTTTTCCTGATTTTCGTAGCGTTTAAAAGGTACAAGACCCCTCAAGGTGGGATTTAAATGCCATTTCTAAAATTTAAAAAATATGTTTTACGTATGTAACACTTAATATATTATTTTTTCTCTGTGCAAAGTGTGATAAAATATTTCCATTTAGGTGCTAGAATTTCAGATTTGAGATATGCAGTTTCATCAACAACGTAAAATATGGATTATAGCACACATGTCAGAAAAGGAAATAGCACAAAACTTTTGCAGTTACAAACTGTTGGAAGAACTCTTCGTAGAAAAATTAGAAACCCTGAAAAATAATTGTTTTATACATTAATTATGTTTTCATTATACAATTGTAAGTTGAACCAAAGAAGCAACATTAAAATATTCAAATTAAAAGCGGAACAATTTGAAATATTTGCACTGAATACTTCAAACTATACTGTACGTTTTTCTGAGTGCTTTAACATATACTACAACTCATTATTAATTTTGCATGCTGTTTTCTCAAAACTGTGATTTAGATAATTGAATGCATTGTAAAAAAGTACCCTTTGCACTCTGATAATTTATTTTACACATATAATACAATGTGTCTGCCTCTAATAATAGTTTGTCAATTTAACGACCCAAATGTTATTTTTTGCGATAATGATACGTTTTTAATGTCATACAATCTATGATTTTTACTTCAATTTCCTGTTTTTGATGTCATCATTTTATTAAACTTTTTGCGTAATCTTTATTGCTATATTATGGACACAAATGATCGATATTATAATATTGTAATCCATTGATCAAGGAAATTTTTCTGTCTGACTACACTGTCGTGTTCAATACTTAAAAGATAAGTTTTAATAACAAGAAAAAAATACATTTTTCTATTTTTCTACACTAAATAAAGGCAAGAAAAACATTGCTTCAGCCTGGAAAATTTTCAGAGAAGCAGTTGCATAAGAGAAATAGGTTTCTAAAGAATAATTGAAAGATATAGATTTTTAGCCAGTTTTTCTTAATTAACAGTGTATTACTATCAATTGTGATTTTGCTTTATCTTTATTCAAATTGTGAAAATTCTTGCCCTTGATCCAGAATAGCTCTCACAATAGGTATTTTTATCTTTTTCAATTTTTTATATGAATTACTTTTAAGTTCTGAAGTGAATAATTGACTAATTGTAGTGGAAGTAATAAAGAACTCACACTAGTTTGCTTGTAATTATTTTATTTTTCCCGTTAAGGAACAATAAATTTAATATATAACGATGCTCCTCTATCCACAGTTATATGTGTATGTTATCTCTAAATATTACTTACACTCAAACGAAATTGATAAATTTACAATCGAAATATTTGAAAGCTCTTGTACTGGATAATTCTATTTTTTTTCAATACTGATAAAGACACATGTTAAAATATCTTCAACAACTCTTGGTCAGTCAGATTTCTTTTCGATACAAATTGATCTAAGTATTCGAATGAATTAAAATCTAATCTAGATTTTTCATTGTCGTTTAGAGGTTTAATCTATGAATAATCTATCTTTTAATATCAGAAATTAGCATATGATAACATTCAAAGAAAATAAAAAAGATTATTTTGGAGACGTGGAAAGACGCAACACAATCAAAGACCTCTACATTTCAACAAAAAACTTCAATTTATTTCGGAACTAGCGAGTTCAAAGTGCGCATGTGCTCGCTATATAGTTGTTTAAAGGAATTACCGGAACAACCCTGATATGAGCAAACTAAGCAACGTAAAATAGATTTTCAATTATTTTAAATGTTTCTTCATTCAATTTAATACACCATATTTTAACATTTTATCCTTTAAGACTTAGGCAAATTTACTATTATGTGAAGATTTTTTAATTTTTATTCTTCTATTGAATCTCATTCTTGTTCTGTCTATTCTTACGTATATCATACATTTCATAATGTGTAATAATTCTGAAAAAAGGAACATAGCTAAACATTTCTTTTTTTTTTCTTTTACATACCCATTTGTTCTTCAAAGGTAAAAAAAAAATAAATAAGAATTTTAAACTTCTATATTGAAATTTTCGAATATGTAGCAAAACTATAAATGATTGTATATCAATAATTAATCACTATTTTACTAGATTAATATAACTTAATCGCTTCTGATTAATTACTTTTCTGTAGTAATTAAGATACCTATTTAACTACATCAGATTTATTATATATATTCCAGTTAAAATCATTCTTCAACAGAATCGAAATACAGGAAGCAAGATAGTTCCTTCTTCAATAAAGGATTTTTTTTCAGTTGATGTGTTATTCGATAGTTCAGAGCAGTATTTTCCATTCATCTCCATACAGAATGATATTGGCAAATGTTGAGATAGATGGAAACCAATAGTTTGTTTGTTGTAGATTGTTTATATAAATATATCCAGAATATTCTCGAATGGAATTTATTCTTCGTTTTATTCAAATATGGAAAACAAATCGGGCTTCAACGCATTTTATTACAAAATTACTGATCGAAATAAAAATTTCATGTTGTTAAAAAAAGTCACAATTTATTTTTTTATTTATATTCTATTTTCTACCTGTTAGTGTTAAATATATTTCATTGTTCCAGTTTTACAGACAGATAGCATATTTTAGCGAACGTGTTTCTACGCATATTTCACTCTCTTGTTGGAACTTGCATATAGTTGTAATCATATTGTTTACCTGGAAGAGTCTGTGGCATCATTTGTGCCCGACAGATGGAAACATACTTCAATATTTCCATGAAAAGTGGCGATTTTATGTCCCGAGGATCATGAAGAAATTTTTAAAATTACAAAAAGAAAAGGTGATTTAAACTATCAATATTAATCAGTTATACATATAAACTGTAATTATTTGCTTAATGAAATTGAAATATGATATTTTAAATATTTTTTCAATGCAAATACCTTTCCCTTACTCTGTCCCTATTCACACATGTAGAAAAGAAAATGTTTTCTGTGCCATTTCAGCATGCATGCTTTTAATATTTTGTTTTATTCCATTAAATATACTTAAATAAATATTTAGCCATTTAATTATATTTATATTTTATGTAATGAAAGAATTAGGCCACATTTTAATGATGTCCCTAGTATTTGTCATCATTCCCTTACATAAATATAAATTTGCACATATTTACTTAACAGAAATCAGCACATGCATTATATATGTCTAGGACAGTATGTACATGAGTAAAAAGAAGCAGCCATCTTGTTGTTTAGTGAAACACCTTCCTGTATAGCTAGCACATGGCTTTCCAGTACTAGATCAAAATAAGTATTTTTATTATCCATCATTTCCTCATCTATTATAAATTTAATAAAAACTAATGAAATGTCTTTTTGTGTTTTATATTTTTAGAAATGTGTTTCAAAAGATATTTAGTAACTGAAAATATACCTTAGACTAATCATTTTTGTATAACATGGGTTTCAGGAGTATTTCATCATTCCCTCATAATTTCAATATAAGAGGGAATGATATGAATCCATTTATATCTGTACTAAACAGTAACATAAGAAAATCTTGTGCGATAAAATACACATTAAAAAACTCGTAATATTTGTTAAAAGAAATGAAAAATTCATATATTTTAAATTTTTATTATTTTACTGGGAGAAGTTAAAATTAATAAAAAAAATTATTGTACTAATTCAAATAATCGTTAACTCTGCTAAATGCTAATTCTTCATCTTTATTTTTTTAATTGAAATAGTGTAAAAAATATCATTTATTGACAGTATGACGTATAATTATTATTTTTTCTAAAGAATAAAACTACGGTGGGGACTAAGGAAGCACTGGGATTATCTAAGGAAGCACTAAGGCCGAAAAAAGAATGAGTATGATAGAATCAGAAAAGAAAAAAAATCAGATCCAGTGTTGCTTGAAAAATTAATAGAAAAGAGGGAGACTAAAATATTTTTAAGAAATTGAGAAATGGCAAGTCAGACCTCTAAATAAAATGACTCCACATGAATTACGCCCAATAAAAAACATCGAAAAAAAATTACAAAAATTATCGACAGAAGACGTGCACTGATCAGGCTATTATATATACAGATGATGTGTAGAAGCCAACATGTAGAAAGAATTCGAATTGTATTCCAGTCACATCCCAAAAAGATGTTTCACTCATTAAGGTATCACAGAAAATAAGAATTGTTTCCAGGCATCAAAACTGCCTCAGTCTACTCCTTGCAATACCAGAGCAAGCCAGTATAAATTTGATAAATAATTTTCGGCGTGATTATTCATGGATACAGATGCCACTATAATCAAATAAACCATTTTTTAAATAATATGTTTCATTTTTATCTACAAATAATTACATCAAAACTAGTGTGTTATATGAAAAAAGTCAATTTTAATGGTGACCTGTCATTTTCTCATACACATAATTATTCCCTCATTTTTTCAATTATTAAAATAATTAAGATCTCAGAAGATCTATCAGGCACAGTTTGGTTCATATTATTTTTAGTTATATTAGGTTTTGCAAAAAGTTCTAGGAAATTTTTTATCTAATAGTTACTAGAATTTGTATCGTATACAGGAGTAGTAGTGGTATATTTACAGGAGTTCAGGAACTTTGGCTCAAAAAATTTTATGAACAGTATGATTTGCGTATGTTGATTATTAGAGCCGGCATTATTAGAGAAAAGGCCTAACGATTCTGAAAGCCGTCGATGAGATTAATGAGGATGAAGGTGCTGGTAACGGTGACAAACTTAGCCAGCAAATCCGAAATCTGGCAGAACACTGGCAGAAAGTCGTTATCTATGATGGTCTGTACTTTAAAGAATAATCCTTGTTGCTTTTGTTGTTAATTTGCGCATAACAACGCAACTTTCACAAATTTACAATATTCATTTAATAATAATGATATGAATATTTAAAAAATATAATTGGAAAGTATTTGTCATATATTTTTAGAGTAGGAGGATGCAAATAATAATTTGTATGCAATGATATGAATCCCTTAAAACGGTCCATTAGTCTAAAAACTGATAATTTATAAAAATATGAATGTCTCTATATGCGATATACTAATTTTTCTTTGTGATTCACATATTATGATATGAAACACTACACCAGATTCTAACACAGTGTTAATCATAAAATATACATAATATAACTTTTAAATGTGTCTGTTTAAACTACATTGCAATGGGATCACCATTATGAAAAAATAAATAATGACTAAAAATAGAAAACAAAATGAAAGTCCAAAAGAGGAAATATTTCAAAAGAGCGAAAAAAACAAGACAAAAGCACATCACTTGCCACGTTTTATGTACAATTTCCGACATGTTTGAACTATTACTACTAGGGTTAGCACTTCAAGCGATCTCCTTTTTGTTAAGCTTGGCACTTAAGATATTTCTCTCTCTCTCTCTCTCTCTCTCTCTATATATATATATATATATATATATCAGTGGCGTGGCGTGAAAATTTTCGGTGGTCATCGCAATTATTTAAGTTTGTGGTGAAAAATTATTAACGATAAAATTCAATGGTTGAATGTTCAAAAAAGAAACTTTAAATCTTACCTTCACTTATACATGAACTCCAAATGTTCAGCTAAAACTGGATCGTAGAGTTTTAAAAGCTTATTAAGAGTTTTAAAATATTGCTTGGTCATCGCCGCATCCAGCGATGACCGGGCGCCACGCCACTGCCCTCTCTCTCTCTCTATATATATATATATTTATTTATTTAAAAACAAATTACATATGCGTAAACAAAATTACAAAAAACTTATAAAATAAGAAAATATTTATAAAAAATTAAAAATTGTAAAATAATAATAAAAAATATTATAGGACTGTTGGGTGGGTAGATGTTAGAGTACGGAGGAGGGTGGCCTTCTCTGGATAATACGCAATGGTTAATTTATTTTTAAAGAAATGATGGGGCATTTGAATTATAACTACATTGCTAATACACATTTCATATGGAGGTTGATTCGATATTTTATATGCATATGGTGATATTATATTTATATCTCAATTCATATTAAATTTATTTAGCTTAATTATTATTTAATCAAGTTAACAATTAATTTGTTTTTAAATTTTAGTCTTCTCAGGACAATATCGTATTAATTTCTAATAGTATACCATCATTATGAAGAATAATATGCATAATAAGTTTATTTGATATAACTAATGTTATTACAGTTTGTATTAAAATTGGGTTATTAGTTTTTTGTTATTTCTCTATACTTTTTAATATATTTTTAGGTAGATTTCATTACAAAAAGCTACTTATTGCAGCCGTTCGGAGGAAAGCGATTTCAAAAAATTTTGGTATATTTTCATCGATCATGACCCCCAGACACCGAAACCACCCTCCGTTCAAAATTGATATATATATATATATATATATATATATATATATATCTGACCTATGTCACACTGTAACTCTCGTATTTATGAACCGATTTGGATGTAATTTGGTGTGTACATAGTACGCACCAATATCTCAACCGAGTTCGTTGGCCAGCTTCATCCGCCATTTTGTTTCAAAATGGCGGCCATTTAAAAAAAAAATTTAATTTAAAATTTGAAATGTGGTACCAAAAAATTAAAAATGGAAAAATATTTTTTTCTTATGTAATTAACCTTTATACAAAGACTCCGGGGCAGTTTTTGTTTCGTCTATATCTTAAAAATGGCTGAGTTATAGCATTTTGAATTTCTAGCGTGGCTGACATTTTGAAACGTCCTGAATTTTGTCACGAGATAAAAGGAGTATTTATGAACCGATTTGGATGTAACTTAGTTTATCCATAGTACGTACCAATGTCTCGACCGAGTTCGTTGGCCAGCTTCATCCGCCATCTTGTTTTAAAATGGCGGCCATTTAAATTTTTAATAAAAATTTAAATTTGAAATGTGGTACTAAAAAATTGTAAATTGAAAAAATATTTTTTTCTTTTTGACCTAGATAAAAAGATTCGGGAGCAGTTTTTGTTTCGTCTATATCTTAAAAAATGGCTGAGTTATAGCATTTTGAATTTCTAGCGTGACTGACATTTTGAAACGTCCTGATATTTGTCACGTGATAACAGACGTATTTATGAACCGATTTCCATGTACCTCGGTGTGTACATAGTACATACAAATATCTCGAACGAGTTCGTTGGCCAGCTTCATCCGCCATATTGTTTCAAAATGGCGGCCATTTAAAAAAATTTTAAAAATTTAAAATTTAAAATGAGATACAAAAAAAAATGGAAAATGAAAAAGAATTTTTGTATGTGTTTGACCTTAACACAAAGATTCCGGAACAGGTTTTCTTTTGTCTATATCTAAAAAAATGGCTGAGTTATAGCATTTTGAATTTCTATTGTGGCTGACATTTTAAAACGACCTGATTTTTGTCACGCGATAACAGGCGTATTTATGAACTGATTTGGATGTAACTTGGTCTGTACATAGTACATACCAATGTCTCGACCGAGTTCGTTAGCCAGCTTCATTCGCCATCTTGTTTCAAAAGGGTTGCCATTTAAAAATAAATTAAATTTAGAATTAAAATGAGGTATTAAAAAATTGGAAAATGAAAAATATTTTTTTATGTGTTTGGCCTTGATAGAAAGATTTTGGAACACTTTTTGTTTCTGAAAATTTGTTCTTTTGTTTATATCTTAAAAAATAGTTGAATTATAGCACTTTGAATTTCTAGCATGGCTAACACTTTGAAACGAGCTTGCATTTGTCACGCGATAACACACGCATTCGCCTATTTCGATGGAAGAAGGCATGTGGATAGTATGCATCAATATTTCGACCAAGTTCGTTGGCCAGCTTCATCAGCCATCTTGTTTCAAAATGGCGGCCTCTAAATTAAAAAAAATTATATTTAAAGTGAGGTGCAAAAAAATTAGAAATTGAAAAAGGTTCTTTCTTGAATACTTGACCTTGATATAAGGGTTCAAGAGCATTTTTTGTTTGTCTTTATCTTAAAAAATGGCTCAGATATAGCAGTTTCAATTTCTAATGTGGGTGACATTTTGAAAAATCTTATTTTTTGCCTGCGACAACACTCGTATATATCAACCGATTCCGATGTGAGTGAGCATGTGCACAGCAATTATTAAGGTCTCGACCAAGTTCACTGTTTAGCCTCATCCACCGTGTTGTCTTAAAATGGCAGGCACTTTAAGGAATCGCCGAATTTGGCAGCCAAATATAAGTTATTTTAAATAAAAGCAGCTTGGATAAAGCTGACTAATTTCGCGAAATTCTCATTCATAATGAGATTGATAAAAATTAGTATTGAATCTCCTATATTCGGTTTCCACTAAATTGAGCTTCGTGTGTTTGAATAATATAAGTTGGCTTTTTTAAAATAAGGAATATGAAAGCTGCCTCTTCCTCCCGGCACTGGCCGGAAGGACTTTTTTTTAATTTTGAACTTAGTATTAAATGACTAATTATCGGTTTTATGTGAATGTTAATCCCAAATTCATATTCTTTAGTATCTTTGTGGTTAATATGAAAATAAACCACACATTTTTTTGGTATCATTAGGCAATTGGAAACTGAAGATTTTGACAAAATTCTATAAACATCCATTTTTTTTCCTGTTCATTTTATTAATTAATTATTTTTTATATTTAAAAGTATTTCTTATAGTTTTTTATATTTTTATTATATATAATTTATTATATATAATTTATTTTGTGTTATAGCATATTGCTATATAATTTTATCAATGTTATAAAATTATTTAAATTTTCCGTATAGATTAATTGGGTATGGTAGTGGAATATATTGTAATCATTCTATTAGCATTTGTATTTGTTTACTATTTATATGAATGATGATATATGGTGTGCTATTTTTATACTGGGATTTGTTGGAGAAAAGCGGTTGGTATATTTTTAAAGAATTAGCTTCTAATAGCTTAAACGTATCACATTTTGTTCATAATAGATTCAAGTTGTTATACTGGATGGCAGCACCGGGGTTTAATTTGCGTTCTGTCTGCTGCTTCGATTGGAGTAATAATTTCAGTTTTTAACACATGGTGTGCTTGGTGCTGGATATTTGCGATGTTGTAGACTGGTAGTTTTGGTGTTTTTTACTTTAGTTAAGCAATATAAAAATTTAGGGGTGTTAATGGATATTTTAGAAACTGATTATGTAATTATTTCCTGTTTGTATTGGTTTGATTGCGTTTGTTACGGTGTTTCGGGGTGGATTAACTGTATCCATTGGATTTTTAAATCTGTGTTAACTTAACTGTAGGAATAACCTTAGACTTATCGAGCTTTTGGATACCGTGTGCGGGAGTGTATTTGGATAAAAAAGCTGGGATTTTATTGTGTATGTTGTGTGGTATTGCTATTTTACCTTGCTATGGATTGAATATTTTAGGGGTTGTATTGCTTTTTCCATTTCATGGCATTTAGTATTGTTCTGTTTTCGTCTTGAAACTATTATCTTGGTTATTTTAGTCGTTTGAGTACAGGAGAAAAAAAAATCAGCTTTTAACTTTTTTCTCACAGAAAACTACTAATTTCCTTATATAATTCAATTCTGTACTCTTGATAACGTAATTCAATATATAAGCTTTTCAATTATTTTTGTCGATGCTCATATTCTTCTTTTTTTCTTCCATGTTTAATTCTTGTTATATAGTACGGGGGACTTTGTTTTATACATGGCAGCTTGTATATTATTTTTTTGGTATCAATTCAGTGTGTTTGGGGAGGCTGTGTTGTTGTCAATTCATTCATACTGTCACAATTTTTGTGGGTGGTCGGTATTGCTTAATTGATGATTATATATATATTGATTTTTGGTACTTTTAGCGTTTTCCTTTTTTAATCGCCAAATATTATCATCTGTATTAAAAATAGATTTAGATATCACTGCAGTTCGATTTATTGGAATAAGACTATAAATATATATGCATAATTTAATGCACGTGTCATAGTTTAGGTTAAAACTGATGAGCTGCTAGTAGCTGACATAGAAGAGAATGCTGTACAGGTATAAGTACTGATTAGGTCTGTGGTAAAAATTGTTATTTTTAATTTTTAAAAGAAACTTTTAGTATCGATAGATGTTAAAGTCTCAGCTCTATGCATGAAGATACCTACAACTGCAGTCGAGACGTGGTACTGTGGAATTTACAAAAGCACCGGAAGTCGAAACACGCAGGAGTTCTATCTCAGAGAAAAGGTGAATTAGTTTTAATCGCATCTTTTTTGACAACCATGCAAGTCCAGCATCAATTGAAACGATTATCACCAATCGTTTTAACTTTTAAAGGGATTTTAAAATAACGTTTGTTGATATTTTAAATAAAGCCAGGCGCCAGGTTTAAAGCGAGCTGAGGTAGTCACCAACAGAAAAATAATTCTAAAAATCTATTTTTTGGAACAATAAATGTTCAAAATGCGTTCAAAATCATCCCTCAATGAAGAAAAAGTATAGGCTTATGATATATATATATATTTCTTAATCGATCGAATGACGTGAGTCCAAACCTGAGTGGTTGCTGTCGTCATTCTTTAAAACACACACACATATAGTTCATGAACATATTACTTTATTGTAGCTGAATCATTCCGGTTAGTCCTGACACCGTGGCTAATAGCAGGAGACTGCCTCAAACCTTAGTGTTTCTATGGTAATTAACATTTATGGTTTAATAAATGTCAACTAGAAAATTTTAATTCTGATTTGTGTCGTCTAGTTGCAAAACCGGCCAACTCCAAAAAATAAAATTTTTCAGGAAAGCTGATTTTTTGACACACTTAACCAAGTAATGTTTGGAACCAAAATTCTTCTGTATTATAGTCATTAGGGCAATATAATTGAAAACACAAAATAAGGTAGCAGGGGCACATGAAGGGAGGGGGTTATTAAGTCTTTGTTTTGGATTTGGCCGCCTTTGCAACTTACTTTGGAGTTAGCCGGTTTTGCAACAAATCAGAAATTACTTTTGCTAAATTTAACCTGACATTGGGATTTTAGGGGTAGCAAATACCAAAAAATGTTTTGTTCAACTAAATGTTATTTAACAAAAAAAACTTTTGGAATGTTATTAACATAAAACGACTTTTACACAATTACTGATTGTTAAAACTGAAAAACAGTTAAAAATAACAGATTAGCTGTTAAAACTGACTTAAATGTCACTAAACAAATGATTTAAATGACATGATATAATTTTAAATAAAATTATAAAATTTAAAAAACTTAAACAAAAATCGTACTACGTATAGGTACATGCAATTTTAAACTTTAGAGGTCTCATCGTTTTCGACAGCCTCACAAATTTCGTCATGATGGTCCATCCATGCGTTTTCTTCTTCATCATCTCTGCTTTCTGATTGTTGAGCAGCTCATGATAATATATTTTTGTAAAAAAAGTAACAGCTTGTCAGCATCCCAATGTGGTCCGAAATGTTTTGTCAGTGAGTTTTGGACATCCCAAAGTTTTAGAGGCTTCACCACGGTATCCGGAGCCACGACCTGAAGCTTGCTTTTCATAACTCGTTGTTCTCTTACTCTTGACACCAGACTTTCTGACTTCTACCTCAGATTTGTGGAAGATCTCCCTTTGCGTCAACACTTTATTTTTATATTTTGTAATGAAATTCTTTTTCGTAGGAGCAAATTTGAAATGCCACTGTGCAGGTGGTTTGGGGAGGAAATTGCTGTTCTTCTTCCAACCATTGCCGGTGTAATCTCTTCCCGACTTGAAAATTGTTCCATGTTCAGATAAAAAAATTTTCATACTTTACAGGCTGAACGAGGGGCTCGATTTTCATCATTCCCCTTTCAATTTGAGCTAAAACACGGCCTGGAGGATTAAAAGAATACTGAATCAATGTAGGCAAGTTATTATATTAATAACATATGATGGCATCATGATGATTAATTAATCAAAATATCTATGATGCTATTATGTTATCAATTAATTATGTATTATATTATCACCAGGGCGGATCACTCACAAGGCCAACTTAGGCCATGGCTTAGGGACGTACGTTGGGCATGGTTCACAAAATGAAGAACTTTAATGTATTTAAATTCAATGAAATAAGGGCAATTTAAAATTTTAAAGAAAAGTGTTTAATAAAAAATGAATTTGTAACAATTACATTTAAAACAATTTTTTACTTTTCGATACACCAACACAAAATTCTCTCGAATTTTAAGTGTAACAAAAGCCCGTTCTTTCCCAATCTACAATCCTCAAAATACTAAAATTTATAAAACGAAATTGAAATGGATTATTAATTCATTAAATTGATTAAAAATGTCTTAAATTTATCAGAGAAAATTCACTTACAGTTTTATGAAGAGTGGGGGGGGGGGGGGGGGGGGGCGCAGAAAAGTATTTTGGCCAAGGGCGTCAAAAAATGATATACCGCTGGTTATTAAAAGGTGTATATTACCTTTGAATTTTGGCTTTTCTCCTTTTCCTCATCGTAGGTCCACATTGCCGCTTCCCTGGTTGATTAGTAGACACTTCTTCCACAAACTTTTCCATAGTCGGAAAAAACAGGAAGCTAAATTATTAGAAAATTTGTATGCTCAAAGGGAGAGCAGTCACATGCGAGAGAAAACACGATAACGTTAATCTAATCAACAAGCGAGAGGTTATTGTGGGGTCGAGCAGAAGCGTCATCTAGCGGATATGGAGATGGCCGGTTTTGAAACTCACCGGCTGAAGGATTTGGCCGGTTTCGCAGCACATCGTGATTTTCAAATGCATATAACATAGAGACAGACCGGTTTAGCAAGATGTATCATTTTCAGACGGTAGAAACCTTCACTTGAAACTGAAAAAAACTGAAAACACACATTTTCCATTTTTGAGGAGTTGGCCGTTTTTGCAACTAGACTACACATTTATGATCTATCATGTATTTACATTGACATTCGTGAGAATATATCCTTTAACATAATGATTTTAATTTGATCTATAAGTAATCAACAAACTTGAGTTAATCATCTATTATGAGCAGTAATTTGGGACGGCTAAATACCCAGCGGGCAGATATTTATTTTTGGGGTATATACCTGGATATTTACCCAAGTCCTGGGTAAATACCCAGAAACTGGGTATTTTCATATTTTGCTGTAAAATATCATAATCTTGAAAACATTCTTGAAATCATAGGTCAGAACGTTTAAAATATGGTAGCAGTATTCGGTTTAATTAAAGAAAAATACTTGCATGTTGTCTGATTGAGTGCCTTGCAAATCTTTTCCATTCAGTATGTTCTGATATTTTAAGTAGTGTTAACATTTCTTTTAAAAAGAGCATTTTTGTCCCGTAAAAGAGCGTTTATATCGAGTAAAGAGCCACATTTTGTTGAGTGAAAGGACAGTCTCATTGGATTATCATTTCTCAGTTCTAAGGAGTGGGAATTTAAACTCTAAAACTTTAATTAGTATTAAGTCCTAAATTTCCTGAAAGTATTTCGAAGAGGGGGAGGAGAGGGGAGGGGATGAGGCACACTTTGGATTCACAGGCATATGTTATCAAAGTAAATTGAAATCGTGCTGTATTTTTAAGAATATCATAATATAATCTGATTAAAATAATAACTCCATTTTTCGAATATTCCACTTCTGGAAACCTGTGCCATTCTATAACGATTTAAAATGGAAAATGCATTATAGTTTGAAAACACAATGCAATATGAAGCTGGTGCATATTTTTATACATTGATTTAGAACTTATAACACGGGAGTCAATCAGAGTAGCAGAACTTCTGTTTTCAAAAGTCAGGTAGGGGAGAAGAGTTGGCGGAAAAGAGGACAAAGCCAAATATATATATTTTTTGTTGGGGAGGGGAGAGAAGCACAATTTATTTTACATATAATTATTTTATAGATATTTTTTTCACAAAATTCCTTTGGCATACCCAGCATCAAACTATACATTATATGCCTTGACTACATCACTGTATACTATCGTCAAACACATCTTTAACTTCAGAGCTTAGTCTTTCAATGCGAATGAAAGAATTTTTAAACACATTTCTTTTAACTGAACTATGAACATTTCATTCAAAATACAGTAACTTTTGAGTTTTAAAATTAAAATAATTCCTTTTGTCAATAAAATCTTGTAACCGAATTTTCACTCTCCACTTTCATATTTACATCCAGAAAATTTATGTCTTTACAATCCATGGAGTCATATAGTCATAAAAAATAATATGCAAATTGAAGACGTGTAATGTCATTATTTAATTTAACTATTAAAACATCATCCATATATATATATATACTTCAATGTTTCACTACTTAAATTATTGTTTCTTTAACATATATGTGTGTATATGTCAGCTAAAATTGAAGTACAACTCGCCTCCTCCCATTGAAATTCCACGAATCTCTTTAACCATTCTGTTCCCCTCATAGAATTAACTCTTAACTGCGCAATTTTTTACTTTGGTTCGAATAAATTATATATGATTCTCTGAAAGGTTTATTACACATGAAAAATAATGAAAAAAATCAGAGATACATTTTTGATATAATACGTCAAACTTTTCTTCTGTTGCACCTCTGCAATATAAGTAAAAACTACTGTCGTGTGGCTAATTTACGCTAAAATAATGCAAATTAGTAAATATTTTAATATCTCTCTAAATACCTTATTTATATTATTATTTATTTTATAAAACTTAACATTTAACCCTTTAATTCCCATGATAGAATATGTTCTAGAAATTACGTAATTCAGCGAATCCGACTTTACACAAGAAATTTTCAATGGTTAATTTCGATTTATTTAAAAACGGATTGTCTGTTATTAATTAAAGCACATATTGCTATTTTAACTTTCTGGAGTGAATTAGGTACATACGAATAAAAAAAAATCTATTAAATTCAAAACGCTGCTGTTTGCATATATGCAAAGCTGCGTATTAAAGGGTTAATTCTCTTGTACCACAAACTGCGACAAGTTCATGAACCAATCGTAATCACTATCTTCATTGCTATTTTTATTATAAATATTCACATTTTTTTTTTTTTTTTTAACTTTTAAAACCAGTATAAACGTCAGCAAAATCATAAGCAAACAGACCTGTAGATTTTTTTCTCTTTTACAAATTATCCAATAATACAGAAGTGTTCTTTAGAATAAATGTTGTCTCCCTACACATCACGCTATCAAACACGTCATTGAAAACCTCCAACAGTTTCTTATTAGTAACTTCAAGGTATGAACCATATCCAAAATTCGCCCTTCTAAATATAAGTGGATTTTTATGACATTTACGCAGGAGGCCAAGATATGGGAAACTATGGCTTTTCTGTCTTAGCTTAAATTTTTATGAAGTGCATTGACACTGTTTTCTATTACTGAAACTTTCGATTTCAAAAGTTCATAGTTATTTTTATTACTGTAACTTTCATTTAACAACTTACCATATATTTTTTACATATCAATGCATAACGTGTGTTTACCTTATCCACATACGTGATTATAAATTTTGCTTGAAGTTCTTTAATTGACTTTGCAGATTTAGTATATTGCTCCTGAAGTACAACATCTTTAATATATTCCCTGTTTAAATCTCTTAACACATAGAACTCCCATTCTTCGATAACACTGCAAGGTAAATTATATCTATACATTAATTTTTGTATACATATATCTATGTTAGTTGTAAACCTTCTAATTGCAGCATTTTTTGTTACGATACGTTTCCTGGGTTATTACGTTTCGTACTCTAACAACTTCCTCAACTCGTTGTCTTTTACTATTTCTAAATTACAGGTAATAACACTTCCATAATCCTGATATATATATAATTGTTAAATTCTACATCATTTCTATTGCATAAACCTTCATCAAAACTTGTGTGAAACTTGTGTCTTTGGCGAAACCGTTGTAATTAAAGATAATTCGCCCCATAAGCTTATCATATTTGAAAGCCTTAGCAATTTTTAATTTTCCAACTGGTCGTACATCATTGTATTTATTTAATATTTTAGTAATATATTATATATTGTATATATATATATATATATATATATATATATATATATGTATATATAATATATAAAAACTATATATATATATACAAACTTCGAGTCGAGGTAGGGTACATCTAGACGACTCGAAATCACATAGAGATCCTGGGTCGGAAACGCCTTCCCGACCCAGTAAGGGCATTGGCAGTATTGCCAGTGGGTTACATTTTTTAAATTCAGATTTCTTGATTGACCCCATTTTTCTGAAATGATAGCCTGTCTCTTCATTTCGCCTTAATAAATATGTCATTGAATAAGGCGAATTTTATTATTTCAAAAAACTGGTGCCAATCAGTTCTGTAAAAGAAATGTGAATTTTAAAAAAGTAGGCCACTGGCAACACTGGTCATTGAAAAGGCTGGATCACACAAAGCTGATCTTTGGCCCTGGTAGAGTTGCCAGTGGGCTACATTTCTTTAATTCAGATTTCTTGATTGACACCTCTATTTTGAAATTTTAAAATTAACCTTCTTTAATGACATAATAATTAAGTTGAAAACAAAGTGATTTACAATTAAAGAACAGACTTTACAGAATTAAAAAATGTAGCCCACTGGCAACACTGTCAAAACCCTTACTGGGGCAGGAAGGCGTTTCGGACACTGCATTCCTATGTGATTCCGAGTCCTCTAGGTGTACTCTACCTCCCCTCGAAGTTTGTAACATCTTAGCAGGTACACAGTGTATATATTAGTCACCGGAAACTATTAGTTTAGATGTTTTGCAGAATATCGTTAGAAATACTTGTCATTTTTTTTTCTGGAACTACAGAAGTACAAAGATCATGTCTGGGCTCATCATTTTCAGTGAAGGTTTTATCACAAAGGGTACCATTAACGAGTTTCATAAAAAAATAATATTTCCTACAGCCCTGTACTATTTTTAATCCCAGAATGGCTTTTGAATTTTTTGCTATAATCCATTGACCATTTATATCAGTTTCACAGATTCCGTTAAGAATTAAAAAAAAAAAAAAAATTATGCTATTTGAATGGACGTTTCATTTTATTGGTACAAAATTTAAACAAAAATTAAGCTAAAAGAAAATTGCAGCGATCGAATCTAATCCACGTAAACTGTATTGCTATACAATAGTATGATATGAGGGGTTCACAACCATAGTAGACCAAGTCCATTTAAAAATCGATGTGATAGTCCACTTTGAATGTGCATAAAATATGTTTCATCCACTCCCACAGTAAACCCGGTTTGTAAACAGATGGCATATATGAAGAAGTATGTGAAATGAGGCTTAGTTCATTGTGGTAGTGGATAAAACAGATTGCATGAGCATTCTAAATGGACTATCTCATTATTTTTTCAAAATGTACCTCTTCTACTATGGTTGTAAACCCCTCATATGACAAATCAAAATACATATTTAATTCACTTCTTTAATTAGGAATTTTAGATTTCAGATACATTATAATGATAGATATTTGGCAAAATGTTGAGTCGATATTAACTCTAAATAAATAAAATGCAATGTTTTTTAAATATAATAAAACATGTTTTATATCACCAAATTAGTACATGCTCACACTTAAAACTATAAAAATAAGCAAAACATAAGTTTCGACAAGTGTACTGAAAACTCCATTATTTTTTAGAGACATAGTTTTATTAAAAAAATTAATCATTCTGTATTAAGGTATTTATAATTTATATTTTTTTCTTTTAATGAATATTAAATTATAACAAAGATTTAAGATTATTCAATAATAAAAAAATATATTTTTTTATTTTCTTAGAAATTTCTTTTCGTAGAAAAGTATTTGTCAAAAGAAATTATACCTAATCTCGTATTTAACTTCTTATGAAAAACCGAAGTAATTATTTATATGAAAAACTTTAGTTAATTTCTTAATCTTTTGTTTTGTGTAATAATAGAGGAATAGTTCTTCGAAGCTTAGGATATAATTAAAATATTTAGTTCTTTCAATTAACTTTGCGTTAGAGGGTAATTATTTATTAAGAAATCTACACAAAAACTTGTGAAAAGAAATTTTAAATGAAAGTATTAAATCTATTTTTTAAACACATATTTAATTATTCTATTACGTATGCTGCTAAAATGTGTGCTGATTTTATTTTATTTCGAAGTTGAGAGTTTAAAAAAACTCACAAATTTGGGAAGCAGAAAATGCAGTAGGTAAATTAAAATTTAACCAACTTTTCATTTAAACGATGATTTTAAAAGAAATATAAGAATAAAAGCGATTGAAAAATGCATCTAAAAGAACATCAAACAATTACACTGTAATAAAAAGTCAAAACAAGTTTTACTGGATGAAAAAATGTCTTAATAAATGAATACTTAAGCAAAGTGAAAAAGAATTTTTCCTTATTAAATGTTACAAAAAACATAGAAAATATAAAAACGAATAAGTATAAAACTTCCAAAATATCAATATGTTAATTAATTATTATGATTGATGATTAATCTTAGATACTGCCAAAAACTAGTTTTACTTCAGTGTAAAAAATACAAATATTTAAGATATTACTGTTGTTAAAACTAATAATAATAATAATAATAATAATAATAATTATTATTATTATTATTATTATATATTATTGTTATTATTAGTATTATAAATTTATTTAATATTTTTCCAAAAAAAGATTTTTCTGTTGTAACAGATAAAAATATTTAATTTATTATTATTATTATTATTATTATTACTATTATTAGTGGTAGTATATTTCTAAAAAATGATTTTTTTTTTGTTTAATTTTTACCCATCTAATTTTTCTGCTAGAAAACTGCTAGAAACTTACCATTTTTTTTTTTTTTTTACCGCTTTTAAAAATAACAACATCTAGACTATATTATGAAGCGTATCTGACCATATTATTTACTATATTATGTTCAGAATAAAGATAAATTACGGTATTATGGTTGCTTTCTATAAAAGCGGTTGAAGTAATGGACAGTTCGCTGGGAATTTCTAACAGTGTAAGTTATATGTTTATTGAGGTTTTAAAGTGTGTATTCCAGTAATGCTATAATTTAAATGGAAAGTTTCATTTGTAGGGAAAAGTAGAAATTTGTTTATCATATTATTGTTATTATTATTATTGTTATTGTTATCGCAGTTTGCATTTAAGTGTTAGAAAATGTTTTTCTGAAGAAGTCAAATCATCAGTGGTGTAAGACTATAGAGTTTAGAATATATAGTGTGGAAATCGGCTATACCTGTAATACTTAAAAAAGCGCTAAAATATTGTATCCCTTAAATGTGCAATGATACTGCAGCAATATGCAGATCGCAGCGACATCTGCAGGATATTTTCTACAAGTGCAACAAATTGCTAGTCTATACAATGTCGTACTAGTAATACGAAAATCCCGCAGATGTCGCTTCGATCGATACTTGAAATTTTAGCAGTATCGTTTAAGGGATACAAATTTTTAGCACTGTTTGGATAGCATATTTCCACACTAGGTATTCTAGGCGCTGTATTAAGACTGGTTTCATATCTCAGTCTTTCAGGTAATATAAGTGTTTACATTTCCTTTTGAAAAGGAACAATATATTTTATTTTACAACCTCTAAAATGAAAATTAATAAACATAATTTCGGTTATGAAAGTAATTTCTTATTATGTAAAGAAATTTGTAATTATTATTATAACATTTATATTCATCGCAATAAAATAAAAAGTTTCAGCAACTTAAAATATGTTATTACTAAAAGATTTGGAAAACTAGCAAATACGATAAAATAACAATGGCAATATATTAAATTAAATTTTACGTTTCTACTAATATCTCAAAGTTTTATATATTTTGAATTTAATTCTTCATTTTTAATTAATCATTTTTCGGACCCTCTTTTATATGATACTTAAAAATGTCAACAATATAAATCATATAATTGGTATTTTTATGTTCTTATTATGCCCATTCAATAAACTGCTAGAAAACAGATGATTAGACGTTTTAAATGCTTCCTTAAAGTTTAAAACAGCTATGCGTTTCAGTAATTTAAGTATTAAATGAAATTAAAACGAATATTTTTTTTTTAAGTAGTATAAAAAAGTTCTTCGTTTAGATTAAGTTATTTATATAAGATTTATTACAGGTATTAATATCGGAAATATGATATACCTTTCTCGAAAGAAAGTTTTAATACATCAATATTATTTGAAAGAGAACCCCGCTGTTAACATATGCTATACCAAATCACGAGAGAAAGTGCGTTGTTTTATAAACATCGGAAAATCAATGAGAACAGCCATTATTTGAAATGTACGAGAAATCTACCGTATAATCACAAATGTATAGGTTAGGATAACTTTATCTAAGCGAAATCCTATAATGATGCTGACTCCTTAACGTTGTAAAGATTTACAGCTATAAGTCTTTAGTTAACTTAAGTACTTCGATCATTTTGTAGACAAAGTCCCAGAGACCAATATACATACTTGAAACAAGTCTATACAATTTTGTATACTTATTACATTCTTCCATTTTTCGATAACAATACAATACAATATTTTTCTGTTTATTCCTGACATCTGAGAAATAAAATGCAATTCTCTTCAATAATTTATTAGAAATTGATTCCTATCTTTAGAAATATTTTGTTGCGAATAAATAGTTTTCATTACAAGTATTTTTCTTTCTTTTTAAAAAAGCTTAGAAAATGTCAGACTTGTTCGTTAGTTGCTGTTTTTTTTACACTTATAATGTTATAACTCTTATAAAATGTAGTACTTATGTCTGCGGTACACAGAAGTTGCGCATTTCCGTCTACTTTTATTAGAAACATAGCATATTAAATGGAATTTGTAACATCATCTGTCCACACTGTACTAAAATTTTATCATATTTAAATTAATTTTAACTAATAACATTAATAGCTTAATTCTTCAAAAATAATTCCAATAAATTTACGAAATTTTAAGGTAAGCATAAGACTTTATAATTAACTAAATATTCTTGGTTTTCTCAATTTTTAGCACGCAACGGCTATATCTAAAGAATAATTGAAATGCAGAAAAATATTATTATGGAATATGTGAGTGTTAATGTGTAACATAACACCTGCTCATAATTTCCATTGATATAGATGCAGTTGTACTAGCTCAAGAGTGTATGATTTCAGTCTAGAACTCCTGGGTTGATAGTAAATCCATTCCGCAAATTCCATGAAATTATTTTCAATTATATGTTACAGGTGAATTTTCACAGGCCACCTTTCAATGTTGTTTAGTTGTCATAGTTAATGTACATAGTTAATGTTGTCATAGACAATGGTGTCATAGTTAATAAAATAATTTAAATGGTTCAGAAATACTTCCAGTCCCATTTTGCAATATGAATAAAACGCTGTGGCCGTAATTCTTCAGAAGCGACACCCGTTACCAATCGCTTCACAAAAAAGCACTGTTCGACACTACAAAATGGCCTGCAATAAATGTGAAGTGAAAGAAGAAAAATGAAGGAGGAAAACAGGCGAAAGGAGCAGAAATAGAACTTTAAAAAAGTAAAAAAGAGTGATATACAATAGAGGAAGTTGACGCAATTTCTATCTTCTTCATAGGTGCTTTCTTTGTGGACAAGAATGGAGGAGGAGATTCTGGGTTCAATGTTAAGAATGCGATATGTGGCCCTATAGTTGCTGCACCGACGCAGAGAATGATATTATGTTTGTGATTTTTCAGATAAAAAAATTCACATTTCAATTAGCGAGCTTTTTTTTTGTTGTTGTTTTACATGTTAAAAAACGAAACTAGAAACATAATGGAAAGAAGACTATGAGATATAGTCGTTAAGAATTTTATAAATTTCACTAAAATGATTTTTTTATTAAAAATTACGTATTTTTCTGTGCATAAGGAATGTTATTAATCAATAAATTTTATTAAAATATTATTCTTATTCCTTAATAACTGTCATTAACTCTATTTGTGTAGTTGGAAAAAAAAAAAAAAAGCTTAAGTAGCCAGTATTTAGACCCCATTTTCAAAACTCAAAATTTAAAGTCTTTCGGAATTTTGCTTTTTATAAACAGAAAACGCCTTTTAAACTTATTTTTTTCCCTAAACAGGTGTAAAGCATGTTAAGGTATCCTGCTCTCATTTTTTCTTTTACTAATTTTGAAAATTGCATGATCTAGATTGAAAACAAAAGTGGTAGCCGGTATTTGGACCTCCTCCTCTGTTATTAAAATATGGATTAATTTTCTTTAGGCTAGGGTATGAAAAATTGGGGTTCGAGTCGGGTTTCAGATCGACAATTTTTTGTTTTGTTGTTAATAGTTCATGTAGGGATCAATTTGTAGTAATTGTGTAGTAACATTTCTTAGTAATTTTGAACTCATTGCACAAGTAAGGTATAATATATGAGTAAAAACATCATAAATGACCTAATTATAACAAAATAAAACATAATAATTATTAAAACGTACAGAATTTTGATAAATAAAGTCATTTGTCTATTCAAATGAAAGAATAAAAGAAATGGTTAAAGTTATAGAGGATAATACTTTTATATATATATAATGCTTTTTTTTTTTAGTCTGAAGTTTAATCCTCTGTTCAAGTTTTCTACAAATATTCTTATGTGATTTCACTTTTAAACTTTATTAACATTCCTACATCCCACAAGTAAAAACTCATTAACAATTTACAGTTTTTTTCTTTTATTTTAATTCTATTTCTTTCCAACGCAAACTACGAGCATAAAGTTGTTTGGACTTTTCATCTTTAATAAACTTTGTCATTAGAGACTTTATTTCTTTGAAGTTCAAAGCTGTCTAATTACAGCATCTCCCTAAAGAATACACGAAAAGAAATATTTTAATTGAGTAATGGGAATCCAGCGATTTATATATTTTTAAAAGTATGTGTTTTTATAAAATCAATAAAAGCATTATGTGGTTTGTAAAGAAAAGAAAAATGATTTATTTTAAATGCTTTGAACATAAAATGATTCGAGAACATCTATACTTTTATTTTAAGAAATTAATTACTGAAAAAGATTTTTTTAAATCATTTTATTTGTTTTGCTGTGGTTTTTAAATATTATACCATGGACATTTAGAGCAATTATTTCAATAAAAAATAAAAATAAAAATATATAAATCATATTTTCTTTTCTTTTCTTTTTCTTAAAAAAATCTATTTAAACTTTTTAAATGCCACTGATTCCCTATTTATAGAATAAGGTTTTTTTTCCGTTCGCCAGGAAATTTATTAATAGACCTAATCAAAATTCTTCAAATGCGAACGCATTACTTAAAGAAAGAAAAATCAAAATACATCTTCAGTACAAATGGTGAAAGTACAAATAAACTGAAAAAAGAAAACTGTTGATTTTACAGTGTACTTCTGGCAGCTGGTGCGCCACTTTATAACCGTAAAATAAGCAGTCATATACCGTCGAAGAAATGAATTAAACAGTATATTACTACTTAATGGTATATTATTTGATAATTTTACTGTTTATTACTTTTAATTTTAGAGAAACTGGTGACACAGTAGCCAATATTATACTGTAAAATCAACATTTTTTTTCGTTGTGGTTTACCACATAAGGGTAAAAAATGAATGGATAACTAAATTTTCCTATATTCTCAAAAAACGTAGAAATCCTGCCAACGACTGTTTTAAATGTATTGCGTTCTGTTAGCTTTCTTTAAGGTTTACTGCAAAACTGTAAAAACATAGTTTTGTAAAGAAATACACAACAATCGTGCGGATTGCTTTAGTAAAAAATCGAGGTTATAACTAACTTCAGATCTTTAATGCAACAATGCTCTGCTTTGCCAAAATAAGTTGTTACATAGGTAGGTGGCGCGAAAAATTTATTTTCTTAAAACGAAAAAAAAAAAAAGACTCCTTAGTACAAAAACGGATCTTTTTTTCACACATATAATGATCCCAAATATTTCGAAAATAGTCGGACAAGTGCGAGTTTTAACACGCACGTTGGATTCCGCACAACAATGTATAAACTTAGTATTTTACAAAGTGCCCTTCGAAATTAGGTCGCAATATTCCAACGCCACCTTTTTCTATATATGTTTTTCATTAATATATCTGATAATCAGACATTTTATTTTGGAAAATTATTATCATGAATTCTTGGATAATTCACTGTCCGTAGGTACTTCCAGAATCCCTCACCTTCCCTGCTGACCAATATCTCTAACAATATCTCTAAAATCATAACATCTGAAATTAAAATAAATGTATTTTTGAGTTCGGTGATAAGAGCTCTTTTGAACGATGTCCCACGCGAAACACACACACACACGAAAACAAATAATAAAATAGCTTGATTAGCCTCTCAAAATATTTTCTACAAATATTTGTGAAAGCCTAATTATCTAAAAATATGTCGGTCAATAGCCATTATAAATGCATAAAGTTTGAACTTCCAACGTTTCATAATTTTCGAGAAAAACGTTTGTGGCAGACGGACAGACACACGAGTATTCTGTTTTTACTTTTTAATTACGGAACCCTAAACTTAACTAAATATTTAATAATAACTAACTAGCGAAAATATTTATTTTTGAAATGCACTGAGAAAATCAGAAATAAAAGATTCCTCGCAAATTTTACCTTTTATTTTATTTATTTATTTATTTGCACACGTAATAATCTCAAATGATTCGAACACTAAATGACAACTTCGCATAAAAATAATCCACAAAGGTGCATTGTAGAAAATTGTAATGGATTATTATATGGGGTATTAAAATTTGGAAATTAAATTCCCAAAGTACAGTTACTGTTAATTTTATCTAAAAAACTTACAGAGCATTTTCCGGAAAATGCGTCATGGAAAAGTCAAGTATTGAAAAATAAATAATTTTCACTCACTGGTATTTGGAGCTATTTTTAATAAATTGCACAGCTACTCTCGAGCTTCTATATCTACTGCATTATTCTTTTCTTTAAATAATTTCCTTTAGTTCAAGATAAGAAATAGCTTGAATCCTTAAATATATATATATATATATATATATATATATAAATCTACCATGGATGTGTACTATCTTGGTACTTTTGAATAAATATATTAATTAAAAAGCATTTGTTTTAATTCAAAGTTTTGGTTAATAGTACATAATGTTTACTAAAGTGCATTCCAGATTGGTTTGCTTTGGCATGTGAAACACATGAAGTAACCAGAATTAGATTTGGCGTTACGGAAAAGTCAAGTAATGAAAAATAAATTAATTTTACTCATTGATACCCTGTAAAAAAACCACAGTATACTTGCCAGGACAAACTCGATCACACTGAATGTGCTGTATCTTTCTTTGGTTTCCTGACTATATTAACATGGAAAATACAGTAGTTGCGTAAAATTAACAGCACAATGTGCTGGCAATTTGGACGCATTTTTTTACAGTACAAACTGCTGGCGTCCAAATTGCCAGCACATTGTGCTGTTAATTTTACGCAACTACTGTATTTTCCATGTTAATATAGTCAGAAAACCAAAGAAAGATACAGCGCATTCACTGTGATCGAGTTTGTGCGCGAGATGAACAGTACTTTGTACTATAAAAATGTCGTTTTTTTTAATTACAGTGTATTTGGAACTGTTTTTATTAAATTGCACAGCTACCTTCGAACTTCTACATCCACTTCATTATTCTTTTCTTTAAATGGTTTTGTTTAGTCCAAGATAAGAAATAGCTTGAATGCTTAAAAAACGAATTTCATAAAAGTCTACCATGAATGTATACTATCTTGGTACTTTTGAATAAATATATTAATTAAAAAGCATTTGTTTTAGTTCAAAGTCGTAGTTAATAGGAAAGATTGTTTATTAAAGTACATTCCAATTTGGTTTGTTTTGGCAGGTTTAACATATGAAGTAACTAAAATTCGAATTATAATATTCCCTTACAACTAAGCTATTAATAAATAAATGATACAATACAACTTTCACATTTTCACAGCTGTCGGGAAAAAATAATATTTTTAATAAAAGCTCGCTTTTTAAATTTGTTTAAACAAAAGAAAGAAGAGAAAATGAAAAAAAAAAAAAAAAGAAAAACGGACGACTTTTTCTACCAGGATAAAATCGAAAAAACCTTCTATACGCCAAGCTAATAGTATTTAATTTCTTTTCTTTTCTATTTTTTCACGAAAGAATTATGTAACTGACGTCTATTTAACTGTGATATTTTTACATTAAACATAATCTAACAAAGCAAATATAATTCCGTTACAGAAATATAAATAAGGTATGACAAATAACTAAAGCCTATTTATGATATAATGAATAACAATAGATTTATTTGGTGCTGAAGATGTATATGTAATTGGTGTTATAAAATTTAAAAGCTCTTTTCAATTTAGTGAAATATGTTTTTTATAAAAAAAAATTGCAATTTTATTTATATATTTAATTTATTATATTTTCAAAAGAGTATTTAAAAGAAATGTTTAAATGTAGTATCAATTATTAAACGTAGGAAAACATTAATTGATGCTCATGTACTGTCATCCGTAATAAAATTACACCAGTGTTATTTTAATAAACTGTGGGCTTTCAAATTCGAAATAAACTACACCTACATATAATCAGATTATTATGAGGGAAAGCAGAAATAAATCACAAGCGCAGCTTCATTAAACATGGCATGCTATCTTTAAAATGTTTATTCACCTAATAAATATAAAAATTTGGCATAAAGTAATTTTATAAAGTTTTTATAACACGTAGAATGTGTTACCCATTCTTTAATATACGCAGTATGAAAAAAAAAAGAAAAATCAAAAGAATGTATATAAGTTGCGAAGTGCCGAGAGTATTTTGAAATAAATGTATTGGGGAAACATATAGAATAGGCAACGTAAGTAAATATTTCATTCAATTTTTGAACTTGATTTCTTAAAATGTTTCATATTTTAGTCAGGTTTATAGAAACGTTATATACTATTTTAATGATTTTATATGTTGAAAAAATTAACACTTGTCCAAACCTTTTATTGCGTTGAGGAGTTGGTTTTATTGGTAAACTTTTTCTACTCCATAGTTATTTCTATATTTTATACTTCTGATCATTAAAACGGAATTTCTAGCTGAGAATAATGAACATTTTCACATTTCTCAAATGTACAAAATTTTGAAATTAAGGAAACACTGTAAAAAATTTAACAACATTTCTACCGGTGTCAAATAACATCTTTTTAAAGTTATTATTTACGTTTATTTTGATCGAAGTTTTCAATTGTAATACGCATAAAAAATTTTCCAATGTAATAAAAATTATTTGAAATTGTTTCAACCTAAAATTCGCAAATGAAAATCCATAAATCGAAATCTTTTAAAAGGTGTCATTTGACACAGGTAGAAATAGTGTTAAATAACACCACATAATCTCAGCCAAACATATCCAATGCGACTCGATGCGACGGAACATATCCAATTCGAGACTTTTCTCTGAAGTTCAAAAAGTTTTGATCTGATGCAAAGAAAACATCAAAATATATTGAACCAATATCAAATAGAGAATTCAGTTATGTTATTATTGAATATTAGTCACCGCAAGTTGTTGAAAATCAGAAGAAACGGTAATATGTTGATTCGAAGTCTGAAGAATGTAGAGCATGCGTCAGGATTTCCATATGGAATCTTTTATGTGACGGATATTTTTATGCGTACAATCCGAAGACAAACGTGTTTGCGTTACAAGAGATTGCTAATATGGCTACCCGATAATTTTACCTGAATCGTTTCGTTGAAGTAATTGTTAAACGCAGACACAGCATTGATAATTTTCGCTTTAGATGCGGTAGTGCTTGTTTCGTAGGAATAAGCTAACTTTTATGCTGCTTGACTTGGATGGTGACACACTATTCAGTATTTCTATTTCAAATGAAATAGATACTTCCAGTCTACATGCTTCATGTTTCATGCTTTCAATCTTGTTTATAAACAAATAGCAAGAAGTGTTTGATATGCAGATTTTAACTGGTGCCCCATAAACTACAAAAAAAAAAAAAAAAAAAAAAAAAAAAAAAAAAAAAAAAAAAAAATACAATCAAGAAAATTTAACATAATTTGAAGAGCATTATGATATATCTTCTCAGCTTTTTTTTTTTTTTTTTTTTTTTTTTTTTTTTTTTTTTTGAAATAAACGTAACAAGTGAAACAAACGAAAACTTTGCGCAGTGAATCGTAATCTTTCACATATTCTGAAATTTAGTAAGAAAAATAAAATTTACCTTGAAACCGGCTTTAGATCCAAAAGTCTTCAGAAACAGAAAACCGAATCTGCTAAGCATTTCACTTTTATCAGCTGGAACAAAAAAAAAAAAAAAAAAAAAAAAAAAAAAAAGATCGATAGAGGAAGTCAAACTAGTACATGAAATTTTTGTTAATAATTAAAGTACTGTGTAGATAAAATGTATTTTCAGCCGAAATGATCAAATTAATGATTAATTTAAAAAAAAATCATTAAAGTTATATCGCATATTGTACCAGATGTACGAATGAATTTGTAACCGTAGTAAATAATTTGTGGATACTTTTTTCGAGAATTTTTAGTAAGCTCCTTTTTTTTCTAACCGCAACAGCTGTGAGCGTTTGAAATCTTACAGAACTCTTTGTTCAAAACACTGCCCCGGAAAGGTTGCTATTTTGAACAATTTTCAGCACAGAGTTTTTTTCTTTCTTTTTCTTGAGAGTGTTTCAGCAATAGGCACGTTTGACTTCTTGAAAATAATAAATAAATACAAATAATATTTTTTTTTGCTGAGAACCCATTATATTGATTTTCATTTAAACGATTAGAGAATAGAGTCCCCAATATTAAATGCTACATTTTGCAAAAAAAATATTATTTTTCCATAGACCATAATGTAACGGAATAATAATAAAAAAATACACACATAATATCCTATAGTTTCTATCTAATAGGAAGCTTAAAAATTTTTATTTCAATTTTATCTGCAAAAGATGTGCGCTGAAAACCGTATGACAGAAATCAGTCGACCAGACAGAGAGACGAACCTAATAACATATAAAATGTTTTGATTGTATTCAAATAGGCAATTTTAGACAAAAATAAGGCATATGACAAAGTACTGAATAGAGTGTCTACTACAGCTATTGTGATGTATAGAAGTACAAATATTGGAGACCCTTACGAATTATAATTGGTTGATTCCAAATTTAAAAATAAATACAATAAATGTAGCATGTAGACTAATTTAGTTATATGGATTGAAAAACAGATTAACAAAAAAATAGCTCAAACATAGACACACATAATAATAATAATAATAAACTAAATTCGGTTTTCCTTACTCGAAATTACAACAAATAGCGATAATATAAAAACTCGGTCAAACTCTTTGAAGGTAACTGGCATTTTACAAGAACATCATAGCTTGAAATTTCACTTCTTCCATACGTTAACACTTCAGGCCTCTAGCAGCAACCCGCATACAGTCCGTGATATTCAAATCATATTATTGAAGTTCAAAGTTTACAGTGTCCGCTAAAGGTAAGTATTTTATATTTTATTTAATATTAATTGTCATGTTAAAGATTGAAAATGTCACTTTCAATACTTTTAGAACTGTTAAATCCAATTTATGAAAAGCATATAAAACAATAGTATTAACTTCATATTTAAATTTCACATGATATACAAATATTTAACCTAAAGTTATACTTTATAGCAATTTATTGAAGTATTGTGGCATTTATGACAAACAATATACAAATATATATAGAACTATATATAAAAAATACATAAAAATACATATTGGATTAATCAAACATAACACTATGCAACTAGAAATTAATTATCAATTGTCAAAAGTACAGGTTAAAATTAAAAAAAAAAAAAAGTTGGTTCAGTTTTTTATATAAAAACGCCCATAAAACAACTAATCGGTGCATAGCTTATGATAGTAGACGTTATTACCAATCGGTCGGTAGAAGAATCTTGCTCCAGAATTTGTCTGTGGTTTTGCGGGCCTTTTATGTCTTACATTTCTAAAAAGTAGGGGAGACCGGGGCTAGTTGGCTACAGGGGTAAGTCGGCGCAGTCCGCATAAATCGCCTGTTGATAGATTGTGCAACCAGTCACAGAGTACATTTCTTCTTACGTTTTACAATCCTCATAATAGTTTTGCAGCGTTACCCCTACGTGCAGTGGACATTTATTACGATTTTTCTGTTTTTTTTTTTTTCGCTCATAAGTAATTTTTTGTTGCTTCATTCTTTTTCTAATTTCTAATACTTATCTTAATAATTGCGATTAAACTTGTGAAATTTTTCTTAGTGTATGATTAACTGTACCTATCCCATATGTGATTTACTTGGATTATTTATGCTTAGATGGTTACGTGTCCCTTTTGTGAAGAAATTTATTATGGGGCTAGTAGGCGCATTGAACACGAGGCAAGTTGGCTCGGTGTCTGGTGTATTCTGGTAGCTTGAAAAACAGCAAACACCGAAAAAAGTGGTTGCAATGCAAGATTTTGGGCACACGGGGCTTACCCAAATGGAGATACTCGATTTTTTATTTGTGACAACTGTAACTCTGATGATGTTATCGAGTAGGTTAGAAGTTACTCAATGTTAATGTTTTATTCATTATTTTTATGTCTGTATAATTCAGAATTTACATTGTACGGCGATAACGCCTTTGATTAAACCTACTGGTAATAAGGAAATTTAATTCTCTTAACTGCGTGTCTTATTTAAATTTTTATAAAGCGTGTGCCAACTTACCCCCATAGGTATGGGGTAAGTTGGCGCACAATTTTACTTTTACTTTAGGCTTCCGCTAAACATAAACTACAAAAGCTACAAACTTAAAACTCCGGATATTTATAGCCCAATGCCTGTTCTTTAAAAGTACAGTTAAAGTTTCATAAAAAACTTAAACAAAAAACTAATAAAAATCAATAACTAAAAGCTGCGCCTACTAACTCCGGTCTCCCCTACCTACAATTTTTTTATCCTTTCAAACTTTTATTACGCATACTTTCCTATTTTAATATGTTTCTTTTAGTTTATTTAGTTTGACTCTGGATTTATAATATTTAGGAAATTGCAGGATTTTATTATCTTATACACCTTTATATTCATTTAAGAAAAAAAAAGTAGTTTTCATATATTTAACATTTATTAAATTATAAAAGCAGTAATATCACATAAATTCTGATACATAATGCATCATTTATTTTTCAGAATACCAATTATTCTCAATCACTGGTGAGAAAAAAAAATGAACAAAAAAAAGTACACTTTTTTCATTCTATTTTATGTTTTCTTTTGAATTTGAAACATATTGTTTTTACACTACGATTGTTTTAACATCAAAAGCATAACAGAGCATGAAAATTTTGATATTGAAGTAATACGTGCTTTAATCGAGCGGTTAGTTTAAAGATTTTTGGAAATTCTTTTTAAATACTTTTATGTTCTACATACATATTATTATTTTTTTTTAAAAGGGAATTGTTTCGAAAGCATCGTCTTTCAGAGGTTTTTCCGATACACATTTAATGCATTGAAGTACTGTTTTAGAATGAGTAAAATTTTATGTGGGTGAGGAAAATATTACATTTTTTTAGTTAAAATCTGATTTATTAAATTCCGGTTTTCACATTATTCATATTCTATGGTTGGGATGAAAACATTTACTACTATATTAGTACTATAAAACGTACTTTCACATGCAATTTTCGCACATTATATTTTTTGTTACCATATGAGTTTTAAATAAAAATACACTATTTTATGTAACTGGTTTAAACATACAGTTATCTCCTAAACATTACAAAAATCCTAAAGTTTGGAGCTTTAATGTCACGATGGTTTAACGTTATCGTGGTTTCAACTCACATCTCTTTTCTTGGACTTTTTTTTTTACTCAGTTTTGCAGATTTCTACATAGTATGTGTAGTTTTAAAATTATTTTACTAGATTAAGTTTTAGTTCTTTTTCATGATTTTCTTCATGAATGGCAGAATCTCAAGCATTTACGTATTTTTGTTAGTTATACTGATTCACCCATAAGATAATAAATCTTTATAATGCATTTAATTAAAATAATTATACTACCGTCAACTGGGTCAACTTTGGCCCACATTTCTTTGTTTCATGGCACTTTCAGCATCTCCATTCTCTTATTTTAATTTAAAAACGAATGTAATGTTTATTCTGTGTTTTCTAAGAGCATATTAAACCACACTATATCACAAATTTATCGACATTGAATTTTTTTTACCAAAAAAATTCAGATTTTCAAATCAAAATTTTGTTTTTGAAAGTTTTGGGGCAATGTTACCTTGAATTGGGGTACATCAAAACATCAATATTTAAATTCAACAAAATAAGAAAAACCTCCCTTTCAAATATAACATTTTTTATGCAATGACAGAAAGTATATAAAAGCATTTAAATGATAATTGGTTGGGACAGTGTTACCCAAAATGTTGGCCAAAGTTACCCCAATATACAAAAAACGCTTTTTTTTTTTTGTAACGGGAAAGACAACGCTCAATCCTACATTAGGCCTTGATCTACACTAATGAGGGTATAACGATACCTACTTACCAAGGTCCAAATGAATTAATTTACAGCTTGGCAGACAAATGTTTTAAGAGCTAAATCCTCACCGTCCTCACACTTTTTTTTTACTTGTGCTGTGACGGTGGAAATTTGACGAATTACTTGCAATGCCAGGGTCAAGCTAATCCTACTATCTCTATTTTGAGACCAAAACTTTGTTGGTAACTCAAACTATGTAAAAAATATAGCAGATTTATTTTTTTTTTCTCTCTTGAGCCAAAATCACCCCAATTGACTGTACTCAAGAAATAAATTTTAAAAATATATGAATTAATCACATGTAAAAAATAATTCATATAAAATTTTAAAATGAGCATGTGTAACGATTTCCCAACTGCATATTACGGGTTATCTCATATTTATAATCTGAAAACAAACATTTTTGTCCTAAAAAAGTTCTCAAAATGGTGATGAAGGGTTTTTTCTTGTGTATAAGATTTATTGCACGTCAAAATCTGCAATGTTAGTCTTTAAACACATTATTGCTTGTTTTGTAAGAATAAGCCATTTTTTTATGCTGCTTCATATTGTTGTTAGCACGCCACTAATTATCTCTTATCGTAATTAAATACAGAATCCGTAAATTATAGCTACACGTGTATGGTCACGTAATTTTTTCGTAAATATCTGAATTCTATTCTGAATGTTTTACGTGTTTTTAAAGTAATAATGATTGTCAGATTAAATTATAACTAACTATAATACATTTGAATAAAATAATTACGATTTGGAAAAGATAAGTAAATAAAATTATGAAATAATCATAAAATAACTAATAATTCGTATAAACGAGCAATATTTGCAATATAATAATTCGACTTACAACAATAACGCAATTAGGACATTCAACAATATGTGACAATTTTGTAAAATAATGATCTAACGCCTATGATATGGCTAACAAAAAACGTATAAAAATTATTTACAATGATATTAATCTTAGTAAATGTTTTTTATTAAATACCATTACTGTCAAATGCAATTAAGAATGTAAATACTAAAAATGTTACAAAATAGGTAGTATGTTTAAAATATAAAAGAAAATGTATCTTAATGAAATTACAGATTTTCCAAATGTATATATACGATGGTGGCCAAAATTTTCGACATTATTTGAAAGTTTCACGCTTTATAATTTTGTGTGCTTGAAGAATATAATAAATTTCACTTAAATACAAATGTTTATACATTAAATTCAACTAAATTGAATGTATAATTTAATAAAAGCAACATAATTAAAATATCTGCGTTACAAAAAAAGTTGTGCTCATAGATCTATAATAGATTTCATTGTATTTAAAAGTCACACTTACACATTCAATTTTTGTAGGAGCACCCTTGATTTTTATTGCAGCTTCACAGCGTCTTTTCATTGAAAGATCTCGTCTTTGCAGTTCATCCTTTTTAATCACATGGTGAGAAGAATAAATTATAGCTTCAATAAGTTGCGGTTTATTAGATCGACGTTTTTTTTTTTTTTTTTTTTTTTTTTTTTTTTTTTTTTTTTTTTTGTAAAAGGATTTTCAAACGTCGCCATACATTTTCTATAGGATTCAGATCACGTCTGTTTCCTGGGTAGGGTAATAATTACCGGGTGGGCAAAAAGTCCGTATAAACTTTAAAAAATCATAAAAACCGAAAAAATAACCGAAATGAAAAACTGTTTGCAGAATTAACATCTATAGGTCACGGGAATATTTTTAAGATAGAAATAAAAAATAACTCAAAAAATAGATGGCGCTGGTTCGTGCGATTTGGGTGGAAATATGCAAATGAACTGTTTTAAGAATTTACGCTACTAATCCAGAACTAGTTCACCGTTGTGAGCCGTGTACAGTGGTGGAAAATTGGCGCAGAGGCGGAGCCTATTGACACCATTAATTTTTTATGGTATTATTCAGTTTAATAAAAACTCAGAAATTTGATCATTAGATAAGAGGCAAAATACTACTATAATTTAGTGGTGTCAATAGGCTCCATCTCTGCGCCAATTTTCCACCACTGCGTGTACTTGATCAAGGATGCTGAGTATGAAGGATAAAGCTTTGTTGGTGAAGTTATTTTACGTGGACAATTTTTGGATTAGGAACGCAAGTTTTTATAACAGTTTCCTTTCCATATTTCCACCAAAATCGCACGAACCAGCGCCATCTGTCGGTTGTTTTTTGAGTTATTTTTTATTTCTGTATTAAAAAAATTCCCGTGACCTATAGATGCTAATCCTGCAAACAGTTTTTCATTTCGGTTATTTTTTCGGTTTTTATGAATTTTTAAATTTTATACGGACTTTTTGCTCACTCGGTATATGGGAACGTCCACGGCAGAAAAAAAAATTGCTGAAATTTTTTTTTTTTTTTTAATGGAAATATAAGTGTGATACATCAATTTAAAGCATAATGTATGAATTTGTAAGTTTTAATTTCATAAGAGCAAGTGTTTATCTGGAAATGAGCTGGATACTAACAGTATAAAACTACATTTACATTTGAGCTTAAAATACAACTTATTGAAATGTATGATTTTTTTTTTACTTTTTAGAATTCAATAAAATTACTATGCATTCAAATCAACAAAATGTTATCATATTTTTAAGATCTACATAGATAAAATCTTTTAGATAATGTCTTTAATATATTTTTGGCTGTATTTAAACGTTAATACTTAAATGTCACAAGAGTAACGGAAAACGTACAAAAGGTTTAATTTAAAAAAACTACTTAAACTTTTACCGAAAACTTCTAATTCTCTGATTTCGAGGTATAAGACAGATTTTACATAAAATATTTTGTTTATGCTATGCATGGAATAGGCTCTGAGGAGTTGTCACAAGAGTAACAAACGTCTGTGTCTCAAGAGTAACACAAAATACTTTTGTCGATAGTTTGATATAAAACTGAGTTACAACCAAAACAAACAGAATGCTTAAAGTTTTGTTGTTTTTTCTCTGTTATTAGAGCAGTTCTTGAAATAGTTTTAGCTATAACTAAGAGTATTTTGTAAATTTTATGGAAGATAAATTATCTTTATTAGTGTTTTTTAATGGGTGGATTCATTTTTATTCATTTTTGCTATTGCTTAAGATTATAAATTAATCATGACAAGTAATTAAAGATATAATAAAAGAACTCAACTTCGTGTTATTTTTGTGTGCTTTCTTTTGGTTTGAAGCACATGGTCTTTGATTAGATATTTTATAGGCTTTGTAAAGCTTCGTTTACTAAATTCTGCTGTATAACCTACAGCGATTCTTATAGTAACTCTTATGGAAAGGATTCTGATAGTATATTTTAAAGGACAGATTTTAATATTGCTTCTTATACACGACATTGTTTTAAAGAGCAGGAAAAATTCTGCTAAGCGTCAATAATTGTAGCGAAAAAATAAGAATGAAATTGAATATGTTGTGAGAAAGAAACAAAACAAAATATATTACGATAACGTGAAGAAAAGTCTTAGAACCAGCAAACGCTTCAGCAAGAAAATGGATATATTAGGAAAAGGAAAAACTAGAGAACTAGCTAACCTCAGATACTGTAAAGGAAAGAATCTAACTCCTGAGCTTTGGAGAATTTTATGTCGATGAAGATTTAAAAAGAGGTCATTCCTCAGCTAAATCTACGTTAGTTAAGCGTGAAAAAGGTCGCATAATTTCATCAATTCTAGCGGACATTTAATAAGATAATTAAGTTTTTTGTTTAAAGAAGCTTTCCTAAATTGAAAAATTGGAGATTCCTTTGCAGCTTTAAGGCCTAGTTTCATAAAACTATAGAAAATAACTCATCAGAATATCTCCATTTGTTGCTGTCACGAAAACATTCAAGCAATTCATAATGTAGTAACTGGTGTATTTCCTGCATTAAACATTCCTTTGATTGATTTAATGACTTTGTCTGCCGAGATATATGATAATTAAAATTTAGGAATTCAGAATGTCTAATTTGCGGAGATAACATGGAAGAATTATTTGAAACGAAAGTCCACAATACAGAACTTCTTATAAGTTATTGTAAATAGCAAAACTTTGATAGACGTTTCGCTGTTGACAAAACTTTAATCAACATCTTCATCAATGCTGTTACTTTTTTAAAAAGTTGATAAACGTTTTGAAAAAGTAACAGTTAAAGAAACCATTTCCGAGTGTTTAAAAATTTTCAAAAGCAACTAAATCCATTTCTGTAGCACACATAAATTGAAACTTGTACAAGAGATCATTTCCTTAATGTCAAAAAAATAACCATTTCTCAAAGAATTTTTATGCCAGTGGATTTTCTGGAAACTGTTTTATTTTCATGCCATGACGAAATTTTCGTATGAAATATTACATTACTGGTCAAATCCACAAGCGGCTGTATTTTCAGCTTTTTATTTAGTATGATCCCAATAAAGTAAAATCTTATGCTCTTATTTCAGACAATGTAACTCATAATCAATTTTTTGTAAATGTTTTCGTATGTAAAATTTCAACATTGCATCTTTAATGGAATTTGTATTTTCCTAAAATGTACCTGTTTTACTTTTTTATATGATGGTTGTGCTTTCCAATTTAAATAAAACTATAACTATGCAAATATGCCTGCAATGAATCAGAGTCCTTTCTCAATTAACTTCACTGGGCATATTTTTTTTCCAGTACTCCTGGTATAGATGCTGTATATTTATTTTAGTTTTTTGTATAAATATATATTTGGAATGAAGTGCGTGCTAAAAAGCAATTCTAAGATGTACTGCTTATTTTGTCGAAAGAAATAAAACAGTAAAGTTTCATTACTTTGCGAGGAAATACCAAAATGCCAACAGCGAAGGGCATTCAACAAATACAATTTGTTAAAACCATGAAAAATGACACTATCTACTACAAACCTTACACTAACATGATTCGTACAAAGAATTTGTGTTTCATTAACCCTCCATCACTTGCGCCTGTTTTTTGTCACACGATCACTCGCGGGGGTGTTGTAAACACCCCAAACATTTTATTGCAATTTTCAAGTTATAATGAATTATAATAAATTTTTCATCTACTCATAATTAAAGTAACTTACTTTGACTTATTATAAATAAAAATAATTTGGAAATACAAGAAAAATATACTTTTATAAAAAATAGATAAAAAAACTTTACATATACTACTACATTACAGTCAAATTTATATAAAAAATATTTACATTTACTACTTATATTACTTATACTCAAAAAATATTGGATAATGACATTTATTTGCTATATTATAACATACATTAAGATTTGTTTATGCGTAATGATTTAATAATATTATTCTTTAAAACAATTTGGGCAAATGGAAGACATGTGTTTTAAGCACATATTTTTTTTTTTTTTTTTTTTTTTTTTTTTGCAAGAAACACAGTAGCAGTTAGTTTTTATGTCCTTTAATCGAGGGCACATCACACAACGACCTTTCTTTGGAGGGTTGGTGTTTTCGAAACTTGTATCAGGATTTAAGCTTCTTTTCAGGCTTTTATTGATATTTGGATTTTGTGCTCTTTCATCTATGTGAGGTTGTATAAGGCTGAATCCAATTTCTTCTATGAACTTCGAACGTGGTATTTCTGTATTTGGAAACACAGAATAGTTTAATACAAAAGCATTAATTCCTGCTGTATTTAGTAGATGATAAAATAATCGAAGCGGCCAACGATTACAAATTCTTGATACATCATAAGTGTTGCACTTTTGATCAGCTGTATCAACTCCACATTTAGTAGAATTGTAAAATTGTACAATTTCAGGCTTCATAACTCCGGGCTTTGTTTCGATTAATGTGTCATCATTGTAATGCATTGTAGATAGAAGAATTACATTTTTCTTTTTTTTCTTACAATAAGAAACTATAGTCATGGGCACCTTATTATGAAAGCCAAATACTGACGTACCCGTCTCTTGTTGCTGTATAAATTGTTTCGGCAACTGCTTTTTATTTTTTCTTAGTGTACCAACCAACGTTAGCTTCTTTTTCAATAATTCCTCAGCCAATGGAACACTCGTATACCAATTATCACATGTAATGTTCCTTCCTGAACCATATATACTTTCACTTAACCTCATAACTATATCTAAGGTGGTATAGGAAGTTTTAAATGGTCCATCTGATTGAGTACCAACATAAGGTTCAAATTTTAAAGTATAAAATGTTTTAGCATCACATAACGCAAATAACTTTAAACCGCATTTTCCTAATTTATTTGGCATAAACTGTAAAAATGGGCAACGTCCTCTAAATTTGAGCAACTGCTCATCAATCGTCACGTATTCACTTACTGAATAATATTTGGCACTATTTTCGTTAAACTTTGAAAATATGTCTCTGATATGAGTAAATTTATCCAAAGATTTTCTTTCATCACGATCTAAAACATTATCAAAACGAATACAACGTAATAGAAACGAGAAACGATTATAAGTCATTGTTTTATGAAATATATTAATACCAAGACGGGAAATATTCCATAAATCGCTCAATTTCCTGTGACTAGATTTACATAATCCAGCAAGAACTAATAAGCCAATGAAAGCATTTATTTCGGTTTCATTTGTCACTTTGCAGTCTCTTTCTCTGGAAAAATTTGATTGTATTTTATTTATATACACATTTGTGTGCTTAACCACAGCTTCGATTATATCATCTGATATAAGCAGTTTGAAAACTTCAATAGGTGTTTTACAAGACTTAGCAGCACCTTTAGCACCCGGCAAGTGAATAACTATGTTCGAAGAACGCGTACATATAGAAGTTTTACCTTTTTTCTTGTACCATTTCGTGATTTTATCCTTTCCTAAGTAATACGGAGAGTCAGACTGTAGTTCGATATCTGAATCGTGTTCCGATATTTCATCAGGTTCTTGTTCTGATTCCGAGTTGTGATTAGAACATTCCTCAAAGTATTCATCATCATCCGAAAAAGTATTATCTGTACCTGCTACCTCATCATCTACAGAATCTGATGAAACAGAAGCCAAAAGATGCCGCAAACGCTGTTGCTCCATTTCCCACGGAGATTTCGACATTTTCTAGAAAAAATGGCAAAATATCGATGTAAAAGACTCAAAATAAATTAAAATAAAACAAAAATTATTCATAAATTTAATTATTATTATGATAAAAATAAAATAAATCTGCAATATAGTTTACCTTAATTGTGTTTTCAGTCAAAAAATATTCCTTGATTACTCGCGGGGTGTTCTCAGCACCCCGTTGGAAAATTTTCACGTCCTCACTGCTTCGGAAAAAATGGTAGAATGAACATCTGTCGTCAGTAGGCGTGGCCTCTAGGAATGTGCAGCTACTGAAAATATTTGACCTTGAGCTTGAAAAACTCTGTACTTGTGCGCATGTTTTTACTCGTGGGGTGATCAGAACACCCCACGCGAGTAATGGAGGGTTAAGTAAATCATGATACAGGAGAAATTGCAAGTGATATTATTGATAATGAAGACAATGACTTATTCTGTTAAGTAGCAGAAACTGACAGGTTGCTATGTGGTTATAGTGTTTGTTAATTTTAGAATGTTTTACTTTATTTTATTTTATTTTACAATAAAACCATCATTAAAAGTTATTCTGTATGGAAAATAATTTTTTTAACTTACTTTAATTATTTTGTTTAGTGTTTAAACTGAATTTTTGCTAAAATTACATTATGGACAAAATGTCACAAGAGTAACGTCACCAGAGTAACACTTAGCATTTTGCAAAATCAAATGTAATTAATTCATGTGTTATCAGATGAGTTCAATGATTAATGCTTTATAAAAAGATATAATTACTCTGCTATATTCTGTGAATTTTATTTCTATAGTCTCATATAATTCACAGAATTTCTGCGTCAAACACAATTTTTGAAAATTGCATTTTTTTGTGGTCACAAGAGTAACAAAATTTTCATTTGTTATCTAGCCTAGTAAAATGCTTTTTGTTACAAATTGTATATGGTTTATGAAAGTAGAGTACATGTATTTTTAAGAAGTTGCATCAAATTTATCTTAAATATATTTTGAAATAAAAGAATTGGAAATATATATGGAAATTTGCTCTGGTGGTCACAAGAGTAATAGTGGACGTTCCCATATGCATTTATTTTTAAACTATTCTTTGCATATTTTTCCGTATAGCATGGAGCTGAATGCTGAGGAAAGATAAATAGTGCTTTATTGGTGATTAGATCCATGATGGAAGGTTTCAATTTTGGTTACAGGACAGTTTCGATATAATTTTTGCATTCAGAATGCTATCAATCACTTGAATGTTGGCCACATCATCTACAGACATACCGGCCCAAATCATGACATTTTTGGGGTTCTTTGTAGTTGCTTCAATGCAATCTGCAGCTCCTTCCCTAATCTACGTCTCACATATCTTCGCCCATCACTACCAAAGAGCGATATTTAGTACTGATCGCTCCATATTTGCTTCCACAGAATTTCTAACTAATTAACGTGTTCTTTTGCACAATGAACTCGTTTTTTGCGTTGCTGAAGATTTAAAAATGATTTTATCCTTGAATCCGTTCAGTCCAAAACCTGCTAATTTTCTCCTTATTATTCTTGAACTGAAATACCCATTGCATTCTTTGCACATCTAACATCATCTGATGAAATTCTACTATCTTTGAGGCATGTCCTTTACACCTTTCTATCGTCAGAAGCACTTAAGCATTTTTTTTTTTTTGGGGGGGGGGGGCTGATCTTGCCTTATTTATCAGAAATTTAGTTTCTTCATAACGTAAGCGCAACTTTTGAACGCCAGATAAAATGACTGATCCACCAACCTGTCTTGCAATTTCATCATACGAGAGATCATTTTTTCTCAATATGATAATTAAACTTCATTTTGTAGGATTCAACCAGTTCTTGTTTTTGATGACATTTTTTTTTAATTATTTGAATTATAGCCCAGTGGTTATGGGGTTGAATTCGGAATTAATTAGGAGAAAGTTGGAAATTGTTTTAATCCCTTCTGTTTACGTCTAGAATGAATATGCTATGTTTTCCCCCTCGTACTAGGTGAGCGTTAGGAAATATGTATAGAATTATAGTCAAAAAACAAATTTTTTTGTACACTATAACAATATCTCAAAACAGCTACCTCTGTCAAAAACATTGTCAATGCAAATCCTGTAGAGCTTAACATTCTGAGTAAAATGAGTACCTACATGCAACACTTATGTTGAATATTAAGGAAACAATTCTACTTCAAAGTTTTAGACACATCATCAGGAGGATGACCTCAGAATTAATTAGGAGAAAACTGGAAATTATTTTAATCCCTTCAATTTAGGTCTAAAATGAACGTACTATGTTTTCTTCCTCGTACTTGGGTGAATGTTAGAAAATATGCACATATTTATTTTCGAAAAACACGTTTTTTCAATTTCATTAACAATATCTCAAAACAGCTAACTCTATAAAAAACATTGTCAATACAAATGTTGTAGATTTTAAAATTCTGAATAAAATGAGTACCATCATTAATATTTTTGTTCAACATTAAGGTCTCAATTCTATTTCAAATTTTTTCAAATCAAGAGCTTGAAGCCAGGAGAGACCAAGTTAATTTAACAATAATCGCGGCCTTAATATTGAACAAAAATATTAAGTGTAGGTACTCATTTTACTCAGAATTTTAGGCTCTATAACTTCTGTACTAGCAATGTTTTTGATAGAGTTAGTTATTTTGAGATATTGTTCTGTTAACTTGGTCTCTCCTGGCTTTAAGCTATTGATTAGCGATTAAGGTAAAATTTTGAAATAGAATTGCGACCTTAATGTTGAGCAAAAATATTAATGATGGTACGCATTTTATTCATAATTTTAAGCTCTACAACATTTGTTTTGACAATACGTTTTATAGAGTTAGCTGTTTTGAGATATTGTTAAGGAAACTAAAAAAAAAAACGTGTTTTTCGAAAATAAATATGTACGTATTTTCTAACATTCACCCAAGTACGAGGAAGAAAACATAGTAAGTTCATTTTAGACCTAAACTGAAGGGATTAAAACAATTTCCAGTTTTCTCCAAAATTAATTCTGAATTCATCCCTTTGATGATGGGTCTAAAACTTTAAAGTAGAATTGTGACCTTAATATTGAACATAAGTATTGAGTGTAGGTACTCATTTTACTCAGAATTTTAAGCTCTACAACATTTGTATTGACAATGTTTTTGACCAAGGTCGCTGTTTTGAGATATTGTTATGGTATGCATAAAAACTTGTTTTTTGAGTATAATTCTATACATATTTCCTAACGCTCACCTAGTACGAGGGTGAAAACGTAGCATATTCATTCTAGACCTAAACAGAAGGGATTGAAACAATTTCCAGCTTTCCCCTAATTAATTCTGAATTCTGCCTTTTTTTGTTCCCCTACCACTGGGCTATTTAAAAAAAAAAAAAAAAAAAAAAAACATTATTTTATGTAGTTACACTAGTATTCCCCCTTCTGCAAAGTTCATTCCGGCAATATACCGTTTTTGCAAATAAAAACATACTACAGATTAGTTACTGACATTTAATTAGATCTCAGAATAGTCATCGTGATTGGCTAGGAAGCTTTTGTTACAATACACTTCAGTATTCATGACAAATTGTGTTTCTATTTTAGACTAAAGTACGTGTAAATTTTTTTGTATTGTAGATATTTTAATTATGTTTTTTTAATTAAATTCTACATAATTTTTTTTTTATTTGATATATAAACATATGTATTTAAGAGAAAATTAATATATTATGTAAGCACACAAATTTATAAAACCTGAAATAAAATAAAAAATGTCCACAAGTTTGGCCATCACTGTATTTATATATATGTATATATATGTTTGGATATGTGTACGCCACATTTCCTCCTGTTAAAAAAATTCGAAACAATATTACCTTTATTGTATGTTATAGTGCACTAAACATACATCGGATATAGCAATGGTCCATTTTCACTACTTTAAACATATCTCAAATAATAATAAAAAAGCATAATATTACTCGCAAAAAAAAACATTGTACAGCGATATTATATATATATATATATATATATATATATATATATATATACATATGTGTGTGTGTGTTGGATATCTGTACGCTAAATTTTCTCCTGTTAAACAATTACGAAACAATATTACCTTTATTGTACGTTTTAGTGCACCTTTTTTATATCAAAGTTCTCCTCACTTTCCCTTGTTTTTAGCGTATATGTTATTGTAATGCAAACAATAAAATTCAAACATACATCGTACATAGTTGTGCTCCCTTTTCGCTACTTTAAATATATCTCAAATAATAAAAAAAAAGCGCAATATTACTCGCAAAAAATAAAAATTGTATAGTGATATTACACACACACACACACACACACACACACACACACACACACACACACACACACATATATATATATATATATATATATATACATATACATATACGTGTGTGTGTATGGCTGGATATTTCTATCAAAGATTTCCTTCTGTTTGAATAAATTATATTTATATATATCATGTTCAGCTTTATCTTTTAGGAAATTCACTAGGGAGTTTTCGTAGACATACCAAGAGGATTTCTTTTCTGGAGATTTTAGGCTTTGTTGGATTATATATAGCTGTGTAATTCAATATAGCATTGTTTTTATGTGGATTGTAAACACTTTATGATGATGCGTTGTTTAGTGCTTATTTGGATGATTTTGAGAAAAATACATCTCTGATACAGATGTTTATGTCATAATGTAGTTGATTCGACAACAACGTCAATTTTTATAAATTATTGCATATTTTTGCATGATTGTGTTATTCTGATTTATTCTGATTATTATTCTGATTATTATTAGGATTTCATATTTTATGAATTATTCAAAATTATTGGTTAGTACAATTAGTGTATTATATACGGAATATAATAGACAACCAATATATTTTTCTGTTTTCTATGTCTCTTTTTTATTAGACGCGAAAATAGTGCAATATATCCGAATGAATGGTATAACGAGATGCGACACAGTAAGAGTGTAATGTATTACTATCTAGAAAACAAGATGTAAACTATTAAATATATCATTCAGATGAAAATATGTTATGTAATTCTTAATTCAAGAATGTAAAAGAACTCTTTATAATGACTCAAATATGCGCCTTCGATCAATGTGCAAGCATATAATTTAAAAAATAATACCATCACGTAATAGTTATTGCTGAATGGGGTTATATATCATATATGTTATCAAATATATGTTCAAATATAAATAAATAAATAATTATTAGGACTAACATATCACTTACATAGTAGTACGCACTTGTTTATATATATATCTACCCTATATATATAAAATCCTAATGAATCGAATTGAAACGAATTTATGTAACGATTCTATGAAACGACTGATTAAACAACTGATTACGTTTCACGGCGATTTCTTCTAAAATATGGAATACTTTGCGATGAAATTAACACCAAAAATCCGTATTGATCCACAGATCTCAAAACTGGTATTAGAATTTTAAAATTAGAGTTAGTTTTCGAAAAATTAATTTTTTTCTAATTTTAAATACTTTTTTTTCTAATGATGGCAACTCAAATTTTAATCATAACAGATTTTTTTTTTTCATATTTTAGAAAAGGTTATTTTAAATTAATTTGACGACGAGTTTGGCCTCCCTTAAATGTATGCTAAGAAATGCATCATGTTACTTTTATTCAGAATTCAATTTGTATTTCATTATCATTTTATTTAATACAAAACTTTCATTTAAAATTGAAACCTTTAAAATAAATGGCTTTTACTTCATTCTTTTTTTTTAAACGAAACGAAAAGAAAAAATATTAGACACAGATGTCATATACGCAACGGGGTACCTAATTGGCGCCAAAATGGCGTTATTTTGCCTGACATGGTAACCCGGCTATTGTTGCTTATTTATTAATAAATGTTTATTTGAATTTATTTTCTTTTTATTTACAAAAAAATGTTATAAATTGTTTTGTTCTATAGTTATTAATTATTTTTTTTTATTTATTGTTATTTCATTTTAAAAATAACAGAAAATAATTTAAAAATACATATGTAACAGGTATTTGAAAACTGTCGTAAAAAAAAAAAAAAAAAAAAAAAAAATCACGCCAAACCCGGTGCGTATGTGACAATGCAACAAATCATGAGATTTAATTTCCACTTCAAAGCAGCCTTTTAATGTTATTACTTCTCCTGTCGACCAATTTGCAAAGTTATACAAATAGTCAAATTATACAAATTGACATATTTTTTATTTTAAATAACAAAAGAACAAATAAATTAGTATAACATTAATAAAAATACAAATAAAACGTCGAAATAAAAATCGCTTTATGGCGTGAACATTTGTAACTTCCTTAAAGTCAAGTGATTGTGACATTTACGATCAACCATTATTGGCGTTTAATCTTATAGTTTGGCGACAGATTTTTGGTTGATGGGATAACCAAGTAGCACCGTTTTAATTTTCCACTCGAAAAACAAAAAAAAATGCTAACTGGCGAGTTAAAAAAAAAAAAAAAAAGCTATTGGCGAGATTTTCACCCGGCTAACATAAAAGTACCAGGAATTCTTTGTGATCATGGCAACTTTTATGTAGTTTTATTCGAAAAAAATAATTTTGATTCTTTAATCAAAATGGAAACTTTTCTTATGAAAAGCGAAGGAATCAGCCCGTTGTTTATGGCAGTTACATGACTTGGACTATTATAATATAAACGAAATAATGGGGATAGAATAATATTCGGCGACTTATCACACCCGTGGCTGGCTATCATTAAAGTACCAAAATGGCCGCCTGGAATATAAAAAGCGAAGGGATCCATCTGGAGCTGTTGATTATAGTCCCATGACGTAGGCTATTATTATAGAGATTGTTTTCAATTTTAAAAACAGCGCAAAGAATACTATTTCCTAACGATTAAAAATTTATTTTCACGTGACTATTAAAAACAGAAAAAAAACCTTTAAAATTACTATTAATTGAGTACGTGTTAAAGACAGGAAAATATTGAAAATTATGTCCTGAAAATTGTATTTACACGTGATTATTAAAAGGGAAAGGAAACTTTTAAATAATAAATACATTAATATGCGTTTAACCCTTTCACGGACAAGGCACTTCTATTCGTAAAATCTTGAAATTAGTAAATGGCACCAGAATTTACAAACAAATTTCGAAGTAGAAAATTACTTTTGTTCACTTACTTAATAAAAGTGAAATTTTCATCCCAATATTCTGATGCTAATGTGGCATTTAAGAATTAAAATTAAGTGATCCCAAAAAGAACCACCGCCCTTTAAGGGGTTAAAGCAGCAAATTTTAGTAATTGTATTATGTCAATCGTTTTATAACGTTGTTAAAAATACCGAGAGACAAAGACTCTGTTTACTTAATTCATTTTGTTTTAGCTTCTTTTCAAATGTTTAACTGATCTTCTTTAACCAAACACGAAAACAACCATTGAATGTCTTAACATCAACTGATTCTACCTTAAATTTTTGCAATCAAAGGGAATTGAATGGAAACCCGTTTGCAGGGAGATCGCTACAGGTTTTTTCGGTATAATTCAATCTTCTCTGATATTTTTAAAACCGATCAGATTAGCGTGCTTTTATATTCTACAGTGTCTGATCGGGGGTTGGCGAGCGTAGTTTGCAGGGGGCAGAGCCACCTAGTATATATATATTGCTTCTCTTCCGGTTATATTATTCAATTCTTATAGATATTATTTCTTTGTGTTTTGAACTTATGAATACACAAAGTATTTTTCGGAATCAAAAAGTGGTTATTACTTTTTTTCTTATAAATTACATTCTTTTCTGGAACTTCATAGAAAGAATATCGTTGTTATGTTTACTTTGAATCCAAATTACATATGCCGATGCAATTTTTATATAGATTGGAATAATTTTGCGAAGACTAATGCAATATCTTAAAGTAATTGTTATTTCTTATTGTGCTTCTTGTGCTTCATGTGCGCGTTATATTAGATTCGATATACAAAATTATATATACGTTTTTAAATGTTGGATATTTGTGTAATTTATTTTAAATGTGATAATTGTTTGAAAGCGGTAGTATTGTATATTGGTTAGGAAAACATACTACTGCCTGGTAATAAGTAATATTTGATAGTAATGTTTTTCTTTAAATGAATTATTATCATAGACATAATGTCACCCTGCGTTACGAATTCCTGTATACAGAAATGATTCTTCGAAGTACTGAAATGTGAATTTTTTTATTGGTTATAATAACTGTGTTAGTCTTTAGAATCAATATAGCAGTCGTATTTATCTCAATTGAAAATTCTTCATTTTGATGCAAGTTTTTATTGGTGGAGGTAATTACTAAAATATTTATATGTGAAACAAATTCTGTTTTTCTGTCATATATGATTTTATGCATCGTCCATTTTAAAAGAATATGGTGTTTCAACATTCTTTCAATGCATTACTTCAAGAAATATAAAAGATAATTGTATATAAAAATCCTTTGCGTATACATGTAGTAAATGAATTTGACACCACTAAAACAATTACACCGGTTAACGTAATTAAATTCTATATTAATTTAAAACAAGTACTTACATGGAAATGTGTGCAAGTCATTATTTCAGATTTTCAGCGTACATTGTGAAAATTAAATTTAAAATGACAGGATCTTATATAAAAAATAATATTATATGCATAACAAAATAGGTGTTGCTATCCAGCGTACTATTTATTCACAAATTACAAGATGTAAAATAAACATATGGATAAAATAAATCTCTGCGTTTCGGTTTAATTTTTAAAACTTTCTTCAGGAGTAAAATTTTCTGAAATATAAATCGACAAAAACACTTTATATGCTATATCTTAAAAAATCTAAAACAAATTGGTAAAGAGTTCAACATAAACTTCTTAAATCCCTCAAAACAGCTCAGTGGTGCCATCTGTTATCAAAAGTAAAACAACGAAGAAGGAAGGGCTGTAAAAAAGGTGGGGATTTTCATAGATCTTTCAAAATAAAAATCCAGATTTCGGGAATGTGAAAGGAAACATTATCGTTACAAATTTATTGGTTCCTTAAACGAATTTCTAAAGATTCACGAATAATAGCATTAAACGGAACACCTTGCTTGAAAATAATTTTTGCCGAAGAAGACCTTGCTAAAGTTATTCCAATTGTTAAATTCAAAATTTATTCGCCTTCAAATAAAGTACAGAATCATTTCCCGGATTAATTTCTTCTTCAAAAAAACTGTTTTTATTTACCAAATCTTAATACTGAATTCATTCTAATAAAACCATTTATTATATTTTTATACCATTTATTTCTTTTTTTTCATCCTTTTTATTCCATAGCTCGATTTTCCGCGTAATTTCGGATCGGTCATTTTTCTTCAATTTTATGCCGCGTACAATAAAGAATATCACGGCTTCGCCACGCGCTCATTGGTTAAGTTACCCCTGCATTGGCAAAAAAGATTTCTACGCCTCGCCCGGTATAAAACGTGATGCATCAGCGTAGAGCTGAGAATTTTGCTGATTTTGAGTTGTCACTAAAAATTATGCTGCTTCTCGAGATAGTTACGCTACATTCGATTTACTTACTATTTAACATTTAAAACTACTTCCTATTTTTGAAAGATGTAGCCTAAACCGTGAAAATGTTGTTTACGGAAATTTATAATTTATGCACGTTATAAAGTTTTATTCATCTCTTACGGCGTTTTCTCTTCGAATAACTGTGACATTGAGCTGCGAATCCGATGAAAAATGGAGTACACACTGCCTTCTATAATTAATTGACGGGGTCATGGCATCTGTACATAAAATTGTCTAGTGAAATATTGAGAAGGCACTCTTTAATGAATAAGAGAGTAACCGTATTGTCACATTTTTGTGCACTAATACTGGACACCCTTAGGAAATGTAAATGGTTCATGCAAAACACATTAAATGCAGCCTTTATACTAACTGTGTCATATGAAAGGAAAACATATCCGAAAATAGCTTTAGTCAAGGCATAAATAAAAACAAAAACGAAATCTGGTTTTCTTTATTCGAAACAAAAAGAAATAGAGATAACCAAACAAACACAAGAAACAAAATGAGATAACCACATAGTCGTATTCTCTGACATGAAAGTTCTATTTTCAAGGAGTTAACACATTAGGGGGCTAACAGAAACTCGTCTTACGGCGCAAACCTCTGTGTGACATTCAAAGGGTTTTATTGAAGTTAATAGTTTACAAAGTCTACTTCTGGCACAGCGTCCAATACTGGTAGAGTGAACTCATTTGTAAAACCTCAATAATATAAAAACTAGTCGGATGTACCAATCCCAAAACTTTCTTCTATCTCATACATGTTAATACTTCAAAATCCGCTGAAATTCCGTGCGTTAGTTCTTGAGATTTGACTATCGTTGAAATCGTATAAATTCAGCAAAATGCTGCCTAGCAGCGCCACCTATTGGGTGATTTATACCAAATCCTAATCAGCAACAATTTATGTCAACGTCTGACTGAATCTGAAGTTTGGAGAAAATCCGTACATTAGTTTTTGAGATAGAGCAATAACGAAAATCGTGAAAATTCCTGCATAGCAGCGCCACCTATTGGGTGATTAACACCAAAACCTAATTAACAACAACTTGTGTCAACATACAACTAAATCTGAAGTTAGATGAAAATTCGTCCATTAGTTCTATAGATAGAGCTATTGAGGCAATCGTGAAAAAGGCAGCACAGAAGCGCCACCTGCTGCGTGATTTACACCAACACATAATCACTAGCAAGTCATATCAAGGACTAACTGAATCGGAAGTTTGATGAAAATCCGTGCGTTAGTTCTTAAGATAGAGCTATTGGGGAAATCGTGTAAATCCTACAAAATTCACCATAACAGCGCCACCTGTTGGGTGATTTACACCAAAACGTAATCAGCATCAACTCATATCAAGGACTAACTAAATCTGAAGTTTGATCAAAATCCGTGCATTAGTTCTTGAGATAGAGGTATTGCGAAAATCGTGAAAAATGCAGCATAGCAGCGCCACCTGTTGAGTGATTTACACCAAAAACTAATCAGCATCAATTTGTATTAGGGACTCACTGAATATGAAATTTTATTAAAATCTGTGCATTAGTTCTTGAGATAGAGTGTCCACAAAATTTGTGTCACATACACGCAGACAGACAGACAGACTCACAGAGTCACAGACAGACATTTTGTAAAAACATGTTTTTTGGAATCTCTGACCCCTAAAACGTGTAAATCCGTCGAAAACTGGAATTCGAAAATTTTCATGAATCCAATACTTTCTTCTTGTAAAGATAGAAGAAAGTAAAAATCATCAAACTATTCTAGCATTTATAACAGGCAATGTAAAAATATATTACCAGCTGTATATCGAAATGAAAAGTTAAAAATACACTTGGATTATTCAAACATAAAACTGTACAAGTAGGGATCGATATTTCATTTATTTTGCAAAAGTGCGTGTTATAATTAGCAAAAAAAAAAAAATTTGGTTTAATTTTTAATTTGTAAACACCCACAAAACAACCAATCCACGTATAGTCCATGAGAGTCGACATTATTAACAACCGTCGACGTTAGTACGGGGATCCTTTTGCAGGATTTGTCTCTTTTTTAGCGGGGGCAGGTATTCCGCGTTTCTTCATGCACGCATAGCCATAAAAATTAAATGCAATTTCCTTAATCTGTCTAACTTATTTAGTTCTATTTTTCTATTACAACATATTTCCTTAGTTACGAAATCTATTTTATAAAACAAATAAAATCATATAAATCGTATTAAACATTGTATCATTTTTGTAAAAATATCCCGATCAATTCTGGTATAGTGGCCGAAAAAACATGAAAGAAAATGCTAACCTTTTTTTTTATTCTACTTTATCTTTTCTTAAGTATTTGAAACATATTGTTTTTACGCTGCCATTGTTTAAACATTAAAAGCGTAACCGAGCATGAAAACTTTGATATTGAAGCAGTACGTGCTTTATTCGGTGGTTATTTTGAACTTTTTTGGAAATTCTTTTTTAATAATTTTACGTTATATATATATATATATATATGTATGTATGTATGTATGTATTTAGAAAAAGGAAAGAAAAGAAATATTTTTAGAAGCACTGTTTTTGAAATGTTTTTTCCGATGTATATTTAATGCATCTGGGTACTGTTTTAGAATGTCAGTTGAAAAACAAAAACTCCTTATATTTCTTTATATTAAATTCCAGTTTTTAGCGGTTTTAATGTTTTTCATATTCTATTTTCAAGATGAAAACATTTAATGCCTTACTATGTTACTACAATAAAACATACTTCTGCAAACCCATTTTGTATATTATATTTGGCTTTCCATATGATTTTTAAACAAATAGACACTATTTTTATGGAACAGATTGCAATGTACAGAATTCTCCTATACATTACATCACCCGTAAAATTTCGAAATTAAATGTCACGATAGTTTTAACTTCCATATTTCTTCGTTGATATTCTTTTTTTATACTGAAGTGTTTATGTGTTTTATTAGGTAATAATGTTTACCTCACTATACAATTTATCTGCATAATACATTTAAATAAAATAACTATGTTTCTCAATAAATACATAAATAAAATTAGTAATTAACCATAAATAATATAATAATTCATATACATTTCTAAAAACGTGCATGCGCCAGGATTTGCCAATTGTATCTTTCGTTATGTGGTTTATATCATGTTTATTATTTGAGAACAACACTTTTGTGTAAAAACGTATTCTCAAAATCATAATCAAGTGATTTTTCCTGAATCGTTGCGATCTCTGTATTAATTTGTTGCACATAGAAAACTGTAGTGATCGTCTTGAAGTTCTTGATTTAAAAGCGATGCCTCTTGTTTTGTAGGAATAAGTCATTTTTTATACTGCTTCATATATAAGTAAACAAACCCCTACTTATCTCTTATCCCAATAAAGTACAGAATTCTTAAAATGACCACGAGTTTTCTCTCTGAATATCTGAATTGTATTATGAATGGTTTACGTGATTTTTCAGGTAATAATGATTCTCTCATTATACTTTTAATTAAAAGAAATATTCTTAACAATATATAATTAAATGAAATTATTTATTAATAATATCTTAATATTGATTTCAGCAAAGTTGCAAAATTTCCAATATAATTTTTTGACTTACGAAGTACTACAACGTAATTATAGCTTTGACTATATATGACAAGTTTTTAAAATAATGACTTCAATTATATGATATGGTCAACAAATGGTAAAAAAATTGTTCACAAGGATGTCTGAATTTGTAATCAATTTCATTAGTAAATTTTACTTTTTTTCACATGTAGTGCAAAATGCAGATGAATCACATTTAACTAAATAGTATCCTAAAATATAAAACAAAATACCATTAACGTGCATATTTCATAGTACAAACAATAAAATTTTAATTAAACCGGATATATGGTAATAACCGGATGTATAGGTTCCATTTTTAGACAAAGTCTAACATATGTATGGACATTTTTGACATACTATTTTACATATTCTTAAATTAAAGAAAAAGTATGCATAAATATTTTATAGAAATAAGCAAAAATTTATAAATATACTAGGGCGCTTTTCCCCCTACGAGCTACGCCGCACCAACACCCGTTCAGGCTTCGCAGTCTCTAAAAACATAGTAATATGACCCGTTTAGAGTATATTACCAGATTACCGAAGATTGAATGGTATTATCCTACCTGTCTAGTAGGTTTGAGGTTAGAAACTCCGTCTGCTTGAGAATATCTCTCTGAACCACGGTATTCAAAAGCATTGCATTTTTATCGCTCATATTTTATGTTTTGATCGGGTTTTAGTTGTTTACAGGCACAGATATAGCTTGTTCATGAATTGTTTTCTCTATTTTAAAACATCATCATGCATATTTATATGTTATTTTTACAATGTTTACATTAATTAATAAAAAATATCCGAATTTTCTAATATATGTTTATCGAATAGTAATTCGCACAAGATAAATCAAAAGAATTTTGGTAATACATTTACCTGTATTTATGGTGCATCAAGTTATGTAATATACAAACAAATTTTCTACCGTACTATTTTTATACCATGTGACGTCACATTAAAATTCTCCGGTATGAAAATTGTTTTAAATACATCGTTTTTATATATAACGTAATTTTTGCTATTGAATGCAATCCCAATGTAAATATTTATTTGTTGCATCTTTTTCTTTTAAGATTCATGGGTAAATATATATATATTTTTAATTTAAAGATGTTTGTGAATTGAGCTTTCTAAATATGATCTAATATTCAGCATTAAAAGTTTTTCAAGAATAATAATTTAATAACTTTAGGCACTTTAACTATGAAGATATATAATATTCGGGCATTTCTTTCTCTTTACTTTTCTTTCTTTTTACTCGCTGAAGCAGTATATATATGACGTAATTATCAAATTGAAATGGTCTTCACGTATAAAATGTTATTATTTTTCAGTTTTCGTACTTTTTAATATTGACGCGTTTATATTTTGATGTAATCTTCCTTTTTTTCTACTTTTAGCCCGTGGCCATTTAATTCTTATTTTAAAAATTTCATTCCATTTTCAATAATTTCACGGTGCAATTTTATTTTGAAAATGACGACAACAATAAATCTAATTTTTATTTTGTCAGTTTTTCCTAAAAAAACATTATTTAATCACAAAATTGTTTCACTATCAATTGAAATAAAATATTATTTCTAATTTAATTTTAAAATAATGAAAAAGAAACTATATAATATTGCATACATTTTTTCGCTGTTCTGCCCTATTTTTCCACAGAATTGGGGCAATTTTGTTGCCATCATTGTGGATAAATCCGGATAATCGGTGTTAAATTCACCGCCAAACCTTTCATACTTTAGTAGAAATAGCCATGAAACCAAATCAGTCGTTTCATAAAATCGCTTCATAAATTAGTTTCGTAAATTCTTTTCATAAATTCGTTTCATAAATTCGTTTTATGATGATATTATATATATAGCGTAGATACCTTGTGTATTCAAGAAATCCAATAGTAAAATATTGGATCAATCTTACTGTCAAAAAATAAACATTTTATACTGAAAATATATATCTACATGTGTTGGTATGTGCTTATGCATTATTTTCTTCTCTTTGAGTAAATTATTATTATTTTTACATTCACGAGGAAGTTTTCGTAGATGTAACATGTGTGTTTGTTTCCTTGAAAATGAATTCTTTGTGGAATTCTATGTCTATATTTATTCACGAGAGTATTGTTTTGATCTTCGATTGCAAAGACATTATGTTAATGTATTGTTTGGTGCTGATTAGGATCACACTAATACTATACCTGAAAATATTTTTTTATCATGATATATTTGATTCGACACCAAAGTTAATTTTTAAGAAATATTTTCAAAACTATTCAAGATTCTCATTTACAAAAATTACGACTTGTTTACATATGGAATGTATTATGTAACCATTGTATTTTATCTTGCCTTTATTGTTTCTTTTATTGCGAAGTCGCAAAAAACGAACAATCTATCCAAATGAGGGGTATATTAAGGTGCGAAAGTGCTTTATGCATTATCTATCCAGAAAACTAAAGGTAAAATAATAATAAAAAAAATACTTAAATGGAAGTATCTCAACGGCATTCTTATATAAAGAATTAAAAGAACTTTTTAAAATGACAAAAATAGAATATAAGAACGTGAATTTCAAAACTCGCCTTATCCATAATTTTAAAAAAATTGAGTCACCTCGATCAAACTTTTGAAATGGTGAAGCTGAATCGAAAAAAACACTACAATCCGCAAAAAAAACATACTTTTATAGTGCATTTCTGGCATCGTAAAATCTTGGTTTACAGTAAAAACCAATGGACGCAGTTAAAATTTTTCGAGATTTCCCAATATTTGATTTTCTATATAAGTTATTTTTTAAACTCACAAGTCTCATATGCAGCGTCACTCTATCAATAAGCATACAATTGAAACAGTATTAATGTCAAGTAATAAATATTGTTGAATGCGATTATATAACTAGTGTTACCGGATATATGTTACTAGTGTGTATGTTACCGTGAAAGATCGAAATCAGAGAAAGTCGACTTTCAGCGGTGAATGTCAACACATACCAAATATGTAGGCGAAAGACCGGATATTTGATTATATTCTTGAACATTCAGACCGTCACCAGTGTATGTCGACAAACACACTTATGCGAATACTATACTTAAACTTAAACTATATTTACTATATACTTAAACTATACTTATACTTAATACTTAAACGATATGCTCTGTTAGAGATCGAAAAGAGAAACCGACGTCAACGAAGAGCCGACAATCTATCGCGAAATCCTTGGTTTTGCGGCGACTCAGTCAGCTTTGTCAGTCTTATGCAAGATTTTATGTCGCGCAACGTATTTTGAATGTGTATTGCAGTGAATCGTGATTTTGTTTGAAAGGTTAAATGCATTAATTGCGAATAAACGAAAAGACAATTGTTTTTTATATCAAGAAAAGTACTATAATATAGTTTCTGAAGGGATTTCTGCTAAATCTAAGTGCAGCACACCTTTGGATTACAGACAATTGAAGCGTTTTGACGTTTTAAAAATTAATGATGAAGATAAGTTAATTTTACCATTAAAACCAGGAGAAAGGAATACACAGTATTATGTACCAATGAGGAATTGTTCAGTACACTATTTAAAACTCACAGAAGAATAGGCCACGGGGGAAGAACACTTATAATTAAAGATGTGTAAGTTAAATATGTGCAAGTTAGATGTGGAAGCCCCTGACTTAACAACACGAGTTTATTTCTGTAAAAAGTGCGGCCGCAAAAAAGAATCTCCTACTGCAATCAAGGAAAATTTAATAAACCTCAACAGAAATTTCCTCTTGCTCAAATTGGTGATACCGTACGAATACAAGACTCTGATTTCGACCGCGGTTGTACAAATGGTTGAAATGTGTTGCCAGGTGTTGTTCGAATAGAAGACTCCGACTTTTGTAAAGCATCAAACAAAAATAGTACCCCCAAGAAGCCTTATACCCGTAATTAGTTCGTAATTTGTAAGTAAAAGTTACTTTCCATAGATTAGATTTCTTCTCAAGAAAAGTCGCGGAGAGAAGCAGTTGTAGCTAATTCGAGAAGTAGAGGGCAAAGCTATACACTCTGTCATTGCAAAAAGAAGTGTTTCACAAATAAATACAGTTGAAAAAGCAAGGGACTCTTGTGCAATTCATAGTTTCATAAAAGTCTAACTTGTTACAATAAATAAGATTTCAATCACATATTTAAGTACGTTTTTCATTGGTATTATTTCCCTTTCTCATTTAGAATATACTGTTTGCTTTAAGTTTAACAGTTTATTTATATGTGCTGTTACTTAAGCTTTCTCCTAGTTTGACATATACCGTAATATGTTTTAATAATAATGTATGATTTATAGAAGGGAACTTAATTAGATATAAGTGACAAGTACTTTTTTGGCTAAACTTAAAACTAAAATCTTAATGCTTAACATTTATTCAAGTATAACTGCTATCATTATTAAGAAGGACAGTAATATCTAGCATCGCTTCTTCTTCTTTTCATGCTAGAATCTAAAGCCTCATGTTCATAAAACCCCAATCCCGGGCTGCCCTTTAAATCCACCAGGACATTTAAATTATTTAGGGTAGTCCCACAGTATAAACTCCTCTACAGGGTGACTAACCCCTCTCTTTACTGTGACTGGTCACTCCTCTCAGCGAGTGAGACGAAAACATTACGTCACCCTTGTTACGTTTTGATTGCGCCTGAAATACTGAGAAGAAAATGCATATTTCCGGCATACATTCGCCATTAGTGCATGGTGAATGTCGACATTTGCCGGTGTAAGTGAGAAATAAGGATATGCAAAAAATATTTCGGACATACACCAACTGACTATGTAAATGTTACGATTCAGTGATGAAAGTCAAGAATCGCAAAATTTTGGTCTTTCACGGTAACACATATACATACAATGTGCCCGGGCTAAAATTATCCAAAAGTTATGGCTTATTTTTACGGAACTACCCATTAGAATTTAAAAAAGATATATTTAAACAGAAATAGCATCTCTTAAAGTTTTAATATCAATAGACTTTGATGTGTGAACCTTTGGCAGCACGACAAACGTCTAAACGGTAATCCAGTTATCTCCAAATGTTTCTTAGCATATCAGAAGTTCTTAGACAAAGTGCTTCTATGATACGCTTTTTCCACTCATCCACAGTTTCAGTTTTTTCTTTAGTTCAAAATCCCGGAGGAGTTTCCAATCCATGGAGGTGAAGTCTATTATATTCTAATGGTTAGTTCTGTAATAATAATCCATAACTTTTCTTTACTTGTAGCCGGGACACCCTGTATTTCTCTTCGTACTAGATTATTCTTATACATATCATTTCATCGTGTTATGTATTTTTCAATACATAAAGAATTTCTTCCAGTATCACAAAGTGTATAATCTTCTTTTTTTATTAATTACATTCTTTTGTGGAACTCCATGAAAAAAATATCGCAGCAACATTTTTTTCGATTCCAAGGATATGTTGATACAAATTTTATATTGATAGTACAATTGTTATAACTTTATGAATACTAATGCAAAAACTGAAAGCAGTCCTTATTTCATATTTTTTTATGCTGTTGACATTTGATTTGATATCTAATGTAATGGTAAACGTTTCTATTGTTAATTTTAATTGTTATAACTGGCTGAAAAAAGTAATACTGTAAATATTACCCTATTCATGATTTTGTAAATTATAAGTAACATGCGATCGAATATTTTTCAAGGGCATTTTTTTTTATTCTAAATATGTGAAAATTTCTTATAAGAAAAAAATCAGAAACTCAATAATAAGCTAAGTAAAATTTTCAAAATGATATTTTCCTTGAGAAATACCATCTTTACTGAAGAACGTTAAAAAAATTAAGTTTTTAAACAATCTGAATACATTAAATTGTAAAATATATTACTGTCAGATAGTAAATACTGAGCAATAATAATTTTTCTCTTTCAATAATTTAATATTAAAGATATCTTATCACCATGTGTTATGCATCCCAGTATACATAAAGATTTCTTATGCGTACTACAATGCGTATTTTTTCTGATTGCTTTCTTTTCTTGAGTTATTCTTTATGATGAATGATGCATTGATTTACATCTTGATTGCAAATTTTAAAGTGTATGCAACTTTTATTATTGGTTATAATGATTATTAAAAGACTTACTTATACAGTGTGTGAAACAAATTATATCTTTGTTGAATAATTGGTTTTAGAGCATTGTTCATCTTATTACACTATGGCCTTTCATCATTTCGTTAATACCTCATTTAAAGAAGTATTAAAAATTAAAACAATATTACTGTCATGTAATAAATATTAACGAATGCAATTACATAATAAGTGTTACAATATATATGTAACTAGTGTATACATATTTTTTCTCTTCTGACTAGCTTATTCTTATAGATATCATTTCCTCGTGTTATGTATTTCTCAATACACAAAGGAATTGTAGGTATCATAAAGTATATATTTCTTTTTTTTTATTAATTACATTATTTCATGCAACTCTATATAAAAAGTATCGCAGTAAGATTTTCTTTGATTCCAAATTATATATGTTGATACAAGTCTCATATTGAGTGTTATAACTTTATGAAAACTAATGCAATATCTGAAAGCAATCCCTATTTCTTCTTATATTTTATTTTATATGCGGTTTATGTTTCATTCGATATACAATTACATATACACGTTTTATAATAGTAAACGTTTGTATAACTAATTTTAATTGTGATATGTGGTTGAAAGGAGTAGAATTGGAAATATTTGTCTATTCATGAATTGTAAATTGTAAGTAACATCCGATTGAATATATTTCAAGGGCAATTTTTTTTTTTTTTTTAAATTTGTGAAAATATTTTTGTAACGAAAAACCTGAGACTCAATTCTAAATAAAGAAAAATTACGCAAAAAGATTTTTTCCTAAAAAAATACAATCTTTACTGCAGCACGTGACAAAATTGTACAGTGCAACCTCGATTATAAGACCCTTGTTTAACCGGAATTCTCCGTAAACCGATGTGGGTTTTCTGATTTTTTTTTTACATATCTTGTGCATGGAACTTATGGATCAGGGCGTTTTGGAATCTTTAAAATGGAGTATCCAAAGGCGTTAATTACGAATTTAATTTTTAAAGGAGATTCTGCATCTGGCGTAATTTTAATAATTGAGTTTTGGAAGTGTGCGAACTTTAAAGACTGCATGTATAAGATCAGTGAATCAATGCCGTAATTTACGCGATGACGAAGTTGGCGAAAACGTTTGCCAAATATTTCAACTGGCGCAGATAAAATTGTAACCGACGTTGCGATAGATTGTGCTACTGAATTTTCAAACATTTTTAGCATGATGCCATGTTTTGAAAACCGTAGAATCAAAGAAATCATGGATTTACTAAATTGTGACGGGGAAGATGAAGGCTTCTAGTTGCTTAATGATGAAGAAATTATCGCAGTAGTCTGACATTCTCCATAAGAAGACGAAGAAAAAGAAGATGGTGATAAAGGTGAGAATGATTCGCAAGTAAAGATTGGTAAAAATGAGGCTTTTGAGTCTTTCTCAAAAGGCCTTGTTTGTTTGGAACAACAAAAATGTATGATTCCTCTGAAGTAATGTTTTAATGAAAACTGAGCTGCACAGCAAAGGATGGCCAATTTCAACCAGTGAAGCTTCCATTTAAATCAGTGAAATTATTTTCTATCTTTTTTTTTACAAATTTTCATGTGTAATTTGAATTTAGCTATTTATTTAGTAGTTTAATTAGTCATAATAGGAGTTCTATGACGATGATAGATATTAAACTAGCTGAATATTGACAAATTCTTTATTATACTAAAATTGAGATTATCCGATGTAGGATCGGTCCCAATTACATTGCATAATCGAGGTTCTACTACCTGTTTTTAAACTATCGAAATCTATTGATTACAAACTATATTACTGTCAGATAGTTAATATTAAGAAATAATAATTTTTCTCTTTGAAAATATTTATCAAATATTTCTTATCACTATGTGTTATTTATCACAGTATAAGTAAATGTTTCTTTGGAGTACAGCAATGTGAATTAATTTTTAATTGCTTTCTTTTCTTGAGTTATTCTTTATGATGAATGAAGCATTTGTATTCATTCTTGATTGCAAATTTTTCTTGTGGATGCAAGTTTTTGCTTTTTTTCTCTCTACTGATTATGATGGTTATACAAAGACTTACATCATGTGTAAAATAAATTTTACTTTTGTTTAAAAATTAGATTTAGGTCATTTTCAACTTAAAAGGCCTATCATCATTTCATCAATACATCATTTAAAGATGTATGAAAAATACCTCTGAATCAAAATAAGTATATAGAATATTAAACACAATGAAAATATTGATCTAATTTACATACTACAATAATAATGTATGGAAAATTGATTGTGAATTGATATTTTAGTATTAAACAGCATCGGATAAGATTCGAAAAGTTATCTTCCATCAAAATGCTATTTTTTTTTTATTTTATTTTTTTTTTTTTTAAGTAAACAGTTTTAAGAAATTCCCGAAAAGAAATGTATCTCTATATAAGCCAATTGCTACTATCATATTCTAATCATTTTATTTGTTTGAAATCATTCAATTAGTTCAAATGTCACCTGCTACTCTCTAAATATAACAGATGAAAAATTTCTTAGCATTATAGTATTAATATAGAATTACATATATGATTCGTTAAATAAAAAGTGATTAAAAATTAAGATAAGTTAAAAATCGATTACGTTCGGATAATTCTTAGCAATCATCAGAATTTAAAATTTAAACAGCTGTTACGAACACTACTTTTCAATATACGAGATTTCAAGAATACTAGAATTATTATTACGAATTAACAATCCGTGAATATATTGAAATTGTAAACAGGAGTGGAAAGACATTCAATTACATTTTATCCTATAAGGTTCCAAAATCCAAATATATGGATGGGTGTCATTAGAGAATATTTTAATAGAGCAATGATTTCTAATTAAAAACATCACATCTCTCGTCTGGTTTTCGCCTGCGGGTAAGATCGAACATTGAACGCGGATGTACGGTTTGAAGCGGGGAGAGGGGCGGTTGTGAGTGAGATACGGACAAGTACCGAAGATAACATCCTAATTATGGCTGATTATTAACCGAAAGTACTCAATTTTAAATGTTTAATCACATTTTAAATAATGAATCATTTATGTAATTTTATATTATATTATCAAGATGAATTTTATCATCCTTAACGGGATTATTTTCATGATAGTAGTAGACTGTCCTTTTGTTTCCATCTTAATTTTTCGGAATCTAATTCTGACGAATAAGGATTTTTTTATTATTATTAAAAGCTTTTTAGAAGAAATGTCTGCGTTGAATTTTACCGTCTCTTATAAAACTAAAGATGTATATTTTCATGCATTGGTATAATATCTTCAAAATAGATAAAGTATTTGTAAAATAAAAGTGTTTATTGCGTTGAGCACACAAATAAGTTTTAAAGCTTTTAAGCACTCATTTTCATGTCGTACTACTTTGAAAGGCTCACTAAAACGCTTTAAAACGTATTTGTAAAACTAATAAAATGTTGCACATTGTAAAATGTAGAAACATGTAGGGAATAAGAATTGTACCTGTAAAATTTTAAACATTTAAAAGTGTCGTTATTTAAAGATTTTTTTTGCGTTTTTTAAATTTTCATTTTTTAAATGTTTTCAGCGGTTTTAGCACATCTATTTTAGATTTAAAACTGTAATCTTATTTTACAAATTTTTTATGTCTAGTATCTTAAATGACAGTAAAATAGAATTGCTTTTGTCACTGAATTTCCATTAAAAAAAATAAGATTTAGGCCTTGAATACAAAAAGGCTTGCAAAGAAGTATCATTAATGTTTTAAACATCTATCTGACTGTCTTTTGTTCATTGTTATAAAATCTCAAAGAAAATGACCAGACAATTAATGAGTTTCCGAAGGTATAATGAATGTAATGGATTTGTCAAAGATGTGCGTAAAAAAAAGAAAGTAATCCAATTATATGATTTCTTTATCAGTAATTTATTTTCTCAGAGCACTTTTATCTTATTTTAGCAGAAATCCATTAGGTGAATAGTAGTTGTAAAAAGTAATATCAATCTTTACACCAGTACTCAATGGTATAGAATACAGAAGTACATTCATTAATTTACCCTTTACTTTAAATCTATTCTTTATCCCATCTGTATGATGAATTAGTAATGCCAATTAGATGAACGATAAAAAAAAAAAAAAAAATCTCCCAGATTCTTTACAATCATTTATAATATTCATAATTTTTGAAAAATTTCTTACAAACAACATTTAAATTTTTAAATTTCTTATATTCCTGTGACAAGTCTCAATATTTGCTTTTGTAGAAATTTTACTATATCTGTAAGAAAGCGCTGAGAGATATTTTACATAAAATGTGTTAATCAAACTTTTTATCTAAGGAATCTGTTGAATATATTTCAAAAACTATAATATTTTTTATACAAGATTCTAAATTAGATCATTTGTTTTAACTAGTTCTGCCTTAATTCACATTAATTAATTTTATGGAGTATCATAAACTTCAATTAACATTTCGCCAAATGTTTCTGCTTTAACTTATAAACAAATAAACGATTATTACTAAATCAAAATTCATTAATTTTTTAGTAATTTACAATATCTCCAAGAAATATTGTGCGATATTTTACATAAAATGAGTTCATTTCAAACTTTTTAATCTACAGATTTAGTTGAATATATTTCAAAAGCTATAAATTTATTTCTTACAATATTCTAAATTAGAAATTTAAAAAAATTGTTCTGCAATATAATACATTAAATTTATTTTACGGAGTAACAGAATTGATCCAATTAATTTTTCGGCAAATGTTTTTATTATAACTTCTATACAAATAAATGATTATTTTTAAATCAAAATTAATTATTTTTCTTTGACAATATATATTCTAAAAAATTACCGTATGTTTGTTTTTTCATAGACGTGTAATAGTTTGTTATGTCTGTCTGAATTCAATAAAAAAGGCATTCTTAAAAATATATTTTTGCATTTATATCAAGTTTGGTGAATGTTTGAAACTATAAATGTCCAAATAAAATGCCTTTAAGGAGTTTTTTATATATTACTCCTATTTTCATGAAAAAAAAAATGTTGTAGCTTCTCAATAGAAAAATTGTATTAGAAAATAATACTAAAAATAAAAATGAAAAATCTATATTATATTTTTATGCGGATAGATATATTTCAATTTTCATGAAATCTTTGGAAATATTCCTACTACAGGTTTAACCTTGTTAGTTAAAATAAATGCAGCATAAAAAAACAACATTTTAGAATAAATTTGATCTTTCCACAAGCACAGGGCTTTTTTTTATCTGGTGAGATTATTCATATAAACGTAATTAAATTTTCACAAATTATTAATTTTAATGAAATTATCGAATGATATGTATTTTTTTTAATATTTCTTCTTCGCTTAAAATACTTGGCAGCTTTATCAACCTGGTAAGTGCCTGTCTGCACCTCACACATTGCACAATCGATCGGTCCCCACATAATTTCAAGACAGGGTTCTGGTACTTGGTTATTTACGAAGGTCTTTCGTGAGATGGTTTGGTTTTCAGTTTTATAGAGAATTTATTTGGGAAGGATTTCTGCCTTTTAATAAAATTGTTAAATTTTAATTAAATTTAAGTAAATTGGAGAGAACGTTTTAATTAAATTGTTAAATTTTAGTTAAATTTAAGTAAATTGGAGAGAACGTTTTAATTTAATTGTTAAATTTTAATTACATTTAAGTAAATTGGAGAGAAATTTTTAATTAAATTGTTAGTAGAAATTTAGTCAAAATGACCTGAGATGTTTGAGGCACTACTTCTTTAAGTAGAGTCATACTCTGTATTTATTCATTCCAATTTTATAAAACAGATAGTACTTACTATCTGTATTATAAAGGGAAAACATGCCCATGCGTAATGCTAACGTCATTTTGACAGTGCAACATTAGTCGATTAAATTTAACTTTTATTGATTTTATTGCAATTTTTTGAACTTCTAAATACCGCACATTTTCAATTTTTACAGCATCGAATATAGAAACAAAAACTAAAAATCATGCCTCAAGCTTAAATTATGAAACGCTTTTCAACACTCCCTGAATTCTTTACCAAATAATCGCTCTTTAATAAGGTAAAAAGACAAATACCTAAATAAATATTTTAGAAAGCTCATAACATATTTGGAAACCAGATTTCAGCAATTGCCGTCCATAGCGGAAAACTAGTCCAAATATTTGCAGCAGCCCGGTTTTTTATCGACAATTTGATATTGAATGACAGATAGCATCACAATAAATTTATTTACACTGTTTCAAAAGAATTCCGTTATGTCCATAACAATATATTTTGCCAATGTATCTAATTGTTCTAGAAATTATTTGCAAAAACAATTATATCTACAAATTTATTAACTCAGCTTCCTTAAAAAGATTTAAATAACTTTAATACCATTACTATATAAATTTTCTAACACATCTGTAGACATTAAGGAAATTTATTATTAAGTTAGAACAATTCCTTTATTAATAGGTTGGGCATTAAAAGTGTTAAAATTATGCATTCAATTCAGCTTAATCAGAAATTTAAAAAGATTTCTTTAAACAAATGTTTATTCATTCCGCATGCTTTAAAAAAGAAATTTCTCTTATAAATAATATTTCATATGAATCTAAGTATATTCTGGCATGCGCTTTGTAATACTTACTTAAAAATTAAGGTCAACAGACTGACATTTTATGAATTTATATTACATGAAAACCTAATTAAAGCATAACTATTAATTTAAAATACATTTCAAAATCTTTTTTTTTTTTTTAAGAATCATGTGTTTTATCGCTTTAATATAGGTTTTCATTAAGTGTAGATGATTATCATATTTTGTATATAAATTTTACTTTCTATCAAATGTCAACTGGTACAGTTTAATTCCGAATTTTTTTGAAAAATAAATTTAGAATTAGTGACATATTCTAAATATGCATACTTACATTAAGAATGAGAATTCCTTTTCAACTGTCAGAAATGGGTTTTATAAGATTACCAATCTAAAAGTTTAAAAATTACACCTGACATGTGTAATGCATTTTCGTATCTTTCTAATGTACTGTGTTTTAACGCAAGCTTCATTTATAATAAGAAAAATATGAGTCTGTAAATTATTCTTTTTAAAGATATCATTGGAAAGTTGATTTTGTAATTGAATAGAAGATTTTCGAAATAATTTTGAATAAATCGAATGTAAGCTTTGGAAAAGAAATATGAATTGAATTTACAAAAAGAATGCAACTTAACAGATATAATTCAATACTTGATAAAAAAAAAAAAAAAAAAAAAAAAAAAAAAGAATGTGATTTGAAATTATTAGAATACGATAAACAAGTTTAAATATGCGTTACTTACCCCATCTCCTAAAACAAAATCAGGTGCACTCTATTCAATAATAAATCATGGTACACGTCACACAATTTTATTATCAATACAGATGAGAAACACTGAAGAACATTTCATGAGAACTCGTGAATGGGCTTAACATAATAATATGAATTTCTAAAGAAGGTCAATATATTGATTTAATTTTACAAATAATAAACTTGTTGAATTTACAAAGAATAATGCTGATACTGACTTGTATCTCATTCCCCACAATAGAATTTTTCGTAAAACACAAAAGTTTCAATACGAAGAATAAAGAAAAGAAGAAACTTTACTTGATTTAATTCTAAGAAATTCAGACTAAGGAGTCGGGTCAAGCATGGCGACGCCGACAGAATAAAGCACTCACAATACGAATAAAATTAAAGAATTCCAGTTTTAACACACACACCGAAAACAATGAATCTTGGATTTGAAGAATATTAAGACTATGAGTATTTTCATTATTCACCCTTCGATTCAGGCTGAAATTTTCATTCCGATAGATTGCGTACTTCGCGTTTCTCATTTAATCCTTTTACACCAGCCGTTGTTAAGGAGATGAGATTTCACCAGCCCTGAGTTCGACTTGTATTTAATTTTGAAATGGTTCTTTAAATTTTATTATGCAGAAAATATATTTCTATGATGCCAATCTTAACTTCTATGTATTACACTAGGTGGCTCCGCACACATGCTTCCTACGTTCACCAACCCCCACGTAATCGCGATTCTGTTTGGTATCACGAAGCAATCCTTCTTTTCTAGCCAACACCAGACGCAATTGTTTCCCGTTACCATTCTGGATAGCTTTGAATCCCTTATTTTCTACGCATTCAATTTTTAGATTCAACTTGATAAAACGCGCCCCTCCCCTCCCCTGAATTTTTTTCGCGCCATCATTTTTAAAATTTTTATTATGTGTTATATCTTAAAGTTTCAAACAGATCGCCTTGTTATATTTCCAAATTTTGTTCGCGCCCCTCCGCTCCCCGCCGAAATGTGACGCATCATTCGGTTTTATAATTTTTATCATGTGTTATAAACCATCTTAATGTTTAAAACAGATCACAAAGTTAGATTTCCAAATTTTAACAAAATTGCGTTCTATCAGCTCCACATTCCACCAGGGAGCGCACTCTATTCTTAACAAAACTGTTCCTGAAAAAACTCCGGTAAACAACCTATTAATAGATATATTACTCAATGAGGTGGCGGTCTTAAGGAAGAATTTAAAATATTTGATGAAATTATTCTTAGAAAATAATGGTAACTAAACATTTGACGATTTTATATGAAATAACTAGATTGAATAGTAACATTCATGCTGTATTTTTAAATATTATAGACCGTTCTGAAGAAATCCTCTATAAAAAATTGCATGACTGCCGTTTAAAATGAGCATTTAATAGAAATAAACCAATTAGTGAAATAGTAATTAGTATGTCAGATTGTAATTAAGATATAAGAATAATTTTTGGAATATCTGAAAGGGGAATTTTTTTCCGTCAGGATGTCTAAATTTCGAATTTTTCGGCCCTGTAGATTCTGAGATGGGACCCCTTTTAAAACCCCCAACTACACTTTATTCATTAACATCCGCATCTGGAGGCCCTGCATTTCTTATTCTGGCAACCCGTGGACAGGAAGTAAAACGAATTTTTTATCTATCCATTTTTAACCGATTTTTTCAGCTCTACAGTACGCATCGGAATATATATATATATATATATATATTTTTTTTTTTTTTTCTGAAAGTAGCTTTTTCTCTGTGTCCATCTGTGCAATTTTCGAGTTTTTGGGGTCCGGTAGTTTCTGCGATGCGAGTCGATTTAAAAAGCCCCAGTTTACTTTTTAGATACGATTTCACGGTATCTACGCAGATTTTCATTGGTCCATTTCCAAATCGTTACGTTTGTATATATGTACTAGGGGCCTCTGCAAGCTACGCTTGCCAACCCCCGTTCAAAAACCGCAGAATCTAAAAGCACTCTAATCTGCTCGGTTTTAAAAAGATTAGAGAAGATTGAATTATAATAGAAAAACTTGTAGTCATCTCCTTGTAAACAGGGTTCCATTCAATTCCCTTTGATTGCGAAAATTTAAAGCGGAATCAGTTGCTGTTAAGATATCCAATGGTTGTTTTCGTGTTTGATCAAAGAAGATCAGTTAAACATTTGAAAAGAAGATAAAATAAAATGATTTAAGAAAACAGAGTCTTTGCCTCCCGGTATATGTTAACAGCGTTATAAAACGATTGGCTTAACACAATTTACTACAATTACTACAATTTACTTGTTTAACCCCTTCAAGGGCAGTGGTTCATTTTTGGACCATTTAATTTTAATTCTTAAATGCCACATTGGCACCAGAATATTGGAATGAAAATTTTCCTTTTATTAAGTAAAGGAGCAACAGCATTTTCGTATTTCGAAATTTGTTTATGAACTCTGGTGCCATTCACTGGTTTCAACATTTTACGAATAGAAGTACCTTGCCCCTGAAAGGGTTAAACACATATTAATGTATTTATTTCGACGTTTTATTTGTATTTTTATTAATGTTATACCAATTCACTTGTTCTTTCGTTATTTAAATAAAAATTATGTCAATCCCCACTAAAAAAATATGTAGAAAATCTGTAGGCAATTAGCCCAAAAATCTGTAGGTAATTGGTCCATTTCTGCAGATATTTTTCAGAATATCTTTAAAAAATCTGCAGATATTTTAAGGTAAAGCTAAATCTACAAAATTTATACAGATTTCTGTAGAAAGTGAGATTTCTTCAGATTATCTCTTGTATAATTTTGCGATTTATGTAATTTGGCAAAATTGGTCGAAGGGATAACTAAGTAGTACCATTAAAACATTGCTTTGAAGTTGAAATTAAATGTCATGATTTGTGTGGTTTGGCGTGATTTTTTTTACGACAATTTGGCAAAAACCTCGTTTTGGAATACCAGTTACATAAGTATTTTTAAATTATTTTCTATTATTTTTTAAATGCAGTAACAATAAATAAAAAAAGGATAATTAATAACTATAGAACATAACAATTTAAAGCATTTTATTTAAATAAAAAAAAATAAATTTAAATAAACATTTATTAATAAATAAGCAACAATAGCCGTGTTACCCTGTCAGGCAAAGTAACGCCATTTTAGCGCTAATTAGGTACCCCAGTGCGTATATGACATCTGTGACTAATATTTTCCTTTTCGTTTTGTTTAAAAAAAAAAAGAAAGAAGTGAAAGCCATTAATTTCAAATGTTTCAGCTTTAAATGAAAGTTTTGTATTACAAAAAAAAAAAAAAAAAAAAAAAAAAAAAAAAGCAACAAATTCAATTATGAATAAAGTGGCACGATACATTTCTTAGCATACATTTATGGGAGGTAAAAGTGGTCGGCAAATTAGTTTAAAATAACGACCTTTTCTAAAATATGAAAAAAGGGTATTATGATTAAAATTTGAGTTGCCATCATTAGAGAAAAGTATTTAAAATTAGAAAAAAAATAATATTTCGAATACTAACTCGAATTTAAAAATTCTATAACCTGTTTTGAGATCTGCGGATCATTATGGATTTTTGGTGCGAATTACATAGCAAAATATTCCATATTTTAAGAAAAATCGCCGTGAAACATAATCATTTGTTTAATCAGTTGTTTCATGAAATCGTTTCATAAATTTGTTTCATTAGGACTTTATATATATAGGGTAGATATAAGGATGATTGAAATCATTACACTGCTAACACATTCGCTGCCAGTCGAGCGCTAGCGCGTGAAATTCTCAATCATTTAACACAGATAGCGGAGTTATTGGCAGCAAAAGTGTTAAATGGAAATATATGAAAACTTCTAAAACAAGTTTGTTGGCCGTTTTGTTTGTAATTTTTGTTTTTTGATAAATTTTTCAAAAACCATGCATTTCAGGAAAATCAAAATTAGAAATTAGTCGATTTATGTGCCTGAAAAAACAAAACATAAATAATCAATCATAATGAATGGTCGAGACTGATTACAGCCAATGTCCATATTAAATATTTCTTAAACGTTTAGGTAGTTAGTAGTAAATATAGATACCAGCCGATTCTTGAAGGAAAACTTACAGATCATTAAAATATTGTCAATACATATTGTTCTATATGCCTATAAAAATTAAACAAACAGTTTTATGTATCTAAACAAAATACAATAAATTCACTTTTGCTTATGACTGCTGTACAAACAAGAATGTTTTGTCAGCTAATGATGATTCGTTTATCTCTAAAGAAATCTATGTAATAATTAACCTGGGCCGATTATTATTGGCTATTTATAAAGTCTACTAAATTCATATCTGGGATTTCAATTAACATTTTTTAGCCATAGAGACACATTAATTTGTACAATGTATAAATAAAAGAGTGAGCGTGAGAATGAATAAAAATGTGTTGAATTCTTTGATAATCCTGAATCATTATTTTTCTACAATGATTTTTTATTACGATTCCGCTAGATGTATTCGATTTATAAAAAATAAAAACTGGTACACGCTTTCTTAGAACCATGCATGCTGTATATAACAAATATATAAAGCAATATTTAGTCGTACTTTCTAAGGAATTATTTATGAAAGAACTGATATACAGGAATACTGATATACATTACTTATATTTAAACAATGATGAATTTCTTAACAGGTACAATGAGTGCTTTAGTATTATGAAAAATAAAGTTTTTCGTAATATGAAAGAATTTTTTAACAAAAAAGAATCATTTTTAAAAAAATATGCATAATTTAATTTTTTATTTGATCCCTTAATCTAACTGGTTCCATTTGGAAAAAGGAAAAAAAGTTTGCCAATGCTGTGACATGTAAAACATTAAAAATTCTCTTTTGTTGCGATTTATTTTTTCCGAAATATCGTGCTTTGCATTTTGTGACTTTTATCATTTTCTATGATTAAATACGCGTTTTATAGTTTCTAGCACAAGTGTATATTGAAAAGGTGTAAAATTAAAAAAAAACTGATAATTCTGTAAGTTTCAGTAATACAAAAAACGAATATATGTATAGTTTTACTTATTTTTATATTTCTGTGAATTTTTCAAAATAACTATTTTCTGATAAAATAATATTTATTAAAGAACAAGAATATTTTTTATATTCGGAATATAACTTTAAAACTGACAGTTTAGGAATTAGCTTTTTTTGTACGATATGAAAGGACATCTTGTATACAGGAGGTATGTCACTTTAAAAAATTACGACTTCGTTAACAAAAAATGTAAAACGAGCTGAACACTTCCAAACAGAATATGTTTTTCGCAATTACACTAAAATCAATGTAACATTCCCATGTGCTCGGAAGATTTGTATTAATTATCATGTAAAAAGAAATCAATGTATTAAACTAGCTTTGTATTTTGCTTCACAAAGCTCAAAAACATTTTAATACTAGCCTACTTTTATAAGGATAGTACCTATACACTTCAGTAGAAACTGTGTGTGATGATTAGAAGCATTTTGAAATACAATTGCGAACATTAAACAGGTAGAATAAAATCAGACATGACTGCATGACAAAAGACGGAAAAAACGCTTCACTTTCATAAAAGTGTTCGTGTTCAATCTTATATAGTTTGTGATTGCTTTTGATTATTTTGGCTGGGACACTAAAAACTGTTTATGTTTTTGAAGAAATTATACTTTTTCACATGTATACAGTCTTATTCCTTCGTTTGAATAGACAATTTAAGTCATCATTAAATACATTTATTTAGCACTGTTGAATACTGAAAAACAATGATTGTGTAAATAAAAATATTTTATGAGTAAAAATCGGAAATCTTTCACATTGACATTGTGAAAAAAATATGCAAAGATTTCGTATGTTCCTTCAAGACACCTTTAAGTAAGTCAAAACTCCTCTTAAAAAATGATATTTTTGTTATGCTAAAACTATGGAATACGAAAAGCTCTAATTCATTGGGGAATATAACAGCTTTAAATTGATGTATTTTTCAAGCTTCAAAAACATCCATTTGACGTTTTGAGATGGAAGGAAATTATGTATAATATAGGCATGCTCATTTCAGTCAGGAAAAGGCAGATGCTTTATCTCATAGACTCTTATAATGAAATTACATGAATCGATTGATCAAAACAACTGTATTTTGTTCGGATTCATAAATTATTCTTTACATTCCATGAGATGCGATTTTTGAAAAATATTCATCAACGAATTAAAATTCTGAAATGTACATTTCAAAAATTATACGGTTACACATTTCAAGAGTAAAATTATTTGTATAATAGAGAGCAATAATAAGCAATCTATTTATATATATACATATATAGGCCAGAAAAATGAAAAATATTTTAAAGTCTATAGAACCGTTATAAGACATATAAACTTAGATATCATTAAAACAACGTATTAGAATATGTAAAAAAAGGTGACAGACACATTTTAATGATATAATTTAAATCCCAATAGTTTCAATTACACTCATCACCCTCTTTAGGGGTAGCTTTAGTTGATGGCTAAATCTAATAAGAATTAAGGGCGTAATGTCTATTACATATTTCTGTATTGGAAGTGGTTTAAATCAACAAAAATCCGCTTTTTCAAGTCAAGCCGAGTATGTCGTCCTACACTAATGACTGTACATGAATATTAAAAAAAAAACCGCTGATCTCCTCGGTATTTGTAGCTATGAACCTTGAAACATTTACTCTGCAATTTTATTTTGTGACTTTAATATGTTGTTTATATGTTTAATTAGGAAAATATCTTAATTTGAAATATTTTAGTAAATTTAATATGTAAAAGGGTTTTGAGTAATGTTGATATTATCATGATTTAACAATACAAAAAGATAGTTGTATTTCATTCTGGAAATAAATCGTTATATTTTATTTGGCAGCGAAAGGAAATGCTCCGAAATCATGTCTGATAAATCAAAAACCTTCATTGGTTCTTATATTAACCTTAAAAAAAAAAATGGTTACCTCGTAGGATGTGAAACCCAAAGGAAACACAAGAAATGATCAATTTACATCATATTTTTAATGTTTAGATTTACTGATAAATTACCAAAATTCACACTGTTAAAAAATTGCAGTAACATGTCGAATCATTTCACTATTTGTATGAAAAACGATTGGATAACAAACTGAACTCAATTTACAACATAATATAGGCAACAACATGGTCTAGATAGAGTTAAATTACACTTACGTAACATTTTTTTTTTTAATGGTCAAATAACTGGACAGTTTCCTGCCAAGATTTACCAGTGCAAAAACAAAACCCACTGAGTTAAAAAATAAACACAGTGATTGAAAAATATCTAATAATGTATCAATTTTGTCCGTCGAGACATCATAAAGTTTTTTTTTTCCTGAAAATATACATTGTTTTAATAATACTGCTTATAAGTTTCTGAAACGTGGTATGATTGATAGGATAAGAATTGTTAATATACATTTCGGAAGCGAATCAATATTTCACGTGTTATTTATGTTAAGTACTATTTTTTCAAGATCTTTCAGGCTGTAGGAAATTTACTTATTAGTTGTCTTCATTAATCTCAGACATTTACCGAAAGAAAATGTGATTGGCAGAGTGATTATCTATCTCCAATTATTTTTAGATATATTTTTTCTATTTATGTGTATATTTGTTATAACATCTAATTTGGAAAAGGAGTTTACTTATACATTTCGATTTATTTTTATTATTCAGGTAGTTTTAAAGGAAGAAATTTTTTTCAAGACAAACAGTTGAAAGTTACAAAGCAGACAACTGATTCGCTGGCCAAAGAAAGCACTGACTTTATTTATTTATTTATTTATTTTTCGTTGATGTCTTTTTACAGTTAAGTTTAAATAAATGAGTTTTATATTTGGCTTGGTAAGTTTATATTTTTCTCAAAAGTTATGTATTTTACATAACCGAATTATTTTAATGCTGTTGAGGATAAAAGAACTCTATTAAGGCTGTTCTCAAATCCAAAAGGGTAACTTTATTAAATAAATTTCAATTTATTTTTGTTCGGAAATGCATGAAACAAGGATATGTTGCTCTTGAGAAATTATGTAATCAAACTGTTTCTTCCACTTTTTTTCAAACGCAACGGATCTTTAAGGACATAGCGTCAAAGTGGGCGTTTTGAACCGAATTTTCTCGCGAAAGATGAATAACCACCCAAGAAAGAGTGAAAAAATCTTTGTCACGTGATCAAAATCGCTTATAACTCAATAAGTAATTTATTTATCAAAAGATGGAAAACGCAGTTCGATTCTAAATCGCTTCCTTATTCAGAGTTTCCAATTTTATATCTTCCCGTTAAAAATGTATTTGTAAATCTGTCAAAACGTTTTGTGCTTAGGGGAGAGTAGCCATATCTGGACTGCCACTTTAAATGGACCGTTGCCATTCTACTGTTAATTACAGAAAGAGACGCCATCTACTGCTGAAATCCTACTCATCAGAATGACGTCATTTATAATTAGAAGATACACCCGTTTACCACGTGCTGTTTTCAGACAATTTAAACAAAACTAAAATTAGCCGTTTTGATCTAACATTTTCCTACTAAACGTAAGTGAATACTTTAAAATTAAGGTAAGTTGTTATGTTTTTATATACATATCTATATTCGTCTGTTTATTCCGCATATTTTGCACGCGGATTTTTTTGATTTCGCTTTTGTTCTTAGTCTTGAGATTATCTAATTTTTTAAATGGCGCAGTTGCCTTAATTGGGACAATTTAAGCTGCTTAAATTGGACCAGATATACGACTATAAATTTGAAAAGTAAGTAATAAATTTCGAGGGCTATACGCTTTGTACAGTATTATATATATATATATATATATATATAATGGGTTACTGTCTCCAAGCAAGTTTTTGAATATTTTTTTGTATATATCTCGATAATTTTTTATACATTTTAGACCTGTATAAACATAAAAATATTTTTACATGTTTATGCAATAAATTTCGGTTGCAATTTTTTTTTAAAAATCTTGTATGCATTTGTATTTATTTTCTTTGAATTCTTTATTCCTACGACGTATTTGATTTACAGAGTTGAATTCAAACATTTTCTCCCTGGAGGATATTTGCAGTTCCGTGAGGGGGTTGCAGACTTTTTTTCAGTTTCAGAGGGTGTAATTATACTGTTTGCCATTAAAATGCGTAAAATTTCAAACCTTCCGGAAGGAAGTGATTATTTCAAGGGTCCGCGGGGTCCCCTGAATTCAACACTGTTTGAATATATAATTTTTTGCGTTTGATTAATCGTAGCGTATTTTTTTTTTTCAATATAACATATTTTTAAACACTTTTTTAATACAACTGAAAAATTTTGAAAACGACACAGACAAACTGTCTGGAAGAAAAACACCCATGACAGCAAAAGCTGTTGAAGATATAGGAAATGAAAAGGAGATAGTAAGTTGTGAGGAAATTGACCTGCGAGAAGGCTGCAGCTACAAATCCCCCCAAAAAGCTAAAGAATCATTAGAAATGTTATCTCCCTTCCCAAAATCAGTTAAATCAAAATACAGATGGACCCAAAAAACAGCTGTGTCAGCATCTTCGCCATATAAAGTAAACCTTGAAATGAAAAAAAAAAAAGAACTTTTCACAGCACAGAAGAAATTGGAACATCTAATTTTAAAAAATAGGCGTGATGCAATTGGAAAGAAAGTGATGGAAGGGAAGAACTACAGACAAAAGATAAAGAAAACTTCTGTTGCAAAAAAAATTTCAATGAAAATGTCCAATGATTCAGAATCTAAAGAGAAAAATCTAGACAGTGATGATTGGTTTTGCCTAATTTGTAAGAAAAATAAAATATGTGAAATGATTCAGTGTTCAGATTGCCAAATACGGCTTCATGTAGTGTACGTTGGAATAAAAGTTGAATAAACGAAATTCATGTGTAAGCTTTGCATCACTTCTTACATTATCTTCAAGTAACTGGCCATTAGTTCCATAATTTCTATTCTCAATTACTGATCTTTGATTTATATTTTGAATACGTTTTTATTTAAAACAATTACTCTTATTTTCAGATATTTTATTTCGTTATATTTCATTGCTGTTATTATTATTATTATTATTTTTTTTTTCATTAACCGAAAACTTTGCTTTTAATAAAATTAGTTATATTCCTTAGTCATTAAAACAACTTGATATTGTTTGGCCCAATTTAGGATACTGTGGGCCCAACTTAGGCAACCAGTTTCTGAATTTGAACCACTTTTGACAAAATTTTTAAATTAAAATAAAACATAAGATTTTCAAAAAGAAATTAAGCTAAAGATTTTTTTAGTTAGTAGAAGAATAGATTGACCACGCGTAGTGATGTTTTGCATATACCCCAAAAATTAAGTGAGTTACACCTAAAAGTATGCGACGAGTTCCAAATTCGGCTACTCTCCTCTATTGAGCAGTGCTATCGAGAAAGCCTTAAACTGATTTTTTTAGAAATTGGCTCATTGCGATCACTTCGTTCATACACTATATTGCAAGGGATCCAACCACAGTTTCAGAACATATTGCTCGATGCACAAAACAAAAGTAAAAACATTATTTTTATTGAAAACGCTAACATATATATATATATATATATATATATATATGTATATATATATATATATATATATATATATATATGTTACCATTAATTAAACATAACCTGCCACCGTCAATTATTATGAATTAAAGCTGTAAGTATTAAAAAAATATTATAAGAATTATTATGGAAGAAAAAAGAAAAAAGTGGACACCGACAAAAATTGAAAAGCTTATACATTGAATTACGTTATCGAGGGCACAGAATTCAATGATATAAGCAAAATGGATGTTTTCTGTGGGAAAAATAAGCTAAAGCTAAAATTAATTTTCCCCTGTGCCCGAACAACCACTAAAATCAAGTGAATTGATTAAAAAATGAAAGCAGAATAGAAACAAATAATATGAAATGGAAGAATCAATAAAACGTATTTAAATATTTATAGGATATAAAATAGAAATAATAAACACCATACCTATTAATATTTCAGTATTTTACAAAAATCCATATGCACATGTCTTCCAGTATATCAAAAAGATTAAGGTGAATAAAATAGATAAGAAATCACAGTAAATGATACCAAAGGATGCAGTTAATACATTTTGAAATAAAATTTGAAATACCTTGTAAAACAAATTTAATCTAATATAAAATAAATAGATATTAATTACATTATTTAAAATGCACTATTAAATTAATAGATAACAGTTTAACAATATCGTCAAAATTTAGCTAAAAATACACCCTGGTGTATAAATTATAACTGAAATGGAGCTAGAAAAATTAAAAAATAGAGCAATCTGAAAGATACAATTTTAGTGCTGCCATCTATTAATAATTATATTAAACATCTATCGCAAGATAAAAATTTGCAAGCTTTTGAATGTAAATAACTGTTTAAACAGCAAAACCAAACAAATCCTTATACATAGAGAATTATAGAACAACCACTAAAATCAAGTGAATTGATTAAAAATGAAAGCAGAATAGAATCAAATAATATGAAATGGAAGAATCAATAAAACGTATTTAAATATTTATAGGATATAAAATAGAAATAATAAACACCATACCGATTAATATTTCAGTATTTTACAAAAATCCATGTGCACATGTCTTCCAGTATATCAAAAAGATTAAGGTGAATAATACAGTTAAGAAATCACAGTAAATGATACCAAAGGATGTAGTTAATACATTTTGAAATAAAATTTGAAATACCTTGTAAAACAAATTTAATCTAATATAAAATAAATAGATATTAATTACATTATTTAAAATGCACTATTAAATTAATAGATAACAGTTTAACAATATCGTCAAAATTTAGCTAAAAATACACCCTGGTGTATAAATTATAACTGAAATGGAGCTAGAAAAATTAAAAATTAGAGCAATCTGAAAGATACAATTTTAGTGCTGCCATCTATTAATAATTATATTAAACATCAATCGCAAGATAAAAATTTGCAAGCTTTTGAATGTAAATAACTGTTTAAACAGCAAAACCAAACAAATCCTTATATATAGAGAATTATAAACCTAATATAAATCACACAAAGTATTTAAAACTATTGTTAATAAAATTTAAAAGCATACAATATGTTCTATTAGCTAAATTATTTAAACTAATCTAAGAGTTTAAATAATGTTAGAACATTGATAATATATAGCATATATCTATATGCTATAAAACAAAATAAATTCAGTAATAATTAATATAAATAATTATTAAAAATTATCTAAAAATTATTTTTTATTTTTTAATGAATTATATATAAGATATTTATAAAATGAACAGGAAATAACAAACATGTGGAAGTATATAAAAGGTTAAATAATACTTAAATTCCCATTACTTAAAACGCACAAATATAGAATGTGGATTATTTTCAGACATCCATAAAAATCCTTAAAGTATGAATATGGGACATTCAAAAACATTAAACTAAGAGTGGCATACTATTAGTAATTAATATGATATTGTCCTTAGTAAATTAAAATTTAATAACAAATAATTGTAAATTAGATTAATGAATAATTAAGCTGATTATAATATTAATGAAAATCTCCAACTTACATATAAAATATCAAATCAACATCCACATAAAATACATAACAAAAAAAATATAGTAATAATACAAAAGCCCCGCTTTTTTTTTTTTTTAATAAATAATTAACCATTGCGTATTATCCAGACAACACCACCCTCCTCCGTACTCTAACATCTACCCACCCAACCAACCTATAATATTTTTTTATATTATTTTACAATTTTTAATTTTTTATAGATATTTTTTTATTTTATAATTTTTTTGTAATTGTGTTTACGCATGTGTTAATTTGTGTTTATAGATCATGTAAGAAAAGTACTAATTGTATATTAATGAATATATGAATTTTTTTGGAAAACCATGATTTAATGCATCATAAATTAGTTTTTTAATATTATTGTTAATTAGAGGAGAAGAACATAAACATTTTATTCTATATAAATGATTAAATATTATATTACGAAATACAGAATGATGTAGACAAGATTTAAAATTTGTAAATGTATTAACTGTGAATTTAAATTCTTTATGTTTGTCATACAAATCTGTGATTGTTTTATTGTCTTTTATTGTAATTTTAAGATCTAAGAAGTTAATTGTATTGTTAGATAAAAGGTTTTCTGTTAATTCCAAATTAGTGGGATAATCAACTGGAAATCGAGTAATTGCAGATTGATCAGTATCAATTAAAATGATGTCATCAATATAACGATATAAATGTAGATTATTATTAGTAAAATTGCGTTCATAATGAGATAAGTATAAGTCTGAGAGTAAACTGGAAGTACAACCGCCTTGTGGTATACCGACATGCTGTAAATATAAAGTATTATCTTGCAATATATAATTATTATAGATAATGAAGTTAGTTAAAGATTTAAAATATGCAATATCTATATAAGATGGTAATACCAGTTTTTTATAATACTTTTTAAATAATGCATTTATAATTTTATGTAAATCTAATAGGTCTATATTATTAAAAAGATCTTTGAAGTCATATGTCGTTATATTACAAACAGAATGAAGATTTTTTAAAATCTTAACAAGTTGATAGCTATTTTTTATACAATGTGTATTATCATTGTTTGTATATATATATATATATATATATACATATATATCATATTTCATTTAAATAAGGATTTGAAGTTTATTCATTTAAATAAGGATTTGAAATCGATTAAAGAGGTTACGGGCATGCCATTGGTTAATTTCAATTGTTTTTTTTTTTTTTTTTTTTTAGAAAACGACTGTGTTAACTTTGTGTATACAATGTATAAGAAGAGATTAAGACGGTTCTCTGAGTTTCTGATTGTATTGCTCGATGCACAGAACAAAAGTGAAAAACATTCGTCTATTGAAAATCTAATAGATATTTGAACATTTAACACAGTACTCTCTAAATTTCAAATTATTGATTTAAATAACTTTTAGATTTTTTTTTTTTTTTTTTTTTTTTTTTTTTTTGTAAAACGACTGATTGCGATAATTTCGTTCGTACACTTTATAACAAGAGATCCATCTCGGTTTCGAAAGTTTCGGAACGCACTGCTCGGTACACAGAACAAAAGTGAAAACTTTATTTTAGTGAAACCTCTTTTTCTTTACATTTAACGTAGTTCTTTAAAAATTCAAATTATTTATTTAAACAAGATTTGTGAAAAGAATTGAAGGTATAATTTGTATTACGCGAATGTCATTTGTCAATTTCATTTGAAAATTGATTCTGTTAAATTATTTTTTTTAATTGAGTGATTGCGACGGCTTCGTTCATATAATACTAGTAAACAAGAAGGGATCTTATGAGTTTCCGAACGTACTGCTCGGTGCACGGAAAAAGAGTGAGTTTTATTTTATTGAAAACTCTAGAATATATTTTTCATTTGACGTAATACTTTAAAAAATTAAAAACATTCATCTAAAATGTTTTGAAGTGTGTTAAACATATACTTTCTTATAACCTGTAAGCCATTTCTTAATGGCATTTAAACATATATTCTGTTATTCTTTTTTTAATCGACTGATTTCAATCACTAAGTTCATGCACTATATAACAAAAGATCCAACCCGGATTCCCGAGTTTCTAAAAGCACCGCTAGGTGCACATAAGAGAATTGAAAACATTTTATTATTCGAAATTCTAGTTTTTTTTTTTTACGTTTAACCCCTTGAGGGGCGGTGGGATATATTTTATCCCACCTACGATTAGTGAAGATTTACACCAGAAAAATTTTATGAAATTTTACTTTTCAAACTTCGTGGAAATAAGTCGTTAAATTGCTTTTCCTTCATTTGAAATAAAATCTTTCTATCTTTCCGGTGGGAATTCAGAATTATACAAACGTAATTGCTTGCCCCTCAAGGGGTTAACAAAGTATTTTGAAAAATTCAAATTATTCTTTTAAATAAGGTTGTTTTAAAATGTGTTAAGAAGATACTTTCTTTCAACCCACATGTCATTTGTTAATGCCATTTGAAAATGCAGTCTGTTATTTATTTATTTATTTTTTAATCGATTGATTGCGATCACTTCGTTCCTACTCTATACAATAATGGATCCAACCCGGTCCCCGGAGTTTCAAAACGTACTGATCGGAGCATGGAACAAATGTGATTTTTTTTTTTTTAATTGAAAACTCTGATTTTTTAAATTTAACATAGTAGTTAGAAAATGTCAAATTATTCATTTTCATTTGGTTTTGAAATGCGTTGAAGAAATACTTTCGTATTACCCTCTAGCCATTTGTCAATTCAATTTCAAAGAGCTTTTTGTTAAATTGATTTTTTAGAAATAGGCTGATTGCGATTACTTTTTGCATACATTACCGGGCTCCCAAGATTCAAAACCCACTGCTACTCGATGCACAGAACAAACGTAAAAATATTTTATCTATATTATAAAGGACAAACATATCTGTGCGTAACGCATACGTCATTCTGCGAATGGCAACACTTTGAAATTTGAAATAAAATTTTGGATTTGCAATTTTCTCTACTGCAAATTTTTAAACTTCTAAACATCGCACATTTTAAATTTTTACACCATTGTATAAGGGAAAAACTGCTCTTTTAAATGCAATTTGTTTGAAAGCTGTATCTCAATGTAATTTTGAGATATTAATTTTTTTTGTAGTTTTTAATACATTTTTTGTAATTGTGGCAACTGAAGAACTCCATTTCCGTTAAAAGTCGTGGATGATTGAAAGTAAAGGGAATATAATCACGGAAGAAAGAAAATATTATATTTCTGTACGTTTTTGTTGTCATTTTCTCATAAAAAATGAAAAAAAAAAATGAAATTAAAATACGTGCTATGTCAGCGATTTTTTAAATTTCTAAATATCGCATATTTTCAATTTTTAAACCGTCAAATGGAGTAAAAGATCTACTTTCAAATGCAATTTGTTTGAAAATTGTATCTTAATTGACTGGGTTATTATGGTTTTTAAAATAACTAGTCGCCCGTGGCGACCAGTTTGGTCTCCCTTAAATGTATGCTAGACATTGTATCATGTTACTTTTATTCATAATTTAATTTACTTGCTCAATCCTTCGCCAAATTAAAAGATTCTGACAGGAAATCGAGAACTCCCTACTTTTGTGTTAATCGGGCACAAATGATAAATCGCCAAACATTGTACACGCCGCTTTTTTCCCATATTTCGTTAATTCAGATTAAAATATAATCATTTCACTCATTTTATTTAGAATGGATAACTTTAATTTAAAAATAAAACCTTTAAAATTCATGACTTAAAGAAAAATTCTTTAAAAAAAGAAAAAGAATAAACAATACCATAAACCATTTCATTTCAACATCAAAGCATTATTTTAATTTACCCCTCGAAAAATAAAAAAATGCTGCTGGCGAGTTCAAAAAATGCTATTGGCAAGAATTGCGCCCAGATAACATAAAAGTACGAACTATTTGCTATCACGGCAACTTTTATGTAGCTTTATTTGAAAAAAATATTTTGATTAAATCGGTTGACAGAAGAAAAAAAATATATTCTTTTCTCGCCATGGATCTTTTCTTTATTTCGCCAAGTACCTCTACAGGAAAATTGCCATCATTTATTTATTTATTTATTGTATTTAAAATTAGATGAATAAAAGACGGCACAGGTGTCATACACGCACTACGTTGGCCCGACTTTTTTCTGACGCCAATGTCATATACGCACCGGGGTACTTAACTGGCGCCAAAGTGTCCTTATTTTGCTTGATATGGTAACCCGGATGTTGTTGTTTATTTATTAAGTTTATTTACTTTTATTTTATTTGTTTTAATTATATAAATTGTTTTGTTCTATAGTTATTAATTAAACTTTTTATTTATTTATCGTTATTCCATTTTTTAAAATATTACACACTAACCAATGAGATGCGTTTTATTTGGGCGTTGCCATTAAACAAGTAACAAATAATCGCGATTTCTGTGCCACGTACGATAGCGTAATATATATATATATATTGATTTTCATGCATAAATTATTTTTAAATTTATCTCTATCACGTGTAGCTCGATTACGAAAGGTTAATCCGCTTGCCCTTAAAACAATGTAAAAAATTCAGCAGTTGTTTCCGTCTAATGTTCCATAACAAAATTAAAACTTCCTCTATAGAAAAATAAATAAAATGTAAATAAGAAACGAATTTAACAGACATGCGATTGAACCGCGCGCTTAAAGCACCGAAATGATCGGAAAGACTGACGTAAGTCGAAAAATCTTGAGTTAATAACTCCTGGCATGCGGTGACATGTGAAAGTATCACTTTTAATAAATTTGAAAACTTTATTTGATTGCATAATTGATATTTTTCATATAGAAAATCTTTTTGGTGTTAGTGGGCAATCTAAAATATATATTACATATAAAAAAATAATTAGAGTTTAAAAAAAAAAAAAAAAATGGTTTTCACCTACATTCTGTAACCCGAAGAGCTCGGGTTCGATCCCCTAGATTATTTAAAAGTCTAATATTTTTTTTTTTACATTTAACATACTAGTTTGAAAAATTCTAATTATTTATTTAAATAAGTTTTTGCATGGATTAAAGAGATACTTTCGAATTATCAGCATTTCATTTGTTATTGCCAATTGAAAATGCATTCTGTTAAATTGATTTTCATAGAAATCGACTAATTACTATCACTTCGTTGATGCATTATACCTATAGGAGAGAGTAGCCTAATTTGAACCGCCGATTTGATTAGACCGTTGCTATTCTGCCATTAATTACAGGAAGAGACGCAATCTACCGCTGAAATTCTACACATCAGAATGACGTCACTCAAGATTAGGAGCAGCAACCGCCTACCACGTGTTGTTTTCAGACAATTTTAAAGAACCTAAAGAGAGCTGTTTTGACCTACTTTTTCCTGCTAAACGTAAGTGAATACTTTAACTAAGGTTTGTTATGTTTTCATATACATATATAAATTCATCTGTTTATTGCGCATATTTTTCACGCGGATTTGTTTGATTTCGTTTTTGTTCTTAGTCTTGAGATTATCTATTTTAAATAAAAAAGAAAAGTGCCCAGCTAAACTGATGGCATTGGGCTCACAGGCTATTCACACTAATTGTATATTATACTCTTATTTTAAAGAATAATGCCCCTCAAACAAATAAGTGAAGGGGAATTAGCCCCCGTTTCCCCCTTTATACTTAACCAGTGAACCTCCAAATCTAATCAGGGAAGCTCCTTATCATAATAAACCGGTATGCCAAATTTGGAGCAAATCCAATAATCCAGCAAAAAAAACATTTATCTAAATTAAGGGGAGTGGACTAGCCCCCCTTTATCCTTAAACAATGAATCCCCAAAACGAATCAGGGAAGCTCCTTAACACAATAAACCGGTATACCAAATTTGGAGCAAAGCGAATAATTCTGCATGAAAAACTCGTTTATCTAAATTAAGAGGGGTGGACTAGCCCCCCCCCCCCTTCCCCCTTTATCCTTAACCAGTGAACTCCCAAAATTAATCAGGGAAGTTGCTTAACATAATAAAGGGTATGCCAAATTCGGAGCAAATCGAATGATTCTGCATGAAAAACCAATTTATCTGAATTAAGGGGGTGGACTAACACCTCTTTTCCCCCTTTATCCTTAACCAATGAACCCCGAAAACTAATCAGGGAAGTTCCTTAACATAATAAACCGGTATACCAAATTCGGAGCAAATCGAATGATTCTGCATGAAAAACCCATTTCTCTGAATTAAAAGGGGTAGACTAACCCCCCTTTTCCCCCTTTATCCTTAACCGATGAACCCCCAAAACAAATGAGGGAAGTTCCATAACATAATAAACCGGTATACCAAATTCGGAGCAAATCGAATGATTCTGCATGAAAAACCCATTTCTCTGAATTAAAAGGGGTAGACTAACCCCCCTTTTCCCCCTTTATCCTTAACCGATGAACCCCCAAAACAAATGAGGGAAGTTCCATAACATAATAAACCGGTATACCAAATTCGGAGCAAATCGAATGATTCTGCATGAAAAACCCATTTATCTGAATTAAAAAGGGTGGACTAACCCCCCTTTTCCCCCTTTATCCTTAACCGATGAACCCCCAAAACAAATGAGGGAAGTTCCATAACATAATAAACCGGTATACCAAATTCGGAGCAAATCGAATGATTCTGCATAAAAAACCCATTTATCTGAATTAAGGGGGTGGACTAACCCCCATTTTCCCCCTTTATACTTAACCAATGAACCCCCAAAACCAATCAGGAAGTTCTTTAACATAATAAACCGGTATACCAAATTCGCAGCAAATCGAATGATTCTGCATGAAAAACCCATTTATCTGAATCAAGGGGTTGGACTAACCCCGTTTTTCCCCCTTTATAATTAACCAATGAACTCCCAAAACTAATTAGGGAAGCGCCTTATCACAATGAACCTAGAAAAAAAATTTGAAGCAAATCGGATGTTTCTGTCAAGATTTATCGCGTTAAGTACAGACATACATACATACATACATACGTACGTACGTACATACATACAGAGCGGGTGGGCACAGTAGCTCGCAGGCTTTGATAGCCTGTGATTTAAAAATGGTCTTAAACAAGAATTTAAGATATATTCTGAAATTATTACTTGAAAACAGTGGAATCAACACTTATGAAATTTTTATATTGAATAAGTAAAATGTATGCTGTACTTTTAAAAATTTGACACCGTTCTGAACAATATTTTAAAAGCTTTATCGGTTCTTTAGAATTTCTGAATTAAAAGAGGTGGACTAACCCCTCTTTTCCCCCTTTATCCTTAACCAATGAACCCCCAAAACTAATCAGGGAAGTTCCTTAACATAATAAACCGGTATACCAAATTAGGAGCAAATCGAATGATTCTTCATGAAAATTCCATTTATCTGAATAAAGGGAGTGGACTAACCCCCCCTTTCCCCCCTTTATCCTTAACCAATGAACCCCGAAAACTAATCAGGGAAGTTCCTTAACATAGTAAACCGGTATACCAAATTCGGAGCAAATCGAATCATTCTGCATGAAAAACCCATTTATCTGTATTAAAAGGGATGGACTAACCCCCCTTTTCCCCTTTATCCTTACAATAAACCTGGAAAAAAAATTTGAAGCAAATCGGATGTTTCTATCAAGAGTTATCGCGTTACCTACGTACATACATAAAGAACGGGCGGGCACATTAGCTCTCAGGCTTTGATAGCCTGCGAGCTAAAAGTGGTCTTAAACAAGAATTTAAGATATATTCTGAAATTATTATTTGATAACAGTGGAATCAACACTTATGAAATTTTTATATTGAATAAGTAAAATGTATGCTGTATTTTTAAAAAATTGACACCGTTCTGAACAATGTTTTAAAAGCTTTATCGGTTCTTTAGAATTTCTGAACTAAAAGAGGTGGACTAACCATCCTTTTCCCCCTTTATCCTTAACCATTGAACCCCCAAAACTAATCAGGGAAGTTCCTTAACATAATAAACCGGTATACCAAATTCGGAGCAAATCGAATCATTCTGCGTGAAAAACCCATTTATCTGTATTAAAAGGGGTGGACTAACACCCCTTTTCCCCTTTATCCTTAACCAATGAACCCCCAAATCTAATCAGGGAAGTTCCTTAACATAATAAACCGGTATACCAAATTCGGAGCAAATCGAATGATTCTTCATGAAAAACCCATTTATCTGAATTAAGGGGTTGGACTAACCCCCATTTCCCCCCTTTATCCTTAACCAATGAACCCCCAAAACTAATCAGGGAAGTTCCTTAACATAATAAACCGGTATACCAAATTCGGAGCAAATCGAATCATTCTGCATGAAAAACCAATTTATCTGTATTAAGGAGGTTGGACTAACCCCGTTCCCCCCCCCCTTTATCCTTAACCAATAAACTCCCAAAACTAATGAGGGAAGTTCCTTAACATAATAAACCGATATACCAAATTCGGAGCAAATCGAATGATTCTGCATGAAAAACCCATTTATATAAATTAAGGGTTTGGACTAACCCTGTTTTTCCCCCTTTATTCTTAACCAATGAACTCCCAAAACTAATCAAGGAAGCGCCTTATCACAATGAACCTATAAAAAATTTTTGAAGCAAATCGGATGTTTCTATCAAGAGTTATCGAGTTACGTACATACATACATACATACATACAGAACGGGCGGGCACATTAGCTCTCAGTCTTTAATAGCCTGTGAGCTAAAAAGGGCGCAGTTGCCGTAATTTGACCAAATTAAGTTGCTTAAATTGGACCAGATATGTGATCATAAATTTTGAAATGTAAGTACTGAATTTCGAGGACGGCACGCTTTGTACACTATTTTTTTAATTTTTTTTATAATGGATGTCTTTTTATAATCTACATGCAAGTTTTCTTTTTCTTTTTTTTTTTTTTGTATATCGGAATTAATTTTTTTATACTGTTTAGGCCTATATAAACATAAAAATATTTGTACATGTTTATGCATTAAATTTTGTTTTCCATTTCTTCTATCTTGTATGTATTTGTATTTATTTTCTTTGAATTACTTATTCCTATGGCGTATTTGGTTTACAGAGTTGAATTCAAACATTTTCCTCCTGGAGGATATTTACGATTCTGTGAGTAAGGGTACATTTTTTACAGTTCTGGAGGGTGGAATTACATTTTTTTTGCCATTAAAACGCATAAAACCTCAAACCTTCCCGGGGGTGGGGGGACTGAATTCAACACTGTTTGAATATATAATATTTGCGTATAATTAATCATAGCGTATTTTTCAATAGAGCATATTTTTTTAACACTTTTATAATATAATGTTGAAAAAGACACAGACAAACTGTCTGGAATAAAAAAGTCCTTCCGGCCATTGCCGGGAGGAAGAGGTAGCTTTCATATTCCTTATTTTTAAAAAAGCAAGCTTATATTATTCAAACACAAGAAGCTCAGTTTAGTGGAAACTGATTATAGGAGATTCAGTACTAATTTTTATCAATACTAAATCATTATGAATGAGAATGTCGCGAAATTAGTCAGCTTTATCCAACCTGCTTTTATTTAAAGTAACTTATATTTGGTTGCCAAATTCGGCGATATCATAAAGTTCCTGTCATTTTAAAACAACATGGTGGATGAGGCTAACGAGTGAACTTAGTCGAGACCTTAGTAATTTCTGTGCACATGCTCTCTCACATCGGAATCGGTTGATATATACAAGTGCGTTCGCAGGCAAAAAATCAGATTTTTCAAAATGTCACCCACATTAGAAATTGAAACTGCTATATCTGAGCCATTTTTTAAGATAAAGACAAAACGAAAAATGCTCCGGAATCCTTATATCATGGTCAAATATTTAAGAAAGAAACCTTCTCCAATTTCTAATTTTTTGGCACCTCACTTTAATATATTTTTTTATTTAATTTAATGGCCTCCATTTTGAAACAAGGTGGCTGGTGAAGCTGGTCAGCGAATTTTGTCGAGGCATTGCGATACACTATCCACATGCCTTCTTACATCAAAATATGTTAATAAATACGCGTCTTATCACGTGGCAAATATAAGATCGTTTCAAAATGTCAGCCATGCTAGAAATTCAAAGTGCTATAATTCAACCATTTTTTAAGATATATACGAAACAAAAACTGATCCGGAATCTTTGTATCAAGGTCAAACACATAAAAAAATTCTTTTTCATTTTTCAATTCTTTTATAACTTATTTAAAATTTAAAATTTATTTTTTTTTTAAATGGCAGCCTTTTTGAAACAAGATGGCGAATGAAGCTGGCCAATGAACTCGATCGAGACATTGGTAAGTACTATGTACACACCAGGTTACATCCAAATCGGTTCATAAATACGCCTGTTATCGCGTGACAAAAATCAGGTCGTTTCTAAATGTCACCTACAACCTACAATAGAAATTCAAAATGCTATAACTCAGCCCTTTTTTTAGATATAGACGAAACAAAAACTGTTCCGGAATCTTTGTATTAAGTTCAAAAACATACAAAAAAAATCTTTTTCATTTTCCAATTTTTTGGTACATCATTTTAAATTTAAACATTTAAAAAAAATTTTAAATGGCCGCCATTTTGAAACAAAATGGCGGGTGAAGCTGGCTAACGAACTCGGTCGAGACATTGGTACGTATTATGTATACACCAAGGTACATCCAAATCTGTTCATAAATACGTCTGTTATCGTGTGACAAAAATCAGGTCGTTTCAAAATGTCAGCCAAGCTAGAAATTCAAAGTGCTATAACTCAGCCATTTTTTAAGATATAGATGAAACAAAAACTGCTTCGGAATCTTTGTATCAAGGTCAAACACATAAGAAAAAAATATTTATCAAATTTCAATTTTTCGGTACCACATTTCAAATTTTAATTTATTATAAAAAAAATTAAATGGCCGCCATTTTGAAACAAGATGGTGGATGAAGCTGGCCAATGAACTCGGTCGAGGCATTGGTATGCACTATGTATAAACGAAGTTACATCCAAATCGGTTCATAAATACGAGAGTTACAGTGTGACAAAGATCATATATATATATATATATATATATATATATATATATGTGCATATATATATATATATATATATATATATATATATATATAAATTTTTGAACGGAGGGTGGTTTCGGGGTCTGGGGTTCATGATCGATGAAAATATGCAAAATTTTTTTGAAATCGTTTTCCTCCGAACGGCTGCAATAGGTAGCTTTTTGTAATGAAAGCTACCTAAAAACAAGTAGGTGACAGCAAAAGCTGTTTAAGATATAGGAAACAAAAAGGAGAGAGTAAGTTGTGAAGAAATTGACCTGCAATAAGGCTGCAGCTACAAATCCACCCCAAAAGCCAAAAAATCATTAGAAATGTTATATCCTTTGCTAAATTTAGTTAAATAAAAGTACAGAGGAAGCCAAAAAACAGTTGTGTTAACACATTCGCCATATAAAGTAAACCTTGAAACAAACAAACAAAAAACACAAAAAATGGACTAAAAAGAAGCTATCACAGCATAAAAGCAATTGGAACATCAAGTTTTAAAAATAGGCGTACTGCAATTAGCAAGGAAATGAACGAAGGGAAGAACTACAATCATAATGTAAAGAAAACTTCTGTTGCCAAAAAAGTCTAATAATTCACAATCTAAAAAGAAAAATCTAGATAGTGATGATTGGTTTTGCCTAATTTGTAAGAAAATAAAACAGCAGAAATGATTCAGTGTTCAGATTGCTAAATTCGGTTCCATATTACGTGCGCTGAAAAAAAATCAATAAACGAAATTCTTGTGTAATCTTTGCATCACTCCTTACATGATATTCAAGTAACTAGCAATTAGTTTCCTAATTTCTATTCTTAATTACTGATAACTTTGATTTATATTTTGAATATATTTTGATTTAAAGCAATTACTCTTATTTTCAGATATTTGATTTCGTTATATTTCATTGCTGTTATTTTGTTTGATTATTTCAGTAACCGCAAACTTTGCTTTTAATAAAATTAGTTATATTCCCTCGTCATTAAAACAACCTGATTTTATTGGTCCAATTTAGGAGACTGGTGGTCCAACTTAGGCGATCAGTTGCTGAATTTGGACCACTTTTGACAAATTTTTCAAATTAAAATGAAATTTGAGATTTTCAAAAAGAAAATGATGTAAAGTTTTATTTAGTTAGTAGATGAATTGATTGACCCATTGTAGTGATATTTTGCAGATATTCCAAGAATTAAGTGAGTTACAACTGAAAATAAGTGAAGTGGTCCTAATTAGGCTACTCTCCCCTAACAAGGTGCCAATCCCGAGTTCTTGAGCTTCGCTATTCTGTGCACATAATTTTTCTATCTAAAACTCTAATAGATATTTTACATTTAAAATAATAGTTTAAAAAAATCAAATTATTCATTTAAATTAGGTTTTCAAATGTATTAAAAGCGATACGTTTGTATTACTCGCATGCAATCTGTTAAACAATGAAGAAATAGCGAAAAAGTTTGCTACTTACAGCAGTTTTTTAATACTGCCTTTTAAAGCGTTTAGTCACGCCGTTCGTTTAAATATCTGTTAGATTTAAGTTATATATATTATTTTATTTATTTATTTATTTATTTATTTATTGATATAGTGTTTAACTTGTTTTTGAATATCAGCAATAGACAAACGCATATATATGCATATTGCTTACATTCAAAATAGGTTTTTCTTCCCTAATCGTGCTGCACGCGACATAAAATATATTGTTTTCAATCATTCTTGAAATTTATAAAAAAAAATAAAAAAAAAACAAATAAAAAATAAAATAAAAATTCAGCGCATGGTGTTATATCGTTAGATATCAAATTATATATTTGATATTCTTTATAGATAGTTGATATTATCCCCGTACAGTTAAAATTTAATATTAATATATAAATTAATATTAATATTAAATATTATATATTAAATATATATAATTTATATATATATATATAATATTAGTATGTTAATTATGCGCCGTTCTATTTATTTTCTTTCGGATAGCTAAGTGTTAAATTAATCTATTTTCCTTTTACATATTACTTTAATGTACCCAGTTAACACACACTACTTTTTTAAAGTAAAGATAAGATTTATTTCTAAGAGATTATTTTCTAAGAATATAATAATTTAAAAATATATATTATTTACAGCCATTTTATTCAAAAGATTATTTTCGAGTTGCATCTGCCTATGCAATTTTATCTATCAGATTTTTATTCGAAACTTTGCTAAAAGGTAGTCAAAAATTTCGTAAAACATGCGGTTATATAATAATATCCAGATCCACTTTTAAACATCTGTCGCCTTTATTTTACCGCATCCCTCTCAATATTATCAGTAGCCATCAAATTATTTCTTCCTTTCGCACGTACTAACACTTGGCTAATTATCGTATATTAAGACTTTCATTTAAATTTAAACTGCCCCATGTATACCAATGCAATTGTCATCCGTTTTCAAGATCTGTGTCTTAGCTAATATATGTATATCTCCCCCAAAACTTTATGAATGGAAAATGTTAATTTTATCCCTCTTTGCCTGATCTACATGATGTAAAGATATAATTTGATTTTTGGTGTGGGTCACTCCCAGAAACCTGTCTGTCTTCTCTTACATCTATTAAAATCTACTTTTAGAGCTACAAGTATTATTTTAAATCTTCTGAACCTGTGTTTATTGTGTTGTATGCGCATTTGTACTTTATCACGGTAATCTTCAGTTTTATTTATTTTTTTAATGCAGAAGGCATTTTCATCTGCTTATTTTATCCGAAGTGTGAAAAAGAAAAACATTATTACAACTAACTATATGCTACACATGGAGACACAGTTTTCTAACAAAAATATATTGAATGTTCCTTTTTTCGTAATTGAAAGTTTATATAAATAAATTGTATGATGTTTAGAAGTAATGAAATTTGCCAAAAGCGGGAAATGGATTGCTGATAATCTACGTGCTCCAGAAAGTCAAGGCGCACATGCATGGGCTTTCTTGCCTATTTTCAGAAGAAAGAATGAGTTTGCGATGAGTTTTAATTAATATCTCTTTTAATTATCAAACAATTTAAAATCTGACCACGAGATGCATTAGCACTTCGTCTAAGTCTACCCATATCTTAACTTTCAGAATGGTACGTTAGGTAAATTTCGCTAGCAATCGTCAACCGACAGACGCGCTCACACATACTAGAGAAAGAGAGAGAAAAACATTATTTTATTAGAATAGATTTCATTATAAGCATTTTTTATATGATTAGAAATATGATTGATGTAAAAGCTTTTAGATGTAAAAGCATTCATTTTAATATTACTCACTTAATAGATGTCTTGCTTTGGTCTTTCATTTTTAGTTGCACTTGAAAAGAGAATCAGCAATTTATACATTGTTATTATGTATAATTTTTTTATGCCAATCCCAAACAATCCTCTTGTGTCTTAATACCTAAATTAGGTTTTATCATTTAGTTTTATTTTATTACTTGTGCTCGTAATTCTGTTATATGATTCATTGCTCTGCTTGATCTATTTTTAACACCTACAATCATATTTTAATTACTATTTCTTAAAGCTATTCTACCCACAGAATTGTAAATAAAAATACTTACGTAAAAAGAAAAAAGAGTATGATTTCCGTATGATTAAACACATTTATCTAGGTGTCTGGTATATTTTCTAATTTGAAAATTCCATTTTTTTTTTTGTATCAGCTTCTTAAATAATAATATAATTAAATATTTCTCATTATACAGATTTATTACACAGACTAAATAGCTAGTTATAAGCGTGCAATAAATATATAACTGAAGATGAGTTTGAAATACCTAATAAGTATGAAAAAACATAAATTTACTTCATCATAAAATATATCGTTATGCGAAAGATTAAAAAAAAAATGTAGTGCTGATACCGGAAAAATAGTTCAATATAAAGGTTTAATATTTAATAATGATTAGGTGGCATTCTATTTTCATAATTCTGTAAAACGATCTAGTTATCAGAGACAATTAGTGAGATTGTAATCGTAACCAACATAGGCAACAGATGCCGTTAATGCTCATGTACTTTGCTGTTGTGTAGCAAATTGTTTTCTCTTGTCATTCATTCCCAAAATAACTTATTGCGCCTTAACACTTAAATGAGATTTTAACATTTTTAACGCAAAAATATTGTATAGACGTACCCTAGCTGTGCTCATAAGTGCGTTATATCATTCATTGTTATACATGATACATTTTTATCACCTACTATCCGTTTCTATTATTAACCCTTTATATGATATTTCTTTCAGGCAACAATTAAAGTGTCCCTTAAAAATAATATTACGTTACATACACCAGCCGTAAAACGAAGCAGATGTATCATTGTATGGTTAAATACTGGTAATCTCTACTGCAATATTTTAAACTTCGGAGCTCCCTACATTTTCAATTTTTAATCATTTGCATAAGAAATAAAGTTCTTTCAACTTAAATTTGCTTGAACATTGCATCTAAATTTATTTTTGAGATATTTATTTTTTTGTAGTTTTTAATGCCATTTCTATAATGGTGTCAACTGAAGTACTCCATTTCAGTAGAAAGTAAAGGGAAAATAGTAAATTAATATAACATTTTGTTGCCCTTTTCACAAAACAACTGATTTTTTTTTTTTTTAATTAAAGCAAGTGCTATTTTGAAATATATATATATGAATGATTTCTGATAAAACATCGAGCTATTATAAACTATTATAAATGTCAATATCAATATTATAAACAAATGAAGGCATATAAATCATAAGATAGAGGATTTTTTTTTTTTTTTCGAGTTTACGACATCGTTTTTTGATGGGTTTGCGGATGCAAATGACGTCATTTTATAAAAAAATAAAAGCCTGTATTTTAGGTCTGATAGCTGTAATACATTTTTAAAAAATGAATCATTCTTCGCAGGTGGAAATGCTTCACTTTTGAAAATTACGCATTTGAAATCACACACTGATAAAACGCAAAGATTTGCAAAATTTAGCAGTCACTTTTAAGTTTATTATATTTATTATAAATTACTGAAACAGTTCCTTCTTAAACATTTCTTATCGTCGGTCCCCACCTCTTTATAAAAATAGTAATACTATTTTTTTCCTCATTGTGGGGGGAGGGGGGGGGGGAAGCTAAATTCCGAAAAATCAGAATTCCTTCTTCCTGCATGTTATTTACCCTTTCACCGTCTGAAAATTTTCTTGTATTTTTATAAGAGTGCTTGTAAATTCCAGGATATATATATTTATTAATCGCAGTTTGATGGTACAATATTTTTTAATAAAATTTATTTCTATATATGATTCAAAATAAAATTCTGTTTAAAATATTTTTGTCTATAGCCGCTTTAATATGATTTCTAGAAACGGAAAAATCCGGGCTGCCAGTTAAAGGGCTAAATTTATTTTATTTTGTAGGTAATTGTTGTAAATCATATTTGTAGGTAATCAATTTCGTAGGTAATTTTTGAAGGTAATTATTGTAGGTACAGTCGTGGAAAAAAAAAGTAAACACCCCCTACTAACACCTCAACAAATTATCCTAGAAGAAAGTTACTGATACTAAACGATTGGAAATAAAGTCTACTTTTAAATGATATAAATGAAATTTGCTTAGGGGGCCATCTACTTATCAAAACGAACCACACCTTTGTTTTTTCTCAATAGCAGTACACAATTATGACCGCATAAATAAACTCTACACCTTTCAATTAACCTAAAAACAAATTTTTATGTAATTCATACCATAAGTTTCTGAGATATTAATTATTTTAAAACAAGCGTATTTTAAGAGCTGTATCCAAATTGAAGTTCGGAGCTGGATTATTAACCAAGAGAGCCACCATCTTGATCAAGGCACATTAAGAAGTCAATGATGCAGAGTCAGTGATGCAAGCAGAAGTCAATGGTGTCATTTCTAGATGACATCAGCAGGAAGGCAGAAGAAATTTCAAAATATCTAGTCACTTCTATTATAGACGGCCCTTAAACCACCATTTTACCGTTTTTAAGCATAATTTGAAAACTACTTGGAAGAAAAAAGTGAAATTTTAGATTTCCATAAAGCAGGACTTAATAAATCTAAATACATAAAAAAATTGTAGGTTGCAATTCATAGTTTTTTCGAATATTAATTTCATAATTCATATTATAAAATTATAAAAATTGCAAATTCAGCGTATTTATGTTTGGGTATAGTAGTATAATTGCTACACAAAAAATTAGCACATTGGGAGCATAATTTCTGGAAATATAAATAAAAATATGAAAATGTGATTTACTATTAGAAGCATTAAATTTCGAATGTTCATAATTCAAAAACTTATTATTCAAATGATTTGAAATTCGGTGTCTAAGCATAGTTTGAACGGAAGATTTGAAATATCTCGTTAAAATTGAGTACTATCGTTGAAATAAAATGAAGTTGTGGTTCGTTTTAATATGTAGATGGCGTCCTAAGCAATTTTTTATCTATATCATTTAAAAGAAGACATTATTTCCAATCGTTCGGTACCAGTAACTTTTTTCTACGTTAATTTGTTGTGAAGTTAGTAGGAGGTGTTTACTTTTTTTTTCCACGATTGTACAGATTGTAAATCAACGTGTTTAAATAGAAGGAGAAAAAGTAATTATTTTGCATGATTAAACACATTTATTTCTATCTCTATTATATTTTTTAATTATAAAAATAATTTTAACTGTTACTATCATTATTAAAATCACGAATAAAAATTCCATGTTTCAAAGATTTTTCATATATATTAAGTTATATATATATATATAAAAAAAAGTACTCTATTTCAAAGCTCAATTTAAAATAAATAACTACTATGAACAGCTATCAACTTATAGTACATTTCTCTACCAAATCTTACTATCCATGACGCTATCGCAGGATAGCAAAAATTACTATATTTTGAAATTTAATTCTGCTACAAGTGAGTTTCTCATTTATATCAAGGTTCAAATGTAATACAAATTTCGCATAACTTTTTCTTAATTGCCGAAACGTCAGTGAAGGCTTACTGTGGAGACACGAAAAGTTTTGGTTTCCGTTAGTCTGTCTGTCTGTTCCGCGATAACTGCCGCAAAAAGCATCCGATCGGCTTGAAATTCCCTGGGCATGTTGATGAGCTCCCCGGATTTAGCTGTATAGTTTTGGGTTAAATTTGGTTCATTCGTTCGGAATATACAGAACATTTTATTTTGTGATATAATGCTTTTCTATGGGAAGTCAGACGATTTTCAAATTTTCATTTGTTGAAAGAAATCGCTCATATGAATAATAGATTTCAATGGTAAATTTTGGATGCTGAAATTTTTAAATAAGAGTTTTAAATTATTCTTATTAGTTTGCAATTTTGTCAAAACATTTGTCAGAGCTTTTAAATTAGGTGTATAACTTATGATAGAATTTTATACATGTGTTCGAATAATATAAAACATTTTATTTTATGAATTTACTTATATTTCATTTTTTCTTTTAACCGTTGCGTAGCAACAGCATCTCATCTAAAAATATCATAAATGTGAAAGTATGTATGGTTTTTTGAAGTCAAATCAAAGCAAAAGGAATGAATTAATGAATGCCTTTGTATCGAGATTTGCATATAGATTTATTTAAACGCAGAAATGAAAATAGTATTTATATACTATATAGAATAATATTTTCATTTATTTATTCAACTATTTGATTATAAATGAAAAAGTTCGTTATTTTCATACAGATTAAACTGACATTATTCTGTTAAATTTTATAAACTTTATTGTTGCCAAAAAAAAAAAAAAAAAAAAAAAAAAATGAATAACAATTTCTCCCAAAGAGTTAATTTTAATTTGTAAGATTTTCACGTGCAAAAGAAAAATGGAATAAGCAAATAAAAAATAAAAAAAGGATATATAGGACAGGAATTAATACATATAAACATTTCACACCAAATACCACCTAAAATAGTTTTTGTAGCAGTATTTTCCCAGCACTACGAAGAAAGATTCCTCGATTTACACGATTTTACTTGGCCTTCCTTTTCTCATTCTTTGCGATTTCATTTTTGCAATTGCGTGCATTAATTGGCACAAAATTTTACATTTTTATGACTGAGATATATGTAAGGCCATACAAATAAGAAATTCCGTATTGTCTCCTATAAAATGTGATAAAGTGTTGGTTAATCATATATGTTTTTATTAAGAGGAGCAGAGCTGCCAAGCCTCCGGCGTTCTGGATACCAGTATTTTAATACAGAAAATGTTACTTTATTTAATTGAAACATTTGCGCGATTTAAAAGAACATTTTCTCTAAGATAATAGTGATGTGCAAAAAGCTTGAGACTTGGTATGTCTGGTGGGGAGTGAAATGTTTTACTTAATGCATTTATCTCTATTTTAATGCTACGTGAACAACGTCCGTGTAACAGCTTGTAGAGTGTAAAATAAATTAAAATATTAAAATAATCCTTATTACGAAAAATGAAACAGAAAGTCCGGCTAAGGGAAATGAAATGTTAGTTAACCTTTCGTAATTTGACCTGAACATAGGTTTGCGTCAAATTTCAACGGTATTTGTAACATCACGATTTTAAATTAAATGTAGATACTATTAAAAGAAAATCACAAAAAATACTTAAAGGCGCCAAACCATGTTTATCTATTTAACGATGATGAATTATTAACTGTTAGGTTTAGAAGCCCCCCTACTTTAGGGTGATTTTAGTAAGTTAATGCTATCGAGTACATTTTTTGATATTTAGATTAGATCTTAGATATAAATATTGCAGAATGGTAATCAAAATTATTTTTTTATAGACAAAATTTATAAAGGTATTAGATTTCTAAATTAGATGTTTCAGTTTACATTTCCAAAAGCTCTTTATCCATTAGATACAGGTATTTGTGGTTAGCAGGCAAGTAAATACTGCTGTATGGATATTAGGATAACGTAAAATGCTTGACCGAATTATTGTTTATCCTTATAAATCGCAGTGTAAAAAGAAATCTAAGATATAGGGTCATCATTAACTCAATCAGTAGAAAATTACAAATGCAAAATAAATTACACAACGGGGGGTTCAGGGGGGCAGAGCCCCCCTGAAGAAATTTGCTTTATTATATAAAAATTACTAGAATAAGTAGCTCGTGAGAATTTCAGAATATCCTTAGATAACAAGGTGTTTAATTTAACGCTTTTAATGTCTGAAACCATCGAAATATTTTTTTCTTTTATAAATGTTTGTGTAATTTAAATAGTTTAAATTTTGTTTTTGTAGAAAGATTAATATTACGCAAAGTTTGATAAAAACAATGAGTTGCAGAGATGACGTTGAGGCTCTTGATCTGCAGATTTACTAGTTCCTATAATTGTACCGTCTATTTGTACAGTAGAACATTTTCAGTACAAGTGATTTCAAGTATATTTAGTCTGCATTAAAAGCGTTCGATTAAAAAAACTCAGGTGTGGAAAGGTGTGTTCATTTTTAACCCTTTCCAACAAAGTTGAAAAGTGTTTATGCATTCAGTTTGTCTGTTCGTCTGTACGCGCTCTAACTCCCGTGAATATACTTGGATCGTTCTAAAATTTTTGGATGTTAGTGACCTCTACCTTAGCACGAACCCTATTTCAAATGAACTTTGTAGCATGTTTAGTTCATGTACAGGGACAGTCAAAAGTTCTCCGTCACATTACGGCCTATGGGAAAAAATCGTTTAAAATGATTTTTAATGATGTTACATGCTTTCAAACATAATAAAATTGATATGCATTTATGAAGTGCTCTAAAATATGCATCCCATAGAATATGCGGTGCAAAGAAAAATTATTCATTTATAGGGCCACACAAAAGAATTCCGTTACATAATGATATAGGGTTGAAGGGACTTTTTTCAGGCGTATTTTAATTTTGTTAAATTATTTCATATATAATGAAATTGATATACGTCGCTGAGGTTTACTATAACTTATTTCATGTATAATACAAAGTGCATAGCATTTACAGGGACACACAAAAGATTTCAGATACTATATTGTATCCGAAGTACTGTATGTTAGCGATGATTGCTGGAAATGCAATTTTAATTATGTTATGTGCTTTTATCATTCACTACATTAATGCATTGTATATGGTGTGTATAAATAGAATAATTCATATACAGGGCTATACAAAAGAATTCGTATTGATTACTGGGTATGATTGTAAATTGCTTAAAGGTGGTTTTTAAATGAATTATGCATTTTTACGCTGAACTGCATTTAGTTTACTAAGAAATGTTTGTAGAAAATAGATAAATAAATATACAGATTCACGCAAAGAATTAGATACATGGCCGTCTATAAATGATAATTTCTGGAAATGTGATTCCAGTATTTTTAAGACTGTTTTACTTTGAATTAAACTTTAGCTAAATAGTGCGTGTAATAAAGATGCTAGATTAACTACAGGGTTGTACAAAAATATACAAGTATGTTTCCATCTAATAGTATAAATTGATGAAAGAGAAACTTCAACCTGTTATTCCTTTTCTTGCTAAACTAAATTTCCCCATTATATAGTAGATATATCAACCTACAGATCAAATACAGAGCTGTTAAAAAAATAAAAAAAATACTGGAATACATATTTGCTATGGACGGTAACTGCTGAAATCAATTTTTCAAATGTTTTATGCGTTTTCTAAAATGGTTACTTAGTTCACATTGTAAAAAAAAAATACTGCCAGTTTTCCGGTAGGTATCGGAAAAATAGTTGCCCTTATCGTACCGGAATAATTTCCGACCCAGCTCGGAATATAATTCGTAAAAATAAGAAAAAACGTCAGTAAAACGGTATTTTACGGATTTTATTCCGATTTTTCAGATTTTATTCCGAGCTGGGATGGAATGGATATATATATATATATATATATATATATATATATATATATATATATATATTGCAAGCTACGCTCGCCATCCCCCGTTCAGACACCGCAGAATGTGAAAACACGCTAATCTGATGGGTTTTAAAAGTACTAGAGACGATTGAATTATACCGAAAAAAGCTGTGCAGATCTCCCTGTAAACGGGTTTCCATTCAATTCCCTTTCATTACAAGAATTTAAGGGCGAATCTGTTGCTGTTAAGACATCCAATGGTTGTTTTTCTTTTTGATTAAAGAGGATCAGTTAAACATTTGAAAAGAAGCTAAAATAAAATAAATTAAGTATACAGAGACTTTGTCTGCCGGTATTTTAAAACAATCTCTATAACAATACCCTAAGTCATGTGACTATCATCAACAGTTCCAGGCGGACCACTTCAGTTTTTATACTCTAGGTGCCATTTTGGTACTTTAAAGTTAACCAGGCACAGGTGATAAGTCACCATATATTATTCTATCGCCATAATTTCATCTATATTATAATAGTTCAAGTCATCAACTGCCATAAACAAATACGGTCTGATCCCTTCGCCATTCATGTGAGAGTTTGGCACAGATGTCATATACGTCCCATATTGGCGCGATTTTTTAACGACGCCAATTTGGGGAACGCATCAGCAGCATAAACAACAACACCCGGCTTACCATATCAAGCAAAATAACGATACTCTGGCATCAGTTAAGTGCCCATTCCGTATATGACATTGGCGTTAGAAAAAAATCGCGCCAATGTGGAACCGTAAGTTTTCCATTTTGATTAAAAAATCAAATTTTTTTTTTTCGAATAACACTACATAAAATTTGCCATGATTGCAAAGAATTCTTGCTACTGTTACGCTAGCCGGATGCAAATCTCGCCAACAGTTTTTTTTTTCATCTCGCCAGTTAGCATTTTTTTTTTTCCAGTGGTAATATTTGGCCAGATGTCATATACGCACAGCAGGTTTGGCGTGATTTTTTTTTTTTTTATACGAAAATTTGGCGAAAACTTAGTTTTCAAATGTCAGTTACATATGCATTTTTTGTATTACTTAGTTATGCCGTCGACCAAAAATCTATCGCCAAACTATAAGATTAAATGCCATTAAAGGTTGATCGTAAAAGGTTGTCACATTCACTTGACTTTAAGCAAGTTACACCATTTTCGGAAAAAACGGTTACACAACCGTGAATTTAACACTATTCTGACCATATTATTGGCCATTTTATGGTCAGAATATAGTTCAATTATGGTTATGAAACCGTTTTTTCAAAAAACGGTCGAATGACCTGCCAGAATGCTAAAAAAATTTTAACAGTGTACCTTTTAATTATTCCCTCTATTTCTTCCTTTTGGTTAAGACCCTTGATCCCTGAGACCCGGTATAGGTACGTTAAAATTTAAGTGTTCTGGTTTGTTAAAAAAATACTCCTTTTAATTCGATCTTCGTTTTTGTGGCCCTTTTCCATTTAGTTATTGCCACGTTTCTACAAAACAATTACGGACCTGGGGGATAAGGGGGGACGGCCCGGGTCCTGTTCGACATGCAGTTTTCCTCCCCTAATTGTATCATCCTCTCAATGCATAACTTTAAAATTTGAGTTTCGAACTCCTCTCCCACGACCAACACCTTCATATTTTTATTGATGTCCTAAGGCCCTCTTTTAAGCATTGCCTTCCATTTTTCGCACATTTCTTTAAAATTATATTCTAGTGGTTAGTTCATACTTTAAGCTTAATTTCGACTAACTGAAGATCTAAAGAGCTAAATACTAGGACTTTTTAATATGTTTTCATTATTGGGGCCTGATCTCAACTATCAGTTTGCCGCTTTTGACCCCTTATTATAGATCCAATAAAAACGCTCCGATTCACTACATTTTATTTCTAATTACTTCTTAGGACCTCCAGCTAGACCGACAAAACATTTCTCTTGAGCTACAAGAACGACAAAAAATTTCTCAGACTTCAGCCATCTCCAATTTAGAATGTTAATTCTTTTCTTCGGGCCTTTGCCGCAGCTTCTTCAAAAATGATCCGATTGTGTTTCCATTTTCTTTAACATATTTCTAGCGTATTCCTGCTACTTTAAAATCTTCTAAAAAATGTCCTTATACCCAACTATTCCAGGTAAGATCCCTCATGGCATGCATGGTCACGGTGACGTCGTTGTGACGCCACTGCAAGTCACTGTGGTCACGTCACACCTGTGACCATAATGCCACAACTCAGTGATGTCACATTGTGACTGAGATGTGAACTTTTTAGAAAACTTAAAAAAAATACGAAAAATCTTCAAAACATTATTTAATGTAAAATTATATATTTCTAGCAATTAAAAAAAAATTGTGACGTCATTGTTATGTCATTGCATGTAACGTACGTCACGTCACATATGTGATAAAAAACCCACCATATTGTAAGTCGCAGTGTGACAAAAATATGAACTTTTAAAATCTTTGAAAATGAAGAGAAATATTTTAAACAGTATTTTAAACAGTCGCGAGTTACAGCGACATAAGGAATAAAAATATATTGGAGCAAAGCAAATGGTAAATTCTGTCACGAAAGGGGGGGGGGGGACATTATACATAAAGTCCACGATACAAGCATTAATAAACTAAATTTTCGTGCTATATTTTATCAGTTTGATATCTAAGACAGTGAAAGTATACTTTTTTCATTATTTCAATTTTATCTGGCATTGCAATTTAACAAAATAATCCTTCACTGATTGTTATTATTATAAAAGTGTTTCTCGGAAAAATGGTACGTGCTGGAGCATTTTGAATAACATATTTAGAATTAGGAGCATTAAATCTGTACACTTTACATATTTAGTTTGCAAGGAAGAATTTTTTTTTTTTTTTTTTTTTTGCCAACCAGTGGTATTCGAAACACTTGTGTAGTTCAAACTAAAAATTTTCTATTACAGTTAAGTTTGCATCTTTTAATGAGGAAAGAGTCTTCAGTATATGCATTTCTTGCTTTAAAATTTCATTCAAGTCATATTTTTTTCCGGTTAGTGTTTAACTATTTTAAGTAACTATTTTTTTCAAAAATTCCACTTCTTTCAGACTTTTTAAATAAAATTAATACAATAAAATTAATAAAAGAAATACATAAAATTTATGCATAACTTATGATATAATTAATTATTCGTATTTCAAATTTCTAATTTAGGGATATGACTTTAAAAAAAAAGTTATTTTACAAATTGTTTTATTTTACAGAAAATTAATTTGAAAAGAATGACAGATTGACAGAATTATGAATATTATTTATGAAAAAGAAACTTTACAATACATTTTAACTTTAATTATTTGGAACTGATAAAAAGAAAATGGTAAAATACCCTGGAAAATTCTTCAAATAGAAAATATTAATTAAAGACTCTACCATAACATCATTGCGCATTTAAATTCATAATCTGTTGTATAGAAAAACAAATAAGCGGTAAGGAACATCTGCCAAAGTCGTCTGCGTAAAATATGATCAGAGAAAAAGGCGCGGGAAGTCGTTCACAATTTAGAACATCGCCACTTCTACAATAGTTTTTTTAAGATAAGAGAATGACGGGGGCCATTTTAGTTATACACAGAAATTATTAAAAGAACATAAACGTAAGTCTTATTTAATTTAAATCTTTTATTCCTGATGTGTTATGAGTTAAATTGTTTTATGTTATATTAATAAGAGACTGATCTGGAATTGATTTCAGAAGCTGATTCAGACTGATTTATGGTTACATTCATAGGAAAATTAATAAAAACATTAATTTTCAGTTATTTGAGATTGAAAATGTGTTGAGAAAATTATTTGGAGTTTTTTTTGCGGCATCTCACGGCTTTCTGATTACTAACACTTATAGATTATATAGATATTCGGTTATTGTGATATTACAAAATTGTTTCAGATTAGAAATTAGCATTACACTGGGAAAATGTACTTTTACATATTGCAGTAGCGAAACTTTTGAAAGAGTTCTCTTTTAGTGCTAATAATATGTTAAATTATTTTTTAAAATCCTAAATCTTCATACCAATGTTTTCAGATTTAACCTTTGTCAAAATTATAAATTGATAGGAATTCCTTATAACATATGGAAAGATTTTTGAGATATTGTTAATCTAATCATGCATTTAATTCATCTATTGTAGTTTGTCGTTGTTTAATAGTACAACTATAAATGCTAATTATTATTTTTAGTGTTTTTCAACTTCGTATATTTATTTATTTTTTATTGTATATAAGCATTTTTTGTTCTGTTTGTGATTTTAATCAAACATTTAATTATAGACATTTTGAATCGATTATTAAATTTTCTTCTATTATAAACTCATTTTCTACGTTTATGATGCACGTAATTATTAGAACTAAAAAGTAAAATATGATATTTAAGCATTGAAATAAAGTGTTTTTCATGACTGATAGGAAGTTATAGATCAAACTGAATTATTACATATTTTTTTTAAGTTCATATAATACAGGATACATAATATAGGGCACAAAGTTGAAAAGTGCTTATGACTTCGGTTTGTCTCTCCGTCTGTCCGTGCTCTAACTCTCGTAAATATTATCGGATTGCCCTGAAATTTTTGGATGATATTGACGTGTACCATAGCACGGTGCTATTTGTAATGAAGTTTGTAGCATGTTTAGTTCATTTACAAGGACAGCCAAAAGTATTCCGTTACATTACGGCCTATGGGAAAAAAATCGTTTCAAATGATTTTTAATGATTTTACGCACGCTTTCAAACAGAATAAAATTGATATGCATTTATGAAGAGCACTAAAATATGCATTATGTTGACAATGCGATGCAAAGAATAGTTATTGTTCATTTACAGGGCTAAAAAGGGAATTCCAATACATAGATATAGGGTTGTAGGGAATTGTTTGCTAGGTACTTTAATTATGTTAATCTATTTCATATATAATGAAATTGATATACGTCGCTGAGGTTTACATACTATAAGTTATTTCATGTATGATGCGAATAATACGTATATAGCATTTACAGGGACACATTATATAAAATATTTCAGATACTATATTGTATCCGAAGTACTGTACATTAGCAATGACGGTTGGAAATGCATTTTTAATTATGATATGCACTTTTATGATTCACTATATTTATGCATAGTATATGGTGTATATAAATGCTATACTTCCTATACTAAGGCTATACAAAATATTCGTAAGGGTTACTGGGTATGGGCGCAAATTGCTTAAAGGCGGTTTTTAAATGAGTTATGCTTTTTTTCGCGGAACTGCATTTAATTTACTAAGAAATGTTTGTAGAATATATAGCATCTCAGGGTAGCTCAGATTGCTACATCGGGGAAAGTACTAAGATTGGGGACACCAGTAGAAGAATTTAGACCAGAATTCTATCAAGGTAAATCCCCAAATTCATCAGTATGTCCTTACAAAAATTACCTACACAAGGCAAATGAAAACCTCCAAATGGAAGTACAAATCTACACAGACGGCTCCAAAATGGAAGAAGGGACGGGGTTAGCGTTCTGTGCATACGAAAACTCAATCTTGTGCCATACTTTTCAAACAAAATTAAGGATAGAAAACACCGTATACCAGGCGGAAATGCTAGAGGTACTTCGAGCAGTGGAATGGATGGAAAAAAGCAAGTACGGAAGTGAAATAATATATTCAGATAGCCTCTCGAGCATACAAGCCATTGAACAGCACAACAAAAATAGCACTGGTCCAGAACATAATTCAATTACTACAGAATACAAATAAAAAGATAATACTAAAATGGATAAAAGGACACTCCGGAATAGCAGGAAACGAGGCAGCAGATCAAAAGGCAAAAGAAGCAATCATAAATCCTAACTTACCAGAAGTATTTCTACCTTTCCCACCATCTCATCTCAAACGACAACTAAAACTACAAATACAACAGGAATGGCAGGAATTTGGGACTCTGATCATAGAGGAAGGTTTACATATTCACTTCTACCTATTATCTCAGAGGAGATATTACTATCACACAGAAACCTCTTCTTGTTTGCAACAAATCACGGGCCCTTCCCAGATTATCTTGTAAAGTTCGGAAAAGCCGACTCGGGCTACTGCACGTGTGGAAAACGAGGAACCTCGCTGCACTGCGTAATGGAATGCACACTAACATCCATATACCACGTCAGAATCTCCAGAACGGTAAGTCTCTCTTCATGGTTCAAAATAATCAGAAAACAACTAGCACTATTACAAAAAATTATAAACTGCATAACACTGATTGAAAACAATCAAGGACTTTTCCAAATGCCTCCACAGGACCTATTATATGATAATGATGATCAGCTATTGAACTAATCAAACAAACTTTTACTTTAACAATAATACTAATTCTATAACTGTATCAAAGAAACATTATATGTTATACGTCTGTAAAGCGCTCAACTCGACTTTCTTACTATTGTTGCCTATACTTATTTCATTATCTCAATTATTTGTTATTACCTACCATTATTTTATTACTCAATAATTGCTCTGTATTTTTTTTTTAATAAACATTGCTGGGTGGGCTCAAACCAATTGGTAGGCCTCCCCGCCTGGCTGAATCTGAATCTGAATCTGTAGAATATATATAAAATGATGTACAGGTTTACGTAAAGGATTGGATACATGGCCGTCTATAAAATATAAATTCTGAAAATGTGATTTCAGCAGTTTTAAGTGTGTTTTAGTTTGATTTAAATTTTAACTAAATAGGGGCATGTAATAAACATTCTAGGTAAACTACAGGATTGAACAAAAGTTTTCAAGTATGTTTTCATATATTAGTATAAATTGCTAAAAGCGAATTTCAACCTGTTAGGCGTTTTCTTGCTAAACTAAATTTTCCTATTATCTAGTATATTTATCACCCTACAGATCAAATACAGGACTGTTCAAAAGAATTGGAAAGATATATGGCTATGGACGGTAACTGCTGAAATCAATTTTTCATATGTTTTATGCGTTTTCTAAAATGTTTATTTAGTTATCTTATTTACGTTATTTCCCTAAATTACGATGTCTTGTTAAAACATTCAAGAAGTGTTGGAAAGTATTTTATAATCTATGTTTAACGCATGATTTTTCTTACTTGTTTTTTCTATTTCCCAGATCAGTCTTTTCCTATATAACATATCAAATCTATTTAGCTCATATTCACAAAATACAATATACACGTGAATAAAAAATTTAAATAAATATTGCTTATCATACCATTCTATAAACAATAGTTCTATTAATGTCCGTTAGACTCCATGTTCGTATTGTTAAGAATTTGCTCCTCGATCAATCTAATTGAACGGTAGCTGTGAGGAACAAATCTCTCTACCATGGAAAATTAATCAAAAGTTTTATTTTGAAATCTTGAATACGTAGAATACAACAAAAATAATAAATTAACCACTTCACCGGCGACAGGTATGGGGAGACAGTGCTTTTACCCCCGAGTTATCTCGGAGCAGCCGGTGACGTGGTTAAATGCGTAGGTCGTTGATTTATATGATTATATAAAACACTGAGTCCTTGTAGCTTCAAATTTGGAAATAAGTTCACTCTAGAACTTCTCATTCAGCAGCAAGTTCGTTGGTCGACTTTTACATGAAGGTCTCCCGCCGTCCTATACAAGTTCCGAGCGCTTCGCTCAATTTTACTCGGCACCTCTCGTGCCTTCAGCCCGGGAAAAAAATCTCTTTTTCCCTCGTTCGTGCGAGCCAAACGCACACTCCAGTTCTCAACTCCAAACTGCCCCTCATCTCTTTTCCTCCGAAAACAATGGTCACTCTCTCGGACACCGTGAGAAAACTTTCAACATCCATCTCTGTCAATGCCTTTAGGCATTAGCGAATTCCTTTGCGAGACCTAAACAGGGTGGTCTATACTCCGAACCCTTAGATGTATCTCATATCCTTTATCAGGGCGTGCTACGTCCTAAGTGCTAATCCATCATCACTTACAATGTCCTAGAGCGTGAGAAAAATGTCTACTAGCCTTTCTATGCACCTGGGTGTATTCAGTTTTTCTTTAGGAAGACTTCTTCCCCCATCATCTGAAAACATAGAAGTTCATTTCTTTACAACACCCCCTCTAAAAGACGATTCTTCAGGCTTGAATTAAGAATCTTATGACCAGTGGATGAACGCAACAAATTCCAATATCTCAGAGTGGCAGATGCAATAAATAAAATTATCATTGCGCGCTCTGATACATTACACTAAAAAAATATACATATATATATACATAACAAGATCAAAAATTACCAAATGAAAAATTTAGAATAAAACAACTATTTCTTGGCTTACAAAGTGTAAACAAATGAAATTATTATTTTTTTTCGTACAATAGTACTTTTAGCTTTTAGTATTTAACGAGTTTATTCCGCACGACTTAAATAATCAACATGTGCAATATCTCGTCCTGGTCTATGCTTTATTGCATAATGAAAGGGTTGCAGTGTGAGAGCCCATCGTAAAAGCCTCGGATTATTCCCAGAATTTCGTTTAAGAAAAACTAAAGGATTGTGATCGGTTTCTATAGCAAAGAGTTGGCCGTCAACATAGTGACGCAATTTCTTGATTGCAAAGATAATAGCTGCACATTCCTTCTCCGTCGCACAAAAACTTTTTTCTGTTTCCGAAAATTTCCGACTTAAGTAAATTATGGGATGTTCCTCTGAACCCTCACGTTGTGCTAAAATAACCCCAATACCCTTTTCAGAAGCATCCGTTTGTATGATAAATTCCTTAGAATAATTGGGAGCGTACAAAATGGGTTCTTCCGTAAGTTTCGTTTTCAACAGTTGAAATGCCTTTTCCATTTCGTTGCTCCATGTTACCTTTTCCCTTTTATTTTTACCTTTAAGCGCGCGCGTTAATGGTTCCACCATAAATGCATAATCTTTTATGTACCTTGAGTAGTAACCCGCCATACCCAAGCATCGACGTATCTCAGTTTTGTTTTTAGGGTTTGGTAAATCTAAAATAGCACGAATTTTAGTTTCTTTCTGGGAGCGTCTCCCATCGCCTACCACATGCCCCAGATATTTGACCGTTTTTTGTGCAAACTTGCACTTAGCTAATTTAATCTTTACCTTAGCTTCTTCTACTCTCATGAGCACTTTTTCTAGGTGCTGCAAATGATCCTCCCAAGTTTCCGAGAATACGGCCATGTCATAAAGGTAAGGTAAACAAAATTCCTCTAAACCTCTTAACATTTTATCCATAAATTTCGAAAATCTATAGGACGCGTTTAACATTCCAAAAGGCATGACCAGGGGGGATATAAGAACCGAAACTGGTTACAAATGCGGCCAACCTTTGCGCCCTAGCTGTCAATGGAATTTGCCAATATCATTTCGTGAGATCCAAAACAGTTATATACTTCGCACTAGCAACTCTATCTTCCCTATCCTCTATGTTTGGTAAGGGAAAAAACTCGCCCCGGGTGATCTCATTTAACTTTCGGTAATCTATACAAGGACGAGCGTCTTTCCCAGGGGCCTCTACCAGAATCATCGGGGAGGCGAAATCTGACTCCCCTTCAACGATTATATTTAACTCTAACATTCTTTTGATTTCTTTCCTCAAAATTTCAGTTTGTCTAGGCGAAGATCTGTAAGGTTTTATCTTTACAGGTTTATATTCTAATAGTTCCACGTCATGCTCCATTAAGTCAGTGCGTCCCGGATCATTAGAAAATAAAGTTTTAAATTTATCTAATAAATTTCTCAATTGCTCTATCTGCCCCGACGTACATCTAGTACTCAAATTGCTGTCTTTAATAACATTTTCAAAATCATAAATCTCAGCCCCACTTCTGGAAATGCTATGTCCAAATCTTGATTTTCCTCGCCCTCATCTATCTCTTGCGCCACAAAATTCACTAACTCAATTCTTTTCAAATATGGTTTTAAGAAATTGACGTGATATATTTGAGCCGTTTCGCGCCTACCTGGAACATTCACAATATAATTTGTCTCTGAGATTTTGGACTGAATTTTTCCTGCACCTATCCACGATACCGATAATTTGTTCTTTTTGTTGGTAGCTAGAACCAACACTTCGTCACCCACCTTAAATTTCCTTTCTACCGCCGTTTTGTCATACCACAACTTTCTTTTTTCACGAGATTCGGTCATATTTTCCACTGCTAGTTCCTGACAGTGTTTTAGCCTATTAACCAAATTAAATACATATTCAGTAACTAACTCATTCTCTTCCTCTCCTCCCGTCCACTTTTCAAAGAGCAATGATTCGGGAGTTCGTAAATTCTTTCCATGTACTAATTCTGCAAGAGAAAACCCCGTAGAGTCATGAGTTACCGTCCGCAAGGCTAATAACGCATACGGCAAATTTCCCTCCCAACTTGCGCCATTTTCAACACACAGAACTTTCAATAATCTTTTCACTGAGCGATGCCATCGCTCAACCAAATTACTTTGTGGTCGACAAACCGACGAGTGAGTTAACTTAACTCCAAATTTCTTTAAGAATGCGGTTGTTAACTCGCTTACAAAATATCTTCCGAGATCTGTTTGTAACTCTCTGGGATATCCTAATCTGCTAAATACCCACATTAATGCTTCAATTATAGTTTCCGATCGGACATTAGATATCGCAACAGCCTCCGGATACCTGGACGCCACACAAATAACTGTTAAAATATACCTATTCCCTTTTTCAGACTTCGGTAAGGGACCCACAATGTCAGCTGATAACTTCGAAAAAACCTCTCCAATAATCGGCACACGTCTGAGCGGCGCTTTCCCTATCTCCCTAGGTTTTCCAATCCTCTGACATGAATCACATGTTTTGACAAAATTCTCTATGGGTTTTATTACATTCGGCCAAAAGTAATGCCGCAAAACCTTATCCTTTGTTTTCATTTCACCAAAGTGTGATGAAATCCCCTCATGACAGCCTCCTAAAACGTCTAATCTGAATTTCGAAGGCACCACTAACTGCAATCTCTCCCCACCACGATTGTCAAAAGTTTTCCTAAACACCAAGCCATTCATAATTTCATAGTGAGATTTCTTGGCTCTCGCTTTTTCCCTAACTTCTTTTAACGAAGGATCAACATCCTGTTCTTTTTTAAATTCCTCACGACTAATCCGTGCTAAATTTCCGAACTTGTCATTTAAATCAGCAGGTAACAATACACTTTCCGAGGTTTCATTTTCCGTTAGCTGCTCCAACTCCTTTTCACATTGTTCCGCAAACTCGTCCGATTCACATTCTAAATCAACGACCTGCTTTCCCTCTCCCCTTTCGCAATTCGTATTTACACTAGCCCCGTCCATCAAAATAACAGTGTCTTTCTTTGCCCGCGATCTCGTCATTACCGCATCCACTGCATTAACCTTTTTTCGAGCTAATTCAATTATCTTTTGCGATTTATTCCCTAAGAGATAATAATGCAAGTCTGCTTCTTTGTCTACAACCCCAACTTCCGTTTTTAGGGAACCCAATCCATCTAAATCTATCTCTATGTGAGCGACAGGTAAACAGCGGATTTTAGAATCCAAGGGCTGTTTCACGAAGATATAATCTCCGGTCAATTGTTCCTTTTCTACGTGTTCCTCACCACACAAGTCATAATTGGTACCCGTATCTCTTAGAGTGACAATATCACGCCCATTTATTTTCGCTCTACTAAGATAATGTTTGAACCCTTCTTCATAATCCGACGTTTTACTCACATGATTTACTTTAGCGGTGTCTTTCCTTCTTTTTTAACTGCGGGCAATTGGCGCGAAGGTGAGTTGTGGAATCACAAAGGAAACACCTGTTTATCCTCCTTTTTTCAAAAACACGATCCCTATCTGTCACTATATTCTTGTCCCTCCAATTGAAACTTTTATCTGCACTTTTATTCTCCATCCCCGAGCTATTTATCTCGAATTTCTTATCAAAAAAATTTCTCGAATTTCCTGTTTTCCTTTGGGAAATTTTCACAACCTCTAATTCATCTAAGCGTTTCACTAAAACTTCTGGGTCAGTGAAATTTGACCAGGCATCAATCAGATGATCCTTTAAATCTTGAGGGGCTCTTTTTTTAATTTGATCAGTGATCAAAAGCTTCTTTAATTCCTCAAAATTAGTGATTTTTAAAGAATTTAACCACCCCTCCAGATAGCTATTCAATTCGAAAATTAAATCACGCCACGGATTATTTGGATTCCTCTGGTGTTGATTAAATTTTAGTCTATACGATTCTGCATTTAATTTATACCTTTCTAACAATTTACCTTTCACATAATCATAATTATCAATCAAATGTGATGGCTCTCTAAGGATTAATTCTGCCACATTTACCGGTAGAAGCGCTAATAACTTTGTCACTAATTCATCATCTTCTAAATTACATTTTTTTTGCCTGCCTCTCAAACAAATTTAAGAATAAAGATATTTCTGATCGACTCTCATCGAAACGATGTATTAAGGATTTTAAGGGCAATTTATTGCTTCTCTCTGCACCATGATTTGATGTTAAGATACGCGTTTCTGCTTCTTGCAATAATTTTCACTTTTCGAGTTCATAAGCCCTGTCTTTGTCTCGATCCTCCCTTTCAAATCTCTTTCTTTCCTTTTCCTCCGCTATAAGCGCTTCCCGATCTTGCAGTATATTTTTGGCTTGTGCCAATGCAAAATCTCTATCAAAATCTTCAGCCGCTTCTATTTTAATAACTATTTTTGCAATCGTGTCGCTTTCATCTATTTGAACATCTAATTCACCCGCCAGGATTCGCAAATCTACCTTTTTGAAAATTTTCCACTCTGACATTTTTGAAAGGTTAACCCCAAAACCTAATTTACATGGATATCAGATCAAAATTTAAAACAGAAAAAATACATACATACACAAAAAATATAATTCAGTTATACATTTACAAAACAGTTAGAAATATAATTTCCCCTTTTTATAACTTGTATTAAAAAATGGCACTATGTTTCACTTCTGCAACCCTAATAAAAAAAAAATCCAAAAATCCATCTCGCAAAATTTTCACATATTAAACGTCTTTGAAAGATCACGACAAATACATTTTCCCGAAAGAAAAACCAGAACATTAAAATATCAAATTTTAAATACAGCTCAAGCAAAATTTTCCTAAACAAAACTTGTTATTAACAGAATAAACGCACTTAAAATTTTCCTGATAGTAAAAATTATTAACATTTCTCTTTTTTTTACATGCCAATAACAGAAAGACTATCCTTTATTATTACTTTTCCTTTGAGAGGAAAAAAAAATAACTGCCCTTTATCATTGAAATCTACTGAGATATTTCTTGTGTCACACACAATAAACCACTGACACACAATAGCCAGCTTACGGCAAAAGGAAATTAAACTCAACAGAATGCCACTGAGATAAACGAATTTGTTAGCTCACCCCTTTGAAGACAGGATCCGTTGTCGTATATCCAGCTGTTCCGAATAGAAGGCACTGTCAATCAACGTCGTCACTACGATAATCCTTTAGCTCCAGAGGTTTGTATACCACACAGAAATGTTTTTCTAGCGTGACCCAAGATACACAGTCTAAACACAAGGCAGTCAGTTCTAAGAAATGTTTCTTTCCAATAATCCTTGACGTTGTCACCACTAATAGCACTTGATAACAAGTTTTAATCACCACAATGCTTGTCACTATTAACGTTGCACTTCACAAATGTTCTTTGAGGACCCCTATTGTTCTACGCATCATCTGGTCAAAATGATCCCACCGCTGCCACCAGCTGTTAAGAATTTGCTCCTCGATCAATCTAATTGAACGGTAGCTGTGAGGAACAAATCTCTCTACCATGGAAAATTAATCAAAAGTTTTATTTTGAAATCTTGAATACGTATAATACAACAAAAATAATAAATTAAATGCGTAGGTCGTTGACTTATATGATTATATAAAACACTGAGTCCTTGTAGCTTCAAATTTGGAAATTAGTTCACTCTAGAACTTCTCATTCAGCAGCAAGTTCGTTGGTCGGGTGGCTTTTACAGGAAGGTCTAACGCCGTCCTATACAAGTTCCGAGCGCTTCGCTCAATTTTACTCGGCACCTCTCGTGCCTTCAGCCCGGGAAAAATCTCTTTTTCCCTAGTTCGTGCGAGCCAAACGCACACTCCAGTTCCCAACTCCAAACTGCCCCCTCCTCTCTTTTCCTCCGAAAAAAATGGTCACTCCCTCGGACACCGTGAGAAAACTTTCAACATCCATCTCTGTCAATGCCTTTAGGCATTAGCGAATTCCTTTGCGAGACCTAAACAGGGTGGTCTATACTCTGAACCCTTAGATGTATCTCATATCCTTTATCAGGGCGTGCTACGTCCTAAGCGCTAATCCATCATCACTTACAATGTCGTAGAGCGTGAGAAAAATGTCTACTAGTCTTTCTATGCACCTGGGTGTATTCAGTTTTTCTTTAGGAAGACTTCTTCCCCCATCATCTGAAAACATAGAAGTTCATTTCTTTACAGTATTTAATAAAGCAATGAAAAAACACAACACATTAAAAAACTTACACATTCTAAATGTCAAGCTTGAAATCAATATCAAGCTTAGAACTTAATAAAAAAAATATGTCAGTTGATAAGCATTGTTTTTTAAGTGGAAAAATTAAAAATGTTTTAGAAGAATAGGGCTCCAAAATAGCGATATTTTGCTAACAAGTACGGCAAAAAGATAAGATTTTATATTTACAACAAAAGTCTATTTAAAAATTCATCGCAGCATTAATACTTAGAAATTTTCCAGAGAGAAACATTCGCCTTATACACAATATTTCAAATGAAAATCAAATTTCAAATTAATTGCTTAAAAGGTGCAAAGAACAACATAGTGAAAAAGATTCCATGCCGGGACTCGAACCCGGGCCATCAGTATAGCACACTGACATTCTACCGACTAAACCACCTGGAACGACACCCTGCCTGTAAAATTTCTCACCTTACGTGTTGGCAAGGCAACAAACGCAGTACAAGATGGAATATTTATCATGAGCCACCCACATGGGGTAGACACGAAACTTAATTAAATCCAGCACCAAAACTTAATTGAAACTATGTTAATACTTGGAAATTTTTCCAGGGAGAAACATTCGCCTTGCATACAATATTTCAAACTAAAATTGCCTTTTAAGCAATTTGCAATTTGATTTTCATTTGAAATATTGTATGCAAGGCGAATGGTTCTCTCTGGAAAATTTTCCAAGTATTAATATAAATTCAATCGATGATGGATTTAATTAAGTTTCGTGTTTGCCCATGTCGGTGGCTCACGATAAATATTTCATCTTGTGCTGCGTTTGTAGCCTTGCCAACATGTAATAGTGAGAAATTTTACAGGCTGGGTATCGTTCCATGTGGTTTAGTCGGTAGGATGTCAGTGCGCTATACTGATGGCCCGGATTCGAGTCCCGGTATGGAATCTTTTTCACTATGTTCGCCTTTGCGCCTTTTAAGGAATTAATTTGAAATTTGATTTTCATTTGAAATCATCACAGTGTTTATGATAATTCATCACAAATGACACATATTTCACAAATTGGTCACAGTGGGACTTCAAAGCATTGGCACTTTCGTCACAGGCTCGTCACAAAGTTAATGCCAAAATAGCCACAAATGACACACTTTTCACAAATTTGTCACACCGTGGTCACAATGTGACGTCACAAAAGACCTCCAAAACGGCCATAACGACTTCGCATTCTAGTCACTATGACGTCACATCGACGTCACGTGACGTCACATCGACGGTCACAAAATCACAGTTTGACTTCACAACCACGTCGCCGTGACGTCACCATGCCTTATGGGACGCTGACCACCTGATGTCCGGTACAAGGTCCCTTAATGTTTTTGCGTACTAAAGTTTTACTAAATTGCCGCCGTTTAATCTTCGTTTTTATGGGTCTTTTATCATTTAATTATTGCCTTGTTTTTACATTATATTTAAGACTCTGGCCCTCAAGGTCCCATCTTGGGTTTCTTGAAGTTTTTGTGCGTTTTGCATTTTTCACTTCCTAATTGTGTCACCCTCTCAATGAATTACTTTAACGTTGAGTTTTTTTACTAGTCTCCCCGGGTCAACACCCTCCTATTTTTATTTGGGCCCTAAAGCTCATTTTTAAGCCTTTTTTACCGGTTTTTTGCACATTTCATTAAAATTTTATTTTAATGCTTAATTCATATCCTATGCACAATTTCGACTAACTGAAGATCTAAAGCGTTAAGTACTACGACCTTTTAACATGTTTTAATCATAAGGTGCTACTCTTAACAATCATTTGGTTACTTTGGGGCCCCTTATTATAACTACCGTAAAAATGATGCTATTCACTACCTTTTTTTCTACTAACAAACGTCCTCCAGTTACTACATGAAGCACAAATAAATTTATCAGGCTTCAGCTACCGCTAACTTTGAATATTAATCGCCTTCTTGGGGCCCTAAGAGCAGCTTCTTTAAAAATGACCCGATTGTCTAGCAATTTTCTTTAAATAACTTCTAGGGTCCTCCGGCTACTTTATATAGTACTCAATATTTTCCATACAAGAAACAGGGAGAAAATACATGAAGAAAGTAAAGATTAGTTAGCGCTTAAATAATACTTTTTACATTTACTTAAAGAATTCTTTAAAACTTTTTTCAAATGAGCTTACAAAGTAAGATGAAAAGTTAATTTATTCCTTTTGCAATAAATGGAAAATTAATAATCTAAATACTTTCAAGCAAATCAAACAAAGAATTAAGCATTTTTTTTAAATTTTACTCCATAAAACATCTGCGAACATTCTCAGAAAATGTTCTGCTCACCGAATCTTTTTTAGTGCTATTCAAAAATTACCATTGTTAGTCTTAGAATTGGACTTCTATTCAATGAAATACAACAAATGTTTTCGAAAGAAAGTACTTACTTTCTACATTAATATATTTATTTAACAGAAGTCAAGAGTAGCTGCTTTCATTTCTTTTTCTGAATATAAACTATTCTTCTTTCTTAAATAAAACATGAAGTACCTCGTTTATTGCTTTTGTATGGTAATAGATTAAGAAATTAAACCGCAATCATTAAAACCCAAACATTCAATTTGAGTTTTGCTTATACGCTTTTTGAACTTTTCCTATTTTATTTTAAATGTCGATAGAAATATATAAAATTGCAAAGAAATATATATTTCTTCGTAATTATTTATTTCTAAATGAATATATGATGTTTTATGTTTGAAACTTTTAAAATTAAAAGATATGTAAAATAATATAAGTTTTAGGCCAGTTTTTGTTTCATATCCTGTGAGATAGAATTGTAAACATATGCAAAAACTAATTTCGTTTTAGTTTATATGAAAATAATAAGCATCATTATTTAATCAGTACAAAAGTTAATGTAAATCATTATTTCTTTACATAAATATATTTCCAGTCAAAATAATTTTGGAAATTTTTTTTGAAAGCATTACAGATAATTCAAATGAGAGAATATCTTATTTGTTCCATTTTAATTTCCAAAATGGGTTTTCCCAGAATAAAAATGTGTAAGCGCTACATGTATAGGTTTATTTATTAACTCAAAAAACTTCAAAATTTAACTATACACTATATTTCTCAGTGGATGGGTAAATTTGAGTACAACACAGAAATTTGAATATGTGCCTCAAGACTTACACACATTTCCCTTTTATAGCTAAACATGTGTACATTAAGAAACTAAAAGAAAAAAACATTTTGAAAGTTTATTAATGAAAATGTATCAAGTCGAAATGTAGGATAAACGTCACATATAACAAAACATGTGTATAATTGTTTACCTAAGATTAAATAAGTTTTGAAAAATTATTTTGAAAATCTAAAATATCTCTTAACCCCTTAACCTACGATTTAAAATCAACAGCTCCATGGTTTGGCAAATTCATAGCTACCACTAAAATTTAATAGAAATTTTCGTCTTGTTTAGTCATGAAATTTCGACGATTAAATTAAACTATATTTATTGTGAAATTTTAGTGGTAAGAAGAATTTACATTTGGCTCGATCATCATACGCGGGCTATGCCCGTCATTGTAGGTTAAGGGGTTAATATAGTCAGGGACAGTAAGTGCATTACAGATTTTTACGTCCTCACCTCTTTAATTATCATAAATCTCAGGAAATATGTAACATCGTCCTTACTCCTTACATTTCTTAAGAGCTCATGTGAATAGCAGCTGTTGTTACACAGATCTTTAGATGTTATCTGGCTTTTGTACTCTTTAGCACTTTTTACATACTTACTGTGATAATTATCTGTAATCCGTGACCCTAGTCCAATTTTAGTTGTTGTTTCAAAAAAAGATGGAGACAAAAAGTTTTCACTAAAATTGCACTTATCACCATAAAAAATGCTTTCACATGTTTGAAAAAGGCATGGCCTTAGTTTTTATCAAGTTTTCTGTGATTTTTTTTGCCGTTTCTCTCCTTTTTTTTTTTTTTTGTTTTTTCTTTCGGTTACTGTTGAAGAGAGAAAGTCTGTGATATTTTTCCTTAGTTTCCTCACTCATGAGATGTAAGCTGTTAAAAGGCATGGGACAACTAACGAAGGTACGGACCGTTGAAGTGTTGATAAGGTTGAGAAAGAGCTTTGTACAACTCAATCGCTGGTAATTGGGCTGAGGGAACTACCACTTTTCATTTCTACCATGCGCGGCTGTTTAAATTGAGTGAATTTTTCTCCTGAGCCTTGAATTCCGTCTAACCAGATTTGTTTACACATCACATGTTCAAGATAATTTTAAGTAATAATTTTACCCTGTAGCATAAATGTATTCTGCTTTTTTTTTAAATTGATTTTATTCCCTTAACAAAAGTATTACAATATAAAATAACGTTGGTTCAAATCTCGCATGTGTGGGGAGCCTAGACCCATTATTTTCTCACGATTAAAATCAATCGTTTTTCAAGTTTGTTATATATTACACTTATATCGTAAGTTTATTATGATAACTGATTGTATAACGAATAAAATGATATATGAAACTTTATTCTATGTTCAATATTTAAAAGATATTTTTTTTTTTAAAAATGGTTCAACACTCCCCAATCTCCTCTATTTGTAAAACAATAATATTAGATTTTATGAAATAAAAAACAAATTATACCCACACTACCTTGACAAAGGATATTAAATAAATATTACACAACGTTATCTCGTTTATCATTTTTTCAAAAATATATTTGTGAAATTTCCTGTAGATAGAACAGTGATCGATTTTTTTTTTATAAATATAACAAGTTTCGAGTGGCGATGGAAAATGATTTTCTCCCATTTATTAACAAATGGAGATAGAATGATAAGTCTGGATGCCATATCAATTAAAAAGCTCTCACTATCACCGTTAGTAACTAAGAGTTTTTCGCATGCTAGAAAACGTTCCATAAAAGGCTGTATTAATTAACCATACTGGTCACCTATATTTGTATATTTATATTTTTAGTTTTTAAGTTTTTTTTTTTAATAGGGCGTAGTCATATACAAAGTGGCGAAGCAACTTAATCCAATGGGAAAGCGAGAGCGCCTTGCTATGCAATTTAGGAGTTACGTAGGAAAATAATTATCAGCGGTATTGTTTTTTTTAACTGAACGTTATTCCCGAAGTTATAATTAATAACTTACTTAATTATAATGTATTAGAAAACGGACGAATTACTTCAAATATTTTAAGAAAAATCTCAAATAAATGGTTATTTTCGAAAGTTTTTAAAAGAAAAAAAACGTATATCAGATATCAAGTAGAACAAGTAAACTGCAGCTATAGACTGTCTAAAAAGCGCAGAACTGCTGTAGATCAATTCTAAATAAAGTAAGAAAAAATAAAATCTATCACTATTAAATTTCCACTCCATTACCCGCGAGTCAATAGAAATTTATATGCATAATGAGAAAATATTCAATAAATCAGCTTCTTTTAAATTATATAAAATTCGGTGTGATATGCTGAATATGTCAAAAGTCTGTTATAGTATAAAAAAAAATATTAAAGAAAGATTATTGTTGTTAAACAAAAATGATAAAGTAGGCGCCCACTGCTATTATATGACACCGGTTTATGATGTACAACGTTCAATTTTATGCGGAAATTGTATATTTATTATTAGAATATCTGGAGAGAATGTCGCAATTAGAATGCACGAAATAATTCGTTTATTTTTTAAAGGGTTTTAAGAATTTTTTTTTTTACTGTTTCACTTTTACCATATATAAATGCGTTTTATTTTACTAAATTTTTAATATAAAGTTCAGAAACATCAAAAATATTTACCTATTTACTCTTCAAAACTTCTCTTAAAATCAAGATTTTTCGTGTTCATTTTTCACTTAAAAAAATATCTCATTTAAAACCACAAATTTTAAATTCTTATGTTTGTATATTTGCTACAGCAAAAATTTACCTTTTAAAATTACCGGCATTTTTAACAGTAAAAGATTACAGTTATTAAAAATAGGTATTCATAATAATAAAAATAAAGGAACAAAGTATTTGTTAGAAATGGTTATCTTAGAGTAGTTTCCAAACCAACAAAAGAAAGGATGTTAACTTTACTGATAATCAGCAGACCCCTACACATGCAAACAAATGGTTGGTAATTATGAAAAGTTCTGAAAATTGCTAACAAAAGATTTTAAGCAACTATTGTAACTTCGTTGGCAATACCGCTTTTAAGACAAATAAAAGGGAGAAACAAAAGTGTCCCTCAGCCGGTGCTTTTTCAAAGGTGATCAAAGATTCGGTAAATGAAAAACTAAATGCTTTTTAGGTGCGTTCGTAATTATATAAATACGTAGCACCTATAGTTGTCCTTCGGTCCGTCTGTCTGTCTGTCCGCATATAACAGCGCAAAAACTACCCAGCCAAATTGTCTAAAATTTTAAATATATAATTGTTGCAAAATCTCGTTTTATTATTAATCTAGTCAAATTTTATTAAAATGGTATGTATAGTTTAATTACAGGGACAGTCGAAAGTTTTCCGTTACAATACGGTCAATGGGAAAAATTATTTCAAGTGCAATTTAATGATGTTACGGCTTTTCGGAAATAATGAAATTCATAATACTTATGAAATGCACTAAAATATACATTCAGTACAATATGCGGTGCAAGAAATATTTATAAAACTAGTTATAGTACAAACGCAACACATTTGCCACGTTTGACGTGCAATTTCCAACTTGTTTATGTAAATTTGACTCCTGATATCTGTCAGTTAATATTAAGGGATTAAAAAGAATAGGGAATGGGAAGGGATAATACAGAAAATAATTCACTATTTTTTCTCCCAAATTATTGGAATTGCTTCGAATATTCCTGATTTTCATATTTCCCTCAAAATATTTCTAAATTTCCTTAAATCGCGAAAATAGTAAAAATAAAAAAAAAAAATAAAAAAAAAAAAATCTCTAGTCAGGCGACTTTGTATTAGTGGTCGCTAAATGAAATTCTTGTAAATTATATGTATGCAAATAGTTGCGTGATAACACAAACCACTCTTCTATAATGCAATATAAAACAGTAATGTAGTATAAAACATCATTTTCAAATAGTGAAATATCTTTATGTTTGGCATTCGTAATATATAATCGTATAAAAGTATAAATCACAAACATAAAAATTTCATTTTAAATAATAACAATTTTAAAAAATAAGGCGAATAACTAATAATTTGTAATAGATCAATATAATTGAATTTATTTATTTCTATGAAAAAATGAATTATATACTACATTTAAATATTTAAGAAAATATTTTCTCAGTAAATAAATTATTAACAATTTGCATAAAAATCAAATTACTATTATTATTTCTTTTATGCATGTTTCCAAGAAAGTAATTTGCAGTGCTTTTCGTGGAAATTGTTTGCTTACGTCATTACATCATTTATTTAACGAAATTAGCATTTGTCTTTATTATAACAATATTTTCTGTTGTATTTGAAAAACAAATTGTTTGTACAAATATTTGATTTCATAACAAGAAACCTTAGTTTAGAATACACAATAAATATACTCGATATTTATTTTAAGTATTTATTTTGAATATCTTAAATTTGGAGTTAGAGATATATTAAAATAATACGCATTTTAAATATATATTTTCTGTTGTAGTATCTCGTTAATAGAATAAACATTACACTTAAAATATATGGATTTTTTTGCCTCATGTTATCTTAGCCATCTATGCCTTATGTTATCATGTCACACTTAGCTACGCCTATGCACAATAATTGCAATTATTAAATATTTTACGTAATGCGAAATTTCTTTTTCATTGAAAAGAGATATGATATTTAACCAGAACAGTTTGGGATTTAATTGTTTCCTGTAATGAACCAGACATATTACATTGCAATAATAGTAATCTTTTTCTGATTGTTTTGTTAAATTCTCCGTTTAAATTACAACAAAATTATAATCCGCCTACATATTCAACGAACAGCCATATATTAACTTTGTTATCCTTTATTTAAAATATATGTCTTATTAAAATATAGATTTAATTTCTGAATTCTGAATTTTGCTATTTAATAAAGTAAAACAGGGTATCTAAATATATAATTTAGGTTATTTTTCCATCAATAGCTGGAACGGAAGCCAAATTCTTTTGTCCAGCTCTGTATAGAATTTATAGATTTGTATCTGTAATCAACATGATGGTGAAATTTAATTTCTTTTAGGAAGAATATAATAAAATTGAAAAATTATCTTCAGCAATGTATGGCAATAGATAGAAATATCTTCTTTTTACTTTGAACTGCCCAGTACGATTTGCAAAGATATTTATGCAAACCACATATTGAACAAAAATTTAATCTGATTTATAAAGCTTAACACAACTGCAAACTGCAGTTACCATCAGGGCGATGTACTGAGTAATTTGCTTAACATTGTATACGTATTTATTTATATTCTACAATAAACATTAATTCAGCCAGAAAATGCATAAAACTACTAAAAACACTTTTAAACCACTGCCATATACATTTATGTTTAAGCTTATAAAATGTGAAGTCCTGTATATGATTTATAGATTAAACAATTTGAAAATCACTTTGCACCATATAGTATGCAAAAATTCAATTCAATTAATTAACGCATGCCAGTATTGAAATCGCATTTGAGGCAATTATCGCTTATATGCAGTACTATGACAGAAATTGTTTGTGTAACCCTGTAAACTTTAATTGTTATGCACAACATATGCTAGCCCCAGGAATCGTCTTATAGTGCATTGTACATTAGTAATGTACAGTCGTGGGAGAAAAAAAAGTAAACACCCCCTACTAACTCCTAAAAAATTATTGTAGAAGAAAGTTACTGGTACCGAATGAATGGAATTAATGTCTACTTTTAAATAATGTACATAAAATTTGCTTAGGGGCCATCTGCATATTAAAACGAATCCAAAATTCATTTTTTTTTCAATGACAATACCCAATTTTAACGAAATATTTCAAATCTTCGGTTAAAACTATGCCTAGACACAATTTCAAGTTAATTGAATGATAAGTTTTTTAATTATAAACATTCAAAATTTAGTGCTTCTAATGGTAAATTACATTTTCATATTTTTATTACTTTCTTCTATCTTGACAAGAAGAAAGTATTGGTTTCATGAAAATTTTCGAATTCCAGTTTTCGACGGATTTACACGTTTTATGGGTCAGAGATTACAAAAAACATGTTTTTACAAAATGTCTGTCTGTGAGTCTGTCTGTCTGTCTGTCTGTCTGTCTGTCTGTCTGTCTGTCTGTATGTGACACAAATTTTGTGGTCGCTCTATCTCAATAACTAATGCACGGAATTTAATAAAAATTTATATTCAGGTAGTACCTGATATAGATTGGTGCGGATTAGTTTTTGGTGTAAATCGCCCTGCAGGTGGCGCTGCTATGTAGCATTTTGCAGGATTTCCGCAAAAGCTCTATCTCAAGAACTAATGCACGGATTTTTATAAAATTTCAGATTCCATTAATCCTTTATATGGATTGGTGCTGGTAACGTTTTGGTGCAAATTGCCCAACAGATGGCGCTGCTATGCTGCATTTTGAAGCATTTACACGATTTTCGTAATAGCTCAATCTCAAGAAATAATGCACGGATTTTCATCAAACTTCAGATTCAGTTAATGCTTGACATGAGTTGACGTTTTGCCCCTTGTTGTGTAAATCGCTCAACAGGTGATGCTGCTATGCTGCATTTTTTGAGATTTCCGCAATAGCTCTATCTCAAGAACTAATACTTGGGTTTTCAACAAACTTCAGATTCAGGTACACCTGGATAGGAATTAGTGCTGTTTATGTTTTGGTGTAAATCTCTCAATAGGTGGCGCTGCTATGCAGCATTTTTCACGATTTTCACAATTACTCAATGTCCAGAACTAATGCACGGATTTTCATCAAACTTCAGATTCAGTTAGTCCTTGACATGAAATGATGTTTTGTACCTTTTCGTGTAAATCGCTCAACAGGTGGCGCTGCTGTGCTGCATTTTTTGTTATTTCCACAATAGCTCTAGCTCCAGAACTGATGCACCGATTTTCATCAAACTTCAGATTCCGGTATACCTTAATATGAATTAGTGCAATTTGTATTTTGGTGCAAATCGCTCAACAGGTGGTGCTGCTATGCTGTATTTTTCAGAATTTCCCCTACAGCTGTATCTCAATAACTAATGCGCGGATTTTCATCAAACTTCAAATTCAAGTATACTTTGATACGAATTGGTTCTAAATTGATGTAATTTCTTTTACTATTTAAATGATTTAATTGACGTGATTTATATAGAAGAAAGTTTTGTGATGGCCACAACATACTAGTTTATATCTCTAGAAATTATCCTCCTAATGTGCTAATTTTTTGTGTAGCAATAATACTAATATACCCAAACATAAATATGCTGAATTTGCAATTTTTATAATTTTATGATATGAATTATCAATTATAAAATTAATATTCGAAAAAAATATGAATTACAAACTGCAGGTTTTTTTTTTGATGGATTTAGATGTATTAAGTCATGGAAATCCAAAATTTCACATTTTTCTGCCAAGTAGTTCTCAAATTATGCTTAAAAAAACGGCAAAATGATGGTTTACCGTCTATAATACAACTGACTAGATATTTTGAAATTTCTTCTGCTGTCCTGTAATCTAGCAGACTTCATTGACTTTTTAATGTGACTTGATCAAGATTTAGTGGGGTTGTGTACTCTCTCGGTTAATAACCGAGTTCTGAACTTCAATTTGGATACAGCCCTTAAAATACGCTCGTTTTAAAATAATTAATTTCTCAGAAACTTATGTTACGAATTGCATAAAAATTTGTTTTTAGGCTAATTAAAGGTTGTAGAGTTCATTTATTCTGTCAGAATTGTGTACTGATATTGAAAAAAAAAACAAAGTTATGGTCCGTTTTAATATGTAGATGGCCCCTAAGCAATTTTTATCTATTTCATTTAAAAGTAGACTTTATTTCCAATCGTTTGGTACCAGTAACTTTCTTCTACGATAATTTGTTGAGGAGTTAGTGTGTGTGTGTGTGGGGGGGGGGGGTACTTTTTTTTTCCACGACTGTACTTTTACTTCCTTATATATGCTATAGTTTTAACTACAGTAAACTCTGTCTAAGGCGGAATCGGTCGGGACTGAGAAAATTTTCCGTGGTAGACAATATTCCGGCTTATGCAAAAGAGCGTGATTTATTGGAATGAAGCATACGTCAGTCGAATAGCGTTTTATGTATTCGATAAAAAGATTAGATTTTGAGTTATAAGGAATTGCTCGCGATCTTTCATTCGATCTTTCATTGATTGTCCTGACTCGAAAATCTGCCGAAAACTGAAATTCTGGAAGATCATTTGTCTTTATAAATAAACGAGAAACGCTATTCAATTTCTTAGTACCTCTATAATACCTACAAATTTGAAGTTTACACACACTCACAATAATAATAATAATAATAATAATAACTTCGGGAATGAGACAGAAATCCATCACTTTGAATTTGAGTACTACCTTAAAGCATAATATATTGTAGACAATACATATTTTCAAAAATGTGCATTCAAATAGTAATAATAATTTTTAAATGCATATTTATATAGGAAAAAAATGGCATAAGCAAGAATTCCTTAAAATTTAAACAGTTTCTGTTCTTTTGAATTAACTTTTTTAAAGTATTACGGAATTTAATTTTTATGCTCGAGATTGAGTATTTGACGTATATATATCAGTTTTAAAGATTCATAAACGAAATGCCTTTCATTTTAAAAATATCCTATTTTCCGCCTTACGCAAAATTTTAGTTTCGGTAGGACCTTAAAACACTTTCCGTTTCCGCGTTACGCAGATTCCGGCTTATGCAGCAAGAATTAATGTTATTTTCTATGGGTTCGCCGGGACTTTAAAAATTTTCCGCGGTATACAGATTTCCGGCTTACACAGAGTCCGCCTTAGACAGAATTTACTGTACCATTAAAATACACTGAAAACGATTTCCTCTGCAGACCATTATGTGACATAGTTATTTTGTGTGTCTCTATAAATGAATGATGTACTTTCCATCACCTATTATAAAAATAGCATGGTTTCCTACAGCCCAGAAATGCATATTTATATAAATCATTTATTATATATCATATAGATCGTCTAAATACACAGGCTGGCTCGTCCGTTTGCCATAGCATTCCCATGTGGGAACACGTTGGTGATAGATTGACCTATTTGGCACATTTATCGCTGTCTTCGTTGCTTCCCTGAATTTATCAAATAGTACGCTATTGAATGAAAGCTTCGAATAAATTTCAAATTTTAAAATTAGTAATAATTTACTTTTAGAGAATACATAAATGAAATCTGATGTTTGTAAGTACTTTGTTGAAAAGGATGTGTGTATGGCGAGGGGAGGGGGGCTAAAGAACTAAATTTCAATTAAATTTATATTTTAGGATTATCAATAAATAATAAAATGTCTATAAAAAATAATTGCTTTAACTATATATTAATCAAGTCATAAAATCAATATATATATATATATATATATATATATATATATTCGGAATTTGTAAGATTGTATGTATAAGGTTTTCAATAGTAATTTCCAGAAAAATTACGATTGTTAAATCGAAACAGAGGGGGAGGAGGGTTGTAAGGGAGTATTTGATAATTTGATATAAAAAAAAGTAGCAGAAAAAGGAAACTGCATCAGTGGTTACTAAGCATCTACCCGAATCCGAATTCTTTTGAATAGCTCATGTACCGTTAAAATAATAATAATAAATAATAATAATAATAAATAATAATAATAATAATAAATAATAATAATAATAATAATAAATAATAGTAATAATAAATAATAACAATAAATAATAATAATAATAATAATAATAACTGAATGAGGAGGAATTGAACCCTTTCCTTTTTTTCTAAGCCTTGAAAGAAAAATTGCCTTACATCTTTAATTAATATTGAATTTATTAAAATTATTATTTATTAATATTCATTTTGCTAGTGGATCCAGTGCTGAATTTACAGTCTGACATCCCTACCCCCAACTCGCTTGAAGATTACGAATTTGATCTTTAATTATAGTCTAGAAGATCACCCCTCCTCGGAATTTCAGAGGCCGCAAAGTTTCAGAAATCCGTCCCGAAATAATAATCGAAACTAAGTTTATTTCTTAAAGAGGGTAGGGAGAGAGAAATTATTATTTTTCAATAGAACCATTTTTTATCATTAATACCTGACTTTTGACCACGGCTCCGCTCACACAGAGTGTAAGTTTTGCAGTTCAAAATGAGAATTTTACATATATTTTTTTTTTCTTTTTCTTCATAATTTATTTAACTACTAAGGCAACTTCCATCTAAATCCGCTCAGTAGAACTTTTTAAACTATATTCGCATGTATTTGAAAATGTATTATTTTATTTTTTCCATAAGTTGGAGAGTTAAAATGATGAAGATTATGTTTGCAGGATATCAACAGCAATTTATTAGCGTAAGAAAAAGTATTTTCTAAATGTACATTCCTCCTCCAAAAATATTTTTTTTTTCTTTTTTGTATTTATGTAGCGCCACATAAAAAATCAAAAGTGTGCACTTTTGATTGTCCTTAAGAAGTTGGCAATGTAACAAAATAAATATTATAATTAATTTTTTTATGCTAACAATGAAAATAATGAAATTAACTGAACAAAAAATACTATTAAATTTTTTTTTTTTTTTTTTTTTTTTTACTTTGTTATAGTTTTTAAAAACTTCTATAAAGTAAAATTGTTAAAAAAAAGTTTTCATGGGTAGCAAGTTTTCATTACTTTAATAATATGAAACTGTTCTTTTCTAAGAGGAAAATGTAATGAGACTCAGGGGTCGAACCAGCAAAATTTGAGGCCTATTCACAAAAATCTATTTAATAAAACAGGTCCCCATCACAAAGATGAATTTAACAAAATGGACCCCTTTTTAAAAATAAATTTAATAAAATAGGGCCCCTTCACAAAACTGCTTTTAATGAAACAGGTCCTTTCACAAAATTCTTTTTTTAATAAAATAGGCCCTTTGACAAAATCCCTTTCCATAAAAACTTACTTCTATTTATAATTTTTATTTTGTTAGGTTTTGAAATCTGTGATTTGTAAATAAAACCAATTCACCAGAAACAAAAATTGTAGCAAAATGGTTTAAAGAAGTATTTGTTAATAAATGCTTAGTTCGAATTTGAGTAACTCGATTACTCGATTTCAACTTTCATTACAAAATATTATTTTTCACAAAATTATAATAAAATTCACAAAAAAAAAAAAAAAAAAAAAAAAAAAAACTTTTACTTTTCACAAAATGGGCACCAGGAAATAAACCTGCATCGACCTCTGAGATTTCATAGCATGGAAGTATCCTTTGATATTTTTTAAAACAATTTTATATCTGAAAGTTACAGTAACATAGCTGCCAACTTGTACGGATTTTTGCTACCACTAAAATTTAACAGAAATTTCTGCCTTAGTTAATTATCAAAATTCACTGCAATTCGGCGATTGAATGAGGCAAAATTTTCTATTAAATTTTAGTGGTAGCAAAAATCCGTACAAGTTGGCATCTATGCAATAAAGATAAGCTTTATTTCTTGGTAATACTGCCTTACGAAAATTGTTAAAAATATTTATTTATATATTTTTAAATATTACTGTCTTATGATGAAATATTAACAATAAAATCATCTTAAGCAAATTTGGAGAATTTTTTTCAAAAACTTAAAATAGAATCCATTTTTTTGTGAAAATGAATATTAAAAAAAAAAAAAAAATTATATTGTAAAATTTCCCTGAAAAATTCTATTTCACATTAGTTCTTTAGCTATTTTTTTTTTCCAAAATCTCATAAATTCCATCACATGTTAATATTTTGAGGTATCGTTATTAATTATCCAAAAAAATTAAAGTAGCTTCCCATATAATTTCACTCTGTTTTCGTCCGATAATATAAAAAATCGCAAATCGCATCAAATTCAATTGTTTTCCCGAAATTGAACTAGATGGCGCTGTACTTTTAAAATATGTCCTAATCGCCAAAATTGGCGAAGAAAAAAATTCATGAAGAATATAATCTACAATTAATATTAAAATTTGGTCATTTTTTATGTTTATAGGGAAATTGAAGCATGCAGTAATCCTTTATTGAATGATTTCAACAATTAATATCAGAAAAACTACCGATAATTAAGCTTTTAAAGCTAAAAATAGACAGAAACTAATTCAACGCTATTGAGATACATTACGCGAAGCAGTCCGTCAGGGATGAAAATGCCTGACGAGCCAGCTCATCTATTTAGTAGCCTTAATATTATATATTATTTAAATAGCGTAACACCATTAAGATGTACGTCAAGCGATTTTTCTCTAATCGTTATAATGTAAAATAATTTTTATGTGTTTCCCTGTAAAATAAAACTGTTGATGATACACTCTTTTTATTCAATACTGAACATGCTGTAGACAACCCAAATAATATATACAAATTGCATGGCAATCCGATTATATGTACGTGAATATAACATCCGAATCAACTGCTATCCGATTATATTTACGCGGCACGGCCAAGTGGCGAATCACCCAATCGTCGGATTTGCCACATTCAGATAAACCAATGTTATAGATACTCTTCAATTATTATATGAAGTTTAAAAATTTTCACGGAAATGGTCATTTAAACATAAACGGTTCATTTTCAGACTGTTAATTGAGAAAAAACAAAATATGCATTTTATGACATATACAAGCAGCCTTCCCCCCGCTGTGCTGGTCAGTTTTTGTAAGCAAACCGTGAATCAAACGAAATATATCTACAAATTTGATCGTGTGTTTGAAAGAAATGTGGACATTAACCTGGAATGCCCATCCGAATTGCTATAAACGATATGAACGTCATTATGCTATTATATTTTTTATTAAGACAGACAAAATTGGAGCTATAAAGGACCAACTTCTTTAGTTGATCCTTTACTATAGAATTTGGTAAAGTACGATGGGGCAATGTGTAATGTACATATACCATTCCTCTGAAAATTTATCAATGTAATTCTCATCAGAATCCGTCCAATAGAGCGTATTAAAAAGGCTAATCTTTCATAATTGGGATCACGTGATTCGAGAACTTTCAGCGAAGATCCTATAATCAAACAACCTAGAACGATATGTGTAACCTTTAAAAAAGCCAATCTTTCATAATCGTGTTCATCTGATTTTGAATTTTCCCCCATAATTATTTAACTAAGCAACGTAGAACGATATGATGTACTAAGGTTTTTTTATGAAAAATTATCTAACAATGTAAGTCCCATCACAATCAATTGCAGAACTGAAGTTGTAAGCGGCCCAAACGAAATTTCTCTTTACATTTCATACATATTATAGGTAGTTAAATTTAAATATATCTTTCGCAATCGTGTTAACCAGATTATAGAACTTTCAGAAGGAAAGTCTTTGTAGGGGTATGTCTACTTTATATACCCACTGGATTTCTTAAGAAACTCTTCACATCTTTATAGAATATGTATTCTCTAGTATATACACATTGCAAATAGTATATTAATCCTCTAATTAATAGCATCCTCTAGTAATTCAAAACACCACAGAGATCTTTCTGGCATAGCATCAAAATCCATTCAGTAGAACTTTAAATTAAAGGTAATCTTTCACTATCGGGTTCACCTAATTTTAAAACTCCCGTATCTATCACTAATGCAAAGTAGAATTATTATTATTATTATTATTATTATTATTTACTTTAAAACACTGTTAAAACAAATTACCTAACTAACAGTGTAAGTTCTACAAAATTCTGTTAAGTAGATTTTGAGTTATAGACAATCGGAATGAAATAAGAATTTGCGTTTTGTATATACAGGGTGCAATATGTTATCTATCGCCGACCTTTAATTTCTCAACCGTTGGTCGTAGATATATAGTTCCAATTACAAAAATTTTTCAAATGAGGTAAATATTCATGTTGTGGCATTATTTAAAGTAAAAAATCAATTTTATAAAAATTACGAAATCTAACTTTTTATACGGTCCCCCAGTCCCTATCGTTATATTTAGTAAAATTTTACACATATCATAACACATATAAAACAAAAAAATTGACATCTGCACTACAAAAATTGACGGAGTTATTAAATTTCAAAGTTTGAGCATTTTTTCGCATGATTTTGTCTTTCAATGAGGTATCAGTGAAAAGATGAAGTAATTCGAGATCAAAATAAGGGTGCAATGTCCTTTTTATGGGGAAACCACCTTTAACCGGTATCGGCGAAATAATTAAAAATAACTATAAAAATAACTATTTGAAAAATAACTATAAAATCTGATTTTTAAGGATTTTTTTAAATGTTCGTTATCTTTTTAACCACCCTTAGGGGTGGAATTTTAGAAAATCCTTTCTTAGCGGCACTCTATGTCATAAGAAGTATTTTTATCCCAATTTTCAAGATTTTAGATTCATTTAGTTTGTGTTGCGCTTTGATTAATACAAAATCCAGACTTTCTTTTATATATATAGTAAAGTGAGGACAAACGCCGCGGTGGGACAGATGCCGCAGAGCTTGTATTGGCGACACTAGCGCTCCCTAGACCAATTTAAGAAGTTCGTAGTGTTCATCTGTGCTGTGTGCTGCGTTGTATGCGTTTCCGTCGCTTAATTGTCAGTATTTACGTATTTATGCCAGTTTTTAGGGTTCGAACCTGCGTGTTGAGTTGCTAAAATTATTCTAATAAAGTTTTATTACATATTTTAAGTCAAATAAAAAGAGATTTCATCCCAAAACGTATTGCAACTGTAGATTAGATCCTCGTAGAATACAGACAGGTGCTTGCATTTCTCTCGCGTCGTTCACATGACACAAAATAAACGTATATTAGCGCATTCTGCTACTTATCAAAATACTGTCAGGAACAATGTTGGTTCACCATGTGTGAATAAGGAAACCATAGGTCGTTTAAAATTCTCACCGTCTAAATTGTTAAACAAAATATCTCCTACCGCAACCGTAAAAAAAACCTATACAGACAAGAAAAAGAAAGCAAAAGGATGTAAATATTACAAGCACAGAGTTTATAAACAAGAAAAAAAAGAAGAAAATAACAAGCAAAATAAACCAGAAAGAGTCAAAGAACGATAGCTTGGTGTAATAAAAATGTGCAAAAAAGGAAGGGAAAGATAAACTTGAAAACACCTTACTTGAGGAAGAAACTAAAATATGATTCTTCTTCTGACAATGAGTAAATAGTTCCTCTTATGGATTCTGATGGCAGTATTGGATTGGAATTTGATGACTCTGAATGTGCTGAGTGTCTGTAGTCTTATCAAGAAACGAAGTCTAATACGGACAGGATTCATTGCATCAAATTCAATTGATAGCTGCGTGAAAAAGGCTCACTTTACTTTTGCAACGGGAAGTGTGGTGTGATTGTGGGCGAATGGAAATACAAAATCAAAGAATGAGAAGAAAAGCCAAAAATAAACAGGCTAGGGCCTAAATAGAATAGAACTAATACTTACATTAACAGCAAACTGCAATGTTTTCCTGAATGTAAACCAGTGATTTATATCTTTTTGTAATTATGCTCTCTATTGTTTCCAGTAATTATGCTCTCCATTCATGTAAGCTCAAATGTTTTTCTTTTTCTTTTCACTTTTTGTCTTAAGTTTTATTTTTTGAGCTTAAACTTTTGCATTTTCGTTAAACTTTTCACAATTTACTGATATATATATAATTTTTGTAAGTTTATTGTTATTTATTTTCATTTTAACTAGTTTGAGAAAATAAAAGTGTGATTTGCTTAAAAATAATAAACAGGCTAGCTTTTTTCTCCATACGGCATCTGTCCAACACCCCATGCGGCATCTTACCCAGCACATAAAAAATGATGTAAAAAATTGACGTTTGGGAAATTAATTATGCCGAATTTATTAAAAGGATTTTAACTTATTTAACATAAAAATTAGATTCAAAAGGGTTTAACTACTGATTTTTGGTACTTAGTTTGTTGTTTTTTGCTTTATTGTACATTTTATAACAAGTTAATAAATAAGTAAGCATATAATAAATTTAGACAATTAAAATGTTATTGAAAAGTTCACACAAAATTCCCGATCCCGAAAAATATGTAGTAAACAAAATGGTGATGTATTACAAGCAGGGATACAATAAAAATATGTCAATGGAAAACCGTCATTCATTGGTAATAAAAACATTCATAATAGCTGCAAATTCTTGAAATGGTCAAGATTTTAGATTTTATAAAAGAACATGCACTGAAATTCGGTAAGTTCCTACTCAATGTCGATAAATTAGGCGTTCTTCGTAGACATCTAAAAATACACAGGGTTTTTATACGATCTTAAGACAAACTTGGCAATGTGGTGCAGCTGATTAAAAAAAAATATTTTGTATAGGAATGTATGGTCGAAAAAATATTTTTGCGAAGAACAAAAAATGCGATGAAAATGAAAACATGCGTTTTACTGACATTTACAGTAAATGCTCAAATGTAACACTGGTAGCATCTACCAAGTGACTGGCGTAAATGTTCGCAGACTCCAAATGTTTCCCGGACATTTGCAGCAACGACTGAAAGTCTTGCAACGCGAACCTCATCAGAGTCAACTAGCGTCGCATACATGAGGCATCTGGAACCTTCAAAGTGGTACACCAGTCATTTGCTAGACACTACCAGGTATGTATCAATGTTGGTGGTGGCACATTTGGGCATTTAAATTACTTGTTATGCCAATAAACCATTTTCCTTTCCTCCGCATTTATTGTTTTTTGCCAAAACTTTTCATTTCCGACCCTACACTACTATACCAAAATATCTGTTTAAGTGTATTTTAGTTACATTCAAAATTATCTCATGATCGAAGAAACACCCTGTATTGTTTAAAGTTATAAAGTTCTGTTTGTTGACTTTTTCACAACAATTCCTATTTTCATAAACGTTGCAAAATAATTGTTTTTTCAGCTGCTACAAAGTGCGCAAATGGTTAAAGTTGCTTAAAAAAATTGAAACCGACTATTAAATGAAGAATCAACCAAGAATATCTCAATTGTTTATGACAATGGCCGAAAATATAGGGTGCCAGATATGCAGGATAACTCTACTGTTAATGTTATCTGAAAATGTATTTGCTTTTTAGAGTATGGTGTCACAAATTTTCGAACCGCTGAATGTTGGTTCTTTCTGTAAAATAACCGTTTCAGCTGACAGAAGTAGCCTGCTTCCAAAAAAAATGGTTTGCTTTAAAATTTACACTATGCAAAGACTGAACATTTCGTAGAAGATAAAGTTATATATATGTTAAAAAGTCTAAAGTTATGCGTATTAAAGTAACGACATTGAGATATTTACAATAAAAATCAAACAAAGTAACAACTTGGCTTTGAGATGTGCATAGTATTAGGCATCTTACAAAGGAAAAATTATCTATACTAATATTATAAAGAAGTAAAAATTGTGTGTTTGTTTGAGGTAATCTGGGGAGCTACCGAACCGATTTCAAAAGTAATGGTATCAAAATGACACTCTTAGTCCAACTTAGAACGTAGGCTATATTTTATGTCGGTCTCACTACCTCAAAGTGACTGCAGGAGCAAAAAACGTTCTAAAAATGCGATTTTTGTGTTACTGAAGGGCCTAGAAATATGAAATTTGGAATATTAGTTACTTATAAGATATAAATGATGTCTAAGAACATTTTCTAAACAATTCGAAATTTAAAAGGGGTGAAAATGCACAAAAAGCATTCTTAAAAACGTTCTAAATGGTGGTTTCTACACAATCTGAAGAAATACCAAACCGATTTTAAAAATAATGGTGACAATACTTTCTCCAAGATAGGCTATATTTTATTTCGGTGCCACTACCCTTAAATGGGGACAGGAGCAAAAAACGTTCTAAAAATGCGAACTTTTGCTTTACTGAAGGGCCTAGAAATATGTAATTTGAAATATTAGCTACTTATTATATATAAAGGATTTCTAAGAACAGTTCTTAAACAATTAGAAATTTAAAAGGGGTGAAAATGCGCGAAAAGCGTTCTAAAAAACGTTCTAAATGGTAGTTTCAACACAATCTCTGGAAATACCAAACCGATTTTTAAAATAATTGTGTTAAAATGATAGTGATAACCCTTGCTCTAACATAGCCTATGTTTTATATCGGTGTCACTACCCCAAAGGGGGTGCAGGAGCAAAAAATGTTCTAAAATGCGATTTATGCGTTACTGAAGGGCCTAGAAATATTAAAATTGAAATATTAGTTACATATTAGATATAAAGGATTTCTAAGAACAGGTCTTAAAAAATTCGAAATTTAAAAGGGGTGATAATGCGCGAAGAAGGTTCTATAAAACATTCTAAATGGCAATTTCTACTCAATTTTGGGAAGAATCAAATCGATTTCAAAAGTAATGGTTGTAAATTGATGTTGACCGATCTTGCTCTAACATAGGCTCTGTTTTATGTTTGTATAACTACCACCTGTGGCTTGCAGGAGATAAAACGTTCTAAATTGCGGTTTTTGTGTTAAGGAAGGGCCTAGAATGATCAAATTTGGAATGGTAGAATGAATCCATGATCTCTAAGAACATTTCTTTAAAAAAGTCGAAATTTAAAAGGGGTGAAAATGGGCGAAAAGCGTTGTAAAAAACGTTCTAAATTGCGATTTCTATGCAATCTCAGGAAGTACTGAACCGATTTAAAATATAATGGCGTAAAAATGATGGTGCCAACACTTGCTGCAAGATAGGCAATATTTTATGTCTGTTTCCCCAAAGGAGATGCAGAAGCAAAAAATGGTCCAAAAATGCGATTTTTGAATTATGGAAGGACCTAGACTCATGAAATTTTGCATGGTATATATTTAGTAGACATAAATGATCTCTAAGAACATTTCTTTAAAAATTTGAAATTTAAAAGGAATATAAATGCGCTAAAAGCGTTCTAAAAACGTTCTAAATGCCGATTTGTGAGCAATCTCAGGAAGAATCGAACTGATTTCAAAAGTAATGGAAGGGAATTGTTGCTGACAGCCTCTGCTTTAACATAGACGATATTTCATGTCGGTGTCAGTATCATCTAGAGGTTGCAGGAGCAAAAAACTTTCGATATTTCTATTTTTGTGATTGGTAGGGACTAGCAACTTGAAATTAGGCAAGGTATATATTTATTAGATATAAATTATTTTTAAGAACAGTTTCGAAAAAAATTGGAAATTTGGAAGGGATGAAATTGCGCTAAAAGCGTTTTAAAATCGTTCTAAATTGCGATTTCTGCTCAATCTCAGGAAATACCAAACCTATTTCAAATGTAATGGTTGCAAATGATGGCGATAATCCCTGCTCCAACTTAGACTATATTTTATGTTGCTGTCACTAACCTCTGGGTTGCAAAAGCAATGCATGTTCTAATTTGTGTTTTTTGCACAACTGGGGTGGTCAAACATTTTGAAATATGGCATGGTACATATTTACATACAAGATGCAACAGCTTTCTAAGAACAGTCGAAAGAAAATTACAAATTTGAAAAGGTGAAGTTAGCGAAAAGCGTTCTAAAAACGTTCTAAAGTACCATTCTTATGCAATCTTATAATATACCAAACCGTTTTACAAAAATATGGTGGCAAATTATTAGTGATAGAACGTGCTCAAACATAAGCTATTTTTTTTATATCTGTGCCACTACCACCAGAGGGTTGCAGGAGCAAAAAAAACTTTCTAAATTGCGATTTCTGTGATGCGGATGAGGCTACAAAATTAAAATATAGCATGGTAATGACTTATAAAATATTAAAACCCTCCAAGGATTGTCGAAAATATATTCGAAGTAAAACGGGGTGAAGCGAAAGGAAGGTGCGAAAAGCGTTCTAAAAAGTCCTAAATTGCGACTTCTATGCAATTTCAGGGAATATAAACCGATTACAAAAGTAATAGTTTCGAATCAATGGTAACAGTCTCTGGTCCTACACAAGGCTATATTTTATGCCGATGATTCTACTACCTGCGATTCACGGGAACAACAAACGTTCTAAAAAAGGCCTTTAAAAGCTTTCTGAATTACGTTTCTGTGGAATATTAGGAAATTGCAAACCAATTTCAAAATTAATGTTGGCAAACCAATTTCAAAATTAATGTTGGCAAATTAATGGTGATAGATCCTATTTCAACAACTTTCCGACCACGCAAAACAGGCTTATTGAGTATCAAAACCGGGTTATGCATGTATCACTTTATAGCATGTATAGTTCCATAATAAACCTTTTTATTACTTGCATAAGAATCTGAACAAGAATGGAATGTTTTAGGGAGTTTAAGTTCAAATTAAAAATTACATTTTTTTATCAATCACGAAAATAATGAAATTCAGATACTGTAAACATGTTACTTGACAACAACCGCAATTTCAGATATTTACAATTCAAATATATATTGTGCATGCGTGTCTTATGTTCATATTAAAAAAGTTAAAATTTTACTTATTATTGTTATCATTAAAATATTGCTTGATCAGTATCTTTATGCAGATATACAGTTAAAAAAATAAAAACATATTAATTTAACTCTCTGTTCGTTTCACTATGGTGTCTATTTTCTACATATATTTAGCGTTTAATATTAAAAAAAAATCATTTAATTTTTTGAAATAAACTAATATTTTTTAGTAATATACCCTATTTTGGGGTACTAAACTTAGTGGGTTTTATTGGGGAGGGGGACAGGATTTTTGTGATAAACTGAGATTTTGAAACTGTACGTATAATTCAATGATACATGTATAAGATTTTATAGCAGAATTTAGTAACTCAAGCAATTTCCATTTTATTGTAAGAATACAATATTACAATCAACTAAAATAAATAAGACAACTAATGGAGACACCTTTCTGTTTGCAACAACCTACAATCCACATCAACAGCAAAAAAAAAAAAAACAAAAAAAAAACACATATTTCTAAATTTGAAAAAAAAACTAGTTGGATGTGCCAATCCCAAAACTTTCTTCTATCTTATACATCTTAATATTTCAAAACCTAGTTACACATGTTAATACTTCAATATTATTAGTTCAATACTACACCAACTTTGATTTTCATCTTAAATTTCTGTACAAGTCAATTAAACGGACTAAAAACGAGTTAATCTATATCATGATATTTGTTAAAATTATTAATTTTTCCTTATTCTGTCGTTATCAGCTATTTGCGAATAGCCGGCATAGCAGGAAGCGAGTTCCCGCCGCTGCATGAGCCGCCCATGCACAATAGAACTACGAAAAATCAAGAAAAGTATACAAAAATCGCTAGCACGGAGCCCCTTTACCGCGCAATATTTCCAAATTCAAGGAGAACCTGTTGGCCAAAGCCAAAAACAAGCACAAACATTTTGGTTCAATTGTATGCATAATTTTATGCGCTGTTCGATGGTACAATAATGAAAATGGCACAGAGATCGGAATTATAGCGCCCCCTTCTTTCGGAATTTTTTGAAGTTCAGGGAGGACTTGTTTGCCATAGCCAGAAACATGCACAAAAAATTTGGTTCAATTATATGGATAACTTCATACACTTTTCGATGGTACAATAATGAAAATGGTACAGACATCGTAATTATAGTGCCCCCTTCCGGCAGAATTTTTCCAAATTCAGGGAGGACCTTCGTGACATGACCAAAAATAAACACATAAAATTGGGTTCAATTCTATGCATAACTTCATACACTTTTCGGCGGTACAATATTCATAATGGCACAAAAATTGTACAAAAATCGCTATTACAGCGCCCTCTACGAGCGATTTTTTTACAAATTAAGGGAGGACCTCCTTGCCATAGCCAAGAACTTAATTTTTTTTTTTTTTTGGTTCAATTCTATGCATAACTTCATACTCTTTTCGATGGTGCAATATTCAAAATCGCACAAAAATCGCTATTACAGCGCCCCCTAACGGCGCATTTTTTGCAAATTCATGGAGGACCTGCTTGCCATATCCAAAAACTTAAAATAAAAATTTGGTTTAATTCTATGCATAACTTCATACCCTTTTGGACGGTACAATATTCAAAATCGCACAAAAGTCGCTATTAGAGCGCCCCCTACCGGCGAATTTTTTCCAAATTCAGGGAGGACCTGCTTGCCATAGCCAAAAACTTAAAATAAAAATTTGGTTTAATTCTATGCATAACTTCATACACTTTTCGATGGTACAATATTCAAAATCGCACAAAAGTCGCTATTAGAGCGCCCCCTACCGGCGAATTTTTTCCAAATTCAGGGAGGACCTGCTTGCCATAGCTAAAAACTTAAAATAAAAATTTGGTTCAATTCTATGCATAACTTCATACACTTTTCGATGGTACAATATTCAAAATCGCACAAAAAACGCATTTACAGCGCCCCCTACCGGCGAATTTTTTCCAAATTCAGGGAGGACCTGCTCGCCATAGCCAAAAACTTATAATAAAATTTTGGTTTAATTCTATACATAACTTCATACACTTTTTGATGGTACAATGGCGACAGACAGACGGACAGACGGAGAGACGGACAGACGGACGGACGGACAGACGGACACACAGACAGACAGACATTTTCTATAAACATGTTTTTTGGAATCTCTGACCCCTAAAACATGCAAATCCGTCGAAAACCGGAAGTCGAAAAAAATTTCGATTACAATACTTTCTTCTATTGAAGATAGAAGAAAGTAAAAAAAGTAACACAATACTTCAGACATTACTATTTTTTCTATTAACGATTATTAACAACAATTTTCGAATTTGAAAACAAATTTATTTGTAAATAAGAAAAACTATATTTCACACACATTATGAATCGAATTTTTTTTTAACCAGAATTCTGGTGTCAATCACTAATTTCAACCCTTTAGCAATGGAAATGCTTTGCCCCTGAAAGGGTTATGCTGTTTTACAAATGCAACTCTAGCCTTCCTATTTTTACTTTCTTCTATCTTCAATAGAAGAAAGTATTGTAATCGAAATTTTTTTCGACTTCCGGTTTTCGACGGATTTACATGTTTTAGGGGTCAGAGATTCCAAAAGACATGTTTATAGAAAATGTCTGTCTGTCTGTGTGTCCGTCTGTCCGTCTGTCTGTCGCCATTGTACCATCAAAAAGTGTATGAAGTTATGCATAGAATTAAACCAAAATTTTATTTTAAGTTTTTGGCTATGGCAAGCAGGTCCTCCTGGAATTTGGAAAAAATTCGCCGGTAGGGGGCGCTGATATAGCAAGTTTTGTGCGATTTTGAATATTGTACCATCCAAAAGTGTATGTAGTTATGCATGGAATTGAACCAAATTTTTATTTTAAGTTTTTGGATATGGCAAGCAGGTCCTCCCTGAATTTGGAAAAAATTCGCCGGTAGGGGGCGCTGTAAATGCGATTTTTCTGCGATTTTTAATATTGTACCATCCAAAAGTGCATGAAGTTATGCATAGAATTGAACCAAATTTTTATTTTAAGTTTTTGGCTATGGCAAGCAGGTCCTCCCTGAACTTGGAAAAAATCACCGGTAGGGGGCGCTGTAATAGCGATTTTTGTGCGATTTTGAATATTGTACCGTCGAAAAGTGTATGAAGTTATGCATGGAATTGAACCAAAATTTTTTTTAAGTTCTTGGCTATGGAAAGGAGGTCCTCCCTTAATTTGTAAAAAAATCGCTCGTAGAGGGCGCTGTAATAGCGATTTTTGTACAATTTTTGTGCCATTATGAATATTGTACCGCCGAAAAGTGTATGAAGTTATGCATAGAATTGAACCCAATTTATGTGTTTATTTTTGGTCATGTCACGAAGGTCCTCCCTGAATTTGGAAAAATTCTGCCGGAAGGGGGCACTATAATTACGATGTCTGTACCATTTTCATTATTGTACCATCGAAAAGTGTATGAAGTTATCCATATAATTGAACCAAATTTTTTGTGCATGTTTCTGGCTATGGCAAACAAGTTCTCCCTGAACTTGAAAAAATTCCGCCTGAAGGGGGCGCTATAATTCCGATCTCTGTGCCATTTTCATTATTGTACCATCGAACAACGTATAAAATTATGCATACACCAAAATTTTTGTGCTTGTTTTTGGCTTTGGCCAACAGGTCCTACTTGAATTTGGAAATATTGCGCGGTAAAGAGGCTCTGTGCTAGCGATTTTTGTATACTTTTCTTGATTTTTCGTAGTTCTATTGTGCAGCGGCGGGAACTCGCTACCTGCTAAGCCGGCTATTCGCAAACAGCTGATAAAAACAAAATAAGGAAAAATTAATAATTTTAACAAATATCATGATATAGATTAACTCGTTTTTAGTTCGTTTAATTGACTTGAGCAGAAATTTAAGATGAAAATCAAAGTTGGTATAGTATTGAACTAATAATATTGAAGTATTAACATGTGTAACTAGGTTTTGAAATATTAGGATGTATAAGATAGAAGAAAGTTTTGGGATTGGCACATCGAACTAGTTAGTAGATAACAAACGTGTTTTTGCTGTTCTTCTGCCATGTAAACCATAGAGGTTACGGCGTCGCTTGACTGATGAAACGTGCATGTCTATGCCGTAATTTTCATTCAATTCATTTTTTATTATTACAGCGGACTTACGACAATCACTTGTAGATATCTTTTTTATAATACAGTCAACATTGCAAGTTGTTTTTTTTTTTTTTTGGATGACCACTATGAGACTTATTTTCGATGTATTTCTGTTTATTAAAAACTTTACACGATGCAATAACAAGTTGCCGATATACGTTAAAAGAACGAGCTAATGCTGCTTGCAGTCTACCTTTTTTAAGTGAATTTACAGCGGCTTTTTTGAATCACTTCAATATTTTTTTTTACATTTCGGCACTTAAAATTAATCACAATAAGTCAATATAAACACTAACCGAAGCTATTGCGCCACTGACACTTTCAACAATCAAATGAAAGCTAATTGTCAAAATACTTTTGAGCTAAGAAGTCATATTTCTTCGGTGGTGCCGAATGTAAACAAACAAGTTGAAACTTGATACATTTGAATAACTGCAGTCATAGTGTTCTCAATTATAGGGAATATATTTTCTTTTACATTTTTATATTAAATAAAATAAGAGAGAATATAAGATTGTCAAAATACTTTTGAGCGCTACTGTATATATTGAACAGATTTAAAATGTTTCAAAAGTACTAGTGATTTCCTCTTTACACAATTTTTGGACAAAAGACTTTGAACAGAGGAATTCGATAAAAAATGAATACCTAAATCATAAATAAAAAATTGAATTTACTTAAACTTAGATAATATGCAATAAAATTGATCAAATTACAACATATTCCTAGTAAAATTATATAATAAGTTCTACTAGAATTTAATTTCAGTAAGTATCCACGCAATTGATTTGCTTGCTGTCATAAATATAAAATAATAATAATAATAATAATAATAATAATAATAATAATAGTAATAATAATAGTAATAATAATAAATTCTCAGTAAAGCACACAGAAAAATTTCTGTGCTCGTTATTAGAACATTGTTTGTTAGTTTATACCTTTATTGTAGTGTGACAAAAATATATACACATTGAGGATCTCTTGACTTATATTCCAAATCTTACTGTCGTCAATGCAGCCGCGTAAATTGGAAAATGAATCATATCCGAGTTAGTTTGACATTGATATGTCCCATTTTGTGACACGTTGGAATTGAGTAAAATACCGATAAAGCGACTTAAGTCGCCAAATATTGCAAATTTAAGTCACCAAATGACTGTTATTTCATATCGTCATATGAAATCTCGTATTCATAATTTAATGAAGTCATATTGCGACCACCACTGTGAAGATAATACTTATGAACATTTCTAACTAAATATTTACGGGTTTTGCCTACAAAGTAATCCAGTAACCTACTTTAAGTCGCAGATTAAACATGTATGCCTTACAGGGCAATTTCTGTACTTTGAAAATGATAAGTTACCGAATTGCTGGATATGCACAGTTGAAACATTTTTTTTCTTTTTCTTTTTTCTTTTCTTTTCTTTTCTTTTTTTTTTTTTTTTTTTTTTTTTTTTTTTGCAGAAAAATATTAAAATCTCTCCGTTTAATGTTGGGTGAGTGCAAAAGTTCTGCCCGTTTTTCGGCGAAAGCAGAAAGACGGAGAACTCAAAAAGTTAAGCACCGACGAATTCACACAAATATCATATTAACTATTCTCTCTGTCTGTCTGGAATTAATTCAATCCCACGCCAATAAAGTCCCTCTGCTTTAGCATGTAGAAAAATGTTGTAACACAGTTTCACAGCTTCCACATCATTGAAGATTTGGCGAGCGAAGGCGTTGTTAACAATAAAAAAAATGTGAAAAATCGCAGATGCAAGGTTTGCTACATGGCTGCTGAGGTAAAACTTACCAAAAAATGCCCAGTAAATTTTGCCGAGTGCTTAAAGTAACAGGGTACATAACATTATCGAGATGAAAAACAATTCCTCTGCGATTAGTAATTGCTGGCCGCTTACACGTGAGTTGTGCTCGCAGTCTGCCCAACTGCTGACAGAAGAGTTTTTGCATTGATAGTTTATGTCGGTGAGAATTACTTCCTGTGGATTATTCCCTTGGCATCCTACGATATACTGGGAAAAATTTTTTCGAAATAAAGTTCTCCTGTTCAAGTCGATAGAGTACTTTCGCATCTCCGCACACGAACCTTGGATATTTTACATTACGGTACAGAACCCATTTCCCATCACCCTTTAAAATATGGTTCAAAAAGGGTTCCCTAACGTTACGGAAAAGCAAAGCAACACAGGTGCTGATCCTCTCTAATCGTTACCTTTCTGTAATCTGGTGTGGTACCCACTGATCGAGCTTGGTGATGAAGCCAAGCTCATGCATTCGTCATTCGACTATTGTTCTGTGCACCGAGAACGTTTCAGCTAATTTTTTAATGGTTGAATGTGTGAAATGTATTATAGCTTTGTCCAGATCGTCCTCAGAAACCATTGATGGACGTCCAGAACGGGCATGAACTTTACAGTACCTGTTACCGTGCCGAAATTTCCTAAACCAACGGCGGCATGTGCTATCGTCCACGGCATCCTCCCCATACACTTGAAAAATACTAGAGCAAACTGCGGCTGCTGTAGCGCCTTTATCATAATCGTATACAAAAACAACGTCTGATATAGTCTTTCTCTTTTGCCATTTGTTTCCTGTTCCGAATGAGTTGTTCTGACAGACATTGTGCCTATATATGATCTGTTCCCCCATGCTTTATTGGCCGTTTTCTTGTCCTCGAAACTTCTGCTATGACGTCCGAACCCCATTTGACATTTCCATATGCTCAAAACGAGTCGAACATCTGCACTCACCCAATACCAAATCTGAAGAAATATATAATAGTTAAAGATTTCCAATATGTAATAGTGAGGCCACATTTCTGAAGAGTCCCTAAGTAAATCCATAAGAGTGTATTCTTTGTAACGCCAGAATGTTTTTTTAGGTCACTGGATATTTTTTGTGTTCTCAAAACTTTTGGCTTTTATCAATATTGAAAAAAGGTGTAGATTTCATGAAACGATAATATCATGTCTAGCCATTAAAAAAAGAACAAAGAAATTCACATTTATATAGACGTTTCAAGCAGTTTGATTAGGAATTTTTAATGTTTTGAATGGTAAATTAAAATTTTACTTCTCGGAATGTTTAAAAAGTTAAACATGCATGTTAAATAAAATAGAAATTTACAATAAACATAAAATTATTTTACCTTTATATTTCCGCTGCTATAAACATTTTACACATCAGATATTCAGTTTCCTCTTCAAACATATGCATTTATTTCATAGAAAATATCAGCATGAATCAAAATTATTTAGGTGAAAATATTTGATAGAAAATATTACTTTGTTCTGGATTTTCCTGGCCTGATATTTTATTTATCTCTTAAATAAATAATAAAATATGCATAAATATGTTAGGAAATTTAATGAAAATCTAAGCATAAAAAATATCTATTTTAAAACAAATCTTTATGTATAAAATCAGAATACTCTTTCTGACAATAAATAAACTTTTTATAATGGATTATATGTCATATATGTTACAAATATACATTTGTGAGATTTGTATTCTCTTTGAACAAATCATTATTATAGATACCATTTTTTGTATTATGAATTCGTAAATGCATAAAAGTTTTTTGACACTTTGTGCATTCTGCTTTTTTGTTATTGTTTACTTTCGTTATGTAATTCTACAGAAACAAGATAGCACTATCTTTTATCTTTATTACAAATTATTTATGTTTTGCGTTGTTTTGTATTATTTAGAATGGTTATAAGAAAACTTTTGTAATATGTGAAAGGAATATATCTGAGGATTATATGAATCTATCCCACGGCTATTCCCCAGGGAGATACCTTCTTTAGGTATTCACGGTTTTCGCGACCCCGGATTCCAGAGCGATCTTTCTTCTTTTCTTTGTTCTTCTCATTTTAGTTGTCTATCCTTTTTTTCTTTGTTTCACTCTTTCTAATCTCCTTTCTTGTGGTTGTTATTCCCTGCACACGGTTATGATAGCATTGTTAGAAAGTGAAAATGATTTACTGAAATTGCAAGAAATTGTGAAATAATTAAATCAGTGTTTATCATCCTGATCGCATTTGTGAGATGAAATCGGTTTATCCTATGGAAAGTGAAAAGAACCCTTATTCTACCTCTTTCACGTGAGAGGAAAAGGTTTTTCCCCACATCTGTTATACGTAAAGAACACTCACGCAACGAGATGCAATCAAAGGACCGATGAACTTATTAACATTCTTATTTTTAGTCAGTCTCTAATTAAATGCCCAAAGCATAGCACGCAGAAGATACTTCTGCTCCTTTAAATATAAAAACTTTAATATGTAAACTAAATACAAATCTTTAAATGTAATTCATTATTTAACCTTTTTTTTTCATTAAACTATCAGTTCGTATCCTGTGCCTTCTCTTCCAATCATCTGGATTATTGTGTTTCATGTGATTCTTATGGATTTATTCTTCTTTTGTGGTTTACCCGATTCGTTCAACGCTTGGCAATAAGGTAGGAGCAGACCAATTTTTATCTTTCTCTTTATGTGAAAATGCTGTAGAAGAGAAATATCATTTATAAAACTAATTCATGAAGAGAAGCAACGTTTATTAACTGCCGTGGTTCACATAATTAAAACAGATTATGAGTAACTGAGGCTGTGAACACGGCAAGTAACCGCTTTCTTCTATTTTAAATAAACTATATGAACAAATAATAATAATAATAATAATAATAATAATAATAATAATAATAAACGACAATTTTGAAAAACTCTGGCAAGTTAAGAAACTTATAAAAAGGGAATTTCTTAATCATAAAATAATGGCTTCCTCCTTAAAAGAAACTTTTAACACAGAGAAATTAAATCCACATAATTATGCTTCATGGAACTTCAAGACAAAAATGCTCCTAATGCGAGAAGATTTATTTAATTATACACAGGATGACCCCCCCCCCCAACACCACTAACTACTGAGTGGACTAAGCGAGACAATCGCGCTAGGGTGACAATTATTTTAACATTGGAAGACTCCAAACTGATTTATGTGAAAAATGAAACGACAGCCAAGACAATTTGGAATGTCTTGAAACTATACACGAGCACGCAAACCTTTCTAGTCAACTGTACTTACTCAGAAAGCTATATAGTGTTAAGCTTGCGGAAAAGGGTGACATAATAAGTCATATTGTAAAAATATTAGAAACCTTCGACAGACTAAAGACGATTGGGAAAGAAATAAAGGATACGCATTTATCCGCGTTACTCCTATGCTCCCTCCCACCGAGTTATGACACTTTAATAATCGCGCTTGAAGCGAGAAATGAAGAAGAGTTAAATTCCGAATTCATAAAAGGCAAACTAACAGATGAGTATCAAAGGAGACAAGATAGCTCCAATAATACTTCGCGCGAAAATGCGTACAAAGCAGTAAAACATAATTCTAAACCACAATATCAAAAAACATGAACAAAATATGTTCTGTTCTTACTGCAAAAGACGTAATCACCAAAAATTAAATTGTTGGTTCCTTAAGAATAAAAATTCAAATTCTAAAAAACAAACAATGAATAGAAATAAACAAAATGGTGCATTACGTTCTGAAATGAACAAAATCACTCCGGAAATAGAAATGAAAGCAATTACACAGTCTCTGGGGAATAGTAGCAATGAAAACAAAACCAGTTTAGATACTACGGTGTTTCACAAATATTGTTTTCTCGCGAACATTGAAAATAAAACTACCTGGACTGTAGACTCTGGCAGTTCGTCACATCTTTGAAACGATATAAACATATTCAGTCACATTGATATAAATAATAAAAACACAATCACGATAGCCAACGGAAAAATTCTCCATTCACACGGGACAGGCACAATAAAATTACAAACACAATCAAACGACATTACTTTAAATGAAGTTTTGTACGTGCCAGAAATACACTCAAATCTAATGTCTGTAACTAAAGAAGTGAAGCATGGTTGTAAGCTCATTTTTGAAAACTAAACCTGTAAATTATCCCAAAACGGGATAACATTCATAGAAGAAAAAATTAAAGATAATTTATATGAAGTAGACCTTTACAAACATAAACAAGTAAACAATCAAATTTAGCTCACCAATGCAAGAATAAAAACTGTATTGAGCTCATGCATAGAAGATTTGGTCATAGAGATGTAAATGCTTTAAAATAACTGCAAACTAAAAGTTTAGCAACAGATTTTAATATAGAAAATTGTAAATATGAAGTAATATGCGAAAGTTGCATAAAATGTAAATTAACGAATGCTCCCTTATCCTAAACAAGCTACAAACAAAGTTAGTAAAACTCTCGATCTGGTTCATTCTGACGTGTGTGGCCCGATGCCAATAGAAAATATAGGAGGAAAGAAATTCTTCCTCACATTTACTTCAGTAGGTTTACAATGGTATTTCTTTTATCAAAGAAAAGTGAAGAAGTCAATAAACTAAAAGAGTACGTAGCCATAACGAAAAATAAATTCGGTCGCACAATAAAATAATTAAAATCTGATAACGGCGGGGAACATACCAGTGATGAAATAGAAAAATACTTAAAAGAAGCAGGTATATGCCATCAGTTAACCGTGTCAAATTCTCTAACTCAGAATGGCGATTCGGAGAGGTAGAATCGCACACTAGTTGAAATGACTCGATGCCTGTTATCGGAAGCGAAACACCTCAGAAGATTTGGGGTGAACCTCTAAATACAGCGGTATACTTAACTAATCGACTCCTCACTAAAGCTCATAATTCAACTCCATACCAGTAATGCAAAAATAAAATACCGGATTTAAGCAACATTAGAATGTTTGGCTGCAAAGCTTACGCTTATCTCGACAAATCCCAAAGAGGAAAACTTGATGATAAAGCAATTGAAATAATTTGGTCAGTTACGACAATATATCTAAAGGTTGTAGGATTTATACTGGTAATAATAAAATCACACGAGCAGGAGCACCCAGATTCCCAGAAAACTTTAATTCAAACACAACACCAAATAATAATCTAAAATATGATAGTGAAGTTCAGAAACAACCCGAAAAAGCAGGGGGAAATTTCTCAGAAATTATTATAAATATGCAGGAAGAAAAACAAACAGACAATGAGTAAAATACAACAAATGAACCTAGAAGATCACAAAGATCGAATAGAGGTGTTCCACCTGATAGCCTCGCATACATTACTAGAGAAAATAAAATTATAGATCCAAAGGATTTTAAAGATATAGAAATTCTAAATAAGCCACATGGTAAAAGTCAACGGTACAAAGCAACTAGTGAAGAAATTGCTTCGTTAATGAAAAATAACACCTGGGATCTAGTTGATCCTCCACCAGGCGTAAAAGTCATTGGGTTTTCAATGTAAAACATAATTCAAATGGAGAAATTAATAAATACAAAGCGCGTTTGGTAGCGAAAGGTTATTCTCAAAAATTTGGTAGTGACTACTGTGAAACCTTTGCACCAGTAGCAGCCTACACAAGGCTAAGAGCATTTCTAGCGTGTGCAGCTTATAAAATTTTAAATGTAAACCATTTAGTCATTTAAATCGCGTTTCTCCGTGGACATTTAGAAGAAGTTGTTTATATGTTGCAACCAGAAGAACATATTAAACCGGTAGAAGAAAATAAAGTATGTAAGCTAAGAAAGGCTATATACGGCTTAAAACAAGCAACAAGAACATGGAATATTAAAATAGCTGAAAGTTTAAACAATATTGAATTGTCCAAAGCACCGCACGTTAGTTTCTCTTCACATGAGAAACTAACGGAAATAAAACTTATATCATCATTTATGTTGATGACCTTTTAGTTTCAGGAGATACATGAAATAATGAAACAACTTAGTAAAGAATATGAAGTGAAAAACTTAGGAATGGTAAATTACTATTTAGCCATAAACATAAAAAGAATTAAGGATGAATTTATGCACTCGATCAGAAAAACAAAATAAAAGAACTGACTGAAAAATTTAATTTAAAGGACGCTAAACCTTGTGATACTCCGATGGAGGCAGGCCATTTAAACTTGGATGACGATGAAAATTTACTACTTATAATCATAAATATAGACAAGCAATTGGGGCATTATTGTACATACCTAAGCTAATTCGTCCAGATATTTCAGTGGCTATTAACATCCTTAGTCGCAGAAATGAGAAACCAAGAGAAAAGGACTGGATGGCAGTAAAGAGGGTTATTAGATATTTAAAAACAACACAGGAATTAAAATTAATTATAAGCAACGAATGTGATCCGATTCTAACAGCGTACACTGATTCAGATTGGGAAGGAGATAAAAGTTATCGAAAGTCAACCACTGGAAATTTAAGTAAATTAGGAAATACAGCGATTTCCTGGTGAACAAGAAAACAGAACTACAGTTGCATTATCACCTGCTGAGGCTGAATATATATCCGCAGCCACATCAGCACAAGAAACCATATGGTTAGTAAATCTAGTAAAAGATTGAGATTTACAACAAAATCTACCAATTAGTCTGTATGACGATAATATGTCATGCATCAAGATGACTCAAAACTACAAACATCATTCTAAGACTAAGCATGTGGATATTAAATTTAATTCCACTAAAGATCTAAGAGAGAAAGGAATTATAGAACTGGAATATTGTCCCAGTAAGGAAATGACTGAAGACATCTTCACCAAGCCTCTACCCAAACCTGACTTTATCAAACTCAGAGACAATTTGAACTTAATAACTATTGCAACTTCAGAAATCAAGCAGGGGTGTTAGAAAGTGAAAATGATTTACTGAAATTGCAAGAAATTGTGAAATAATTAAATTAGTGTTTATCATCCAGATTGCATTTATGAGATGAAATCAGTTTATCCGAGGGAAAGTAAAAAGAACCCATATTCTCCCTTTTTCACGTGAGAGGAAAATGTTTTTTCCCGCATCTGTTGTACGTAAAGAACACTTACGCAACGAGATGCAATCAAAGAACCGATGAACTTATTAACATTCTTATTTTTAGTCAGTCTCCAATTAAATGCCCTAAGCATAGCACGCAGAATATACTTCTGTTCCTTAAAATATAAAAACTTTAATATATAAACTAAATACAAATCTTTAAATGTAATTCATTATTTAACCTTTTTTTTTTCATTAAACTAGTAGTTCGTATCCTGTGGCTTTTCTTCTAATCATCTGTGTTTCATTTGATTCTCATGGATTTATTCTTATTTTCTGGTTTACCCCATTCGTTCAACGCTGGACAATAAGGTAGGATCATGCCAATTTTCATCTTTATCTTTATGTGAAAATGTTGTAGAAAATAAATATTATTTATAAAACTAATTCATGAAGAGAAGCCACGTTTATTAACTGCCGCGGTTCACTAAATTAAAACAAGCATCGATACCGAACTTCCCCGTTCGGCATTCAGAATTATGGTGGCTTTTCGGGCTCTGCCTAGTGGCATCCAGTTTGTTGTGGGAAAATTCTTCAGTTTGAAGGCGGTGTGGGGAAGAGGAGTGACGTGCTACCATAATTTCATTTTCAGGAAGGTTTTTTAGAAAATGGTCCCAGAGGTGAACACTCTCAGTAGAGTTCGGCCGGTGTTGGGTGGGGGCCAGCTCACAGTGAGGAAATCGTCTCTGGCTTTCCAGAGACATTTATACGTTGTACAGTCTATGAGTGGTAACCGAATCTTCTGCTCAAGAATGACTACGGAGGTTACACTTAACACGTTAGGAAAGAGTGGGAAACCAGGATATCGGCATGACTACTGGTGGGAATGGAGGCGGAACCCATCGAGATGAGGAACAATCTAGAACCAGCACAGGAAGGCCGAAAGTACTCACTACGACCCAAAGAAGAAACAGGCGGAAGAGGCAGAAGCGAGAGTAGGTAATTAGGATAATGTCTAAAAATATTAATAAAGTCAGATAAACAAGTAGAAATTACATTTAAAAAATCAAAAAACGCGAACTAATTAATTATTTCTGATCAGTGTGAAGCTATTTTTTATATTACTTACCTATTTTTTATTTAATTGTATTGATGACTTTTAAGTTGTGTTAAGTAGTTAGTATCGATATATAAACACTGTTTTGATGAGGCTTATAGATGTCCATGAAGGTTAGAGTTGCAGTAAAGCTAGAGATCCTACCTGCACAACTTCCAGTTTGTGTAATATTTAAACGGAGCTTCTGACTGTAAAATAGTCAATGAAACATTGTATTCATTTTGAAAGACTTATCCAATGATATGCTACTCAATAGGGTGCGTAAAAATGTTTTTCGTCAATACCACCATTTTGTATTTTACGGCTGCCATTTTGAATTTATAAAAACAAAATCTAGCCTATAACCTTCGGCCTTTTAAGACAAATCGATAGAGACCTCATTCATTAAAATCCATCCAGCCTTTGGGATTTTTCAAGGGTATAAAGAAATCCACGTACCCAGATACGCGTCAAACACATAACCGTTCTTTGCAGTCGGTTAAAAAAAAACTGAATCGTAGAGTATCTTTTCGCTTTTTCTAACTATTCCAAGTGTTTAATTTTATAAAATACTGTAATATTACTTTGTACAGGTTCCTTATAAAAGATATACTGTTTTTAAAAGTTTCGCTCTTTTGTATGTATCTGACCAATTTATCTGTAACATTTTCGTGAAACTGAAATCCCATACTTTTCTTATTGTATGGAATGATTTTAGAATTTCTTCTATTGAAAGTCTTTCAATTTTTTCTTCATTATCATCTTTACCGCCCACTGTAACTACATTTTAGTACACTTTGCAATGTGTCATCATCAGTAGGACATTCAGTTGTCACAATGCATTCATAAACTTTAAGAAAGTTAAGAGAGTCCTGAAAATTTTCAAGGCTTCCTATGTCTATTAATTGCTGTCATTTTTCTTTAAGATCTGACAAACCTGTATGATATTTCGAAACATGTAACTCACTAACAGTTGTGCAGCCGCATCATTATACCTTGCGTCATTCCGTCAGTGCATCTTTTCAATGAAAAAAAGGGACTTCAATTCCTTACCCTCCTATTGTCAGCGCCAGAGTGTCTTTGTGAGAAAGTGGCGATAACAAGTGTTATTATTAGTGCCAAAAAGTTAGTTCTGTTTAGAACCAAGGATACTAGAAATGATTAAATAATTAAACAATTTCATTTTCATACAATAAGCTGAAATATATTCATACACACATCGCAGCATCAACCTCTCCGTTTAAATGCTGCGCACGAACGAAAGTGGAATAAAATTTTAAAATAAAAGAAACCTTGGACTTACGCTGTCAAATTTAATGATTAAAAACACTTACGATAGCCATCGGCGTACAACTAAAACAAAAACTATATTAAAAATTCATTAAAAACACACCCAACGCTTTCTTCCTCTTTCTGATTTGCCATCATCAGGGGGAGTTTGATATTGTGAAAGTGACTGTGTTGTGCGTAACTTTGCTCCATAGAGGTCAAGACCCCCCCTAATGATGGCTCGTTGGAAAGAGCATGAAACGCTGGGTGTATTTATAATGCGTTTTTAATATAGTTTTTATTTATGTTGTACACTGATGAGTGTTTTTAATCATAGAATATTTTTTCGTAATTTGGAGATTAATTTACATGCCAATGATGTTCAAAGTCAACGTTCAACGGAAAATTTCCTTATTTAGAAATCTTCGTTAACCCTTTATGTACTGAATTATGAATTCATGAAAATTTTATCTTCTGAAGCATTTTTCGTGAATTTTTGAAACTACATTAGAAGATTTACATAATCATTTAATAAATTTTAGAAGGATTTCAGAAAGCTTGAAAGATTTAGATAGATTAATTAAATTTGAATTTATAGGGATTTTGTGCAATATTTATATACTCCACTCAAATCTTTTACTTTAAATATTTTTCTTAGTATTTTGTGGAATTAGGAAACGTACAAATATAACGTTCTTATAATAGAAATATAGACATATTTCCGAATTGAAAAATTCTCCCCCCTCCCCCATGACGTCAAAAAAGCTGAAAAGATGCAAAGACCAAATAAATCATCCTTTTAGAAATATTTTGTTTTCTGTAATCCAGAATGCTTTTGGAACAAGATAAAGTAATGCATCTGTAACTCATTCTAAACTGTCTTACAAATAATCGATGTATTAAAGGAATTTTATAAGAAGTTATTTTAATGTTACTTATAAGTACCTTCAGAAGATAAATTGTTAAAGAGGGACTACGTTAAAGGCACGTTCCACTGTAATCGTTATTTTAGGGTTCTTATCTTATATTCCTAAATTTCTTTCGGCGTAGTCTTATTTTGCTCTGATTTAATTATTTTTTTTTTATGATTTTACCTAAGATATTTTGAATAAACAACATTTCGTGTTAACACTTGAAAATGTTCCCTTTCTATAATATACTATGTAGTATTAAATTTAGAGTTTTAGTAGAAAATAAGAAACAAAATGATCATGAATATAAAATAAACATATATATAACATATATATATAAAATTGATATAATTATTATTAGCTGGTGATACTTAATATTTTCAACATCTTTCACATTTAAAATTAAAATTAACAATATAAAATTTATCATTATGAACCGTTTATATCAAATGAATATTTTGGTTCTGTATTAATTTCCATACGCACAAACAATAAATTTCAAAATCGAGAATTTTCGATAATTCATTAAATATATTTTTTTAAATGAATGATGCTGTCTCATTAAATATATTCAGAAAGAATAATTTCTTTCAGTTACTGTAATAGTTATCTTATAATCAACTTTATCAACACACAAAGAAAATGCATCAACATAAAATGTTAGTAATCAAGATAAAAAGCCAATTCTATATTGATTCTATACAGTTCCTTTTCAAATAATGTAACCAATAATAAAACAAAATACACATGATGTGATCCAAGAAATCCTTTGTGCATTTGGGAATACATTTGAGTAAACGAGGAGAAAGGATATCGATAATAATAAATTATTTAGCGAAAAAAGAATTCCACTTACATAAATCTATGATACTATAATTGAGATGGTCTTAGACCGACTCTGATCCCGGTCATGCGATCGATTTACATACAAGTTTTTCGTTCACGCTCAGATTCGGAATTCAATTGGAATTTTTTCCCTTAATAAATGAAGAAAATGTATTTTTAAAAAAAAACAGACAATATGTATTTAGAAATATTTAAAGTGTTTTACGATCCTTAAAACTTCTGTTTAAACCTAAAATGCAACTAGTGTAACTCAGGAGTTACTTGAAATATAAATATTTTTAATATGGCGCTAACTGTTTTTTTTTTTTTCGTGAATAATTGTGTGTTACTTATGTGTAGTAATATGCATTAAAGGCTGTGAATTCTCATTTTGTTCTGATTTTTTGTAACATATTTTGTTGATACTGCTTGCAATGCACTCGACTGATGTTTTTTCTCAATATTAAAGAGGTCCGGGACTCAAAATTCTATTTTTTTTTATTTATAGAGATTTTGTTATGATTTTTTTTTTCTGAAATAATCTTTTAATTCATTAAGACTATTGCATATAAAAAAACAAAAAAATCTGAAAAATTTTAAATATTAAAAAAAAAATTAAATTGCAAAATTTTAAACATATATAATTTTTGATATAACTCTTGGTGTACTTACTCGATTTACAAAAAATGTACACTTTTGTGTACAGAAATTGTGTAATTTTAATTTGTCTTCAGGATTTTTTAAAATATTGATTAGGAATTTTATAAAAAAAATTTAAGTAAAAAAATGAAGTTTTTTTATGAGTGAGTTTTGCATTAATTATCATATTTTCACAATTATCACGCAAAATTAAAAACCCGGAAGACAACTTGTTGAAAATGTAGCATAAAATTTCTGTTAAAAATTTCATATATATATCTTGCAAGGAACTTTAGATATATTCTTTTAAAGTAGACAAATCGTGAAAAAATTCATTGTGATATAAATGGAGCTAAAGTTCTCGTCAGCGGGCAGCTGATGCATCACTTCTCTAGGCAAAAGGTGTTATATCCCTGTATCTAATGAAGATAAAAACATGCGGTTTGCGGTATTTAACGCGAGTATTTTTTTAAGCCAATAAAAAAAAATGCATTTTTTTGAGATTTTTTGCCACGGACCCTTAATGTATGAACTATTAATTCTGCAGACAATAAAAAGCATTATAAAAATTACTATGTCTTTGAATAGTTGTTATTGTGTAGTTTAAACACTTTCAAATAAGTATATAACTTAAAATTAAACAATTTTTTGAGCAATTTCTGTTACGCAACTCACGAGTGACATTGTGATACTATGTTTAAATGAAATCAAAAGATTCGTTTTATGTACATGCTATATAATAATAAATTCGAGAAGTAAATTTAAAAATGCGATGGCAAAAGAAAATATAAAAATGAGTGGTATTGTATTCACTTTCTAATGTTAAATAATATAGGATCGGAACTGGACGTTTGTCGTCTACCAAAAAGCTATTTTTGTTTAGTAAACGCCTTTCGCACATTGTAGGAAAAGTTATACGCTAATTATGTATTTCTGGAATCTACATTTCCAATAATGCGCATTCCTTTTTTGATGGTTTGTCATTGGTAAATGTAATTTCTTCCTTCGTTCTTCTCACATATATTAAGCTCTATTCAAAAGGAAACTTTATATTTAAGTCAACTGTTGCATAGCAGAGGTTTTCTCTTCCTTTATAAAATTAGTTGGATGCGCTAATCCCAAAGCTTTGTTCTAACTCATATATTTTAATATTTCAAAATGTTGTTACAGATGTCAATATTTCATTTTTATTAGTTCTACACTATTTCAGCTTTGACTTTCATCTTAAATTTCTGCTTCAGTCAATTATCGGAGTAAAAACGAGTTAATCTTGATGATGATATTTATTAAAATAAAGAATAGTCGGCTTATCGGGATGGGAAGAGTCACTGGTTTACAATAGAACTACGAAAATGTCCTTCCGGCCAGTACCGGGAGGAAGAGGTAGCTTTCATATTCCTTATTTTGAAAAAGCCAACTTATATTATTCAAACACACGAAGCTCAGTTTAGTGGAAACCGAATATAGGAGATTCAATACCAATTTTTATCAATATAATGAATGAGAAATTCGCGAAATTAGTCAGCTTTATCCAAGCTGCTTTTCTTTAAAGTAACTTATATTTGGCTGCCAAATTCGGCGATTTCTTAAAGTGCCTGCCATTTTAAGACAACATGGTGGATGAGGCTAACCAGTGAACTTGGTCGAGACCTTAGTAATTGCTGTGCACATGCTCACTCACATCGGAAATCGGTTGATATATACGAGTGCTGTCACAGGCTAAATATCAGATTTTTCAAAATGTCACCCACATGAGAAATTGAAACTGCTATATCTGAGCCATTTTTTAAGATAAAGACAAACAGAAAATGCTCCTGAATCCTTATATCAAGGTCAAATACTTAAGAAAGAAACCTTTTTCAATTTCTATTTTTTTTGCAACTCACTTTAAATATATATATTTTTTAATTTAATGGCCGCCATTTTGAAACAAGATGGCTGATGAATCTGGCCAGCGAACTTGGTCGAGATATTGATGTATACTATCCACATGCCTTCTTACATCGAAATATGCGAATACGTGTGTTATCACGTGGCAAATACAAGATCGTTTCAAAATGTTAGCCATGCTAGAAATTCAAAGTGCTATAATTCAACCATTTTTTAAGATATAAACAAAAGAATAAATTTTCAAAAACAAAAACTGTTCTTTGTATCAATGCCAAACACATAAAAAAAAACTTTTTCATTTTCCAATTTTTTAATACCTCATTTTAAATTTTAAATTCAATTTTTTTAAATGGCAACCCTTTTAACACAAGAGGGCGAATGAAGCTGGCCAACGAACTCTGTCGAGACATTGGTATGTACTATGTACAGACCAAGTTACATCCAAATCGGTTCATGAATACGCCTGTTATCGCGTGACAAAAATCAGGTCGATTTAAAATGTCAGCCACAATAGAAATTCAAAATGCTATAACTCAGCCATTTTTTTAGATATAGACGAAACAAAAACTGTTTCGGAATCTTTGTATTAAGGTCAAACACATACAAAAAAATCTTTTTTATTTTCTAATTTTTTGGTATCTTATTTTAAATTTTAATTTTTTTTTAATTTTTTTAAATGGCCGCCGTTTTGAAACAAGATGGCGGATGAAGCTGGCCAACGAACTCGGTCGAGATATTTGTATGCACTATGCATACACCAAGGTACATCCAAATCGGTTCATAAATACGCCTGTTATCACGTGACAAATATCAGGACGTTTCAAAATGTCAGCCACGCTAGAAATTCAAAATGCTATAACTCAGCCATTTTTTAAGATATAGACGAAACAAAAACTGCTCCCGAATCTTTTTATCAAGGTCAAATACATAAGAAAAAATATTTTCTCGATTTTCAATTTTCTGGTACCACATTTCAAATTTAAATTTTTCTTAAAAATTTAAATGGCCGCCATTTATAAACAAGATGGTGAATGAAGCTGGCCAACGAACTCGGTCGAGACATTAGTATGTACTATGTATAAACGAAGTAACATCCAAATCGGTTCATAAATACGCCTGTTATCGCCTGACAAAATTCAGGACGTTTCAAAATGTCAGCCAATCTAGAAATTCAAAATGCTATAACTCAGCCATTTTTTAAGATATAGACGAAACGAAAACTGCTCCGGAATCTTTGTATAAAGGTCAAATACACAAGAAAAAAATATTTTTCCATTTCCAATTTTTAGGTACCACGTTTCAAATTTTAAATTTTTTTTAAAATTTTAAATGGCCGCCATTTTGAGACAAAATGGCGGATGAAGCTGGCCGACGATCTCGGTCCAGACATTGGTACGTACTATGTACACAGCGAATTACGTCGGAATCGGTTCATAAATACGCCTTTTATCGCGTGACAAAATTCAGGACGTTTCAAAATGTCAGCCACGCTAGAAATTCAAAATGCTATAACTCAGCCATTTTTTAAGATATAGACGAAACAAAAACTGCTCCAGAATCTTTGTATAAAGATCAAATACATAAGAAAAAAATATATTTCCATTTTCAATTTTTTGTTACCACATTTCAAGATTTAAATTTTAAAAAAATTAAATGGCCGCCATTTTGAAACAAAACGACGGAAGAAGCTGGCCAACGAACTTGGTCGAGACATTGGTATGTACTATGTGCACACCGAATTTCATCGAAATCGGTTCATAAATATGAGAGTTACAGTGTGACAAAAGCCAGATATATATATATATATATATATATATATATAACTTTTGAACGGAGGGTGGTTTCGGGTCTGGGGGTAATGATCGATGAAAATATACCAAAATTTTTTTAAATCGCTTTCCTCCGAACGGCTGCAATAGGTAGCTTTTTGTAATGAAAGCTACCTAAAATTAAGAAGATTACACAAAAATTGCTATTTCAGCGCCCCCTTCCGGCTGAATTTTTCCCCATTCAAGGTGGACCTTCTTGCCTTGCCCTAAAACATACACAAAAAATTTGGTTCAATTCTGTACACAACTTCATACACTTTTCGATGGTACGATATTCAAAATGGCGCAAAAATCGCTATTACAACGCCCCCTTTCGGCGGATTTTTTCCAAATAAAGGAAGGACCTACTTGCCAATGCAAAAACTTTTTTTTTAAATCTATTCCATTTCTATGCATAACTTCATACACTTTTCGATGGTATAATATTCAAAATCACACAAAAATAGCTATTACAGCGCCCACTTCAAGCGGATTTTTTCCAAATGAAGTAAGAATTTGCTTGCCATATGCAAATCTTAAAAAAAAAAAAAAAAAAAAAAAAAAAAAAAACATTGTTCAATACTATGCATAACTGCATACACTTTTTAATGGTTCAATGACGACAGACACACGGACAGTCTTCTATTGAAGATAGAAGAAAGTAAAAATGTTTTTCTTTATATGTTTCTTTATATAGCTTTTGATTAAATTTTCATAATTATTTTATTGCCAAGTAATATTCACGAAATAAGAATATATTTTTTAAAGCCTCTCAAAAGGAATATCTGTGATTAAAATTATTATATCTTACGACATGTAGGATGTGTATTTTTCATAACACCCATTTGTGCATTTCTCATACTTGAAAATACATGCTAAACGCATTCAACCTTATGTGTACACCTACATTTCGTAATAATAATAACAAGGAAATAAGTGGAGAGTTTACACCTTTCTTCGTTTAAGACAATTAAATTTTAAATGATTTGAAATGATTTTTTGTCATACTTGTTGAATTTTGTAATGTTTAGCATTTTAATTTTTTGTATGGTTATATTATATTATTTGAATAAAAACTGTATTCGTATTTTTCACTTTTCTTATTTCTAGTTCATTTCATTACAAGAAATATAAAAAAAAAAAAATATATTGTTGAATCAAATCTCTACAAAAAATGCAAATTGGTCGTGAACTAATAAAAGTCTTAAAAAGAAGCATCACTATCTATATTATAAAGGACAAACATATCTGTGCGTAACGCATACGTCATTTTGCGAATGGCAACACTTTGAAATTTGAAATAAAATTTTGGTTTTGCAGTTTTCTTTACTGCAAATTTTTAAACTTTTAAACATCGCACATTTTAAATTTTTACACCGTCGTATAAGAAAAAAAAATATTCTTTTAAATGCAATTTGTTTGAAAGCTGTATCTTAATTTATTTTTGAGATATTATTTATTTTTGTAGTTTTTTATACAATTTTTCTTATCGTGGCAACAAAAGTACCCCATTTCTATTGAAATTCATTGAAAGTAAACGGAAAATAGTCGAAAATAGGAGATACTGTATCTTTTAGTTGCCATTTTCTCATAAAAACTGAAAAAAAATTTGAAATTAAAATAATAGCTCTGTCAAGAATATTGTCTGCTATTCCGTGATAATGACGTAATATGCATATTTTTCTATAGACGAAGTTTAAGACTGGGTTGTTAAAGTGGATTGCTTGAGCGGATGCAAATGACGTCATTTTATTAAAACCGTGTAATTTTAATTCTTAAACCTGAATTATGTTTTGTAAAAGTGCGTCATTTTCACAGCCCATCTGCTATGAAATTCTTCACAGGTGAAAATGCTTCACTTTCGAAATAATTTAATCGAAATCACACACATAACACTGATAAAACGCAATGTTTTACAAAAATTTAGAGTGTCTTTATAAAAGAGGGGTGACATGCAAATTATAGCGATTTATATTACAGAAATTGCTGATTCTTGCCTGGATGGATTTGCTTCGCCGAGTTAGATAAGCAAACAAATAATTCGTGATTTAAAATAATATCATGTTCCTGAAGTTTTTGTCAAAAATTCTCTCGAATAATGAAATTTTAATGCTATTCTTTTGGACATTCTAATATAATTTTACCAAAATAACATAATTTGCTTAAATTAGTTTTTCCTAATTTTATATAATCTATATATTTAAAACAAAAGTGTGTTTTTTAGTCATCTGCCCTGATCTTTCAGCTGAACCAATTTTACTAATATATATACATATTTTAACTGAAAGCTCTTCATTTGTAGATGTGGTCTCACTATCTGTTTTTTTTAATATCCCCACTTTTATATATTAATTTTAAAAGCATTTTATGAAATTTCTACAAAATGTGGTGAAAATTAGGTAAGTTTCCTTATTGCAGACAAGAGAGAAATAATGAGATATTTTTATTTTTATTCATGCTATTTTCTGATAAAAATTCAAAATTGATGATAAAAATTGTTGTTATAGAGTTTAGTGTCGGAAAATCCCATTAGGAGAAGAATATTATATTAGGGCATAATAACGGAAAATGTCATACTGCTTTTGAAAACAAGCATTTTTCCTCATAAATTTTCTATATTGTTTTTTCTTCTGCATGTGTACTGATACTAAGTTTCAGAAACTAGGCGAAATGCTTATTTAAGGGAAAATGAAGACATATTTAAAAGAAAACGATAATTTTCTTAGGTAAAACTAAACATTTTAACACAAATGCGTCTAAAAAACATAAATTACGGAAATTTTTACTCTCCGGATTGAGATTAGAATCTGAAGTAAAGGGTGCGTCTGTTCACATAAAAGATGTTGCTGACAATCATGACTTCAAGTTTTGAGTTATAATGATCAAACAAAATACAAATTTTTAAAAAATGTTGAATATGGATATGAGAAGTGCGTATGCAAATTTTGAGAAGGTGAAAATTGCTTTTTTTTTTATTCCGGAATACCAAACATAAGAGCCTCAATTGATAACCACATCCTAATAACTGATCGTTTTATATTTTACTGATTAAGTATCTATCTATATTATAAAGAACAAACGTATGTGTGCGTAAAGTTGACGTCATTTTGCGAATGGCAACACTTCAAGATCAAATTTCGGTCTTGAAATTTTCGCTACTGCAATTTTTTAATCTTCTAACCATCGTACATTTTCAATTTTCGTCGCATAGGAAAAAAAATTACTTTCAAATATGCAATTTGTTTAAAAATTGTATCTTAATTGACTGAAGTATTACATTTTCTAAAATAATTTTTAAGCATGATTTTTTTAAAAGTTTATCTTATCATGTGCCGGTTTCAATACATAATAATAATAAACATTTTGCACATACAGTAACAAACATTTTTCAGCATTTGTTTCTGACTATTTTTGCATAACGAAGTTAATACTTCCTTTATAAACAAATAAAAGAACAATATTGAAAAAACACAAATCTAACATATTTGTAATCGTACAATTTAAATTTTTAGATCACCAAATAGGATTTTTTTTTCATATGGAATTTGTTTGCAAAGCTCATCTCATTTTACTGATTGTCTATGGTTTTAAAAACAATTTTAAAGCATGGAATATTTTTTTAATTTATCTATATCGCGCGGAGCTCGATTACGAAAAATTAATCCATTTGCCCTTAAAACAAAATAAAGAGTTCATCCTTTTCTTACGGCTAATATCCATTTAAAAAAAACTTCCCTATGAATAAATAAATAAAATAATATAAATAAAACACAAATTTAACAGACCTGTATAAGCTCTGAAATTATCAGAACATAAAAGGATGCCATACGTAGCAAAATCTTGATCAAATAACTCTTACCATGCGGCTAATAAGAAAATATCGCTTTTGATAAACTTCAAATATTTATTTGATTGTATAATTCGTATTTTCAATATGAAAATGCTTTTTTAATGTAAGTGGGCAATCTAAAAAATTTATTGCATATATAAAAAAAATATATATATTAGTTTTCAATTAAAAAGAATGTTTTCACCTACTTTCTTTAACGCGGGAAGCCCGGGTACGATCCCCTAGTTATATTAAAGATTCATTTGAATGTATTGCGGCTATTCTTTAAAAAAAAAGTCAAGAAAATAAATCTTACTTCTGAAGGATAGGGAATATCATAGATTACTCAAAGGTGAATAAAAAAATTTGAAAATACATTGATGTAATACATTTAGCACAAATTTATTTTCCTAGATTCCTTTGATTTTTTTCATATAAAATCCATTTGTCTAAAAATAGTTTTAATTACTAATATCAATTTCGTGCCAGTACTCAAAGATTACGGACACAGAAATATATTCATTAATTTTCCCTTTTCTTATTTGTTCCGTATCCATGATGAATTAATAATGTCGCATAATAGATAAAAGAAAAATAAATCCCAGCACTTTCTACCTAATTATCTATATTTTTTACAATAATCGAAAATTTACTTATCCAGACAAAAACATTAACAATTTTTAATTTATGACATTATTTACGATTTTAAATATCATCATTGACTTTCATTGCAATTCTACTTTATCAGTGGGAATAAGATGCGATACAATTTACAACTAAGAGGAATAACTCGAGAGTAGTGTCTTATTTCAGAAAGCTATTGGCCCCCTTCGGTCTTTTCGCCCACGGTCCTTGAATACAGAAAATAGAAAACAAGGAGAACTTTTCATAGAATATTACACCTCAATGATGTGATAAGTTTACTTAAATTATACGTTTTTCTCGCGAACATTTGAATAGGTAAAAAAATAGAAATGAACTGAGACTAGTGATGATTTATTAGACTTTTCCACAAATTTCAACTTACCATGTAAAAATATAACATAAAAAAATAATAATAAGACGTCTTGTTACTTGGCTATGGTGGCGGAGATCTATTTATGGTCAGATACATGTAATTTCCCAATTGTATTTGTACAGGGAGGTGGGGTAGGAAAAAAATAATTGATACGGGTGGCAAAAAGACCCACACACGACAGGTACGTGGTAAATTAAATAAAATTATCTAATCTTCTTACTTGTAGTTTAGATTGGGTTTGCATTATTAATAAAAATAATTATCATTAAATTATCTCCTCACACTAAAAAAGAGATACATTTGACAGTTAATTTTTCAAAATTCTTAATTATTGCTATAATTGCAATATATATAGAAATAATTGAGTATTTTGATATTTTGAAGTGATTTTTATATGTAGTTTTTAGTTAAAAAAAGTTCGTTGTGTTTTTTTATTTTATTTTTGGCAAATTTTAGTATTTTATGTTTTTGTATTTTTCTATTGTATCTGGTATAGATGAAAAAGTTTAATCTTACTTTACACTTAACCTTTGAACGCACAATAAAATAAAATAAAATAAATGTAGCAAATTTCTGTAACACTGTAATTATGACTTGATTTTTGAAAAAAATGCTTAAAAATAATCATCATTAGTATATTAAAAGAGTATCTGAATGTCGTATGGCCAATCTAGGAAAAAGGACGGGAAAATAAATGAGTTTCTGGAGAATAATTAATATAATAGATTACTAAAAAGTGTATAGAAAAAAAATTGAAATATATTCATGTAATCCATTTGGTACTAATTTATTTCCAAAGATTCTGTGTCTTTTTTCATAAAAAATCCAAAATCCATTTGTCTAAATGTAATAGTAAAAACTAATATCAATCTTCTGTACAGTACTCAATGATAAAGAATACAGAAGTATATTCATTAATTTCCCCTTTTCTTATCTATCTGTTGTTCCATGTCTATGATGAATTAATAATGTCATATATTAGATTAATAAAATAATTAATCTAATCACTTCCATACCAATCATTTACATTTTGAACAATAAGTAAAATACATTTTATTCAGACGATCACTTTCATTTTTAATATTTATTATATTAATTGCTATTTTAAGTATCATCATTTACTTTTATAGTAATTTTACATTATCAGCGGGAAAATAATGCGATATATTTTACATATGAGGACAAGAGTTTCAAAACTCACTTTATAAAAAAAAAAATAAAAATTCGTGTTATCTCTATCAATATATTATATTTGTAAAAAAAAAAAAAAAAAAAAAAAAAAAAAAAAAAAAAAATCCATTATTTCTGCAATTACGTTCTCATATAAGGGGATATTTTTTACAAATTTTCTTCTATAATTTTAACTGAGTATATTTCAAATGACTGTTCCTAAGGAGTTAGTAATATATGGTGATATTTTTACTTTGCGTGACCTACAGTGCAATGAAAGTATTGTAAATGCAATACAAATTCTATTCAGGAAATATTAGTAGAATTTGAGATTTTGAGGCTTACTGAATCCGTTTTCACTCATTTTAAATCTAATTCGAATATACACTGGTTTCCAAAAATTAAGGAAAAATGACAAAAAGTACGATAAATCTTTCAAAAATGAAACTATCCGTATGAAATTTGTATGTGTTGTTAATTAAAAGATGCTGAAAACAAAATCATAAAATGTTAATTAGTGGCGCTGCAATCGCATTGTGCCATCTGTGAGGAGCTTAAAAATGTATGCTAGAGAGTACGGCTGCTGATGTCGCTGTAGTTATGAGATAGCCAGTTCATTAGTATCACCTCGAGGTATCATTTTTCGGCAGAACTGCGATATAGAGATATTGAAATATTGGACGCGGTCAAATTGAGACAGAGGTGGCCAGATGGCTAAATCTGAGTCCTTCTGCTGTTCTTAGGCTTTGCAAGCAATTTCAAACCACTGGTTCGGCCTCCAGAACGTTCAGCCAAGGACGAGCAAGAGCTATGATAAGCACCAGTGACCGATATTTGCAGTTATGCGCACGAAGGAATAGAACAGCAACCCCTCTCTTCTTAGAACCTCCCTTGCTGTAACCACTACAAAGTTGGTATCAACGTCTACTGTGTGCAAACGGCTTCAAGAAGGTGATCTTTACTCGATGCCACCAGACATTTGTGTGCCTCTCACCTTACGTCATCGGAGGGAGCGTTTAACCTTCAGACTACCAAAAAAAAGTATATGCAAGAACTACCATTCGGGTCCATTGGACCCATATGTAAAATATATAGGATTTCAAAATATACAAAACACCCATTTATCTACAATGAATATATTTGTTATTAATGCACCTTATACAATATATAAAAGTGATATATATAGTAATAGAGTAAGAAAGTAACACATACAGTAAGAAAGTAATATATATAGTATATTATAATGACTACAAAACGTTTTTCATCATAATAAAATTATTCTGTACATGAAGTACAAATAACGACGGAATGTTCTCCGCAAACATTTTTCGTACACTTCTTGCATAATGTTCGTGTTTTTCGATCTTTTTTAGAGGGACAAATATGACATCTTGATTTTTTTCGTGGCGGTTCAAAACTATTTGCGTAAAGTTGTTCTGAAGTAGATGTTGAGACGGCGATACCTCCTTCACCTACTAATTCTTCTGCAAGTTGAATAATGAAATTCCGCCTTTTTTTCATTTTCGGATCACATTCAGCATTCAGTGACAACCATATTATGTATGCATTCATCGCACTTATATCGATCATATTATAAAATACAATCAAAGGCCACCGACGTGTCATGCGTTTCACACTATATGCTCTTACCATTTTGTCCATCGTATCTACTCCGCCTTTGGTTTTATTATAATCTAGGATTATTTGTGGCTTTTATTCTAAGCTGTTGTCAATATCATAAGTGTTATGCATTGTGCTTAGCAAAGTAACAATTCTACCTTTTCTGGGACAGTAAGAGATGATGGTCGCCTTCTCTTGAAACCCAAATAAAGTAGAATATACAGAACGATGTTTTGGATATGTGAACACAGCGGGTAATTCAGGTTTATTTTTTCGAATTGTTCCAATAAGAGATAATTTTTTTGAAGTAAGATGTGTTGCTAATGCATATGACGTAAAAAAGTTATCACATGTAATATTACGACCAGAATTTTCAATTTCCTTCGTCAATCTTTTAACTACATTTTCTCCCTGATGAGATTCTCTTACTTCATTTTTGCCTGTATATAGTTCCAGTTTGCAAGCATACGATGTTACGCTGTCACAAATAACCCAGAACTTCAATCCATACTTTCCAGGTTTAGATGGCATATACTGACGGAAAGGACATTTTCCACGAAAAGAAACTAATTGCTCATCGACAGTCATAGACCAATTAGGAATATAAGGGTCTTGTAAATAGCTATTCCACAATTCAAAGCATTCTCTTATTGGCTCTAATTTATCAGTTGATCTTCTTTTACGCCTCTCAGCAGCATCATCAAATCTTATGACACGTAATATACTTGTGAATCTATTGCGACTCATAATGTCCCGAAATATTTGTCTTCCATTTTTTATGCTCCAAAGTTCGCTTACTGTTTCATTTTTCGATTTATATACTCCAATAAGTAATAAAAGTCCGATGAATTTTTTAAGTTCTATAATATCTATAGGTTTCCACTCTTTATCGAATACTCTATTGCCTTCCGCGTTTGTCCATTTTACTATAATTTCCAAAAGTCTTTTTCGGAAATAGATAAGAAATGAGGATGATATGGAATCCACTTCACGATTTGCAAATCTTGAAGGTCCAAATTTTTCACGTAAAATATTGATTTCAGTACGTCTTCCTTGTGGTCTGGCAACTTCATTCTTATACCAGATCTGTGAATTATTTTTGGAAACAAAAGTAGAATTTGAAGTACTTGTGGTTGCTACATTTACTTCATTGGAATCATTATCAGATTCTGAGTAGGAATCAGAAATTTCATTATGTATTTCAACATAATCTACTTCACCTTCATCAGACGACAGATTTTCATCATCGGTGTCGAATTCTATATCGTCCGGATTTTCCATAATTTTTTGAATTTCCTCTTGAGTCAATACTTTTTTTCTGTTCATCTTCAATTCAGTTTTTAACAAAAAATAAGTTAGGAAATGAGAAAATGATGAATATTTGTAAAATAACAAAGCACGTACAAACTACACTTATTACTTGTCTTCAAATATCAAGTCCTATTTTCAATGAAAAGACTCAAAAACATCAATAGACACCATTCGCTCACTAACTGTGTCTGTTGATAAATGACTCTCTGAACCAGAAGTAACCTTTTATATATAGAGCACGAAGTTTACTAGATCAGTCTAGAATGTTCTCAAAACTTCATTATAAAGTCGCCAAATTTGGCGAGATTGGCGCTAAAAATCCATCGCCAAATGGGCGATAAACAGCCAATTATGGTAACCCTGTTCCTCCTCATGATTTATGGCAACCCTAGAAAAAGAAAGCAACAGTATATTACGTTTGTTTTAATGTTGGGTCCAATGGACCCGCGTGGTAAACAATGAAACAAATTAAAAATAGGTAAAAAATTTCGAACAAAATTTTAATCGCAATTGCATATACATAGAGGAGACAATTGCAGGAAAAGTCCTGTAATCGCGAAACTTTGAATGCTATTTTTTATGAGAAAAATTTACATTAAATATTGCTGTCGGGTCCAATGGACCCGTCTGGTAGACGGAAGGTTAAGTTGGGCACGTCAACACGTCCACTGGACGGCTGATCAATGAGGCATGTTCTCTTCACGGATTGGTTCTGGTTTAGCCCCCAAAGGGATAGTAGGCATTGTTTGATTTGGAGACAACAGGGAACTCGCTATCAACCATCAAACATTCGTGAAAGATATTCGTATGGAGGTGGCGGTGTCTGTGTTTTGGATGCTATCTCTTTTGTTGGACGTACAAACCTCCAGGTATTTCTACGTAGAAGTGTGGATGCTCACGTCTATAGAGATGACATTCTTGATGCACATGTGAGCACTTATTTCGGCGCAATAGGTACTGATTTCCTGTTACAGGACGATAACGCTTGACCGCACAGGGCTCGCATCGTGGAAGATTATCTTCAGCAACAAACAATTCAGCGCATGGAATGGCCAGATCGATCACCGGACATGAATCCCATCGAGCATGTTTGGGACGCTTTAGGAAGATCTGTCGCTTCTCTCAATCCCTCTCCTCAGACCCTTGCCATTCTTACAACTGCTTTACAAGAGCAATGGCTCGCACTTCCCAGCAAACTTATCGATCGCATAATTGACAGTATTACACATCTCTGTATGTGCTGTATTGCTTCTAGGGGTGAACATAGTCCATATTAAAGGTACTTTTGCAAAGCCAAACTGACACATTCATTTTATCTATTTTATAATTGTGTTAATTTCTGAAACACCATAATCGTCTGGTAATTTCTTTTAATGTTATTTTATACCTTACTATGTGTTGTATAACGTGTCTCAGTTTTATTAAAAGCTACTTGTAACATTTGAAGTAATCGCTATTTTTGTTGTTTTTCCTTGATTTTTGGAAACCAGTATATACGTGTATATACACGTGTATATTAGAATTTCTACACGTTTCTCAGTTACCAAAGATCACTATCGGTGTTTTTGTTCGATGATGTCGCTATGCATGTATCTGTGTAAGGTAACGTGATAAAACTTAACCTATCCTTTCAATTGTTCTCCAGTTTATTGAATATGTTGCAGATTACTGTCGCAGGAACTGTATACGTTTTTTGAAGAAATCGGCAAATTGGGTATCTAAACCTTCTTTCAACCATGTTTAATCTTTTCTGTTTTTTATAACTGATAAATATATTTTCTAAAATCTCAATCAAATAATTTTTATAACTGAAGTTCATTTCATTTTGTTACAGCAACTATGTTGCACCAGAACGTGACTTAATTTAGTTTTCTTTTTTCTTTTTATTCATCCACATGTTTGTCATAGGAAATAAATATTTTTATCTAAAATCCTTTTTGAATAATACAACACAAGTCTTGTAACTAATTTTTTAATCATGAAAATTCCTCTATTGTACATGTTGGGATGATTCTGAGGGCTATGCAACAAATGTGACGTCATATGTAAATTCTACTAAAAATATATTCCAAATACTTTTACATTACTTTCAAAATTTATTCTTTACAAGAAAATTTAATATTTTATGTGTGTTTGAGTAATTTCTGACACGTGCTACATAATATTAATTTGAACGATGATCATAAAGAAGCTGTATGACTGGCATTACTTAAATATTATATCATGTGATTTCAAGCATAAAACATTAAATATCTATTAATTTTAAAATTATCACTAGAAAGAAATAAGTAAACATGTTCTTTTTTTATTAAGGCTCTATAAAATTTTAATTTTTAACTCAGTCTTATTAATATTTCATATCATTAAAAAGACGTGTAAATTTAATAATTCATATGGATTTCAGTATATTCTGACATACGATTTTTAATTTTAATTTTAAATTACGAACTTGACTGACATTACTTAAATACTGAGCGATACATTAATGTGTGATGTACACGTGAAATTACACTTCAAAAGTTATCTTTTGAAAAAAAATTAAAAACAATTTATTTTTTTCTAATTTTAAGAATTAACACAATATTATTATTTATCTGTTTTCATATCTTATCCCGTAATTTATAGCCGCGTTACTGTACATGATTATCTAATTTTTATTGTTTTAAATAGTTTTGAGGAAATAATTCACACCGCAATCTGAAGTTATTTTCGTCTGCTTCAAGTATTTATGTCCATTTTCAGTAACTAGAAGCTTATCATAAGCTTACCAGTCAAAACCTTTTTAAAATGCAATCTGACATGTGCAATGAAATTTCATATAACTGGAATTCACATTTCGAATTTCTCTGATATAAGGCATGATTTTATTACATTAATGAGAGATTGAATCTGTATGTTAAAAAGTCTGTTTACGTAGATACTCATGCTGTGACCAGATGAACTATTTCATTATAATTTAAAACAAATACTTGGCAGGCTACGAACGACACTGTAAAAAACAAATAAAGGTTACTTAATTCGTGAAACTATAATATAATCACGTACGAAATTATACTACAATCATTTTTGAATTATCTATGATTCCTTAAAGCGTTTTTAAAATTCTAGAAACCTGACAAACCAAAATATACAAGATATTTAAAGAAAAGTTTAAGAAAAAAACTATGTTTCCTTTTCTGCCACTGATTTTCGGAAAATTTTCCGCGTTTTTTCTTGTATATTGAATATTTTAATTCATAAGTAAGTACTTTTGTCAAAGTGGAATATCTATTTTTAGTATGCTATAGAATAAATAGCATTTAAATATTTACAGCAGCGTAACTACATTTATGTGTGCAATTGTAAAAAAAGAAATTTTAAATTTATTGACATATTCTGGCCAATTCCATCATTACATTTATGCATGATCCTTTTTAGCTTTTCGAATATAGTGGGAATGTAGTGAAATTTTCTGTAGATCACAAGTTGATTATTATCCTGTCGTTGGCCCAAAGGAAGGGGAGCGTTGTAGTTCTGAATTATCTTATCTAGGGTAGTCCGACCAGTAAATGAAAACTTAAGCACATTTAAAAAGAAAATGATTCATTATATTTTAATAAACGGTATCTAAAAAATAACATAAAGAATTTTATGTTGTACTTGTTTGGGATGCTATGGGTGTCTTAATAGATATCGATACAAAATTCAAGTAAATGAACAGATGTTACCAGTGAGTGAACGCAAAATTTTCAAGTGAATGAACAGGCAGCAATTTAAAAATACTTAAATTTCATATTTCATTATTTATTTTACAACTTGTACAAATAACGTATAACATATTTTTACTGAATTGCGTTTTTTTTTTTTTTTTTTTTAAACCCAGAACGATAATTAATTAGTTTAAAAATTGTCACTAAATTTTAAAATTAATCATAAATGACAGATTTTTTTTTTTTTTTTTTTTTTTTTAAGAAAGAACTTATTCTATTTCCTGAAATCATTAGCTCTGTACTTCTCTATTTCAGTAATAACTCCAGATGAAAGGGAGGATGTTGCAGAAAAATGTTCAGGTGTTTTTATTATGCCTTTCATATGATCCTTAAAATACCAGATCTTATACTTTACTGCAGGCCACTTCCAATTCCACCATATGACCACTGGTCCACATATTTTCATGGTGCTTACTTCATATTTCCAACTTTGGATGATATTTAAAAGAAAAGAGTCATCCATTTCAACCTTGGATGTTTGTCTATAAATGGATTTTTCCTTCCTGTTTATTCCATGACATTGTAAACATGATCTTTTACTGCATCATCATGCATTGTAAATCCAAGTTTCCCTTTCCAACTATCCAATATTCAAGGTGTTTTTCTTCTTCAAAATTCAACACAGGCAATGTCCCATACGCTTACTTTCAGTTGGTTTTCCCTGCCGTTTTATAGACATCGTTCCTTTTGGAATACTAAAATACAGAGATGCCTTCTTCTAACTGAGCTGATTTGACCCTTATAGATTGTACAGCATTTTCAAGATCCTTTATTGAGTATTTGAACCTGCCATATTTCCTTTTTGATCCGCAGTAAGAACTTCTTGGTCAGCAGTAAGAACATTTCTATCAATCATCTAAAATCATAGAAAAAGCAAGATTTGAAAGTCATCAATAATTATTACCTTTAAAAATTTGTGTGTATATGTTCTTTTGTTACGTTTTTATATCTGTTAGCTTTCCATTTGTTATCATTGCTAAAAAATCACTTAACTCAAAATATAGGTATAAGAAAATCCACAAAAACATAAAGCCCAAAACAGTTCATTCGCTACGAGAAGTAGCCTAATGTATTCCTTCCAGTGAATGAACAGGTGTTCATTCATTGGACTTTTAACATTTGCCTAACCAGTTATTAAACATCTCTATTCTCAAATTGCACATATTCTACAATGGTTAAAACCATTAGAAATATGGCTATAATATATGTATATATTTAATTTATGTACAATAATTTTAGTGCATAATGCGAATAAAAACAGTACATTCTTATAAAACATATGGAATGACATCGCACTTACCTTATTATTTCAGCATAGAAACAATGTGTTTCTCAGACATGAAAAATACAATATGTTCTCAAAGTAAAGTAATGTGACTTCAGTAACCAATCAGGAATGAGATAGCTTCTTATTGAATATAATTGAGGCAATGTTGTAACCCCATCAAGTTGGGAGGTTTTCAAACCTTATTATATTAAAATATATATCAATTGTTCATTCACTGGGGGCTGTTCACTTACTGGTAGGACTACCTTATTTACACTCGTTTCCACAAATTAAGGAAAAATCACAAAAAGAGCGTTAACTCGTTCAAAAATGAAAATATCCGTATGAAATTTGCATATGTTGTTAACTAAAAGATGCTGAATAAAATTACAAAATGCAAATTAGTGGCACTGCAATCGGATTGCGGCATCTGTGCGGAGCATAAAATGCATGTTATAGAGTACGGCTGCTGGTGACGCTGTGATTATGAGATAAGAAAACCGAGATATCCAATTTATTAGGATGACATCGAGGAATCATTTGTCCGCATAACTGCGATATAGAGTTATTGGAAGATTAGATGTCAGCCAAAGTCCGACAGAGGGGGCCAGATGGATAAATGTGAGTCCTTCTGTTGCCCATAGGCTTTGGAAACAATTCCAAACCATTGTTTCGGCCTCCAGAAGGTTTAGCCAAGGACGGGCAAGAGCTACGATAAGCACCGATGACCGATATTTGCGTTATGTGTACGAAGGATAGAAAAGCAACACCTCTCATCTTAGCGCCTCCTTTGTTGCAGCCATTGGAAGGTTGGTATCAACGTCCACTGTGCGTAGAAAGCTTCATGAAGGTGGTCTTTACGCAATGAGACCAGACATTTATGCGCTGCTCACCTTATGTCACCGGAGGGAACGTTTAATTTGGGCACGTCAACATGTCCACTGGACGGATGAACAATGTAAGCGTGTTCTCCTTATAGATGAGTTCGAGTTTAGCCTCCAAAGCGATAGTAGTCATTGTTTGATTTGAAGAGAACAGGGAACACACTATCATCCATCAAACATTCGTAAAAAAGATTCGTATGGAGGAGGCAGTGTTCGTGTTTGGGGTGGTATATCTTTGGGTGGCCGTACAGACCTCCATGTCTTTCCACGAGGACCTGTGAATGATCAGGAGATGATATTATTGATGTTTATGCGGACCCATATTCCGCTGCAATAAGTAATGATTTCCTGTTACAAGATTATAACACTAGACCGCACATGGCTCACATCGTAGAAGATTATCTTCAGCACCAAACAATTCAACACATGGAATGGTCAGCGTGATCACTGGACTTGAATCCCATCGAACATCTCTGGGATGCTTTAGGATGGTATGTCTTAGCTCTCAATCCCCTTTCTCGGACCCTTGCTTCTATTACAATTGCTTTACAAGAGCAAAGACTCGCACATCCCAGCGAACTTATGTATCGCATAATTGACAATATCACACTTCGCTGTATGTGCAGCATTGCTTCTAGGGGTGATCATAATCCATATTAAAGGTACTTTTCCTGTACCAAACTGACACATTTATTTTGTTTATTTTATAATTGTATTAATTTCTGAAACACCACAATCGTCTGGTAATTTCTTTTATTGTTATTTTATACATTACTATGTGTTGTACAGTCGTGGAAAAAAAAAATCACCCCCTACTAACTCCTCAACAAATTATCGTAGAAAAAAGTTACTGGTACCAAACGATTGGAAATAAAGTCTACTTTTAAATGATGTATATAACATTTGCTTAGGGAACCATTTACATATTAAAACGAACCATAACTTTGTTTTTTTCAATAGCAGTACACAATTCTGACAGCATACATGAAATCTACGACCTTCAATTAGCCTAAAAACAAATTTGAAGAATTTGTAATCAATTTGATTTGTAACCAAATTGAAGGTCGGAACTCGATTGTTAACCAAGAGAGCCCTCATCTTGATCAAGGCAACTTAAGAAGTCAATGAAGCCTGCTAGATTACAGGACAGTAGAGGGAATTTCAAATATCTAGTCACTTCTATTATAGGCGGCCTCTTAAACCATCATTTTGACGTTTTTAAAGCATAATTTGGAAACTATTTAAAATGAAAAATGTGAAATTTTGGACTTCCATAAAGCAGAATTTAATAAATCTAAATCTATCAAAAAAATTGTAAGTTGCAATTTATAATTTTTTCAAATATTAATTTAATAATTCATATCTGATACCATAAAATTATAAAAAATGCAAATTCGGCGTATTTATGTTTGGGTATATTAGTATTATTGCTACGCAAAAAAATTAGCACATTAGGAGCATAATTTCAGGAGATATTAATAAAAATATGAAAGTGTATTTTAACATTAGAAGCACTAAATTTTGAATGTTTATTATTAACTTATCATTCAAATGACTTGAAATTCGGTGTCTAGACATAGTTTGAACCAAAGATTTGAAATATCACGTTAAAATTGGATATTGTCATTGAAAAAAATAATGTTTGTATTCGTTTTAATATGTAGATGGCACCCTAAGCAAATTTTATATACATTTTTTAAAAGTAGACTTTATTTCCAATCGTTCGGTACCAGTAACTTTCTTCTACACTAATTTGTTGAGGAGTTAGTAGGGGGTGTTAATTTTTTTCCACGACCGTGCATTGTGTCTCAGTTTTATTAAAATCCACTTTTAACATTTTGAGTAATCGCTGCTTTTGTTGTTTTTCCTTAAATTTTGGAAACCAGTGTATTTTGCTTGAAAACCATGATCAAATTCTATTTTCTGTATAATCTGGATTTCCTGGTTTAATTGGTCATCTGAGCAAATCATAAATGCTCTTTTAATGAATGACCAAAATGCACAGATTTTATATTGAAGAGGTACACTTGCTGAAAAAGGAATAATAGAGTTTTCTTTAATAGTTTTTCTATAAACTGAAAAATTTAATCCAGAACTACATATATTAATCTGAACATTTAAAAATGGAACTGAAGCATTTTCTTCGGTTTCAAGGGTGAATTTTATACCTTTACTTAATTTATTTATATCTTGAAGAAATTCAGTTAAATCAGATAAACTGTACTTACATAAGACGAAAACATCATCAACCTATCTTAACCAACATTCGGGTCTCATATTAAACGTACCAAAGATCTTATGTTCTAGAGGCCTTAAAGCAAACTCTGGAAATAAACCGGAAACTGGTGATCCCATCGGTGCACCATGTAGCTGCCTGTAAATATTCGTATTAAAAATGAAAATGTTACTGTAAACTATGAGGTTAAGTCCAGATTAAATAATTTATCCTATAATATTCCAAAAATCTGGCATAAAATCATAAAGTCATAATTTTGTATCTAATTGCAATGTTTCAATTTAAACTTGAATCATTTTGACAAAAACTTGAAGGAAAACTTTGTTGACTGGAGTTCTGTCCCTTATGCGTAGATGGCAACTTTTTAATCGAACTTTTGATTTATTTGGATTCATTTCATTAATTATTTTCATTAATTACTTTTCATTAATTATTTTATATTTATTTTCACTTAATGGCACCACAACATTTTTATTTTCATATCTTTTTCAATGTTTGAATTATCTCTCGCACAGCAAGCCTTCATCTATGAGCTTTCAGCAATTTAACCATCAAATTTTTCCTGAAGACAGCTTTGGAAACATCTCGAAACGTAGAATTTATCTTTTAGCTTATTAAATTTCGTGTTTTGTGAACCATTAACCAAGGTTGTGTCTTTATTTATTAAATTTAATGTTAATATTAATACTTTTACCATACTTATTCCGTAAAACATGTCTGTTATACTAAAACATAAATTCTTGAGTATTGACAGCATCTGAAAACCTATACTGCATGCTGAGAAAACACATTAATAATTAATAAAAACTACTTAGTCACGTTTCGAAAATAAATGGCAGAAAAAGAAACTTTCTTTTTATAAATGTTTCTTTAAATCACGGAAATACATTTTTCAATGTTTTTTAAAGATAAAGAATTTTCTTCGGAATCGTGAGTAAGTCGAATGTAGTGATTTAATTTTAACGTTTATGGTTATATTAATTTTTTTAATTAAGCATAATTAGAGTTTAATTTATTTTGCAGTGAATTTCAAAATATATTTTTGATAAATTCATTCAGAATTTTTTATTTAACTTGTATATGCTTATTATAATATTTTTCCAGAAGCTGTCAAAATATGACACACATTTTCCCTTTCAGAAAATATATAACTAACCTTTCCATATTAGATTAAACAAAACTTATATTTTCAAGTAAATTTTGCTATAGTTTTGCATTTAATTTTTCTTGTTATTCGGGTTTCGTACGCTCCAAGAACTTTCAAGGACCTTTTATCAGATTTTTGAAAAGTAATATTTTGTTTATTTAATGAAAAAACTTCTTTCTTCAGTAATGGCAAGAAGTACCTTACGACATTTCTGGTACTAAAACACCTAAATTCCCCCGTACCCCTTGATGCGTACGAACCCTGTTATTATATTTTATCAGCAACCGCGCATTTAAAAAAAACTGAAGTTTAGAAATCGGTTTATTTATATGCCTGCGAAATCTGAGCATATATACAAAGTTGCTCAATTTTTAAAAAATGTTTATGGTTGTAATAGTTGTTGATTCTGAGGATTTTTTTTTCACACTTGAATGCTTGCTATACACTATACGTACAAGTTTTTGATGAAGCTTTACAGAGCATTCAAACAGTGCCAGTACTAGATTTTTCATATATGTGCCAAAAATTAAACAAGGAAACAGATTTTTAAACAAAATGCTTTTATAGAGGTTTGTTTTAGGGTGCTTTGGAAACAAGTAAAAATGTTTCTGAAGCTAATGCTGTTTTTTATTATAGTCCGGAAGCCGGTAACTTCGAAAGCCCGTAATCGTGCAATTAAAATTTTTTATGTAAATCAATAGTAAAAAAATCGTACGAACAAAATGAGCTAGATATGACTAGGTTTGACAAGCTAGGTATGACTATGTTTGACAAGCCGAAAATGTGTTTTAACTAAATTAATAATTAAAATACTATGATGTTTCCTGCCATCGCGGATATTGATCACTCATATAGCCTTTCTTATAAAACATTTTGGAATAATTCATAAAAAACTTGCTATGAAAAACTTTCAGTGTTGCCAGATATTCGAAAATCAATTTCCCCAAAATTTCTGAAATTTTCCTCAAATGAGTGTTTCTTTCTGAAAAAGTCCCGAACTAAGTTTCTACTCAAAAAAGTAAATTTTCAATTTTCAAATTACCACTATAAAAAAGGTTTAACCAATTTAAACTCAAAAATTTGAAAAAATTCTCCATTTACAAAAAATTAACATTCAAACTCGGCAGAATTCTGCATGCATATTCGTAGCTAAACGAAGAGACTAAAGTTTACAACGATAAGTTCTTTTTTCTTGTTTTTTAAATTGTTTCCAACAGAGGATGCAGACCTGTCATTACATCAATCTACGCTTATGCCAATAAGATTTTCAAGGTTTAGACCATCTCCAATCAGTTGGCATTTGAGTGAATCTGAAATGGTGTTGGTATCACTGGCGTCTATCTGACTTAACTTATAAAATGTTGTTTTCAATTTTTTGTCATCCCTACTGAAGTACCTAATGTTAATGCAAATCTCCTACGTAGTATCAATCACCGTGCTTTCATCAATAATAGAAGAAAATTAAACTGTTTTCCAAAATTTTAATTAAATCCTTTAAAAAGCGCGGTAAAAGAACGTTTTGGATAAGTTCTGCAGATTTTGGAATGGGAAGGTTTATGCAGCTTAAAACCGCAGAGTTCTCATTCAAGTTTCTTATAAGAAGAAATAGCGAGTCTGCTGCATTCATTAAGCAATTTCAGTTATAAACTCGGCAATGTTATTGTAGTATACAATTGCATGCCTTACATAAATCTCTACTGCGATTCCATGAAGCACAAATTAATCAGCATTATTATTATTATTATTATTATTATTTTAATGTGTTTCTCCGTGATGAGTAGAAAAATCTCCCTCATTTATATAGTGGTCTGGAATTCAGGTTGGGATAGTGTAAGGTAGATCGTGATGCACCTGTGATACCACGTGAGATGTAAACTGTCATGTTGTAAAAGACGAGAAGGACCACGAGAATAATGATTCATATCTCAATTTCTGTATTTTAAAGTAAAGTTAAAGTGAAATAGTGAAAGAAATTTCCCAAAGTTTTCCCCATAATTCAGGAAAATAATGAAAAATAATAAAAAAAAAATAATAATTAAAAATAATAATTAAAAAATAATTCAGGATTGGAAATTATTTTTTAAATGTAATAAATGAACAACTTGCGATACAATTTTCGAACAAAATGAGATACAGTTTACAAACAAATTGCGATGCAGATTTTAAATAAATGCATTCGAAATTTCAATTTTTTCGTATTTAAAGACATAAAAACATAATAAAAACATACTACATTTTACAAAAATGTAGTAAAATTTAAATTTAATCGTTTGGTGTTTCCACGATCTGAATGACGTCAGCAATAAGCAAGGACCCATCTGTCCTTTATAATATAGATATTATTTGTATTTAAAGACAACATGAAAAATCAACTGTATAGATGGAGATGTAGTTGTATGAGGAGAGTAAATCTGAAATTAAAAGTAACGAAAAATCCTGCATTAGTGATGGATTATCCAACACATTCCAAAAATAACTGAATATTTTTAACGAATCTCATTTTTCTTAAAAAATTTCCATAAGTAACTTAAAACACACATAACTCACTAATAATAATATAAAATTAAATTAAGCTATTGCTATCTATTTGCGGTAATGCGCACAAATTCTGTTGTGCTGAATGGCACATGATCTATAGACGTTATATACCCTACGCAATACACTAAAGTTTAACAAGTTGGAAATTGCTCGTCAAACGTGGCAAATGAGGTGCGTTCGTACTATAACAAGTTTTATAATTATTTTTTGCACCCCATATTGTACTGAATGTATAATTTTTTGCACTTCATAAAGTACATAGTCTTTAACATCATTAAAATGTACTCCCAATAATTTTTTCCCATTCCCCGAACACTTTTGACTGTCCCTGTAATTAAACTATACATCCGATTTTCCTAAAATTTGAAATGGCTCGACAAAATTTTGCAACAATTATATCTTTAAAATTTCAGACCATTCGGAAGGCTGTAACATCATTAAAATGCACTTGCAATAATTTTTCCCATTGGCCGTAAAGTAAAGAAAAACTTTTGACTGTCCCTGTAATTAAACTATATATCCGATTTGCCTAAAATTTGAAATGGCTCGACAAAATTATGCAGCAATTATATCTTTAAAATTTCAGACCATTCGGAAGGCTGTAACATCATTAAAATGCACTTGCAATAATTTTTCCCATTGTCCGTAATGTAAAGAAAAACTTTTGACTGTCTCTGTAATTAAACTATACATCCGATTTTCATAAAATTTGAAATGGCTCGACAAAATTTTGCAACAATCTTATATTTCTAATTTCAGACCATTCGGTTGGGTAGTTTTTGCTCTGTTATATGCGGACAGACAGACGGACGGACAGACGGACGGACTGAACGACGACCATAGGTGCTACGTATTTATATAATTACGAACGCACCTAAAAACGCATAAGAAAGCGGCAAATGAACTTCTAGAAAGTATCGATTATAATAAGTTTCCTAATTTTTTGTAATCCTGTTTTTGACATATATCTATAAAATAAGGATGTACGTTACGCAATCAATAGCACTTCACAACAGTGGTTCTTATACTGAACTAATATTAGTTGATTCATCTTCTGTTTTTTACGCTCATTCCGAATCTAGTTTTAGATTTTTTCCAGCACGTATAGTTCTTGAGATATTTGCATATTGCGATTTATGCAAATTTAAGATATTTTGTGCAATTTTATGCAACTTTATGTACACTAAATGCCAGACTGACTGTTTCTTTTGTGCCATGGCTACTAGACAATTTTCTTTAGATAAATACCGTAGTCAGCAAATTCTTGAAATTCATCTGTCAGTTATGAATCCTAACTATAATGTTATTCAATGGTATAACGTTTACATTACTTTCAAGTTTAAGTAGTTCCAAAGAGATGACGTAATGTTTTTTCTACGCTAGATTTTCCTACTGATTTAAAATCTGCAATCGTTTCCTTCTATCACGTCTAGTATTTAAGCAAAAAAAAATTCTACTTCTGAGTGTTATTGGTACATGTTTGATATAAAGTGCTTTTTAGGGGTGTGTACTTTATTGTAAAAAAATAGACTTGATAGAAAAAAACCGATAACAGATTTGAAATCAACGCAAAAATATGAGAAGAAACATATCAGAGTACTCATGTGGCAGCATTTGGGCATCAAGAAACTTTATTAGAAAATCATGAAAGATATGAAAATTAGGCATAATATTTCACTGTAACATGTCAGTATGATATCGAACACAACAATTTTGTAAAATAACCTGGCAACTAATTATAACATAAAAAAAAAGTCGGTTTCGGATTTTTCCTATCGTTTTCAGACGGATAATCGACGAAAACCGAGGTATCTCTATATTATATTTTATTTATTTTTTAATTATTTAATTTATTTGCGCGGGAAATATGCAGAAATAGTCGCACCGGAAATATGTCAAAGGAAAATAATAATTATAAAAATAAAAATTTCAGTAGGCAAAATATTTATTGTGAACCTAATCAAGATACATAATTGTCTATTATAGACTAGTAAATCTGCAGATCAAGAGCCTCAACGTCATCTCTGCAACTCATTGTTTTTAGCACATTTTGCGTAATATTAATCTATACTTCCTATTATAAAGAGGAAAAAATTGTTTATTTGTCGGAGATAAGCTCAGGAACTACCGAAGCGGTTCCAAAAGTAATGGTATCAAAATGATGGTGTTAGTCCAACTTAGAACATAGGCTATATCTTATGTCGATGCCACTACCACAAGGGGGGTGGAGGAGCAAAAAACGTTCTAAAAATGCGATTTTTGCGTTACTGAAGGGCCTAAATATATGAAATTTGGAATATTAGTTACTTATAAGATATAAATGATGTCTAAGAACAGTTCTTAAACAATTCGAAATTTGAAAGGTGTGAAAATGCACAAAAAGCGTTCTAAAAAACGTTCTAAATGGTATTTTCTACATAATATCAGGAAATACCAAACCGATTTCAAAAGTAATGGTATCAAAATGATGGTGTTAGTCCAACTTAGAACATAGGCTATATTTTATGTCGGTGCCACTACCCCAAAGGGGGTGCAGGAGCAAAAAACGTTCTAAAAAAGCGATTTTTGTGTTACTGAAGGGCCTAGAAATATGAAATTTGGAATATTAGTTACTTAAAAAATATAAATGTTGTCTAAGAACAGTTCTTAAACAATTCGAAATTTAAAGGGGGTGAAAATGCACAAAAAGCGTTCTAAAAAACGTTCTAAATGGTAGTTTCTACATAATCTCAGCAAATACCAAACAGATTTAAAAAAATAATGGCGTCAAAATGATGGTGAAAACCCTTGCTCGAACATAGGCTAAGTTTTATGTCGCTGACACAACCCCAAAGGGGGTGCAGGAGAAAAACGTTCTAAATTGCAGATTTTGCGTGACGGAAGGGCCTTGAATCGTGAAATTTAGAATGTTAGTTAGTTATAAGATATCAATTATCTCTATGGACATTTCCTAAAAAAGTCGAAATTTAAAAGGGGGGGTCAAAATGCGAAAAAAGCGTTGTAAAAAACCTTCTAAATTGCGATTTCTAGCAATCTCGGGAAATACTGAACCGATTTCAAATATAATGGTGTTGAAATGATGGTGACCGATCCTGCTCCAAGATAGGCTATATTTTATATATGTTTCCACTAACCCAGAGGAGATGCAGGAGCAAAATGAGCGAAAAGCGTTCTAAAAACGTTCTAAATGCCGATTTGTCACCAATATCTCAGGAAGAATCAAACTGATTTCAAAGGTAATGGTAAGAAATTGATGCTGACAGCCTCTGCTCTAACATAGACGTTATTTTAAGTCGGTATCACTATCACCTAGACGTTGCAGGAGCAAAAAAGCGTTCCAAATTTCGATTTCTGTGATCGGTAGGGGCTAGCAACTTAAAATTAGGCAAGGTACATATGTATTACGTATAAATGATCTTTAAGAACAGTTTCGAAAAAATTGGAAATTTAAAAAGGGGAGAAAATGCTCGAAAAGCGTTCTAAAAACGTTCAAAATTGCGATTTCTACTCAATCTCAGGAAATTTCAAAGCTATTTCAAAAGTAATGGTTGCAAATCAATAATGTCAGTCTCTGCTATAACATAGGTTATATTTTATGTTGCTGTCACTACCATCTGAGGGTTGAAAAAGCAAAACATGTTTTAATTTTCGTTTTTTGCATAACTGAAGGGTCTAACACTTTGAAGTATGGCATGTTATTTACTTACAAGATGCAACTGCTTTCTATGAACTGTCGAAAGAAAATTTCAAATTTAAAAAGACGAAGTGAGCGAAAAGCGTTATAAATTACAAGTTTTATGTAATCTTATCAAATACCAAACCGATTAAAAAAATAATGATAACAAATTGTTGGTGATAGAACCTGCTCAAACATAAGCCATATTTTATGTCTGTGCCACTACCACCAGAGGGTTGCAGTAGCTAAAAGCTTTCTAAATTGCGATTTCTGTGATACTGAAAAGGCTAGAAACTTTAAATATGGCATGATAGTTACTTATGAAATATAAATGCCTTATAAAAAATATAAATACTTATTAATACTTACTTATAGTATATATATATACTATAGTATATAGCATGTAGTATATAGTAGTATAAGTATATAGTAGTATATACTTATAGTATATTTATAAATTACTTATAAATACTATAAATTATAAATACTTATAAAAAAAAATAAAAATAAATAAATTCGAATTAAAAAGGGGTGAAGTGAAGGGGAGGTGCGAAAAGCATTCTAAAAAAGTCCTAAATTACGATTTCTACGCTATTTCAGGAAATATAAACCAAATATAAAAGTAATAGTTGCGAATCAATGGTAACAGTCTCTGATCCTACACAGGCTATATTTTATGCCGATGATTCTACCACGTGGAGTTAACAGGAACAACAAACGCTCTAAAAAAGCCTTTAAAAGCTTTCTAAATTACGTTTCTGTGGAAGATTAGAAAAAAACAAACCAATTTCAAAATTAATGTTGGCAAATTAATGGTGACAGTTCCTATTTCGACATAGCCGTTTATGTTGAGAGAGGTGGTAGGACTTGGAATTTGACATGATGGTTAATTTTAAGATGTAAGAAGATGGTTTCTAAAAAATTCAAAACTTCAAATGAATACTGAAATGAGCGTATTAATGGAGCATAAAAGTTTCAAAATATTTTCTGAATTATTATTTATTTAGTTTTATTTCGTTTTATTAATTTAAGTCTCATTTCTGCCTTATGCAGTGTAACAATGATGTTTAATCAAACTGTGTTTTAAATGGTAATTTTTTTAAATTATTCCTAAAAGTAATAAGTACCTTTTAATAAAATAAAATATTACCTTTTAATAAAATAAAAATTTAGTTAGTACCTTTTAATAAAAATTAGACATATAACATACACTTGGCATATTTCAAATATTAAACAAAAACATAATTTGAAGAACAAATTAAAAAAACAAAATTTATTTCCTACATTGTTTAAGTAATTAAAATAAAATTCATACAATGTGATACTTAAAACACCCTATACAATTAGATTCCGTTCAAATGAAATCGAAGTAAATCTTAGACTTCTTCCATTTTTAATTGAAAATATTTGTATTGCAGATTTTGTATTATGCTTATGACAATTGTACATAAAATGATAAGATGCATGCAAAATACAAAACTTAAAAAAAGTCTAAGATTTATTTCGATTTCATTTGAACGGAATTTTTTAGGGTATTTTAAGTATCATATTGTATGAATTTTATTTTTATTTTTTAATCTTCAATTGGCTTAACTAATTTGTTACAAAAATTTAACATTAAATGTAGAACTAATTGAATGAAATAACTTAATATCTGTCCCTTCTTGGGCTTAAACAATGTAGGAAATAAATTTTGTTTTTTTAATTTGTTCTTCAAATTATGTTTTTGTTTAATATGTCAAGTTTTTTAATAACTACTGCACTCAGACGAACGCATTTCAAAATTAATAGAGAGTATCATCATCAGGCTTTGATGATGTATGCAGTATTGCATCACTATGTGGGATGCAGTTTACCAATGTGTAATTCAAAATGTTTCCCCACTGTAGTAATGCAGGTTGCGGTAGTTTGGACAAAAACTTCTAATCTGAACGTAAAAAATCTATAATCAAAACATAAAAAATTAACATCACTTAAATTTAGATACCCTATTTCCCACCCAGAAACGCTATGAATGTAAATGTAAATTGTGTTGAATCCTTACTGCTAATATTTAACAATATTATAGTTGTGATACAGTAAAAAATAAAAAATACAAGTTTTGCTTAAATTTTTAGACCTTATTCTCTCCCAAGGGATGATGTAAACACATCAGAAAATTATTACCCAAGTTTAACTTGGGGTATAAATACTTTTCATCTCGGAAAAAAAATACATTTTAAAATTTGAGTTATGTAATTCCCCACTAAGTTCGCTACCTGCGTAATAATAGCTATCCATTAGAAATTTTTTACTAAAATATAAACTTGACCAAAGCAAAAACTTATTTTGAAAATATCCTTACTAAGTTCGCTACCTGCGTAAAAATAGCTATCCATTAGAAACTTTTTACTAAAATTTAAACTTGACCAAAGCAAAAACTTATTCTGAAAATATCCTTTTCATTTCCACTATGACGCCATATTCACCTTTTTAATTTTTGAAAAAAAAAAAAAAAAAAAACTAGCTCAATTTAATATTTCACGTAAAAATCTTTCAACTAAAAATAAATAAATTATTATTACGTCTTTTGAAATTTTTGCAACAATGAAGTAAAAATGTCCGTTGATTTTCAATGAAAAAAGCGAAAATTGGAATTATTAAGAAAAATATTTGAATAATGTAAAAACAAATTGGCCCATGTTTCTCTCTGGGTTGTAATTCACCCATATGCAAAGGCATTTCACCATTCGTTTTGAACCTGACGTCAGGCAAACGTTTTTACACTTTAAATTTATATCATTAGAATTAGTAAAGAATAAAAAATGAGTGGCATCAGGGACAAAAAGGTGGGAAGAAAAAATGAAAAAGTTATGATCTCCATAGGCTTTTCCATGTTAAATTAACATTGAGAAGTGACACTGGAAATAAATTAAATTACGCGAGCAAAGCCGCGGGGTTTGCTAGTCTTTTTATAAAAACGAAATTTAAAGTTTTTAAATTACATAAACATTTATAAATGTAAAAATATTTCCACGGTTTTAGACATTAGAAGAGTTAAATTAAACACGTTGTTATGTAATGATATTCTGAAATTTTCACGAGCTACTTATTCTGGTAATTTTTATATAATAAAGCAGATTTCTTCAGGGGGACTCTGCCCCCCCTGAACCCATGTAATTTATTTTACATTTGTAATTTTCTATTGATTGAGTTAATGGTTATCGTATATCTTCGGTTTCTTTTTACACTGCGATTTATAAGGATAAGGAACAGTTTGGATAAGCATTTTACGTTATCCTAATATCCATACAGCGGTATTTACTTGCCCGCTAACCACAAACGCTTGTATCTAATAGATAAAGAACTTTTTGAAACGTAAACTGATACATCTAATTTAGAAATCTAATACCTTTATAATTTTTGTTTCCAAAAAATAGTTTTGATTGCCATTCTGCAATATTTATATCTAAGATCTAATCTAAATATCTAAAAATGTACTCGATAGCATTAACTTACTAAAATCATCCTAATGTAGTGGAACTTCTAAACCTAATGGTTAATAATTTATCATCGTGTCCACTTCCAATTGACTATATAGATAATGGGCATTCTCGCAATCTTTTGACTTATAAGTTCCTGAATAATAATTTTATTTTAGTACATATTCTTGTGGGATTTTTTATTTCATATACTGGGGAACATCTCAGTGCTGCATAACAATATTAGCGAAGTCAATAAGATTTGGACAATGTTGGGGGTCCAAATATCCGGGAAACTCCTATACCGTCCCGTGTCCCTGATGCTGATTTTTAAGTTTGGAGCTGTCTATATAAAATTGTTTCAATAAAAATAATTCGATGTATTTTTTCCCCTAACCTGGGACAATTGTTGTATATAAATTTGCAGCAAAAAATTAACCCGCACACATTTTTACAGTTGATATTATTTTTTAAACTCTGTCCCTGGGTTTTAGATTCCTTACCGTTCCTCTTGTTAAATTACACAGAAAATTACTTCAGATGCAGTCACAGAATTTTTGTCAACTTTTTTCTCATGCAGAAGTATGATAGAGAAAGAATGGCTAAAATTCTTTGACAGGAAATTTACTCCAGAATTTAAATCACCATTTTAATGTAATTTCAAGCATGGTGGCTTTATTAGTAGTCTTACCGTCCCCAAGGTTTATTCCTGCACTTTTCAATGTAATTTACTTATTTATTTATTTAATCCAATGTAAATAGCAGTCTTTAAAAATCACTGAACATTGTGCCTATCACTAAATCTTAACATGATTGGCCTAAAAATATGTTGTAATTTTCCTTACCGTCCCATCCTTACCATCCTTTTTTTCCCATTACCGTCTCTTTTTCCTTTCCGCGCCTTCTTTAACACCCCTTTAAGACAATGTTATACGAAAAAGTTTTAATACATTGTTATTTTTTATTTGAATGTCATGTGGGTACTATGGAAATTCATCATAAGTTAAAATTAAAAAGAAAATAAAAAGTTATAGTGGTAAAATGGTAAGGAAAATTAATGTCGCAAGTTTAACTTAAACCTCAGTTAAATAAATAAAAAAAAAAATGCTGCTGACCATTTTTTCTTTATTTTGAATCATTAAGGCATTCGTCTATAAGTTTAAAATATTATTTTAGCAAGTTTAATTTAACCAGATTTTTATTACTGAAAGTCAAAAGATTGTGAGAATGCCCCATAAACGTGATTTGGCGCCGTAAAGTATTTTTTTTTTTAATAGCCTTTTAATAGTATCCATATATCGTGATGTTACAAATACCGTTCATATTTGACGCAAACCTATGTTTTAGATCAAATTACGAAAGGTTTACTAACCTTTTATTTCCCTTAGCCGGATTTTCTGTTTAATTTTTCGTAATAGGGATTATTCTGATAATTTATTTTATACTCCACAAGCTGTTTCACGAGACGTCGTTCACGTAGCATTAAAATAGAGATAAATGCATTAAGGGGGTCCGGGAAACATTTTCATTTTTTTTTTATTTATTGAGTTAAAATTTTGAAATTTTTTGTGATGGTTAATCATATCATTTGTAAACAAAATCGCATGATAAAACTTCTCATAATTTTTTTTAATTTAAATTTTAAATTATCTTTAAAAAGAGGGGTAGTTTAAAATCGTTAGAACTCGAAATATTATTTATAGAATTTCAATTTTTTTTCATTAAAATAAACAGAAATGTATAAATTTTAATTTAGAGCCAGCATTTAAAAAAATTAAAAATATTTAACGAAAAAATTACAAAAAAACTGGTGCAACTTTTTAAACAAAAATCATATTTTCAAAAGTAAATATTTTTTTCAAATATGCTGGCTCAAAAATAAAGTAAAATAATTGAAAAAGATGTGTTCCGAGTTTCAACCCTGTATCGTTAACGGTTCTCGAGTTATAAGAATTTAAATATGAGAAATGGTGAAAAAACCTATCATGTAGAAAACGCAATTTCACAAGAACTCGTTCCCTTGACAAACATAGCTTGAAAGGCAGATTTTGAAAACAAACCAAAACGAAAAAAATTAATATTTCCTGTTTTAATTAAGATAGAAACATGATTTAAACATCATTTTAAGCATAAAAAAATGAAGATTTTTGTGTCCCGGACATCTTAAGTAAAACATTTCACTCCCCACCAGACATGCCAAGTCTCAGGCTTTTTGCACACCACTATTATCTTAGAGAAAATGCTATTCTTTTAAATCACGCAAATGTTCCAATTAAATAAAGTAACATTTTCTGTTTTAAAATACTGGTATCCAGAACTCCGGTAGCTTGGCAGCTCTGCTCCTCTTAATAAAAACATATATAATTAACCAACGCTTTATCACATTTTATAGGAGACAATACGGAATTTCTTATTTTTATGGCCTTACGTATAGTCATAAAAATGTAAAACTTTGTGCCAATTAATATACACAATTGCGAAAATGAAATCGCAACCAATGAGAAAAGGAAGGCAAAGTAAAATCGTGTAAATTGAGAAATCTTTCTTCGTAGTGCAGGGAGAATATTACTAAAAAAAATATCTTAGGTTATTTTTTGGTGTGAAATATTTATGTGTATTCATTCCTGTCCTATATATCCTTTTTTTAATTTATAATTTGCTTATTCCATTTTTCTTTTGCACGTGAAAATCTTCCAAATTAAAATTAACTCTTAGGGAGAAATTGCTATTCATTTTTTTTTTTTTTGTCAACAATAAAGTTTATAAAATTTAACAGAATAATGTCAGTTTATTCTGTATGAAAATAACGAACTTTATCATTTATATTCAAATAGTTGAATAAATAAATAAAAATATTATTCTATATAGTATATAAATACCATTTTCATTTCTGTGTTTAAATCGATCTATACGCAAATATCTATACAAAGGCATTCATTAATTCATTCCTTTTGCTTTGATTTAACTTCAAAAAAACATACATACTTTCACATTTATGATATTTTTATATGAGATGCTGTTGCTACGCAACGGTTAAAAGAAAAAATGAAATATAAGTAAATTCATAAAATAAAATGTTTCATATTATTCGAACACATGTATAAAATTCCATCATAAGTTATACACCTAATTTAAAAGCTCTGACAAATGTTTTGACAAAATTGCAAACTAATAGGAATAATTTAATACTTTTATTTAAAAATTTCAGCATCCAAAATTTACCATTTAAATCCATTATTCATATGAGCGATTTCTTTCAACAAATGAAAATTTGAATATCGTCTGACTTGGCATAGAAAAGCATTATGCCACAAAATAAAATGTTCTATATATTACGAACGAATGAACCAAATTTAACCCAAAACATTACAGCTAAATCCGGGGAGCTCACCAACATACCTCCTTAATTCCAAGATAATCGGAGTCTTTTTACGGCAGTTATCGCGGAACAGACAGACTAAACTAACAAACAGACAGACGGAAACCAAAAACATTTCGGGTCTCCACAGTAAGCCTTCACTGACGTTTCGGCAACTAGATGATTATAAAAAACTATAAAGAGTACAGTAAGTAGGGCAATTTTGATATTTATGTGAATTCCTATTCTTAATTTTTTGCTTTAAATAATTAATGTCTTCGTAATTTCTGAACGATAGTTCAGAACATGATTTATAATCAGTGTTTCAATCACAGTTTACTTACCTTGTTAAACTGTTTAAACCAGTAAATCTGCAGATCAAGAGCCTCAACGTCATATCTGCAACTTATTGTTTTTAGCAAACTTTGCGTAATATTAATCTTTCTACAAAAACAAAATTTAAACTTTTTAAATTACACAAACATTTGTAAAAGAAAAAAAAAATTTCGTTGGTTTCAGACATTAGAAGCGTCAAATTAAACACGTTGTTATGTAATGATATTCTGAAATTCTCACGAGCTACTTATTCCAGTAATTTTTATATAATAAAGCAAATTTCTTCAGGGGGGCGCCCCCCTGAACCCCCTGTTATGTAAATTATTTTGCATTTGTAATTTTCTATTGAATTAATGATTATCCTATATCTTAGATTCCCTTTTACACTGCGATTTATAAGGATAAGCAACAATTTGGTCAAGCATTTTACGTTATCCTAATATCCATTCAGCAGTATTTACTTGCCTGCTAACCACAAACACCTGTATCTAATGGATAAAGAACTTTTGGAAATGTAAACTGAGACATCTAATTTAAAAATCTAACACCTTTATAATTTGTTTTTCCAAAAAATAATTTTGATTACCATTCTGCAATATTTATATCTAAGATCTAAATATCTAAAATAAGAATCTAAATATCTAAAAATGTACTCGATAGCATTAACTTACTAAAATCACCCTAAAGTAGGGGGACTTCTAAACCTAACGGTTAATAATTCATCATCGTGTCCACTTCCAATTGACTAAATAGATAAACGTGATTTGGCGCCGTTAAGTATTTTTTGTGATAGCCTTTTAATAGTATCCACATTTAATTTAAAATCGTGATGTTACAAACACCGTTGAAATTTGACGCACACCTGTGTTCAGGTCAAATTACGAAAGGTTAACTAACCTTTTATTTCCTTTAGCCGGGCATTTTGTTTCATTTTTCGTAATAGGGATTATTTTAATAATTTAATTTATTTTACACTCTACAAGCTGTTACACGGGACGTTGTTCACGTAGCATTAAAATAGAGATAAATGTATTAAATAAAATATTTCACTCCCCACCAGACATGGCAAGTCTCAGGCTTTTTGCACAACACTATTATATTACAGAAAATGTTTTTCTTTTAAATCGCGCAAATGTTTCAATTAAACAAAGTAACATTTTTTATATTAAAATTCTGGTATCCAGAACGCCGGTAGCTTGGCAGCTCTGCTCCTCTTAATAGAAACATATATAGTTAACCAACACTTTATCACATTTTATAGGAGACAATACGGAATTTCTTATCTGTATGGCCTTACATTTACCTCAGTCATAAAAATGTAAAATTTTGTACCAATTAATATACACAATTGCGAAAATGAAATCGCAACCAATGAAAAAAGAAAGGCCAAGTAAAATCGTGTAAATCGAGGAATCATTCTTCGTAATGTTGGGAAAATACCACTACAAAAATTATTTTAGGTGTTATTTGGTGTGAAATGTTTATATGTATTCATTCCTGTCCTATTTATCTTTTTTATTATTTGTAATTTGCTTATTCCATTTTCCTTTTGCACGTGAAAATCTTACAAATTAAAATTAACTCTTTGGGAGAAAGTGTTATTCCTTTTTTTTTGGCAACAATAAAGTTTATAAAGTTTAATAGAATAATGTCAGTTTATTCTGTATGAAAATTACGAACTTTTTCATTTATAATCAAAATAGTTGAATACATTAATAAAAATATTATTCTATCTATATATATAAAAGAAACTCTGGATGTTGTATTAATCAACGCGCAGCCCAAACTACTGAACCTAAAATCTTGAAATTTGGGGTAAAAATACTTCTTATAACATCGAGTGCCGCTAAGAAAGTATTTTCTAAAATTCCACCCCTAAGGGGATTAAAAAAAATAGAACGAACTTTTAAAAAAATCCCGAAAAATCGAATTTTATACTTATTTTTCAACTCATAACATATTTAAATGTATTTTTGTATGCTGAATCTAATGGTACTAACCAAATTCTTTTACATCTAATAGTTCGCGAGATATTTCATATTATTCTAATTTGATGTCTTTGGCGCTAAAACCTCAAATTTTCAAGTGATAATTTCTAAAAATATGTCCATTACTATAGCAACGGAAAAATTTTAATTGAGCAATTTTGGTAATCAATTCTTTTGGATGAATAATTAAAACAGCTTTATGAGTTAGGTAAAAAAATACAAACGCCTCGAAACTAAAATTTTTAAAAATTGGTACTTTTTCGCGATACCAAAACCATGCCAAAATGTATGCTATTGCGCCATTTAATTCAACCCTAATTGTGCAAAGGATTTTTATTGCAAACTGTGCCAAACATTAAGATTCGCTATTTATTGAACGTGAATATTTTTTATTAGTATTTAATTGTAGAAAAACATCTTAAATAGTTGTTTTTCGAAAATAAAAATGTCAGTGTCAATAACATTTTTATTTGCACACTTCAATTTGTATAATTTGGCGTGTGGTGTGGCGATTTATATAATTTAGCGAAATTGGTCGACGGGATAACTAATTAGTACCTTGGTTTGTATTGAGTTTTAAAAAATAGTTTGTGAAAGTCTGTAATTTTCAAATGTAATAAATTTTAAATGCTCATTTTTGTATCAACAAAATAATTTTTTTTTCAACTGTTTCATTTCATTTTGCGCTAATTATTATGATTGGCGACAACGGTGTAGGTATAACGGAAAAATACCAACTACACTGCTTAGTGATAGCTATGGGAGTTTTTAAATTAGGTGAACCCGATTATGAAAGGTTACCTGTTATTCAAAGTTGTGCTGAATGGATTTTGGTGCTTTGCGGAAAAGTTCTCAGTGGTATAAAAAAACTAGAGGATGTACGCTATATGCAGGCAGTAATATACTAGAGAATATATATGCTATTGCTATGGACGGTGTGCAGACTTTCTTAAAAAATCCAGAGGGTATATAACGTAGACCTATCCCTACATCCCTGAGAGTTCTATAATCTGGTTAACACGATTATGAAAGATATATTTAAATTTAACTATCTATAATATATGTATGAAATGCAAAGAGAAATTTCGTTCCGGCCGCTTAGAACTTGAGTTCTGCTGAATAGATTTCTCATGGGGCTTACATTGTTAGATAAGTTTTTGGGAAAATACTTTAGTATATCATATCGTTCTATGTGGCTTGGTTAAATAATTTTTGGGACAAGTCAAAATCAGATGAACAGGATTATGAAAGATTGGCTTTTCTAAAAGTTCTGCTGAATAGATTTTGATAGGAACTGTTAGACCGAGAGGCAACAGAACAGACAATTACCTCATCGAGTTCACGACTGAAATTCCAGAATTAGTTAAAATTCGATTCGAATATTAAAACGCAATTATTCTGCCTGCCAAGTCATATCTTGGTGAGAAACACCTGAAAACCCGATTTTAACAATGTGTTTTCCTCCACCCAAAGGAATGAAAACATGGAGGACTGGGAGCAGGAAATCGCAATGTAAAACCCACAAGTCAACCTCTAAAATCAGATTTTCAGATGTTTTCCACCAAGATATGACTTGGCAGACCAATTGCGTTTAAATATGCGGATCGAGTTTTAACTAGTTCTGGAATTTCAGCCGTGAACTCGATGAGGTGATTGCCTGTGCTGCCCCCTCCCGGTCTACGTTAAATAGATCATTTTTAGGAAAGGTTGTGGTACATTTGATAGTTTAAAAGATTCTGCTAAAAGGAATTCGGTGGAACTTGCTCGGTTAGTTAATTATTGAGGAGATGTTTTAGTAGAAAAAAAAAACATATCGTTCTAGGTTGTTTGTTTATAGCATTTTGGCTGAAAGTTCTAGAATCAGGTGACCCGATTATGAAAGATTAGCCTTTTTAATAGGCTCTATTGGACGGATTCTGATGAGAATTGCATTGATAAATTTTCAGAGGAAGGATTTTAGCATATTACATATTGTTCTATCGTACTTTACGAAATCCTATAGTAAAGGATCAACTCGCATGATCGAATTCACAGATATATTTCGTTTAATTCAAGGTTTGTTTAGAAAAACAGCCCAGCGTAGCGGGCGAAGGCTGCTAGTATAGTACATAAATACTATTTCCACTTCTGCGTTTAAATCAATCTATATGCAAATATCTATACAAAGGCATTCATTAATTCATTCCTTTTAACTTTGATTTGACTTAAAAAACCGTACATACTTTCACATTTATGATATTTTTAGATGAGATATAGTTGCTACGTAACAGTTAAAAGAAAAAATGAAATATAAGTAAATTCATAATATAAAATGTTTTATATCATTCGAACACATGTATAAAATTCCATCATAAATTATACACCTAATTTAAAAGCCCTGACAAATGTTTTGACAAAATTGCAAACTAAAAGGAATAATTTAATACTCTTATTTAAAAATTTCAGCATCCAAAATTTACCATTTAAATGTATTATTCATATGAGCGTTTTCTTTCGACAAATGAAAATTTGAAAATCGTCTGACTTCCCATAGAAAAGCATTATGTCACAAAATAAAATGTTCTATATATTCCGAACGAATGAACCAAATATAACCCAAAACTATACAGCTAAATCCGGGGAGCTCACCAATATACATCCTTAATTTCAAGCTAATCGGATGTTTTTTACGGCAGTTATCGCGGGACAGACAGACTAACTAACTAACTAACAAACAAACAAACAGATGGAAACCAAAAAATTTCGGGTCTCTACAGTAAGCCTTCACTGACGTTTCGACAACTAGTAAATCTGCAGATCAGGAGCCTCAACGTCATCTTTGCAAGTCATTGTTTTTTAAATCTCATTGCATAATATTCAACTTCCTACAAATCGCTTTTTAAAGTTTTCAAATTACATAAATATTTATGAGCATACAAGATACTTCGTAAAGTTTCAGAAATTAAAAGTGTTAAACAAGTGGTTGTACATTGATGTTCTGAAATTCTGATGAGCTACTTATTCTGGTAACTTTTTAAATCAAAAATTGCATTTCTTCAGGGGGGCTCTGCCCCCCTGAACCCCCCCCCCCCCCGCGTAGTCTATTTAAATTTACATTCGTAATTTTTTATTGATTGTGCGGATGCGTATAGTATATCTTAGATTTTTTTTTACGCTGTGATTTATAAGGATAAGCATAAGTTTTTTTTATAAATTAATAAAATTTAAATTTTAAATAAAATATTCATGTTAACCGTACACAGACAATAAATCTTGAAGTGACGCCAAAAATGTAACCCTAAAATCAGCTACATTCGGCACAACACAACGACGTGCTTAAAAAAAAAAAAAAACGGATGAAGTCAAAGAATTTGGTCCCTGTTCCACGTGCTTGTTTTGTTTTGGCCGAATGAGGGCATTTAAATCTGAGCGATAACGCACATCGTATTGCAAACTGTTTTTACGGCATACTGTATCTCCATCTATCTCTTTCCTCCGTGAATAATAGTAAATTTTATTTTACCCAAGAACTTTTTATTCCAGCATCTTTGTTATCGAAAATGACGTCTAATTCACCTGCTATGCGTACTTACTCAAAACTTTTCATCTTCTTATATTAAGAAATACTCGAGAGTTTTCTTTTTATTTCCTATATGCCGCCATATTAATTTGTCTATTCTTAATTTTATTTTTCATTTTCCTGTTTCACGACAAAAAATTTCAATTGAAAATTGTTTAAAAGAAAATATTATTCCGGGTTTTGATTTTCTTGGCAACAATTAAAGAAATATTGGTAAATGTTATGGGGAAATGTTACGTTATTCTCTATGAAAATAATGAACTTTTGTATTTTTAAGCAAAATATTTCAATAAAATAAATAAAATAAAAGAAATATTGCCTATTTTTATTTCTGGGCTAAAATTCTTCTATATGCAAAGATACAAATGCATTAATTCATCTGTTTTGACGTTGGCTTTATTCAAGCATTATACACGCAATTATACTAATATTATTAGGACCAAATATGTTGCTAGGCAACAGAGAAAGAAAAGGAAAAAAATGAAATATGTATTATGTCAAATTGATAAAACAAAATCCTTTATATTATTGCAAAATATGCATAAAATTCCCCCCAATATTATAAACCTAATTAAAACAATCTCGCAAATATATTGACATAATTTATTGGAATAATTTAATAATGTTATTTAAAAATTTCAGCATCAAAAATTTACCATTTAAATCCATTTTTCATATGAGCCATTTCTTTCAACAAATGAAAATCTGAAAATCGTCTGACTTGCCATTGAAAAGCATTATAGAGCAAAATAAAATGTTACATATTTCCCGAACGAATGAATCAAATTTAACCAAAAACTATACAGCTAAGTCCGGGTACCTCATCAACATGCCCAGTGAATTTCAGGCCGATCGGATGCTTTTTGCGGCAGTTATCGCGGAACAGACAGACAGACTAACAGAAACCAAAACTTTTCGTGTCTCCACAGTAAGCCTTCACTGACGTTTCGGCAACTAGTAAATCTGCAGATCAGGAGCCTCAACGTCAGCTCTGCAAGTCATTGTTTTTAGACACACTTTGGTAATATTCAGTTTCCTGCAAACCGCAATTTAAAGTTTTCAAATTATGTAATTATTTATAAGAATAAAAAATACGAAGTTTTCAGACATTAGAAGCATTAAATTAAAAACGTTATGGAAGGATATTTCGAAATTTTCATGAGCTGTTAATTCTGGTATATTTTTTAAATAATAAAGTAGATTTCTTCAGGGGGGTCAGGGGGTTCAGGGGGGCGGAGCCCCCCTGAACCCCCCGTGGTCTTATTAATTTACATACGTAACTTTTTATTGATTGCGTTAATGGTTAGCGCAAATCTTAGATTTCTTTTTACACTTCCGAGCCTTATTTTTCAATACTGGTAACACAGAAAATGATTTACATTGACGCAATTATATTAAACGTTTAGGTTTTATGAATGAAAATGTAATTTCCTTTAAAAATAAAATTATTTTCATTCATCTTTTCTGAAATGAGGCGGCATTAAGAAGAAACACCCGTCAAAAAACATTTTTTCAGGCAATCTAGTTAATGCTTGGTTTTTAAGGATGAAAATATTTATTTCCCGATACAATGACGTCATTTTCGACAGCGATAATTTTGCGGTGCATAATTTTGATATTTACTATATATTTGCTTTTCAAAAGATTTTTTTCTCTTCTCATTGGAATTTTCGATTAAGAATTAACATTTCTGTTAGCTGTGTGCAGACGATAAACCATGAGATATTAGTAACATTTTTTTTTAATAATAAGAATTAATATCATAACACAAGCCCCTTTTATTTCAACCTCAAAGCGTATTCGTTTTATTTTTGATATATGAGATCAAATTCACCTTCTTTTCGTATTTTCACTTTATTTCTAATATGAAGGCGTATTCATGTCTATTTTTTATTTCATTTTCCTCTCGCACATAAAAATCTTTCAAATCAAAATTAACTGTTTAGGATAAATTTTTATTCCGGGATTATATTTTCGTGGCAACGGCAGAAAAAAAAAAAAAAAAAAAAAAAAAAAAAAAAAAAAAAAAAAAAAAAAGATTGTTAAATTTCATAGCAAAATGTCGATTTATTCCTTATGAAAATAATGAACTTTTTAATGTAAAAGAAAAATATTTAAACAAAACAAATAGAACATAGTCTTTCTTTATTTCTGTGGTAAATTCCATCTATATGTAAAGACACAAAGGCATTAATTCGTCCCTTTTGACTTTGATTTAACTTCAAACAATTACACATACTTTCACATTTACGATATTTTTAGGTGTAGTTCGCTGCTAGGTAACAGTTAAAGGATAATAAAAACAATTAAATATGTGCTTAAAAAGAAAATTTATATTAAAAAAATATTTTATATTATTGAAACACATATATAAAATCCCTCCATAAAAGTTATACACCGAATTTTAAAACTCTGACAAATGTATACACAAAATTTCAAGCTAATATGAATAATGTATGGTTCTAATTAGGAAATTTCATCATCCTTAATTTAGCATTTAAATCCTTCAATCATATGAGCCATTTCTTTTCAAGAAATAAAAATGGAAAAATCGTCTGAATTGCTATAGGAAAGCATTAAGTCGCAAAATAAAATGTTCCATATATTCCGAATGAATGAATCAAATTTAACCAAAAACTATACAGCTAAATCCGGGGATTTCACCAACATGCATCCTTAATTTTAAGATAATCGGATGCTTTTTACAGCAGTTATCGCGGAACAGACGGACAGACTAACAGACAGACAGACTAACAGAAACCAAAACTTTTCGTGTCTCCACAGTAAGCCTTCACTGACGTTTCGGCAATTATATATAAGTTTACAATCGAAAATATAATTTAGTAATATATTTTTTCCATAATATGTTTTCTTTTAAAATACGTTTGGTTACAAAACCATTACCATATGCAGTGGTAACAAACAAAATACATAATACAAACACTATACTTAATAAAGCCGCGAAATAAAAAGAAGACTACTGCACAAAAACCCTTACTCAAATTCGACATTAAAAACTTTCCACGCGTTATTTATGCATACCAATTGTAAAATTTAATTTTCCTTTAAAAGTAAAATGATCGTAATTCCTATATTTATTAAATGTTGATGCAATTTTCTATCACAAGTACTTTGCTGATACTGGTAAATGGTTTTCATATTTGCTAAAGGAAATATGAAGTGTTGATAAACGACAAAGAAACACAGTTAGACTAAAGATAAGAAATTTCTACTTGCAAACTAAGTAAATTAAAAAATATTATAACTTTTACATGTGATTGTACATTTTCAGCTAATGTTACTAAAGCTGTAAAATATTTTTTTATCAAATTCTCATTAAGAGGCATGATTGCCCCTTCGATGGTATATACCATAGGGCGCGTTCTTTATCTAACTTAAAAGTTCGTGAAATCAGGATGTTTACTATAAATTAATCGTGCTTAGTGCTCATAGTTTCTGTGGAAAATACATTTTATCTTTTAGATTATCAAAGTTTCTATTATCATAGAGTTATTGAATAAAATATTGAATAGATAAGAATTTATATATATATATATATATATATATATATATATATATATATATATACACTGCTCAAAACAATTAGGGGAGCACATGGTTTTAACGAAATTTCGCAAATATTTACACCGATACGTAACGTAAAATAAAACATCCATAATTTAAAGTGTTGTAGAAAACAGATAAAGCAAACTTCACATGTAAATTAAAGTTTATCACGTCAAAAACTAGAAAAAAGAGATAAGTGCAGAAATCGGGATTTTGCAGAAATGTATGTTTCACTGCCTAGGTTGTAAACTTCTTTTGCTCAGATTGTGTTTTGAGAAAAGGTGGCTTGAAAATGTCACAAAACCATGATTTACCGCAATCCATGACTTGGTGTGTTATCGGGACAGTTGAATTTGGGGAAACACAACGAAGTGTAGTAGACGCTATTGGACTCGCAAGAAGTGTCCATGAAAGGCTATGTAATCGATTCCAAGACACATGGAATGGTAGTCATCGACAAGTACAAGGTCGAAAATGTGCTAACACAGAAACTGATAACCGATATATCCTGTTAACAGCTCGTCAAGACGGAACGGACAATGCTACTCAGCTGCAAACACAGTTGTTCTTTGCCACAGGGGGAAGGCTGTCAAGCCAAACAGTCCGAAATAGGCTTCATCAGTGTGGTCTCTATGCACGTAAGTCAATGGTCTGTATTCCGTTGACCACAAGCCACTGTGCGGCCCAAAGAATTTCAGAAACTGAACATCGAGTTTGGAGGCAACGTTGTTGGACTCAACTTCTTTTTACAGACGAGTCCTGATTCAGTCTGGATGTGACATCTGGTGTGTTTTGGCATGGAAAGAAAGAGGCACTAAAATTAATACCACATTCGTTCGTGAAAGATCACATTACAGACGAGGTGGGTTGATGCTAGTGGCTGGAATCAGTATCGTACGGATCGTACGGGTACGTACGGATCTGCGTGTCATTCGGAATGGCACTTTGATGATCCGAAGATATACAGACGAGATACTGAGACCTCATGTCGTATTTTATGTTGCGGAAATTAGGGATTTCTTTCTTTCCACGCATGATAATACCAGACTTCATACAGTTCGTCTTGTGGAAAACATGCTTGAAGCTAAAACAATACAGCGTATGGAATGACCTGCATGCTCTTTTGACCTTAATCCAATCGATCTTGTTTGGGACATACTCAAGCGAAGCCTTGCTGCGAGACCGAAGCCTCCTTTTACTGTACGGGACTTGGAGATTGCAATTCTTGTGCAGTGGAATAGTATTCCCCAAAGTCTTATCGATAACCTCATCGCATCCATGGAAAACAAGTGTGCAGCAGTCTTAGCTGTTCGAGGAGACCACACGTCAAATCTTGCATCATTTCTAAACAATACTTTTTTTTTATCATTTACATGAAAACAAATTGTTTCCCTAAACCATCTTTTCATGTTCTTTTCACCTTTTCAAAGAATAAAAGCTCCCTTGCAATTTTTTTTGCATCTTTCTTTCAGTATTGCGCATTGATACACGTGTACTATCTATTTGAATCCCATACATGGCTATCTTGCACTGTTCTGTTCACTTTTTTGCTTGCTCCCTTAATTTGTTGTATATATATGTTTGTTGTATTTGTTGTATATATGTATATATATATATATATATATATATATATATGGGAAGAGAGCAAACGCATTTCAATGCTTTTTCAACAAAAAAATCGAATTTAGCCTGGTATTTGTCCAGTGAAAAGTAAGTTTTTTCAAACAGTGGCTTTGATCAAATGCTATTGAGTGCTTATAGATATTCTTTTATAAGAATCAAACTGTTTCATATTATCCCAGTGGTAGGGGAGCAAAAAAGGCCCAATTCGGAAATAATTAGGGGAAAGCTGGAAATTGTTTTAATCCCTTCAGTTTCTGCCTAGAATGAATATGCTACGTGTTCCCCCTCGTACTAGATCAACGTTTGGAATTATACATATTATACAGATATTTATAGTAAAAAAACACGTTTTGTTTTTAAAATACCATAACGCTATCTCGAAATCACTAACTTTTTCAATAACATCGTCAATACAAAGGTTGTAGAGCTTAAAATTCTGAATAAAATGAGAACCTACACTTAATACTTTTGTTGAATAATAAGGTCACAATTCTACTTTAAAATTTTAGCACCGTGGTCAGAGGGTTGAACTCAGAATTAAGTAGTGGAAAACTGTAAATCGTTTTAATCCCTTCATAATGAAAATCCCTTCAGGTCTAAAAAGAATATTCTATGCTTTCCCCTTCGTACTAGGTGAGTGTTAGGAAATATGTACACATTTACATTCAAAAACACGTTTTTCTTTAATATATTTAACAATATCTGAAATTGCGACTTTAATTATGAACAAATATATTAATGTGAGTATTCATTTCATTCAGAATTTTAAGCTCTACAACCTCTGTGTTGGCAATTTTTTTTTATATAATTAGCTGTTGTGAGATATTGTTAAGGTAATATGGCCTCTCCCAGCTTGAAACTCTTGATAAGTGATTAAGGCAAAATTTTGAAACAGAATTGCGACCTTTGAACAACAATATTAATGTAGGTGCTAATTTATTCAGAATTTTATGCTCTACAACATTTGTACTGACAATGTTTTTGATACACTTAGCTGTTTTGAAATATTCTTAGGTAACTTGGTCTCTTCGGACTTCAAGCTCTTGATTAGCGATTAAAGAAAAATTTTGAAATTAGAATTGGGAACTTGATTTTGAACAAAAATACTAATGTGGGTGCTCATATTATTCAGAATTTTAAGCTGTACAATATGTGCATTGACAATGTTTTTCACAGAATTCGCTATTTTCAGATATTGTAAAAAAAAATTAAGGAAAAACATGTTTTTCGAATGTAAATATGTATATATTTCCCAACGCTCACTTAGTAGGAGAGAAAAACATAGAATATCATTTTAGACCTAATCTGAAGGGATTAAAACGATTTCCAATTTTCCCCTAATTAATTCTGAGTTCATCCCTCTGACCACGGGGCTAAAAGTTTAAAGTAGAATTGTGAACTTAATATTCAACTAAGGTATTAAGTGTAGGTACTCATTTTTTCAGAATTTTAAGGCTCTACAACATTTGTATTGACAATGTTTTTGAAAGAGTTAATGATTTCGAGATAGTGTTATAGAATTTAAAAAAAACGGGTTTTTTTAATGTAAATATATGTATAATTCTTAACTCTCATCTAGTACGAGGGGGGAAACGTAGCATATTCATTCTAGACCTAAACTGAAGGGATGAAATAATTTCCAGCTTTCCCCTAATTATTTCCGAATTCAACTCCCTAACCACTGCACTAAATATGGTCGATAATAAAGCAGATATTACAAATTTACTTAATTATTTCACACATCCATACTCAACATTTATTGTTTACGTTTTTTTTGTTTAATATCAATATAATTAACATTTATTTATCACGATACGAAATTAAAATTCTCAGAAAAATTCGGTATTATAAGAACATACTCATGTTTACATAATTTAGACTTTTGTTTCTATTTGATAATAAATTTAGTTTTAACTCTTTGTATCACCGTGTTGAATATTTGCAACATACCAAAAGCCAATGTTACCTATACAGTTGCCTTTAAAATAAAGTTTTATTTATTGCCACTATCTTCAAATACAGCAGTTAACCCTTCACTGTACCACGTGCAATATTTGGCACATACCTAAAAACAGTATAATTCCCAAATTTCAAATTATTTGCTTAAAAGGCGCAAAGTCCAACCTAGTGAAAAAAATTCTATGTCGGGACTCGAACCCGGGACATCACTATAACGAATGGACGTTCTACCGACTAAACCACATGGAACGATACCCAGCTTGGATGGTCTCACTATTACAGTTTGGCAAGGCTACAAACGTAGCACAAGATGGAATATTTTTACGTGAGTCCCGGTATGGAATCTTCTTCACTAAGTTAGCCTTTGCGCCTATTAAGCAAATAACTTCAAATTTGATTTTCATTTGAAATATTGTATGCAAAGCGAATGTCTCTCTCTGGAAAAATTTCCAAATATTAGTATAATTCTTATTATGTGCTATGCATTTGGTCAATATGATCTCTGTCCTTGATCAAGGGCAGTCCAAAAGATTGAATAACACTTACTTTGTCCATGTCAGGCGGCTTCATTTGACCAAAAATTTAATTTGTTCTTCGAAAAAAAAATCGATCAAGCTATCAAGGTAACTTTCATTACCTTTACTTTCATTATTTTTACTGAATACTTAAAAATATTAATATAAAAAATTCCAAGTGTTAAGCGTGCAAAATTAATTATTTTAAGCTCATTTAGTTGCAAAATATAGCAATACAATATTTAAAAACCTTAATTGTGTACATGTGGCACACACCACAATATATCTAATTTTAACTGAAATTTTGAAGTTTAATTTTTTTGTACTATTTTTCCCATTATTATGCCGATAGGGTAACTCTAGGATAGATGGCCATAGTTTTTAAAGACTGAAATAAAAATTCTTAGAATGCAAATACAATAAATATTGATGCATATTTGAAATTCTTGTACATATACTCATAACATTTTATGCAAAAAAATAATTAAATACTGAAAACAAAATATGTTAAACAAAATTGAAATTCAAAAGGCAGATGGCCAACTCTCCTTATAGCCGAGGAGATATGGCCATCCAATACAAGAAAGAAAAAGTTAATTTAAATAGCCAAAAAATAACACATTTCCTATAGTTAATCATGAAAAATGTATAGCAATTTGTAAAGATGCAATTATATGATAAAAAATGACTGATGAAATCTCTAATAAACAAAATTTGAAGTATAATTTCAATACTTCACGTTTCGCAAAATCTTACCACATGTTTGGAAAAGGTCTTGATAATTTGTACACGTTTCATGGAACCACTTCAGGCACCTTATGCATTGTATCTAGACTTTTTTTTTTTTTGGATGTGATATTATATTGTTTTGCACAACCAACAGAGTGATCCTAATCCAATTCTATTTACTGGGAATCTGTAGAATCTGATAAATTAAATGTGTTTTATTTTCTTCGCCACTGGAATTGTCGTGCTTTTTTTCTTGGGTTAGTGGTAGGTTTATTAGGTTGATTTAGTTTATTTATCAACTTTAACAGTTTCTGTTATGACATTTTTCGACGTTTTTCAGTATTTTCTGAAACAAATACATCGTTAGGTTTTATTATATTATTATTATTATTATTAAAATATTTATATTAGTTAAGATTTAAATATTTATATCAATTAATATCTCTCCTCGATTCCTTGTGGCCATCTCTCCTGAAATTGAAGAACTGGTGGTCTCCCAATTTAAAGAATCAGTAGCCATTGTACGTCTTTGTTTCAGTCTTAGAAGTAAAGATTAGATTATATACGTGCCGTGAAAGCCCACATAGTAAAAAAATATACACACGTACAGCAAAATATTCCTAGCATGCATACCTAAGTCAAAAAAATATTCAACCACTTATTTAATTTACATTAGAATTACACTTACTTTTTATAATCGAAAAACACAACTGCACCTCGCAATAAATAAACTCGTTGAACTATGTCATACGAACAATGTTTATAATTGCAATCTAGGATCAGGTTTTGGAGATATTTAGACTGGTCATCTATCCTCTATTGCCTCTATCCCTATCTTCGAGTTATCCTATATAGATTTCAAGTAATTTTTTTTCTTCATAAAAATAGAAAAAATCCTGCAGTGAAAGGTTAATATAAAATGACCAAAAAAGCTTCCACAGACGACGATATAAAGTTGATTTTTAATACCATCATTTTAATTATCATTTGCGCAGTTTTACTTCTTTAGTGCTAAAATTAACTTCCCAAATTATTTAAATTAAAAAGAATGGAAACGTCCAAAAATAGATTTTTACAAAATTAAGCTTGTATACTTCCATCTGTTTTTCAATATTTTTTCTAACTGTTTTTATTATTATTATTATTATTTTTAATCAAACCTATTTGTAAATATTCGAAAGAAGAAAAAACCTCATTCTCACGAAGTTAGTTACCTTTAACTGTTGCATACCTTGCCACCATGTGGCCGCCCCTCCGGGTGGTTCCGACCCGACCCCTTGAGTGGGGGAGGTGACCGGAAGCTCGGCAGAGTTCGTTGTGTACGAGTGCGAGGGGGCCGGATGGGGACAATTCGCCACCTCCTCGAGAGGCTCATCTCCGACAGGCGTTGAGCACGGTGGGCACGGTTAACGGACGTTGTGCATGGGGTGCGGGGGCCTTCGGGCTCGACCTACACGCATCCCCGACAGCCGGGTTCTCTGGCCAAGCCGGATAGCGACGCTCCATAGGTCGATCCTGGTGCCGGTCTAAGGGCCGGACGGTGTCGCCGGGCAAAGACTAGCTAAGGCGATAGGACCCCGTCCACCTATTGACTAAGAGGGAGCCTGAAGTATGAGTGAGGGCTTTGTAGTGGAAAGTCCTCGGTGCTCGCTAGTGACGACGGGGCTCGCGGGAACGCCATGCAGGGACTCCCGGAGCAACCGAAGTGCGAGGGTTTCGGACAGCGCCCAGGTTACTTTATGACTTGGGTGGCTCATCCCTCCGAGGACCTCAGCTGGAGCAGTTGGGAGCCGATCCTCAGGGTGGTAGGGTTTGGCGGTGCCCCCGTTGACCAAGGAGCGGTCGCGTGGGGAGGCCAGTATGGCTCTGGTTGCTCCATGTCGTGCCGTGAACCTTGGGAGGGGGTCGGCCGGCAGGTCCACCATCGAACGCTATTGCCGCAGGGAAACGGGCCGGAGGCTCGCCGGTAACGCGGCGGCTCATCGTGCCTCGGGTGAACTCTTGGTCCGATCCAGGTCCTCCGTGTCTATGCGGTACCGGAGTTTGCCTCGCCTGGTGATGAGGACCTAGAGGTGTCTCCACCTAACTTTCGAACGCACTAACAAAGGTAGCGGTCGGTCACTGCACGGGGTCAGGGGCCTTCGGGCCTGGGTACCCTCGACGGCCGCGAGGTAAGGTAGTGCCGGGCGGGCTTCTGTCGGCCTCCACTGGCTTCTCTGTCCTAGGATGGAGTCGAGTCGGTGGGGGCTGGCGGGACTCCGTTCCGTCCGACCCCCTAGCGAGGCGGAGTCTATTCCGTCTAGGTGGAGCTTTCCGTGCCCGCCTGGGGTCGCTAACGGCACCTAGTCTGGGCCAACTGGCTCCCGGCTTGATCCGCGAGGGGTTCCGTCGGTTGAGCCGGGTGGTTTGGGCGAAAAGCCAGGAGCTGGGTCGCTTTACGGCCGGAGGGATTTTCCCCGTCCTCCCTGGTTTTCAAGCTAGGGGCCCTTCATTAACTTTCCTATCGGCTGGCCCACAAAAATGTCTCTGCCGGAAAATGGTATCTGATCTTGGGGGCCTGTCCGTAAATTAAATTCGGGACGGGAAGCCTCGGTTCAGTCCGTGGGCCCAGCGTCTTTATAGGCGTCTGGTTCCTGCGATGGCTTGCGGTGTCTACCGGCTCGAGTAACCAAGTTTAGGGACCACTTGGTTTTTCTAGCTGGGTGGTGAGGACTGTCGTAGCGGCCGTTCGTCTCTTCTTGGGAATAGCCGTCGCCGTGTGCGCTGGGCAGCGGCGTCGGTTTGGCCGGAGTTTGCGTGGGGTTCCGCTCTGTTGGAGCTTGTCTGGGGCGACCTTCGGGACGCGTCGCGGGGCTTGCTTCACGGGTGGTTCCTTGCGTCGACAAATGGGCCTCAAAAGGGCCCGGGACCGGAAGATGAACCCCTCATCTTACCTTGCCACCATACATAGATCCTCGAGTTTAACATTGTCAAATACTGCTGTGGATATTCATCTAAAGGTGTTGTCACATAAAACAACTTATGTCATTTTTACTGTAGTTTGTCATTTAGAGAAAGTTCTAATGGAAGCAATTTTCGCTAAGGACAGGCTTTACCCAAATTAGAAGTATGGGAGCACTTACTGACAGATTAGCATTTGTGCATTACCCGAGGCAACTGACGACTGAATTAAACACTTTAAAATGAAGTATCCACGATTGTTATTTCAAACTTACTTTTATACTATTAAACAGTAGTCTAGAAAATAAAACATTTTTTAAATAATATCTTTTCAGTTTACGCGCCTCCATGCTTTGACATTTAGGCCTGACGGATACTAGTATATAATATTTACTGTTATGGTAATGGTAATATGAATCATGAAGGCAAGAATTTGACTTTACCAAGAATAAAACAATATTACCCTTGGAATAACAAAGTATATTAAAAAAATTCAGATAACGTAAATGGATAGACTTAAAATAATTTTTCTAACAATCAATTGCAAGGATTACCATTTGATGTAGCTCAAATAAAAGTCATCTTTATTTATAGTCCAAGCAATAGAGACAGTATAGGGGCTCTATCTAGTAAAATTCATGATAGTTCTGGAAAAAGGCTTACTACATGTTTTTTGGGTCGCTGAATCCGAATTTTTAACTTCCCACAAAAATTTCCTCCGGCAATCCCCCTCCCCCAAATTTTGGTAAAATGCCCCCAAAAAAGGATTTTATAAAAAAAGAGGAGGGGTGGGGAAAAGAGAAAGGCGGGAAAAAGAGGGGAGAGCTGCCTGTGAACTTCACTGCGGCGCTACGTGCAGTCATGTTATGACCCAGCAAACACAGAGCTATCGGTAAACAATCGGCCGACAGCCGCTTTGCCGTTACTGACGGTATCGGCACGATACCGGCTGCCGTACCGGTTCCGTATCTTTTTCGACACGCCGGGCGAGTGACGCCCGACAGATAGGCGCACAGCCGGTCCAGTATCAGCAAAACCCTATGCCGGCAGCACACCGATAGCTATCCATATGAATGCCGGTCGCAGCCCGACACCAGCATCAATTGAAAAAAAAATGTTTTGACGGCGCCATCTATGAGCCATCGCGGAATGCATATTTGAAAAGAACGTGTTTCGGCGCTGGCTGAGGTTGGGTTTGATCCCGGGAACCCAAGTACAGGAAGTAAACTCCTTAACCAGTTGACCACTCATACTTGATCAGGGGAGGATTGTATGAGGTAATAAGGGGAAGTCTTATCGATACGTAATGGTTTGCCATTAAAGGTAGATGGGAAAATTAGAATTTTGAACTGTTTTTATTTATTTTTTATTTATTTATTTATAATTGTCTTATGCGCGTTTATTTAAAAGTTAATTTAATATATAAATGAATGAAATAAATATCTTAGCGAATTCGTTAAAGCAAAGGAATTTAAGAGTAATTTTAAGTTCAATTAAGATATAGATATAATTAAGAATAATTAAGAATAGATATAAATTTAAGAATAATTAAGTATTAAAAAAATATTTTTAGAGGTCTTGTTCAGTTAATCAATTTTCTTATTGGGATTATAATGTAATTACATGCGTTGCGTTAATTTATAAAATATATATTTTTTAACATGGAAAAATGTATTTTAATAAATAAAAAGTTAGTAATTATTAACTTTTAATTAGAATAAGAATTCATTTTATGTCGTTTTGATGATTTAAAGTAGAACATATATTTAATGAGTATGTTGCAATATTAATTTGTTACTTATCAATATTTTTAATTAAAAAATTAAAATAAAAACATTAATTTACATTTTTTTTTTCTTTTGGAAGATAATTTTTAAATGGGGATATTTCTGAATCTTTCTTATAAATTTAAGAATGCTTATTAAATAAAATAAGTGACTTTCAGAGGTTTTCTCTTAATAAAATTTTCTCTTTAGGAATTATAAATAATTAAATGCGTTAATTCTAGAAATATATATTTGTAACAGAGAAAAGCTAATTTTAATAAAAAAGAGGTTGGTAATTAATCACTTTTAATTAGAATAAGAGTTCATTTTTTATCATTTGATGATTTAATGTAGAAAATATTTTTAGTGATTAAGTAGCAAAAATGATTATTTTACTTATCAACATTTTTTAATCATCAAATAAAATAGAAATATTAATTTATCTTTTTTTTTTTTTTTGTTTTTGTTTTTGTTTTTTGGGTAAAAATTTTTTTAGAAATGGAAGATTACTGAATCTTTCTTTGAAATTTTAATGCTTAATTTGGGTAGTTCTTTTATGTTTTTATAGCTTGTAAAACAATTTTAAACACTTTTTTAATAATTTGATTTTTAAATAAAATAAGAAACATAGCTGTTGCTTTTAAAATGAATATATAGTTAGAAAATAATTAATTGAAGATTTTTTTTTCTACGATTAACTTTATAACGAATAATAATTTTAAGGGGCGATTTAAGAAACTCTTTTGATGATTCAAATGATTGTAAACCTTTTTAAAATGAATTCAATAACAGCTTTTAAAAATATATTTATATAAGAGCTATTTTTGATTTTTTTTGTTTTTTGTTTTTTTTGTTTGTTTGTTTGTTTGTTTGTTTATCACTGTTAGAATTTCATATGAAATACATGAAATATACATATCTTATCAAAACTCAAATTCAAACAAAATTAGTAAAAAGAAAAAAAAATGTCGGCTAAGACTAAAAATTCCAAATTCGGACCGATGTTGGCAAATCTAATCGGGCCACTATCAGAAATCACATATCGGTCCTGCGTCACTTGCCGGTGTAAATCGCTTGCCGATATATAACCGAAGGGGGACCGATTACGGCAACCGGCAGTCGAAAAAGCAGATTCTTATGTTTCAGTTGCCGACATTTCACCGAAATCACTGTGCCCATGCCGACACTTAACCGACATTGCCGGCTGCGGTCCGATCGTGTGCTGGGGTGTTTGCTGGGGAGTTATGAAGTCAAGTTATGAAGTCAGGGCAATAGGGGATTTAACCTGGAAAAATTAATACTAGTTCTTAATTTCGACCCACTTTATGTTTTTTTGGGGGTTGCTGAATCCGAATTTGTAACTTCCCACCAAAATTTCACCCGGCAACCCCCCCCCCCCCCCAAAAAAAAAAAAAAAAAAAAAAATTGATTTTTCGAAAAAATTTGGTTTTTGAGAAAAGCGCGCGAGGATTGTTCCAAGGCAGCCCCCTCTCTCCCCGTTTATCCTACGTCATAGTGTCATGTATTCTATTTGTTGCAAATTTTGTCTTGTTTCTGAATTTCGTAATGCTTTTCCCCTAAAACTATAAGAAATTTAAGTGATTAACAACTATTTTGGGGAGTTTTCGGGGGGGGGCAATCTTGGGGATAAGTTAAAAATTCGGATTCAGCCACCAAAAAAACTTAAAGTAAACCTTATAAGAAAAGTTCGGAGGGGAAATGGGAGGGCTAATGTAAAAGTGTGAGTGGTTAAGTGGAATTGCGAAAATTAGTCCACGCAGCACCGCCCGCATTTTCCGAGGCAGCTCCCCCCTTCCCCTTCATCCTAAGTCATAATGTCATGTATCTAATTTGTTGCAAATTTTGTCTACTCTCTGAATTTCTAGATATCTTTTCCCTAAAACAATAAAAGATTGATTTTTTAAATAAAAATCTTTTTTTGGGAGCTTTTTACCAAAATTTGGAGGGGTTGCCGGGGGACATTTTGGTGGGAAGTTACAAATTCGGATTCAGCGAACCAAAAACATAAAGGAAGCCGATTTCCAGAACTACCATTAATTTTGCTAGGTAAAATACCCTATTGCCTGGACTATTACCTATTTTTTTAAAGTTGTGTATATATTAAGCATTAAAACCAGCATATCTTCTTAGCATACGGATCTTCTCCCAATTATTTTTGTAATTAATTATTTTTCTTTTGATTAAACGCAATTTATTATGCATATATATATGTGTGTGTGTGTGTGTGTAAAGTACAAACTTATCACATGGTATTTTCAGAAGCAAATAGTCCATACAATGGAATATCAAAAAACATAATGAATTGCTATTTAAATTCGTGAAGGATTTCGATTCGCGACCAAAAGCAAAAAGGATATAATTATTTAGAATTGTACTGAACAACTTTGTATAACATCGTATCATGATTATGTAAATTATCAGGATATGTTAATTTTTTCAAACTTCACATACAAACTTCTCACAAAAATTGTCATATTACAAACATTATTGTCAGAATTAATGCTGGCTTTTCGTAGTGCATTTCATATTCAGTATAAAAACAAAAGATGTCAAATTATTTTAAACTTTATTTTTTCTTTGAAGCCTAGAAAAAGATTTATGCCTCTCAAGGAATGTTATTATCTTGAGAAATTTTCTCAGAGAAGGAAATTTTTATCAACTCCTTTTTTTTTATTTTTTAAAAGTAAAGGAGTTCATCTGGAAAGAATGTTTGGCAGGTTGAAATGTTAATATTTGTATTTAATTTATATTTTACTTTATTTTATTTTCATACATCCAAATACTTCATTTTAAAGTGACTCTTTAAGTTTTTTTGGAGAAAAAAATAAATATATGTCAGTAAAAAATATGTTACGCATTTTCAAAGACTTCAGATATGTTTTTTATTTATTATCAAAAATAGGCAAACTATAGAGGAAAAGGTCCAAATACCGGCTAGGGTCCAAATACCGGCTACTAGGTGTTCTGAGAACTGAGCGCAGCGCAGCGTAGCGGTGATAGGCAGAGTTTGTAACTTTAATTGAGAAAAGAATGTTACGAAAAGTACGTCGCTGAAGCCTGTGTCATTTACAAATAGTAAATGCAAAAGTGTCGAATCTACGTAACCCGGAAGATGAAAAGTTTTTCAGATATCTGTTTCTCATTTTTTTTAATATACTGATCGCATATTGGCTTGAATTGTTGATTAAGTTATTTTCTAGACATATTTAGGTCTCAATTGCCACGCGCACATTATTGGTATTTTATTATATGAATGAGTAATACCGGTTTTAAATTAAACATAGCAGAGTTCCGAATACCGGCTACCTAGAGTGGTCTAAATACCGGCTAACCGGTATTTGGACCTCTCTCGGTTGCTCTGCTTGAAGGGGAGGAAAATAAATTAAGTTAAATAGTTCCATAATTAATAAATCAATTTAAATGTTCAGAAATAGTTCCAGTCCGATTTCGCAATATGAAAAAAGCAACCATGGTCGTAATTCTTCAGGACCAACACTGATTACCGGATAACTTTCCAAAAAAGCGCTGTTGGACACTACAAATTTGCCTGTAATAAATGTGAAGAGAAAGAAAAAATTGACGAAGTAAACCAGGCGAAAGAGGCAGAAATTTGAATTTAACCCTCTCGCTGTGCAACCCGAAATTTCCTCAGACAACGTAAAAGTAGCAAAATTTGCGCAACCCGAGATTTCCTCGGGGATGCATTTTCTCAGTCTAATTAACACTCCTTGATTATTCCCACCAGTTATTTTTTATTGTAAATTTTGCCTTATTTAAATAGAGAATTTTCCCGGTTAAATTAGACAAAAAATTTTGTTTTGAAAAACCGATGACAAAAGAATAAAAATTCTTAAAAGACGCTCCTCACGAAGGGATTAAATTCGCAATTTTTGAAGCTATTTTGGTAAAAGAATTACGCAGTGAGAGGGTTAAAAAAGTGAAAAGGGAAAATATCCAACAGAGGAAAAGGATAAATTTGTTTCTTCTGCATGGGTGCTTTCTCTGTGGACAAGAATGGGGAGGGGATTCAGGGTTCAATGTTAAGAATGCGATATGTGGGCTGATAGAGACTATACCGACGCAGAGAGTGATATTATGTTTTTGATTGTTTCAAATAAAATAATTCTCAGTTCAATCAGCAAGCTTTTTTTTTTGTTTTACACGTTAAAAAACAAAATTAGAAACATAATGGATGGAAGACTGTGAGAGGTGGTTGTAAAGATTTTTAGAAATTTTACAAAAATATTTATTAAAGATTGCGTATTTTTTCTGTGCATGAGAAATGTTATTATTCAATACAATTTATTAAAATAATATGCTTATTGCTTAATAATTGTCATTAGCTCTATTTGTGTGATCTTTTTGAAAAAAACTTAGTTAGCCGGTATTTAGACCCCATTTTAAAAATTCAAATTTTGAAGACTTTCGCAATTTTGCTTTTTATAAACAGAAAACGACTTTTAAACTGATTTTTTTTCTCTAAGCAGGTGTAAAACATGTCAAGGTACCCTGCTGTCACTTTTTATTTTATTAATTTTGAAAATTGCATGATCTAGATTGAAAACAAAAGTGGTAGCCGGTATGGAACCATTTGGAAAATGATTTTTTCAAAAACTAAAATTTAAGACATAAAAAATCGCACGCAGTTGTTTATACATTACGTACGCCATGGATTACAATTTTCGGTACTGTAAATTTTTAAACTTCTACGAAACAGGTCATTCATTACGTACGCCATGCATTAAACATTAATATTCCTGGACCAATTTTAAATGAAATTTTATTCTTAAACTTCTAAACTCCCCACAATAATTACACCGTCGTATAGAAGAAAAAAAAGTACTTTTAAATGGAATTTGTTTGAAAGCTGTATCTCAATATTTTCTGAGTTATATATATGTGTATTTTTTGTGTAGTTTTTATTACTTTCTTGTCATAGTGGCAACAGAAGTATCCATCTCTGTTGAAAGTAAAGGAAAAATACAGATTTCTGTATAGAACAATCAAATAACGAATAAAATGCCGATTAAACCAATAAAAAGCTTCACATACGTTTTTGATTTCCTACCTTGACAGAGGACAATAACCATTTTTTCAAATGGTTAAAAAAGGATTTTTCATTTTATAATATTTAATTGTACACAAACACTGATGAACGTATTGAAGAAAAATATTATGTAATAAATACAATGTAAAGTTAATAAAATATATTTAAAAGGTAACGAAATATTGTTAATATATGTAATCTTAATAATGTTAAATAATGTTAATATAATATTTGATGCTAACGTATAGAGGGTCAGAATAATGTTAATTGTATATTAATGTTAATGCTATTGATTTTGCATATGTGTCTGTTAATTAAATTTGCGAAACCTCAAAATGTTTACCCGAAAATTAATCGTTCGTATTGAGAAAACCTTTTTTGTGCATTTTTGCTAAATCTTTAAAATTTGAAATTTTTTCTCGGCGTACCAAACAAATAATACATTTCTTTTACATTTACTCAGTTATAAAATAATACCACTGTAATATATAAATGGATTTTTAAATTACTATGTAGCAGAAAAACAGGGTTTATTTAAATTGTTTTACAAGCAATTTTATATATTTTTTTAATAATACTTAAAATGTGTTCAAAAAATCGAATTAAACCAGATAATGCAAAAAGTATTTTAAGTTTTATTCAACGTTAAACTTTTCTTAATATTAAGTAAAATAATGCTATAAAGTGATAAAATATCATTTATTAAGATTGACGATCGTTTAGTCGCAACAACGGCGACATTTTCAAAATCATTCACCATAGAAAAAAAAAAAAATATATATATATATATATATTTACTTCTATGAAATTATAAAATATAGTATGCAGGAAAATAGATCCAATTTAGTCAAACCATTTATAAGGAGTATACGAAATACCTTTCATCAAAGAAGATGGAACAAAGCAGTTTTATATAGATATGACAAGTAGAAAACTTAAAACTAGAATCAAAGAACATATAGCAGACATCAAATACAACAAAAGAACCACAGCTTTGGCCAGATTATGCAGCGAAAAACCTTTACGGATCGATTTTAAAAATAGCAAGTTAATTTACACATCAAAATTTTATTTACCATCCATAATCCGAGAATCAATAGAGATATTTTTACGCAAAAAGAATATTTGCAATGATTCAGTGTCCCTAGATTTACCTAAAATTTGGAAAGCGATGCTATGTAATTTTAGTATCAATAGTAAAAATTAATCCAGCTCGCAAATAGCCAAGATAATTTAAATTTTTGTTTTATGTTTTTCAATATTTTTCATTATGCATGTTGTCTTGTGACATTATTTAACATGTTATTGTTTTGTTAAATTATATGAAAATTAATCCACGCTCACAAATAACTAATTTAATTTTAATTTATTTTATCTTTGCAATGTTTTTCATTATGCATCATGTCTTTTGACATTGTTTTCTATGTTTATTATTTTTAAATTATGTGAAAATATTTTCTATCGTGAATGATTTTCAAAATGTCACCGTTAGTGCGACGAAACGATCGTCAATTTTAATACATGATATTTTATCACTTTATAGCATTATTTTACTTAATCTCTTTATAAGTGATCATTATACATGTTTTTATTTTCTTAATATCTTAGAGTAAAAATTCTGCTTCACAAAGTTCCGTTCTGAAGTCGAAATTTCGGAATAAAAAGTCCAAATTCAGTCCGAAAGTTCAAAGTCGAAATTCAGTCCAAACTGGTACATATTTTAAAGAAAACCGACGATATACACAGAAATCGTAAGCTTCGCTAATGCAACCAGCTTAAATGCACACCAAAATTACGACAAGTAGAAGCGCTATCACCCTCTCCGCAATTTTAGCATAAAACAAGAGGCGCATTATCGCACTTCCCTCAATTTTGGCACATAACAAGAAGAGCGCCATTGCACTCTCCCGCAATCAAACAATTAAGCGTAATCTCAACGAGCGGAAGAAGTGTTGCATTTTTAACAGGTAAACAGTAATATCATATTAGTAGTGTATTCGTTGGGATGGTATTGTTTTCTGTTATACAGTAGTTGAGTTTGAAATCTAACACTGCATTTACATAAAATTTTCAAACCATGTGTATCATACTAATTTATTTATCAAAAACTCATTGTTATCTAAAAGTTTTAAGAAAACGAGAAATTACAATTGAGGAGCTGAGTGGATGGACATGTTATGCTACATATTCTATTATTATTATTATTATTAATCTTTTGGATGAAAGCGTTATGAGGAATACTGTCACACGGTGAAGCTAAAATACCAAGATTCCATTTAGTCTTGAAGATTTGAGACATTATTCATTAATATTTAATTTTTTAATATTTAATTACGTCAATAATATTAATAACTTTTAATACTTTTGACTTTTTAAAACTTTTAATAACTTTTTAAAAATTAAATATGAATACGTTTTTCTGAAAGAGTTTAGTACCATACCTGTTAATATTTTAAACACATGGTATCAAATAGAAAATGAAGCATTAAAATTTACAGCAAAAACTTTCATTTCAAATTTCTTCAAATGTAATTTTTGTTACTTAACATGTTCATCCAATTAGCTCTTCAGTTAAGGACGTGAGTTTCAAACTCGCCTTTTCCAGGAAAGAAAATCTTGGTAAAACAAGTTTTGTTCTCAAATTCCTAACATATATGGCAAGTTAAAAAAAAAAAAAAAAATACAATAAAGAATTACTTGATAAAACAAGTTCTGTTACTGACTGTACAGATTTTCCGGTGCAGGTTTACTAAATGAATAGAGAAAATACGATTTAATTCCTTTTATTTGTTTATGCAATTATTTATTGTTTTAGATAAGGCGAATTTCGAAACTCACATTGTAGAGAAAAAGCTTATCTACACAGATTGCATCTTCATATTAAAAGATAAACAGTGAACTGAAAGCATATATTCAAAAGAACACAGCCATAATTCACATTCCGAACGCACACAAGAATGCAACCAATCATCTGCATTTTCACAGGAATAGCAAGGCTTCGCAGAGGGAGACGTGACAGATGAATCTCCCTTTCCCTCTTCCGAAGTCAGATCAGGGAAGCAGTAGAAGGAGAATGGATTTTTCTCCCTAGTCTTGCAACGGTAGTTTGGCAACGATTCCTTGAGCGGGAATACGAGTTGGTTAGCCGCGCACAGCGAGGAGATAGAAATATCTCTTTGCTGTGGCGTTGGCGTCTGTTTTTTCTTCAAGATAGCAAGTAAATTTTTAAATGTGTTGAAAACATCAAATTTGTGAGGTGGTGTGCCAAGATGAAAGTTTTGTGCGGAGAAATATGAAGTAAAAATGTGTCAAAATACTTTAAAGTTGTAATGGTGTACGAAGAAGACATAGTGTTGTGCTAAAATTGTTAGTTTTCGATCGTGTTCAAGAAGATTCAAGTTGTGCTATATTGTGCTAAAAAGTTCAAGTACCGTGTTTTCAAAAACCCAAGTCCAGTGCTATATAGTAAATATAAAAATATGAAGATCCATAGATTAATTCTCTGAGATTGCAATTGTGTAGTGTAACAAGTAAATGCATACCATGTGCTAAAAAATACAAAGGGATCTTGCATAAGTCCCTGTTTGTGAAAGAAATGAAACACAAAAAATATGGTTGCAATCTGAATCTTAAGTGATGATATGAGATAGAATTCTCATAATGGTCAGTGAAAGTCACATGGGCAGAAAGGCCTAGATCAGTTTTTTTAACTATCATGATAGTTATTTAATTATTTATTCATTATTGTGCTTAATTTATTTCTATATCAGTACATATTCAAGAAATATTTTTAGGTGTTTAAATTTATCTATTTATTTAAGGCTTGCTGCCATAATAAATAAACCGGTAAATTGTATATTTATGTTTTATTATTTATGTGTAATCTCTTTTAATATTAAGTGATGGGTTAATAATTCTATTTTTTTATCTATTCCAAATTCATAACGCAATGATCTTATTATTATTAATTACTTTCCACTATACTTGTTCTGATTAATAGCTATCTATCATGATTAACTTATCTTATAATCTATCATAATTACCTTTTCCCCTACACACTTTCTTAATGGAAAAAAAGAATTCTCATTATTATTTGCACATTTTCATTAAACAAGTTTTCAGAAAAAAATTATAAAAAATATTATTAAAAAGACAGATGTAAGGTAAGAAATCTATCCCATACGTACATATATACAATGGTAGCCAAAATTGTGGACATGTTTTGAAATTTTCATGTTTTATAACTTTGCGTGCTTGAAGAATATAATAAATTTCACTTAAACTCAAATGTTTATATATCAAATTCAAGGAAATTTAATATAGAATTTAATTAAAAAAAACATAATTAAAATATCTGCATTACAAAAAATGTTATACTTACAAAAATTAAGATTTATCTTAGATTTCATTATATTTATACTTATAGTTACACATTCAATATTTAATGGGATAACCCTTGTTTTTTATTGCAGCTTTAAAGCGTCTTTTTATTGAAAGAACTATTGTTTGAAGTTCATTCTTTTTAATCGCATGATGCCAAGAATCAATTATAGCTTCAATAAGTTGCATTTTATTAGATGGAAACTTTTTGAGTACAAGGATTTTCAAACGTCGCCGAAAATTTTCGATAGGATTCAGATCAGGGCTGTTTCCTAGCTACGGTAATAATTGTATGCTTTTATTTTTAAACCATTCTTTGAATATTTTTGCCGTATAGAATGGAGCTGAATCCTGCTGAAAGATAAATGGTGCTTTGTTGCGGTAGAGATGGCTGTTGGAAGGTTTCGATTTTGGTTTCATCACAGTTTCGATGCATTTTTTACATTCTGAATGCTACCAATCACTTGAAGGCGGCCCACACCATATGCAGACATACAGGCCCAAATCTTGACTTTTTTGGGTTCTTTGTAGGTTCTTTAATGCAATCAGGAAGCAGCTCTTCCCCTAGTCTACGTCTCACATATTTTCGTCTATTACTACCAAAGAGCGATGTTTTACTCTCATCGCTCCAAGTTATTTTCTTCCACTGATTTTCTGACAAAGTAATGCGTTATTTTGCCCACTGAACTTTTTGTTGCGTTGCTGAAGATTTAAAAATGTTTTTTTCCTTCGAAATTCTAACTTTCAATCCAAAATCAGATAACATTCTCCTTATTGTTCTTGAACTAACTGAAATGCCTATTGCATTCATTTCACATCTAACAACATCTCATGAAATTCTTCTATCTTTGAGGCATATCCTTTTTATCTTTCTATAGTCAGAAGCACTTGTGAATTTTTTCGGCCTGATCTTGCCTTATCAATCACTGATTTAGTTTCTCCATAACGTAAGCACAACTTTCGTACGCCAGATAAAATAACTGGTCCATCAACTTGTCTTGCAATTTCAGCACAAGAGATAACATTTTCATTCAATACGACAATCATGCTTCCTTTTGTAGGTGTACAATCAGTTCTTGTTGTTGATGACATATTTTTAAATTATTTGTATTAAAAAAAAATAGCAAAAAAAAACATTATTCTTTTTAGTTAAACTAGTATTCACCATTCTGCAAAATTCATTCCACCAAAATACCGCTTTTACAAATCAAAATATACTACTGTTTAGTTACTGACATTTGATGGGTTCTCATAGCAGTCATTGTAATTGGCTAGGAAGCTTTTATTACAATATACTTCGGCATTCATGACTAATTGTGTTTCTATTTTAAACTGAAGTAAGCGTGAGGGTTTTTTTGTAATGCAGATATTTAAATTCTGTTTTTTTAATTCTACATTGAATTTCCTTAAATTTGATATATTAACATTTGTACTTAAGTGAAAATTAAATTTATATGCACACAAAGTTATAAAACATGGAAATTTCAAAAAATGTCCGCAATTTTGGCCACAGCTGAACATGAAATTATAGAAAATCTGGTTCCTCTTATTTTATTATAAAATTAACCCATCTTATTTTCTTTTATTTATCATTTTACGAGAGAGACGAAATAAACATTTGAAAACATTTTATTTATATTTTTATTATTTTTTATTTGAAATTCATTTCGATATTTTTTCTTAAATAATTAAAAAAAATAAATAAATAAGGGAAGTTTACTTTAGAGATTTTTCTAAAAGGCTTGATATGAAAGCAAACTTATTTAATCCAGATTTAATTAAAATACTTCAAATTGTAACAGAGAAGGTTAATTAACGTTTTTACGAACATTTTTAAAGGATCAGTCTAAAATAACATTTTGAAGAAAACCAATTTTTTTTAAGCCTTTTACTTTATTTTCTTAAATTAGGTAGAGGATATATTTATTTCGATCTTAGAGATTACCATAGAACATGAATTTTTTAAATAATTGTATAATAATTAGACTTTTATTTTATCAATGTAAATAAATAAATAAATTGCATACCGTGTAAAAAGAAATATTAAAAAAATCAGCAATATAATCCCTAATGTAGTCTTTGTTTAACTCATACAGATTTAACCAGCCATCTTTAGTGCGGCACGCAGCCTTGCGATTTTTTAAGTTCGGCTTGCTATCTTTTAAGTGCTCTGTGCTATTTTTTGGTGCGTCATTGTATTTTGCAGATGCGCCGTGCTATATTTTAAATTTGCTGACGATTCTAAACCAGAGCGGCGGAGATTTTCCATGAGCGAGGAATGATTATGTTTCGAAATTTCCTCAAATTTAACGCATTCAGTTTAGAAAATTTAAAACAAAACGATCGTCATTCCGATAATTCGGTCATAAGAAAATCGAGAATTTTTCTTAATACAAAAGCCTCATAATAGATTTTAATAACGAGTCAATCGTATTTTTGCGAATATTTATTTCACGAATTCCCATCCCCAGGTGCCTGGACGCCATTTAAAGTTTTTTTTTTTTTTTTTTTTTTTTTTTTTTTGGGGGGGGGGGGGGGGAGGGGAGTTTACATTAAGTTGCAGGGTTTGAAATGTGCCCGCGGAATTGCGTTAATCGCGCACAAAATAGGAAAATCCCGAATAGTAAAACATGCTGTGTGGCATGTTACACCCTTTAATTTGTCACAGGCATGCGATTCGTAAGCGTTTTTTTTTTTTTTTTGACGAAATATTCCATTTTTTAATTAATTAATACTTTTTTTTTGTGGAATTCTGCCAAAATCAATTCATGGATTTCTTCAAACGATAGATGAAAAATAACGGGTATTTCGTCAAATATCTCAGAAACAAATTGCGATTTCCTTCAACCGGTCGCTGAAAAATGTCGCGAATTAAAATAATTGATTGCGCAAACAATTTAGATATTTCATCAATCGGTTGCCGGGAAATGTCTGGAATGGCGTTAACAATTTGCGAAACAAATAGCAAATTTTGTCAGTTGGTCATTTTAAAATACAACAGGTTTTGCAATCGGTTTCGCATAAAATCAAAATCATCAATCGATATAAAAAATATGTGAAAGGGATGTGGTAAAAACGACGAGTTTCGTCGAACAAATCTTATTGGGTCAGATAAGCCTTTTTTTCACGGATTGGTCTTCTTTCTTTATTTTTTTCATAAATACTTTTGAGATCATATGAGTTTTAATTTATAATTATCATTAAAAATGAATAAAAATACTTAAAAGTAGAATCCTGCAACGGTTCGAGTATCTATATTTTACCAATGATCTTTTCTTTAACGAGAGGGGTAGAATTAAGAGGACAAAGTGCCTTCAAATGCATTTTTATTATTATTTTTTTTTGTTATTGCACTTTAAATACTATTCAAAGCAAAAGTATGCACTGGTATATATTTAACATACATGAAAAGAAAATTGGGGTAGATAAATTAAAGAATTTTCTTGAATATTTTGTGTTATGAAAAATTTTAAAATGCCCCATGCGCATTCCATATCAATTAAAATTCCCAATATTTTTTGTAGATGATTGCATTATATATGTCATAAAATCGTGCATCATTTTATAAAACTAAATATAATTGAAAAAGTTAAAGGTAGTTAAATGTTAGTTAAATGCGGAAATATTTTGTAAACATGCAGAAGTTTTGATAAATTTTAAAAGAATTTTTTTCACCTTTCTATTCAAATATATAAAATTCGACGAACAAATTTATTTGTATATATAAAAGAAATGTGTATAAAAAATATTGGGGATTTATATTGATAAGGAATGTGCTTGGGACATTTTGAAATGCCCTTCTTAAGACTTCTTCATAACGCTTAAAATATTCTAGAAAATGCCTTATTGTTCTCCCATTTTTTTCAAGTGTGATAAACATATGCCATAATGGTATATAATGTGCCATTGAATAACATTTAAAGATAATTTTTTTATGAAATTAACAAATAAATTTGAATGTCCCTTGTCCTCTTAAGTCCGCTTAAGTTTGCAATATTGTAAGAGAATTTGCAATATTGTTCAGACTTCGTTTACCAAAGTTATTTGTAATTTATTTATGCCTGCTTTTTGCTTCAGTGTCATGTTTACGCCCCATGATTCTTTTTAGCTTTTCCTTTGTGCCACTGTTTCCCTACCATACCATTTTCCCCGCCGCTCTATTTGTTTCCTTACCGTGATGCATTTCTTTTTCTAGAATAAAAAGATATTTTAGATAGATTTTGTTATACTTATTATGCCAATCATAATAAGAAATAAGAATTTTATCTATATATCTTCAAATACATAATTTAGTAATATATTTACAGGTACGACAGAAATTTAGAGTGAAACAGAAATTTACATCTTTTGTTAACACATCGGTGATATTCTAATTTTTTTGATTCGCATAAGGAATACAAAAAAATGTATCCAATTTTTCTGCAGGTATGGTTTACTACAACGGCAAAATTTTCAGACAATGAGGATAATTCAATTCCAGCTGAATATGAAATTGTTATCTGACTCAAGCACCTACATTCGCACTATGAAAAGATTTTAATATGAAATGGTCCTCAAGAAAATTTTCTATTGAAATCTTTATAAATTCCGATGTAAATTGTTGAAAAGAAAATTTTCTACAAAAATCACTATAGATTTATCTCTATCGAACATTATTTCTGTAATAATGTTATATGTAAAGCAAAAATTCCTTTGAATGATTTTTATTTTAAACTAATATAAGTCATATTCTTGAAAATTGTCAGATCTTGTAAATTTCACGTACTACATTCAACAACTTTGAAAATAGTGGCGAATATTGTATAAGACATTGGCCGATATGTTTGTTTTACCTGGAACATATCTATTTTGAGAAAATTCAATAAAAATAAACGCTGAAATCAAAGATTTATATAGGTATACTTTATGAAATTTATTTAAGTAGTTATTTATGAAATTTTTATTGCACTATGCCCACCACAAATATACGTTTAAATATAAATGAAAGTAATTTATTCTGATTGCAATAAATTATGATCATAATATTCTAACTCAAAAAACCAAGCAAAGGACCAAGTGTTCTTTATTATATTTTTGTTTCATAAAACATCTGCTATCTTTCTCAGAAAGTAAACCCATATATATTTATACTAGTCAAAGACATTTTTATTCTTCTTAACGTTCCTACTAACAGTCGTCGAATTTAACTTCTTTAGGAAGAAATTATTTAGCTTCCACATTAATATGTTTATTTAGCAGAAGTCAGATAAGTTGACTTTTATTCTTTTTGTGAAGACAAACTATTCTTCTTTCCATAATAAAACATGAAGTAATATATTTAAAGATTTTATGTTGTCATAAAATAAGAGAATGAACCTAAATGCTTTAAAGTTTCATTTTATTATTGGTATTAAATTTTTTGGTCTTTAGAAGATTCTTTTTTTTTAAATAAGTATACGCATACAAATATTGAATTTCAACTTTACACTATTTTTATCAGAAATATGTATTAAATATTAATATTACAATATATTAATGCTTGTTTCTGCCTTTATGCGACAGGGATAACTTTTGTGACTACAGATTCGATTTCGAAATTAATTGTTAGCAAAATACTGTTAACCATCTCTGCTCTAACCTAGGCTTTGTTTCATATCGGTACAACAATCCCCTAGAAGGCGCAGGATTATAGTAAAACACCTTCTAAAAGACGATCTTTGTGATAAATTGAAGTTAGAAGCTTGAAATTTGTTTAGTGGTTATTTTTAAGATGTAATTACGCTCTATGAAAAGTTTATAAAAATTCGAATTTTAAAAATTGTGAAACGGCGAAACAAAACCTTCTAAATTACGCTTTCTTTGAAACTTTTAATACTAGAAACTTGAAATATGACATGACTGTTACTTTTAAGAAGTGAATGCTTGAAAAGAACAGTTTTTAAAATATCGAAATGTAAATTTGTCTAAGAAGTAATCAAGTTTATAAATTACAATTTATGTGATAAATTTGGGTCTAATAGCTTGAAATTCGGGCATAAGAATTACTTTTAGGATGTGAATATACCCAAAGAGCTGTTTCTAAGAAATACGAAATTTAAAAGGGTGAAATAAATATGAATAAATCACTAAAAAACTTTTTAAATTACGAATTATTTGGTACATTTCATGGCAGAAACTTGAAATTTACAATATAACTAGATTTCTTTTTACCCCAAACAATATAACGACTTAATGCAATGTAAATGCAATAGTCCTTGATGGCATTAAATTAGCGTTCGTAAAAACTGCCCTGAAAATGTATATTTCTTCAAAATAAATATACCGAATTCAAATATTGTTTCATGTATAAAACGTTAGAATTAATATATGCATAGCATATTTTTAAATTCGATGCAAGGAATGTAGATTTCTTTTCTTATATGGTAAAGTTAGAAAATGTGGAAACTAAGTTTGTGTGACATGACTTTGTAACTTCATGAACTTCATTTTTCATGGCTTCAATTCTTCTTTGTGACTTTATGATTTTTTGTGGCTTCATTTTTTTTTTCGAGATTAATAAAATGAATATAATTTAATTAAGCTAAAGAAAATTAGTTATGAATTCTTATTAACAAAATATATATAATTAATTAATGTTATACAATTTTACTTACGATTAAAATAAAATTTTCAATTTGTTTATATAATTTTTGTATAAATGAAGCAAAGTTTGTTGAATAAAAATTGATAAAAGGTTTTCAAAGTTTATTGACATAAGATAGATGGACAGATATTTCATACCCTATTTTTTAACTTGTGCTCTATTTGTTAGTTCTAGTATCTATGTGTTTTTGCTTGATAAATATGTATCTTTACGCTGCAAAAGCTCTGGCAAAAGGTCCTAGAAAGTCCTTGAACCGTACGAACCTTGTCTATGCAATTTCAAAGTAACTTCTAGCCAAGTGAACATGTAAGCGTCTTTCGAGAAAAACAATGTGAAGACGTGAATTTTATAAAGAACTCGAACGCATCATTACCCAATTCTTATTACTTCGTAACTTTAAAATATTACAGGGTTACAAAATGGGAAATATGAATGCCATCAAACACTCCCATTTCACCACAAATCTGCTTTTTTTAATGATTTGAAACTTAGTTTGCACTAAAAGCAAATATATTTAGTTTATGTACTCTCAAAATATCCCTAAATAAAGCCTTTTCTTTAAGAAATCCTATTAATTAATACTTTGAAAATAATTGTGAAATCATTTTTTTATACTTGTGAAAACAGCTCGAGGAATGATAATTAGAACAGGATAAACATTTAAAAATAGTTACGTAAAAATTACAGAAAAGTATTTTTTAAGAAATGTTTTTCAGAAAATGTCGAAACTTAAAACAGAAGAACATCGCCAGATTTCTCAAGATTTAAACAAATTGTAATTAAAATCCCATGACCGTCTAGCAAAAGGGAAAAATTGTAATGTTGCTATATCTGTATTTTGTTTTAAATGCTGGAGAAAGATGATTCTTTCAACATTATTTAAAATCAAAATATATTTACGAATATTAAAATAATCCATGTGAGTATTAATCATTGTTCAATGTATTAAAAATTCATCCAATATATGGAATTATATTATTTTAAATAATGTTTACATTACAGTGAAACCTGTAGGTTTGTCAACGTATAAACACAGGGTTGCCCATGAGAGGGTTAATAATGAAAATCTCTGAAAAAACATTTAACAACAGCGTTTAAACAATAAAAATACCAGAACAATATTTTGTTAACAACAACATGTTTATGAGAAAAAGGAGCATAAAATACTGTAAAAAGAGTAAAAAAAAAAAAAGGTGTTTACATAAAACTGAATCAAACAAAAGTATTGCCAACAGTTTTTAAATATAAAAGAGGATTCAAAACACTCGAACAGGAAATCGAATAAATGTATTATTTTAAACATAAATTAAAACTAAATTCCTTTTATTAGACACGTGATCTCTGATTGGAAACTTACGGGTAATATAAAGCAAAAATACTTATCTTACATAGAGGTGACGAAAACCAATATAAAAATATACTGTTTTTTTTTTCCTTTTTTTTTCTAAAAAAATAATAAAATTCCCAGAAGAATTTTTACAAACCCTTCTTCCAGAAATTATTTCTAAAGGCTAAGACTTCATAAGAAATAAAAAAAAATCTGAGAACACTATATTAGTGATAGCTAAATTGAATTATTGCAAAATACAGTTTTGCAGCTACGATTTAGGGCACAATGTTTTATAATCATGATATTAAGTTATTAAGCAAATTATATTTTAGTATAATTAAAACTTAAATTTCATATCCAACGTAAAATGTATTACTTTCAATGGCAGAGTGTCTTAATATTTCATTAATTTTTGTATTCACTCTTTGTATAAAAATACACAGTACACGAAAATACGATCTTAAAAAAAGCAAAAAACAATTATTCTGACGGTGTTTATTATTCGGTGATTTTCCGGCTTCGATGGTCGTTTTTTAAACGAACTTCGAATTAAAGGAACCTGGGGTGTCGGACACATTCTATAGGGCAGCATATATCCCTGAGTCTAAATATGCCTCATTCTGTTTCGAATCAGGTGTACGTTTTCGAACTGCTGTGTGTTTTGTTTTATTTCGTCTCAAATTAAATTCAAATTTTCAGCGTCGTCTTTCACGTTTCTATAGAAACAAATTAGATATTCTTCCTAATTCAAATCACGGCAGTATCAAAATTATAGTATATCAGTATTTACTTTTCGGTTTTAGAAACAAATTGTCAAAAAATCATTAAAAACTACGCTAAAAAGAATAGAAAAAAGTATATATTAAAAAAAAATCAGACATGCAGTTCTATTACTGCGACATCGTGTAGGTCTGCACGAAGCGGTCTCTTCAGAAGAAAACATGCACACAGACAGACAGGAAAATATGTATATTTATTATTATAGAATTGTATCGCTATATAAAATGTTAAAAATACTTAACTTTAGATTTTCTCACAAAATATTTTGCTAACAATTAACATATTATATAAATTACTATAATTATTTTTTAATTACAACTAATGTAAGTATAGAAATTAATCCAGGTAATAGGGAATTTTACTTAGCAAAATTAATGGTAGTTCTGGAAATCGGCTTACTTTATGCTTTTTGGGTCGCTGAATCCGAATTTGTAACTTCCCACCAAAATTTACCCCGACAACCCCCCCCCCCCCAAATTTTGTAAAAAGCCCCCCTAAAAATGTTTAAAAAAAATCACTCTTTTTATTGTTTTAGGAAAAAAGTATCTAGAAATTCAGGAAGTAGACAAAATTTGCAACAAATTAGATATATGACATTATGACTTAAGATGAAGGGAAGGGGGGATCTGCCTCGGAACATGTGCCGCGGTGCTGCTTGGACTAAGTTGCGCAATTCCACTTAACCACTCACACGTTTACATTCGCCACCCCATCTCCCCTCCGAACTTTCTCTATAAGGTTTACTTTAAGTTTTTTGGGTCGCTGAATCCGAATTTTTAACTTCCCACCAAAATTTCCGCCGGCAACCCCCCCCCCCCCCCAAATTTTGGTAAAAGCTCCCCAACAATTTTTATTATTTTACGGAAAAAAGTATCTAGAAATTCAGAGAGTAGACAAAATTTGCAACAAATTAGATATATTGCATTATGACATAGCATGAAGGGGAAGGGAGGATCTGGCTCGGAAGATGCGCGCGGTGCTGCGTGGACTAAGTTGCACAATTCCACTTAACCACTCACACGTTTACATTCGACCTCCCATCCCCCTCCGAACTTTCCTTATAAGGTTTACTTTAAGTTTTTTGGGTCGCTGAATCCGAATTTTTACCTTACCCAAAAATCCCCCCCCCCCAAAAAAAAATAGATGTTATTAACTTAAATTTCTTATTGTTTTAGGGGGAAAGCATTACAAAATTCAGAAAATAGACAAAATTTGCAACAAATAGAATATATGACATTATGACGTAGGATAAACGGGGAAGAGCATTGGATCATTCCCCGCGCGTTTTTCTCAAAAGCTATTTTTTTTTTTTTAAATCAATTTTTTGGGAGGTTGCTGTGTGAAATTTTGGTGGGAAGTTAAAAATTCGGATTCAGCGACCCCAAAAACATAATGTGAGTCGAAATCCAGAATTAGTATTAATTTTGCCAGGAAAAATCCCCTATTACCTGCACTTAACAACTTAGTGCACGTAGCACCGCAGTGCATGTTCAGAGGCCACCCTCCCCCTCCCCGTTCATCCTACGTCATAATGTCACGTATCCTATTTGTTGCAAATTTTGTTTAGTTTCTGAATTTCATAATGCTTTTCCCTTAAAACAATAAGAAATTTAAGTTAAAAACAACTATTTGGGGGGGGGGGGATTTTGGGGGTAAGTTAAAAATTCGGATTCAGCTACCCAAAAAACTTAAAGTAATCCTTATAGAGAAAGTTCGGAGGGGAGATGGGAGAGCGAATGTAAACGTGTGAGTGGTTAAGAGAAATTGCCATACTTAGTTCACGCAGAAAGGCGCGCATGTTCCGAGGCAGATCCCCTCTACCCCTTCATCATAAGTCATAATGTCATGTATCTAATTTGTTGCAAATTTTGTCTACTTTCTGAATTTCTATATACTTTTTCCCTAAAACAATAAAAAAATTGATTTTTTTAATAAAAACTTTTTTGGGGGGCATTTTACCAAAATTTGGGGAGGGGGGGGGGAGTTGCCGGGGGAAATTTTGGTAGGAAGTTAAAAATTCGGATTCAGCAACCCAAAAAACATATAGTAAGCCTTTTTCCAGAACTACCATGAATTTTGCAAGGTAGACCCCCTATACGATCTCTATTGCCTTGACTAAATGTATTTACACGGGAATTAAGGTTCTTTTTTTTTCTGATATGTCTCAAAGTCTGCATTTCTTATTCGAAGATCATTAAATACTTTTTACCAGCAAATTGTTTGCATACCACTTCTGTTGAATTGGAAATATTACTTACTATGGCAATACTTTTTTTTTAATTTAAAACGCAGTTATACATGAAACAATTAATATATAACTAACAAAAAATGTTAATTTAGAATACACAATAAATATACACGATATGTAATTGAATTAATTATTTATTTACTAATTTTAAAATTTATATTTAGTGAGAGTTTTAAGAAATAGAAAATTCAAAGATATACTTTTGCTTTCTTCTATCCTAAATAGAAGAAAACTTTGTAATCGAAATTTGTTTCGACGGAATTACACGTTTTAGTGATCAGAGATCCCCCAAAAATGTTTATACACAATTTGCGTCTCTTGTTGTAATGCCATATTTCGCAATGCAGTAAATGGTGTATTTAAATATATATATATATATATATATTACCAAAAAACACACACTACACATCCAATCCCAAAACTACTGAACTACAGAGAAAATTAACAAATTAACCATGGAAAAAACTTACTAACATAACCATGAACGAAAAGAAAACATACAATGGAGACAGATTGCAAGGCTAAAGACTTGCATGCTGGGTTTTACCGGTAATTACTCATGAAACTTCCCCCATATCTGTCGAGGCCATACTGGCCAAAGAAAACTTTAAAACTGGCCATCCAAAGCAGTAACCGAATTCGAAAAGAACACTTTAAAACTGTCCATCCAAAGCAGCAACCCAATTAAAAAAGAACGACGCATCCAGACAGAGCTCCTTATAAAGCCTACGCTTATTTGGCGATGTTTTTGATCGCCAAAAGTAAAGCATCGCGGTAATCTTTATCCTTGACGAAATTGTTTGCCAAACTATTTAACAAACAAATAGGAAAATTCTGATCCATTGCATCTTGATAGAGATTTATAATGTCATTTATTATACTATTATGATTAAAATTTAACTTTGCTATCCTTATTAAACTATTGATAATGATATTTCTAAAAATGGAAATATGTACATTGGAATTAAAATTTAATATCTTAATAGTTTCGAAGTTGTAATCCTTTCTCTTATCATAAATGCAAGTCCGTAATCCACCCCTCTCAATGTCGATAGTGAGATCCAAATAATTTACATGCTTTTCGTCATATGAAGTTTTTTTTAATGTCAAACCTTGGGGATAGTAGTCTAAATTTAAATCGCTATTGGAATCGTTAATCCTTACCAACAATACATCATCTATATATCTGAAACTTAAAAAATCCTTATCCGTTGTCTCTTTAACCTCGTATAAAAATAAATAAATATCTGCAAGTACCGAACTGCAACTACCCCCCATAGGCATACCCCTTATCTGCTGAAGCACATGCTTACCATCGAATAAATTATTTTCATTAACTACGAAATTAAATAAATTTGTCAAATGATCCAAATTTTTACCCAAAATATTGTACCTCTTAAAAAATTCAAATATTTTATTTTTAAGATCATTTAAATCAATACTGTTATATAAATCTTCAAAATCATAAACATATAGACCTTTAATATTACTCAGACCTTTCAATCTATTAAGTAACTCAAAACTATTTTTTATAATACATGTGTAATTTTGTTTTAATGCCGCTTCAAATAAACTCTGCAAAATATCCAAAAACTTTTTATTAGCTACTTCCAAATAAGTGCCAAAACCACATGTAATTGTACGAAAGGCAATGGGGTCCTTATGAAATTTAGGAATCAAAACCATATAAGGCAATTCCTTACTACGTTGTGTGTATTTTAACCTTTTATAAAAAGCATCAATTCTACTTTCTGTCTCTTTTACACTGGTATTTAACAACCTATAATTATGTGTATTGTTATAACATAGTCTTAATTGATTACAGTATAGCTCTTTACAAATAATAGCAAAATTTGTATTTGCCTTATCAATATATGTTATAACGAAATTACTCTGTAAATCCTTAATAGAATCTTTTAATACTTTATATTCTTCCAACGAAATCCCCCCTGTTTTACCACATTAAATTGAACTCAAATCCTTTAATATATTGTGTTTCCATTCCAGAAATGTTATTTCTGGTAAACAAAATTTGTTCATTAGTTTATGTATAAACATATCCACGTTGATTTTTAATCGTTTTTTTTATAAAATCCTTAGTGTTTAATCTTTTTAAACGAAATTTTGTACCAAACCGCATATAATCTCTCAATGTTCTGTCCTTGACAATGTCTAAATTACCGGTCAATACATGACCGTGTTCCACATCGACATAATCACGATAAACCGGATCATGACAATGACATAAATTATTATCGTTCACTGTAAAAAAAATTCCGCAACGTTCCTGGGAAAAAATGGGCAGCTGAGTTGCCCATTATTTCCAAGAAACATTTCTTGAAAATGACTGGTACTTTACTGTATATGTTAAAAACTTTCTACAGAAATGCCAGTAAGTTTCCTGCGAAATACCAGGAATATTTCTGTTGACAGCAAAACATTACTGACATATTCAAGGCTGGAGTAGCACAAGAGCGAAAAATGTCCAGACCAGGGATCGAACATGGATACTTGGCGTGCCGTGCCAATGCCTTACCTGTTAGGCTATCCGGACCGATACCTGGCTGACATAATTCACTCTGGATGTTCGTTCCCTTCATTATGACATTACAGACATTTCACAGCATGCGGGATCCGCAGACGATTTTTACATTTCCAGTTGACAATTTTCGCTTTATTATCATTATTTGTTAGAATGAAAAAATATTTTGAAATTGACATCAAAATTATTATTTATAATTTACACGAAAAAATAAATTTTCAGTTAAAATTCAATAAAGTAAATATATATGTGATATATTGTTTCTGAACTTAGCTTAAAATATAAAAATATATAAATGTAAATAATAATTAGAAAAAAAATCTAGACATAAAATATTTTGGATTTTCGTCAGTGATTATGTTAGTTTACAAGTTAGATAAAATACATATAAATTTTCATGAAAAAAAAACCTAAACGTAATTGTATATTTTTTCCGAAAAAAAAAAAAAATCAAATTTGCAGCAATTCAAAGTGTCAAATATATGTCAAATTTAAATCAAATTGTAATAAAGTGTTAAAATATAAAATTAATTAAAAAAGAAAAAAAAAGTCAAGAGGTAGCATCGAACCCGGGCCGTACGGGTGGCGTGCAAGCTTTCTGCGTCCACACCACGAAAGACACGTTGAGAGCTGCAAACTAATGGGTATTTGAAACGTATGCTAAAACTCGGCATCTAATTTCTGAAAATCTAAGGCCCATTTGAAGAAATCCTTTCACAAGAATAATTAGAGATAAGAACTCTAAAACATACTTTAAATTAATCAAAATAGGTGAGAATCATATTTGATTGTCCCTGGTTAATGCAGATCCAAATAATAGGTGTATTTTTTTTACACAGTCTGCTCGTTAAAGATTTCACAGACAAGTACGAGAGATAATCTCTTAGTGATGTCACAGAGGTATTGTATTTTCATCTGAATTATCTTGACAATAGAGACGTAAAGGATTATGTCGTCTATTGATTTATTTGCATTCCATATTGATATTTTTACATTCATTTAAGGAATTCGTTTTCGACACTCGCGCGCGAGCAACGGATTATAGGAAAAAAAAATAATAAATGGCGGCCGCAGCGTTTTGCTGTTTCCAACTTTTGTTCAGGAACGTTTCAGATAAGAAAACCAGAATTTCACAGGAAAGAGCTAAATTATTCTGAAAACCTGATAAAAGGCGAAACGTTCCTGGATTTTACATGGAAAGTTACCATTTTTTTTTTACAGTGTTGTTTCTACCAATTTCTTTTGAAAAATTATTATAGTTAAAAACCATACGACCTAAAGGTTTATCGTATCTATAAACCTTGACAATCTCCATGTTCTTATCTGGAAGCAAATCATTGTATTTGTTTAATACCTTGCCCATATTTATACCATGTTTTTAAATTTCTATGTAATCCATTACAAAATACATTCTATTAACTATTTTGTTGCCGTTGTTACTTCTGCCCAGATTTTCCTTCAAATGTTGTGAACTAATTCTATACCTCAAAATGTCTAAAGCCAAATCTATATTATAGTTACTCTTATGTGAATACAATAAGTTTAACAAATCACCTATAAAACGTTTTTTCACGTTAAATATAATAAATTTTATAATTCTTACTATTCCAACGGAATCACTCTTAAGAATTGAACTTTTCATTTCATTGATATTGTCATATTCCTTTGCTATTATCTTGTGGTCCATCACCTTATTGAATTTATAATTCATGGGATGTTCAATACGTTCGTATATTGAAACTTCTAATAAACTGTTTCTTAATTTTTTCATAACGTTAGTTCCATTGAACATAACATTTAACCCATATGGGTAAACCGTACCACATTTAATCATCATGTCACTTTCACATATCAATCTTTCTTTTTTGTTAGGGACTATCTTTAAAATCGTTAATTCCATGTTTTCAATACCATGCCTGTTGAAATGTCTAATTTCAATCTCTTGTTCTTCTTTATTAGTTTTGCAATGTCTGATATCAGACTTATGGTTATTGAAACGCTTATTAATCGGGTCAGAAGTTTGACCTATATAAGACATTCCACATATCTTGCAGCTAAGTTTATAAACACTGTTGTAAACCTTATATACTTTTAAATACCTAATGTCCTCGATAGTGTTATACTCTGAGCCCACACTCGGGCATACTTTACAACGTTTATCACTACATTTTCTTAATTTGAGATTATTGAAAATCATCTCCCTTTTTAAGTTTGAATTATAGAACGTTCTAGTTTTATATTTTACATCGTTATCTCTACCTTCACCACCATCCTAATTCTCATTAATTAAATGACTATTATAATATATCTGGTATTATACCTGATCGATTTCCTTTTCCGTACACCATCAACTTCTCCTCTTTCCAAAAAAAAATATCAAACTCACAATTTTTTCCACAATTTTTATAATTTTTATACATTTTTTTTATTTTTCTCAAAAACTAAACCTTGCATACTCTTTTTGAAAAAGCTATCATCAACTCCTTTACTCCCGTAGCCAACCAAATCCACTTGTAAATCATGGTTACTTTCTAACGATCCGTTCCCTACCATGCTATCAGGAACCAACCGAGCACAATGGTCCTCTAATGAATTCCATTTCTTGCCGGTATCTAAAATTCTTTTTTTTGTAAATTTCATAATTATAAATGTATATTCACACTTAATACAATTTTTTTATAAAACTGAACAAAATGGAAACTAATGAATAAAACTAACACTTTAAACAATATATATATATATATATATATATATATACACTAGAGTGCTCTGCCCGCTGCAAACAACGTTCGCCAACTACCCGTTCAGACATCGCAGAATCTAAAAACACGCTAATTTGATCTGTTTTAAAAATATTAGCGAATATTAAATTATACAGAAAAAAGCTGTGCAGATCTCCCTGTAAACGGGTTTCCATTCATTTCCCTTTTATTGCAAAAATTTAAGGCCGAACCAGTTGCTGTTAAGACATCCAATGGTTGTTTTCGTGTTTGATTAAATACGATCAGTTAAACATTTGAAAAGAAGCTAAAATAAAATGAATTAAGTGTACAGAGTCTTTGTCTCCCGGTATTTTAAAACAATTTCTATAACAATAGCCTAAGTTGCGTGACTATCATGAATTGTTACGGACGGACAACTTCGCTTTTTGTATTCCATGTGCCATTTTGGTACTTTAATATTAGCCAGGCACAGGTGATCAGTAGCCATATATTATTCTATCGCCATCATTTCATCTATATTATAATAGTCCAAGTCATGTAACTGCCATAAATAAATACGGCTTGATCCCTTCGCTTTTCATATGAAAGTTTGGCACAGATATCATTTACGGCCCCATGTTGGGGTGATTTTTTTCCAACGCCAATTTGGGGAAAACATCAACAGCATAAACAACAACATCCGGCTTACCATATGAAGCAAAATAACGATACCGTTACGTGTATGTACCCCTTGCGTGTAGACATTGGCGTCAGAAAAAAATCGCGCCAATATGACATCTGTGCCGAAAGTTTTCCATTTTGATTAAAAAAATCAATTTTTTTTTCGAATAAAACTACTTAAAAGTTACCATGGTCGCAATGAATTCTTTGTACTGTTACGCTAGCCGGGTGCAAATCTCGCCAATAGCTTTTCTTTTCAACTCGCCAGTTAGCATTTCTTTTTTTTTCGAGTGGTAAATTAAAACATTGCTTTGAAGTTGAAATTAAATGTCATGGTTTCTTGCATTATTTAATATTTGGCCAGATGTCATATAGGCACGTTACTTAAGTAGTTTTGGTACTAGTTATTTATTCCGTCGACCAAAGATTAAATGCCAATAATGGTTGATCGTAAAGGTCACATTTACTTGACTTTAAGCAAGTTACATGTGTTTACGTCCTCAAGTGATTTTTATTTCGAAGTTTTATTTGTATGTTTATTAATGTTATACTATTTTATTTGTTCTTTCGTTATTTAAAAAAAAAAAAAGAAAAAAAAAAAAAAGACAATTTGTATAATTTAGCGAGTGGTTTGGCAATTTATATAATTTGGCGAAATTGGTCGACGAATAACTAGGTAGTACCGTATTTTTTAATTATTTTCTATTATATTTAAGAGAAAATAGCCAAAGAAAATAATTAATAATTATAGAAAAAAACAATTTATATAATTTTAAAAACGAAAATAAAAGCAAATAAGCATTTATTATTAAATAAACAACAATAGCCGGGTAGCCATGTCAATAAAAATAATGCCATTTTGGCGCCAATTAGGTACCCCGGTACGTATATGACATCTGTGCCTAATATTTTTCTTTTCGTTTTGTTTAAAAAAAAATAAAAGAAAGAAGTGAAAGCCATCAATTTTATATGTTTCAGTTTTAAATGAAAGTTTTGTATTTTAAATAAAATAAATGAAAGTATTATATTTTAAATGAAATTAAATGCATCCTTTAAGACACATTCGTAGCATAGCTTTACACCAGGATTGACAGAAAGGTATACATTTTTATTCAGAAGATCCGAATTCATACCAGAAATAACATTTGAATACTTTTCATAAAGTAGAGATTCTAAAAGTCTCTAAAATATAAATCGCTTTAGCATTAAACATCCTAATTTGAAGTGAATCTCTTTCTCTGTAACAACCTCATCAAGTTTGGAGACAGATAATAGTTTCTTGGAGACAGATCTAGTGAATATGATAAATGATGGAACATTTCAAACTTCAATTCATACAGATTTGCCTATGCAGTGATGGATGTGTGAGCTAGTGCGTTGTCATGTTGAAACAGGATTCTTTACTCCCATATATGGCTTTTTATTTAATCGCGCGAACGGCCCAATAATCCTGCATACTATGTATCCCTCTATGCGGTCTTTTTTCTTCATTTCTTTGTTAAAATGATTTAATAATGCTGCAAAAATTTATACTGTGTACAAGTTTCCTTTCTATAGATAGTTGGCGAATATTGCGCCATGTGCACTCTCAAAAATGCTGGTCAAGAACTTTCCAGCTAATATTTAAGTTTTTGATCGCTTTGGGAAGCCGTCAACCGCTTCCAATTGGACATATGAGTACAAATTGGACCTAGGTGAGTCTTGATAGATCCATGATTCAGCTAGTGTTACATTTCGGCATTCAATTGCATTTGGAATAATCTGAAATATATCCACATTGCTATCTGAAACATCGACACGTTGCTGTTTTCGTTTTTTTAGAAAACGTGGCACCCATCCTGTACAAAGCTTTTTCTTATGCAAATGATCATGGGAATTATGTCTCACACATTCTCCCAATATCTTTGCGATGTTACGCAAATCCACATTGCGGTCATTAGAAAAAAAAATGTTGTGCATTTATTTACTGTTTTATGTAGTTCATTCCGCAATTGGTCATGCATAACATGCAGCATCATTTGTGCCTGGATAGCCGGATTTAAACTCACTAAACAGTCGATAAATGGTTGTTTACGATAGCGCATATATGCCGTGATGTTTCAGAAGCTATTTTGAGTTCAGACTGTATTTTCTTTCACAAAATTTAAAGTTAAATAAAAACACAAATCCGACTGTTCTTTTGACAAATTTAAAAGTGTTGCCGCTTATAGGACTGCAAGTTATAAGGAAATAGAGGAATAATTTTCTATACTTGACATGTGTGCATGTATGTTTGCATTTCAAACGTGGTAGTTTCTAGAAATCAAATGGATAATTTGTGGGTTCTGTAAGCTAATAGCTCGTTCCGGGAATTTTCTATTCATATAGTATATAAGAAGTCGCTTGTCATTGCGCCAATTCGCGACAAAATGCTTCATTAGGCGAGTAAACAAACAATCAGAATCGCCAAATTGCAAGTGCTCAAGTTCTACTCTTGTTAAGTGTTGTGTGTGTGGATGTACAGTCCAGATTCTTATCCGTATTACTGAACGATTGATGTCGCTTTTCATGTTGAATTGCACAGTGCCATTTACGTTACTGGTTACTTTATTTACAAATATACTGAGTTTACACCTATTCAATTTAGCAACAACCAAAGTCACATAAAGGATTATGCGATGGGTATTTCTCTGCTGTCAGTTAATCACTATTTATGCGCCAGCGCCGTGCCGGTACAAAACACAAACAAAATTACTCGCATTTAGCCCCAAATAGAAAAAAGTTTTTCTCAAATACGGCATTGAAATTAGCCTTTTACCTTACTATTTATCATTTGTATGAAACGTATCATTCGCCGATTAATCTTTTCTATTTGTTAGAGTCGAAATCTCTTAGCAATTTTTCGTGTATATTTTCAAACGGTAATTCAAAGATCGCTAATTTGTATTTTTATTTAGACTGCTAAAAAAATGTTTGAAACATTTAAACATATCAGAGACATCTACAATGGCTTATTTTTAATAGTTTCTGTAGAGGACAGTTGAATTTCTATTTTATAAGCAATTACAAAAAATTAGGTTATTTTGGAACATATTGAAAAAAAAAAGGGATACAATAAGCTGTTAAAGATGGATTTTTCAGTGCTTCACGCCAAATCTATTTTGCCAACAAGTTTTTTCATTTGCCTACTGCTTTTTATTTCTTATTCGCCAAATCCGTAATGTTGGACAAAAGTTTGCGAGAACCCTCTATATACGTAATAGGAAGTTATATAACGTATTATCATAACAAGTAATATAAAAACTAGATATACTAAAGTAAATCAAATATTAAACAAGTTAAAACGTTTACAGATTTATAAACTATTAAAAAAAATCAAATAGTGTAAAATTTACACTTTATTAAAATCACTTACTTATATTATCTTCCCCTAAAAACTGTAACGAAATTATTTCCTGGTTTATCAAAGAAAGAATAGTTTATTCAACAAAAAAAGAATTAAAAAATTCCTCTCCCGACTTTGGTTAAATAAACATATAAGTTTGGAAGCTAAATAGTGTTTTCGAAATATATTTGCTCTATTTAAAAGAAAGAAGTTTCATTCGGAGACATGTAGTGGCAATGGTAACAGGAATAAAATAGTTCTGGACATTGTAAAAATAAAAAAAGTTTTAGTTTAGAGAAAAGTACGAAGATGTCACATGCAGTGAAATTTAAGAAAGGTATTTTGACTTGTTATTTGTTATAAATAAGAGGAGTAAGTATAACATATGAAAAAAACATATTGCAACTTGAAGAAATTGTTTTACCCTACATTAAACTAGTTTTTATTACACGCTACTGAAAATGTAACATGCAATTTTTTGACAAACGTGTACATATAATACGTGTACAAACGTGTACATACGTTTCTGTACATATAATTCGCAACCATACTGTTTTATTTTTGCAATGTTTGATGACAGATATTTCTGATATATTTGTAAAGATGCGAATAATTTAATAATTTATAAAAATAAAGAACATGTGTTAAAGAATTGAAAACTGAGTAACTTACATACTATAAAAGAGTAACTACTGGAAAAATTCTAATCAATTTATAGTTTAATAACTGGTTTATCACCTAAATTGAAGTATTCTAACATACATAGTTGAGAGAAATGGTAAGCACTTCGTTATTACCGTGGTTCTATCTTACTCTTAGAATGCATTAAATAAATAAAGAGAATCGTATAAAATTGCTGATTAAGTGACGATGTTAAAAGTAATCGAACTTAATTGTATATATATATATATATATAAACTAAGAATAATAATTATTTTGATTACAGAGATAAATTATACATATTAACGTTGGAATATTTTACGTGGACTCTCAATTTTTTATAAATAGAGTGTTTGGAATTTAGAATGCATAGGATCTCGACAGAGGTTCTCGCAATAAAAACAACAATGCAATGAAGCGTAAATTAATGAATCTCTGCCAATTGATGCCAAACGATATTGAAAAATTTTTTACTGCTCCTTCTAGTTTATATTTTGCGGACTCACTATAACGCGCTTTTGACACCTCTATAGATCGAGTTCTATTTAAGATAGAAACAAAATTCTTGTTTCTATGGAAAGGAACGTGCCACGTGGCTAAGAAAACAAAAGTAAAATTGAATCCGGCGAACAGGTTTTTAGTAAATGCGATTTTAAAATTTTGGGTGATGCGTCAAAGTCGCTGTTTACGGTATTTGAATTTTTTTTTTAAGTACTTAAAACTTTTGAAAGTTTCTTGTAAAAATATTAAAGTTTTTGATCTATGCCAGTTTAAAATAAATGATTCCTATACTAAAAATAGAGCCAAAAAAAAATAAATAAATGACCTAATTATTATCGAAACCGTCGTACACACATGATATTGAATTATGTTACTAATTATCTGATTTTTAATCGATTTGTGGCGCTTTAATTCTTTTTTATGATTACTTCAAAACTTTAAAGATTCGTGTAAAAGTTTTAATTAGTTTTTGATTTATTTGTGTTTGAAGCAACTGATTCCTATACAGAACATAGAGCTAAAACATATTAAATGACATAACTTTTGTCAAAATGGTCGTAAACACATGTTACTGAGATATGTTACTGCAACAGAACCAAGTAAGTTTCATATTGTGAAACAGAATTGTAGCATTTATGTTTTGTTTACAGGGACACTTAAAAGTTTTATATAGGGCTACACAGAGATGTGCAATTATCGGATTTTTACGCGCTTTGCTGTATTTTATTTGTTTTTATAAACAGTTCAAGTTTTTAAAATTTTATATAAAATTTCGATTAGTTTTGATTTACATCAGTTTAAAGTACTGGATTCATATACTTAACATAGAGGCAAAACAATACTAAATATTCTAACTTTTGTCAAAGTGTTTATATACGCATGATATTTATATATGTTATTGCATTTGACCCAGTTAAGCTCTCTATTGTAAGGCGACAGTGTAGCAACTACAATCCGTTTACAAGGTATTTTAAAAAGCTTGATTACATTAAAACCGATGCATATTTACTGAGTGACATGTATTTTAACGAATTTATATTGTTTCAATCTCTATATTACTTGAAATATGAATATGAATTCGGTTATTTTTCTGAAATCTCAACGATTCAGGTTTCTACGTTATGAAAGATGATTCTGTTATCCATTTTATTAAATATGATTCTATCTGCTTCGGTGCTTCGACTGCATCGAGAAGATTTCAAAAACAGTTACAATTAAAATGTTTTATTAAAAATGGAGCGACCTAAAAATTGTAATCTCGTAACTACCCATAACTCTCCAAGCGCCTGAATTAAATTATGTACCATTGGTAACAGGAGGAATCAGCGAATCAACTGAAAATAGTATATACGTGAGAAATGCATGGAAAAAAATTCAAAACTAGTTGGATGTGCCAATGCTAAAACTTTCTTCTATCTCATATATTTTAATATTTCAAAATGTTGTTACAGATGTCATTATTTCATTTTTAGTATTTCAATACTATATCAACTTTGACGTTCATCTTAAATTTCTGCTTCAATCAATTAATCGGATTAAAAACAAGTTAATCTCGATCATGATATTTATTAAAATCACGAATAGTCTCGAATAGTCGGCTTATTAGGATGGGAATTTCCCGTCTATTCATGAGCCACTGGTGTACAATAGAACTACGGAAAATTATGAAGATTACACAAAAATTGTTCTTCTGGCAAAATTTTTCCATATTCAGGGAGGACCTTCTTGTTATGGCCAAAAACATACACAAAAAATTTGGTTCAATTCCATGCATAACTTCATATAGTTTTCGAAGATAAAATATTTAAAATGGCACAAAAATTGCTATTACAGCGCCCCCTACTAGCAGAATGTTACCAAATTCAGAGAGGACCTTCTTGACATGACCAAAAACATACAGAAAATTTTTGTTCAATTCTATGCATAACTTCATACACTTTCGATGGTAGAATATTCAAAATGGCACAAAAATCGCTATTACAGCGCTTCCTACCGAAGGATTTTTTTTCCAAATTAAGGAAGGACCTGCTTGCCATAGCCAAGAACTTAAAAAAAAAATGAGTTCAATACTATACATAACTTGATACATTTTTCGATGATATAATATTCAAAATCGCACAAAAATTACTATTACAGCACCCCCTTCCAGCGGAATGTTACCAAATTCAGGGAGGTCCTTCTGGACATGACCAAAAATATCCAGAAAAAGTTTTGTGAAATTCTATACATAACTTCATACACTTTTCGATGGTACAATATTCAAAATCGCACGAAAATCGCTAGTACAGTGGCCACTTTCAGCGAATTTTTTTCCAAATGAAGAAAGGGCTAGCTTGCCATAGCCAAAAACTTAAAAAAAAATTGGTTCAATTCTATGCAAAACTTCATACGCACGTCACACACATTGATGGTACAATGGCGACAGACACACGGATAGACAGACATTTTTATAAACAAATTTCTTGGGTATTCTGACACCTAAAACGTGTAAATCCGTCCAAAACCGGAAGTCAAAAAAAATTTCGATTGCAATACTTTCTTCCATTGAAGATAGAAAAAAGGTAAAATGAGTGATTTTTAATTCATGGAAATTTTAAAAATAGTGAAAAAGTCTTCAGAATCGTGAGAATAAATTTACAATTTTCCTATATTTTAAGATTAAAAAACATATTGTAATTTATAACAAAACTCATGATAATTTACTTTAAATGATGATTTGGAAAACTAAAAATAAAATTAATTGTAAAACGGATTCTAAAGCTCTTTTATTACAAAGGTAAAATATACTTGATTTTACTTTCAGTTGACAAGAAATAAAAAAATATAAAATTATATAATTCAAATATATTTTACGATTGGACTAACACAACTAAACTAATCCATCTAAACTATCTAACTAATCTATCTAAACTAATCTAAATTTCGTATAATTTTAATAAAATTTATTTTGTTGTGGTACCCATAAAATTGCAAATAAACATACGCCATGTCAATAGCAGAAGATATTTTTCATCTACATTTTTTATCTAGCAGCTGGATTCTTTAAAAATGTTTTCTAAAAACGTCTTAATTACGCTTTTCTTTATCTAGTTGAATTGTTTTAATTAAATCCTGATTAAATAAGTTCTCTTTCCAAGCATCAAGCGTTTTAGAAATGTCTGAGAGAAATAAAATTCTTACAATTTCTTTTTCAGTTAAATGCCTGAAAAACTTCAACATAAATTATTATTTTAATGTTTGCAAACGTCTCCGATGGAAAACACCTTATAAAAGACGATCGTAAAAAAAAAGAAAAAAAAAAGAAAAGAAAAAGAACAGTTACAATGCTTTCGCCAAGAAAAAATAGAGAGCTTTTTCTTAACTAACACGTATAAAAAACAATTGTGTCATTTAAATTTAAATTAACCTTTCCTTTTTTTCAGCAAATTTTAAAAGTGTGTTTGATGTTTCTTGCAATTACAATTTAAGCATAAAAGAATATTTGGTCCTATATTAAAAAATTAAAAATTAAATCACAATTTTAATATGTGAGTATAACTATTTATTCTAGATTTTTCTTTTCTGTTTTTGTTGGATATTATCATGTTACTCTTTTATAAATGTAGTCTATTGGACGAGAAAGCTTTTTTTCATCTTGCGTATGACTGTGTTGTCCTGAATCATTAATATTTGCACGTAAGTGGGATGTCTATTCTAATTCGGTTTGAGTTTCGCAAAGTGCATATGCAACGCCTGAATCTACTGGTCATGGTTTTGTTAAATACTAATTAGGTGATCGTGAATGAGTCGTGCGTAATTATAGTGAGATGTTCGCAAGTTTCTTAGGATTCGGATCGAATTTCACTAATCCAATACATATAGTGACTATCATCGATTTTCGTAGGCTTCGAGTTAAAAGGCCATTATAAGAATAATTTTCTACCAGGGAATGCGCATTTCATAAGAGATGAATATTTTATCCGGAAACAAAATAAAGTATTGAGACAAGTGGTCTATTTAGTGGTTAGCATTTAGTAAGAATTGTGAGTTCTGGTAAAAATACACAGTCTACAGTTATTCTAAAATTAAGTGCAGCAATTGTAGTTTACCAGTCGAAGTGGAATAGTACAGTGTTTAAACGTTAAGCTTGTCTTCCTCACGTTTTAAGTGTTTTGATAAACTGTTTCAATTTAAAAATTGCCTCAATAACCTTACATCAAATAAACCGCTCTGTAGAGTATTTTAATGCATACAGGTTTCCCAAGATTAATCTGGTTTATTAATCCCACGGTATTACTGCACTAATCGAAACACAAACTGATTAAGAAAAACTGCGATAAATCCACAGCCAAATTACGCCTTAACCCAATAGAAAAAAAAATTGAAAATGTAATAATGTAGGGAGATGCTCTTTTTTATATATTATTGTTATAAAATATGTAAAACATTAGGAGAATTTCATCTAATTTTCGTGAATTAACATTAACATAAACAAGTTATCTGCGTTTCTTATCTGCTTAGTCATATCTGCGTTTTATGACTATAAACAAGTTAGCTAATTCAATAACTAAAAATCTATAAACATTAAAAAATAAATTTTAATACTAGGACTTAGCACAGAGGGATTAGTCTGATCGACATTGCTGAAAACATAGATTTAATAATAACATGTGGATGCAAAGAAAATGAGATATTATCTTTAATTGTCCCTATACTGCGATAAATTGAAATGATGAAAATAAACGAATAGTAGAATTACAATATCTTACATATAAATTCGTATACACTGTTTAAAAAATAGGAAAGCAAACCATGCAAGATAGCCATGCATGGATATAAAATTGAAAGCACGCAATGTATTAAAAGTAAAATTGAAAATGAAGCAATAAATTATCTTATATCAAAATTTTAACTGAATAAAATGATGTCAAGAGCATAATCAGACGCTCCACACCAATTTGAGTAACTTTAAATGACAAATATATGATGTTTTAAAAAAATGGAGTATACTTTATATGGTGTGTGCTCCCCGGAATAGTTAATATTGTACAATATATGTTTTACACGGATGCAATGAGATTGTAGATAAGAGATAACGAATTCTCTCTTCAAAATCTGATATAGTGCCAAAGTACCGAACACATCAACAGTGGCATGCAATGTGTCGTTAGAGTGTGTTTTAGATATGCTCGATCGGATTTAAATGATGAGTGTATGCTGGCCACTACATACGCTGTATTGGTTTGTTTTCAAACCTTTTCTGCACAAGTTGAGCTGTATTTAGCATGTAATAAATAAAAGAAATCGGCATAAAGTATGACACAAGGTCTTAATATATCGTCTGCATAACCTTTCAGCTGTCAAATTGTCTTTTGAAGTAATTTACAAATCTATACATATTTTTTTCAGCAAATCATGCAATCTAAAATACGCCAATATTAACCCGATTATGAAATTTCATCAGAATAAGTTAATATATAAAAATCTACTAATGTCGATTGAGAAAATAACCTCATGATAAAATGTCTAGAAAAGAGATTCAGAAAAAAAATCATATCACATTTAAAACGGCACTTCACTCGGTTAGTAACCTTGGCGAGAGCCAGAAAAGACTAGAGTAGGAACACTTTAACCCCTTGGGGACGAGCGACACGTATACGTGCCGGAAATAGGCCTAAAGATCCCCGTTTATCCTCACCAGTAAAATTTTACTGTAAAATTTGCCTTATTTAATCCGAGCATTTTCGTGATTTGAATAGGCAGAAACTTCTGTTTTTTAAAACCGGTAGCAAAGTAATAAACATTTCGTAAAAGGCTCCCGTCGCGAAAGGGTTAACAAATACTTTCGGGCAACCTACTCAATCTTTCATACAGGTCTTTATTAAATATTTACACAATTTATTTATTGCTAGGTGGGTATCTATTTCATGTTTTTAAATTTTTATTTTTTTAGAAACCGTTCATAGAGACAATTTTATATTTTTAAACTAACCCGAGGCAAAATTTCACGTTTTTGGGCTCAGCAGTAACACAGAAATATAAAATTTTCGAAAGTTTTTTGTTTGTGCAGTGTTTTATATAGCGACATTTTTAGAAATTGTTCTATTGCGAGAATTTATGTCATGATAAATACAGCCATGTCAATTTTCATGTTTATATTCCTAACAATTCCATGTACTTCGTTACTTAGATCACATTTAGATCTTTTTCCGCTTTCTTTAGTCTTTCGATGTATAAGAATTCGTTCTAAAACGAGTATTTGCATCGTATAAATTACTGTCATGCCAGAGTTCTAGTTTCTAACCCCAACAGTATCCGAGAAATTTCAGTATTCCAAAAAAATCAAAATTGAATTTTCGAACCATTTTGAAATCGTTCATAACAAGTAATTACATCTTAAAAGTAACCACCACACCGAATTTAAAGTTCCTAACCCAATCAGTATCACAGAAATCGCAATTTTAGATGCTCCTGCAACGATGTAGGTTGTTGCACTGACATAAAATACAGTCTTTTTTTCGGAGCAGAGATGCCCACCAACATTTTTTTTTAAGATGGCTATTTAGTTTCAGTGATAACACCTCACAAACGTACAAACATTAATAATATTGTACACCTTATAATATTATAACGTTTTATAATATTAGCATTATAGATACACATACAAAAGCCATTTATCTGTTACAAAATAAACAGCCCGGCGTTGCCCATAATTTGTAGGATGTTTGTTCTGGAAAATCAATTTAAAAATTTAACGTACAATATAAAAAAAACATTAAAAAAAACAGTCGAAGTGTTGTACACATGAATCAAATGAAAACACAATATAAAAATGTATAAATGTATATAACAGATGCAAAAGAATACAGCTATAAATGAACTTATTTCAGTTTATAATTGGAGCATTCATGTTAAAATACGCCAATATTTCTATAATCGAGATTTATCATGCTTCAATACGTTTTTTCACACTCATATGACGTTATACTATATTCACCACGTCCTTTATATTTCCAATTTGACATAATATTTTCCTCTTTCACGTGGATATCTTGAAATAGAGAAGTTATGAAGTTATGTTCAATTTCATTTAAATTTGTCAAACTATTTATTTCATTTTCATTTTTCATGTGAATATCTTGAAAGTAGAAAATTAATTATTGTAGTAAGAATTTTATCGTGTATTTTAATTGTTGGCAACTGCTATAATGACAAAAAGTTTAAATTTGATAAGAAATTGCTGTTAAATTGATGGTTTTTTATTAATTAAAAACTTAACTATAAATAATTTCGATTCCGGAATATTTTAGTTGCCTCAGCCGTGTTTTAATACACATGTACGTATCTTTTCACAATTTTGGCTTCCTAACTGTCGATTTGTATAGAATTACAAACAGACTGATAGACAAATTTTCATTTTTATATATTAGATTATATACAAACATAAATAACTTATCTAATACGTGTTAGCAGATGCATTTTTAAATATATGTATGAGGACCCCAGAAGCCAAGGGGTATAAGTGACAAAATTGAAAAAAAAATGAACTAAGTGAACAGATGACCAGGAAATATGCTTTTTTCTTTTCAGGTAAAGAAATGTAAGTGATTTTCTGATTCTGTATTGTGTTTTAGAGATCATCCACTTTTGCCGAATAATGATCAATATTGATTAATTATGAATTTAAAGAAAATTGCACTGTGCTTTTTTCACATTTATCGAAATAAGAGTTCAAAGACCACTGTGAAATAAGCAGCAGTTTCCTACTTCAATTCAGTCAATTATTATTGATGTTCAACTTTAACGTCAATTATCTTTAAACTTAATTTACTCCAAATCGAAATTTTGTCACTTGTACCCCTTGGCTTCTGATGTCCTCATATATAAACTCGTATAATACTCATTCTGTTTTATTTTCATAGTCATTTGGCAAAAAATCTCACTTTCTTAACCCCGGATTGCGTGCTTTTTACAAAAGCGCCAAAGTCCATATAACCATAAGTACCATGAAAAGCATTAACTGCATGGTAATAAGGTACTTAAAATGCGACATTTACGATGAACCATTATTGATATTGATTCTTACCGTTTGGCGATATATTTTTGGCCCACGGGATAACTAAGTAGTACCAAATACTGTACTGAAACTTAACTTCCACTTAACTTAATATTCTCTATTCTACTAGTTTAAGATTTTTAACTTCTAAACATTGCACATTTTCAATTTTTATACCGTCGCATTGAGGAGAAAAAGTACTTTTAACTGCAATTTGTTTGAAAACTGCATCTCAATTTATTTTTGAAATATTAATTTTTTTGTAGTTTTTAGCGACATTTGTTTAATTTTGGCAACTCAAGTACTCCATTTCTGTAAAAAGTAGGGGGAAATAGTAATTATACCTTTTTGTAGACTTTTCCCATAACAGCTTTTTTAAAAAATGTAATTAAAAAGTGCTATTTTGAAAAAAATATATATAAATGAATGATTTCTTTTTCAAAATTTAATTTTAAGTATCTATATTAAAATTACAAACAAATGAGTGCATATGAAACATGAGATAGCCGTTTTTTTTTTTAGAGTTTCTTGAATGACGGCATCTTTTTTTTTTTTTGGATTTGTGTATTATTCAGTGATAGTGACGTCCTATGCGTACTTTAGTGTAGAAGTTGTTTAAGACTTTATCGTAATTGGAGAATTCTTCAGCGGATGCGGATGACGTCATTCTGTACAAAATAAAAGCGTGTGTTTTAAATCTTAAAACTGAAATATGGTTTGTACTATCCATATTTATATATTTTCTATTTTCTTCAAGGGTGACTCTAAATTCTGAAAAAACAGACTTCCCGTTTTCTTGTTTTTTTTTCAATCGCTGTGCAGTTTCGCCTCAAAAATTGAGATTTGTTGCAAAAAGATATAAATAGCTATGAAAACAAACCTGATGAACGTTTATGCTTTTTTTTACAAGTAAATATGGCACAGATGTCATATACGCACCGAGGTACCTAATTAGCGCCAAAGTGGAGTTGCTTTGCCTGTCATGGTAACCAGTGGCGGCTCGTGACTGCCATAGTTTAGGTCACTAAATGCATGGCGGACATTATTATTCTTTTCTTACCATTATTTTTTGAAAGAAAAAACATTACCATGTAATGGCGAATATTCTGCCAACAAATATGGCAAAGATTTCTTTTAAAGCAATAGTAGTAAGAGAAGAGTAAATCTGGCAGCTATGGATTTAGTGTCCCAAAAAATTCCAGTCACGAGTCACCACCGATGAAACCATATGTAACGCTGTTATAAATTGATTTGTTCTATAATTATATCATTTATTGATTGTTATTTCATTTTTAAAATAATAGAAAATGTTTTGCTTATCACTTTATTTTGTTTTCTTATTGAAATAAAAAATAACGTACTATTATAGCACGCTATATGTAACTGGTATTTGAAAACGACGTTTTCGCTAAATTGGCATAAAAAAAGCATGCCAAACCCAGTGTGTTTATGGCATTGGTGCCATAAATATAAAAATTTTATTTATATATATAATATCATTGCTTTTTATATACCATTTACTTTTGTTTGTACATAAAAATAGTTAAGTGGCTTGTTAACACAAAATAAATTGCATAAACCTTTAAAAAAATACTTGAGTATATAACAACGTTGAATAAGGTGCACGAAAACACGCATAAAAAGCTTACTTATCTCGCCAAACCCATTTTCTCTACCTCGCCGAGGCCCTTATACAGGAAAAGTACCAATTTTATTTTTAAAGACTAAAAAGAAATTAATATAAATGGAAATTGTTTTTTTGAAAATCATACTTTCATTAAAATTCACAAAAAATTAGAAAATATATATGTTTTTTTAAATGCACTAAATATTAGAAAAGTCTTAAAAAAACCTTAAATGCACTGAGTTTAAATTTAATTCGGTGAGTTCAATTATGGAAGATAAATGGATTTAAATTGGAAATTTGCCAAGTTAGCCAGCTATTTCCAAGTTGGCTTAATATATATAAACTTTTTTGTCGCCAAATTCAGTACTTTTCAACATTCGTTTCAATATTCGGCATTAGTACTTTTCAACAAATACTCATTGTTTAAGCTAATCTGATTTCTCTATAGAAAATCAAAACGTAATCGTTAATTCGCCCCTCCCCCCGTGCACAAGATTTGAATGCCACAGAAAAATATAACTGTAAGTTAAAAGAAAGCATGTAAAAAAAAAAAAAAAAAAAATAGAAATTGGAAGAAATGATGCTATAAAAAAAAATATTTTATTGCACATCATATAATTGTTTCTAGTTTTCACACGCGAAATATAAAATATGCTTTTGGCGACTAACAAATGCTATCGCAAAATCTCACATCAAAGTTTTTATGCCTTTTTTTCTATTGAACAGAAAAAGAAACAGATATATTTTCTTGTTTAATTAAATTTAAATATGTTTTATAGCACTTCAGTATTACTGCGTGCGTATTTTTTTTTTATTTGCTCCATGTGTTCAAACCATTTGTCTACGAGAACATCACCCGGTGAAAGTGACGCACACCAAAATTCTGTGACGTATGCAGATAAATTGTGCTTTTTTATCAGTTTTTTCTATATAATTTTTAAACGGTTTGGAACTTATTTTTCATAGTAGTTATAGTACTTATTTTTCAGTAGGCGGCCTTCATAGGTACCTTCTGTTGCAATCAGAAAAGAAATCCGACAAATATTTTTTTGAGATATGCTTGACGAAAGGTTTTTATTAGGCTTTTTATTTAGTAGGGCATAGCGTCAATAACCATCGTAGCTGTATGTGTCGCTGAGTATTAGCCTTTGCTTCGCTCAGACAATTAATTATACATTACTGTAATTGTTAAGATTAATAGGGTTCTCTGACCCCTGCGAGCTACACTCACCAAGCACCGTTTATACTTCGCAGCATGTAAAAACGTGATAATGTTTTTAAAATATTACCAGGTTACGGAAGATTATGTGATATTATCACAGACATGGAGTATTTTCTGTAATCGGGTAGCCGTTTGAATGGGCATTTTGCCTAAACATCGTTATTTACACAGTTAAAATGAGATAATTGTACAATGTGTGTCATATTAACCCATTAATGCCGACTTCAAAATACTTGATCAATTTTGAAAATTTTGTTCATATTTGTTCATTCTGTGTCTATTAAGTACATCGTACATAAATTTTATTTTCCCCGTTGTATTTACTAACATTTTTTAATGGTAGATTTTTGTACCAACCGGCGTTTGCGTAGTACGAAATCACTTTTTTAAGCAAATTTTTGAATTTATTGTTTGATTGCAATAATAATAATAATTATAATAATAGATTCTAGATTTATATACTAGTAAAATATTACTTATACTTGTATAATAAGGGTTTTTAAAAATTAAAATTATATTTAAAAAATTCAATTTCAATTCAATTTGCAAAGGAAAATTTTACAAAATATATAATTTTCATATTCTAAAACTTGGAAAAAAAAAAGATTTAAAAATTGTAATTACCTTTAAAGAATAGTAACATATTTATATTAAACTGAATATTGATGCATAATAAGCAACATGATAACTTTTATGGCATTTGGAATGAAGGGGTTGATTACACTTTTCGCACTTATAACCATTTCTTCCGCCACAGTTTTTACATCGGCCATGTTTCTGCTCTAATCTGACTACTCAATGGTTTCATTGGTAAAATCTTCGTACATTTTTAGCTTTATCGCTTATTGTCTAAGTCCATAACAGGAAACTATGGACTCATCTACACTGAGATATTCTGGGATGTCTAAATCTTTGCATGCTCTGTTGAAGTGCTCAAAAAAGGGCGGACTTTATATAACCTATCATCGTCCATTTCCATGTTATTTGCAAAATGTACTGATCTCAAAATCACATCAAAAGTGTCTCTTCTCAACGATTGTGAAATAACTTGTTGTGCATGTCAGTTCAAAGAGCCCAATAGAGTCTTCGGTTAGGTAGTTTGTTATATCCAGACACTAATAAAATGCCAATGAAAGCAAAAAATATTTTCTTTTGTTAGAATTTTGTGAGTCCAAACCGACATTTACACAGCACTAAAGAATTACGCATCTCATTGCGCGACACGTATTTTTCATAGGCGACTTTTTTATGTGCCCTTAAATTATAAAAATGCGTTATAACGAGGGAATGGAAGTGGCACAAACGAAACACTTTGCGACATAAGCCAGCACAAACAAATGCCGTAGTACAATTTAGATTTCGTGGATTGTGCGGGTCCACCGAAATGGTCGCCTTATGTTGAAAAAGTGGAAAATTCGTTATATCGAGGGGAGTCAGAATGGCACAAACGAAACTTTTTACTGCACACACCGACATTTACATAGCACTAAATAATTCCGTATTTGATTTCGTGACACGTATTTATTTACGGTTTTCATAAGTGGTTTTCTATAAGTGCCCTTGAGTTATAAAAGTTCGTTATAACGAGATAGAACGGAAGTGGCACAAAAGAAGCTTTTGCGGCACAAACCAGCACAAACGTATACGGTAATAATAATTTTCATATCGTTGATGGTGCGGGTCTGTCGTTTCACTGGCTCCGCCCCATTTTGTTCGTTATAACGAGGGGGCAGAAGTGGCACAAACGAAAATTTTTGCGGGAGAAACCAGCACAAACGAATGGTGTTGATTAATTTTCAAAATCAGTCTGTGGTGGGACCAGTGAAAGGAAGGTTTATTTTTTTATTTTCTCGCCGATCTAAGATTGAGACTATATATATGCCTGTTGGTATAATTTTCTACCATTAAAAGTAAAAGTGAATACATGAAGCGAAAAAAAAAAGTAAAACTAACTTTAAATAGCATAATTATATAAGGTATACTATTACCTTTGTGATTCCACTTAAAAATATTATCAAAAATTAAAAAAAATATGCGTAATTTACCTTTTTCTTTTTGAAGGTAGAGGCATGCTGATTGATTTCGTATTCACTCAGTTTTTACACCTACTACTACGCACATTTTCTACAAAAATGCGGGAATTCTATTTTTATACTTATTTGTGATTATTTAAGATATCAAATGCATCATTGTTTGAGAGATAATGCCATCCAGTGATTAATAATAAAATTAATTCGGTTTGGTAGATTTTTGTACCAACCGGCATTAATGGGTTAAGAAAAAACATAGACAACGTAAAAAGTGTACAAATACATAACTGTGTGTAAAAAGGTACAGATAGTTGCTATGGAGCTTGGAGATAACGCAGTGTACAGCCAAAGACAATTTGGCAGTAAATTAAGATCATAAATGGTTCATCGTTTGTTTATGCGATCCCCGCTCAACCCCATCCTATGTGATTTTTTCATGCATTCTATCAAATCAAACCTATTCAATACGTGATTTTTTTTTTCATTTTGTACCCACTATGTCGATGTCTGCTTCTCTGTACATAATTCTAGTGATCTATATATTCCTAATATTCCCCCTGATATGAACTCCACAGAGAAACGCATATAATTTACATGGAAGTTAAAAATAACAACTGACTCCCCTTCTTTGTGTTATAGATTTTTGCGATAATACTTAATTTCAACCTACTATTTATCGTAAACCATTCGCAGTTCCTTTACTCCCATACTATCTTTCTTATCATCTTCCTAATCAAAAGTTGGCTTCATTTAATAATATTCACCATGTCTTAAATATTTTTTTCTCTGAGAGTTCACTCATGTTCAGAATTAGACTACATCCATTGCGACTGATTGGAGTTTTCCAAATTCAAGTCATGATAAACTCATTAAATGCACCCATTCCAATAGTAACACTATCCAATATGTGATTTTAATTACATTTTCATATTTCCCAAAAATTCCTCATAACAATGATAAAATTCGATTTTAAAGAAATTTATACATCAAATAACAAAGTCAAATTTACCAGTCTGAAACATGCAATTTACAGATGCTCTTAATGGAAATTTTTTAGATATTCTACGAGTGTGATAAAATGTATATAAAGCCAAACCAAGCGATCATTCGACGTCCACTTAGAGTAGTAAAAAACAAAATTAAAAGTTATGACATTAAACAATTATTGCTCACTATCGCTGTTCTAACAACCGCAATTTTAATTTTACCGCAGGTTCAATAATTCCGGAGTGCTCTTCAATTTACGACATTGTATTTTGTGAAGCTTATCATATATGGAAGAATTCAAAGAGCTTGGTTAATCATATATCAAGTACACGCACATTTTCTACATCGTGGTTTCCATTTATTTAGTTCATGTCCCTCCTCATTTTCCTTCTTTCTAAAACGCTTCCAGACTAACTGAGTACTTCTAATTCGTCTCCTCGGGTGCGTCATCCATACGAGAGCTCTTGACTCCGCTATTTGTTTTCAACATTAACCGCCATTTCACACTCTCTACCAATTGTGTTGTCAGCAAGCTCCTATGTTGTTGTACATTATCCTTTGGTAGCATTAAATAATGTAAATATAAAATTTAGAAGTTGAAAAACTGTGTGATCTTCTCTGTCTGTCATTTTTTACACACATATTCAATTGTGTTGTTCACATTCTCCATTTATTCCCTAATATTCTTTCATTGTCTGAATACCTATCATGAGCACGTTACTAAGACGGTTTAATGAAGTTCAATTCTATAACTTAATTAATTCTGTATATTGTAATAACTTTTTATCGTATAATTTATGCGTTATAAATAAATGCTCAGAGGTATTTCGTAAATTTTTCTATGCAACCCTGAGTAATTACCTATCAGTAGCAGACAGTTTGATGTTATAAAATGTCAAATGTAAAGAAAGTGATTTTTTTAATATTATTTAAGAGAAAATTTAATAAAGTCAATTACATGTTATAATCTTACTAAATATGTACAAGAATAAAATTTCCTTTTTAGCTCCTAAAAAGGCTGACGCCGAAATTTTAATCCTCTCTCAAAAAGTGGTTAAACATTTTAATTGACAAACAATATTTAAGAAACACAGTTAATAAAATACAATTAAAAAGAATCTTGTATTTTTAGTGGTGTCGGTAAGAAAATCATATGCTTCAGCATAAAAATATTTTTTAGCTATCTAAGTTGAAATTGAAAGCTATATAAGTATGAATCCTAATCATTAATATTATAAATATGAATGTTTGTGCGCATGTTTGGCTGTAGTCAGCGCCAAAACTTAATATTTCGTAACTTTTTTTAGTTTTATACTGCTCAATTGTAACCCATAAAAATGTTTTGAGCTGATTTTTTAATTTAATTTAATGTAGTTTTTAATACTGGAATATGTCATTATTTTCAAAGAGCATCAAAAGAGATTTTCTATTAAAATGCAGACGTATTTCTTTTAGTTGTCAAATTACTGAGTACAAAATTGATCCCACAACACTTGATTACCAATCTAATTTTGAGGGAGTGGTGTAATAAACATTTTGATACAGCTGATCGATAAACTTGGCCTAACAAATAGTTCAAATATGAATTCATTCATAATATACTAGGACTTCCCACAGAGGGATTAGTCTGAGCGATATTGCTGAGAACATAGATTTAACAATAACTCGTGGAAGCAAAGAAAATTAGATGTTATGTTTAATTGTCCATATACTGCGATAACTTGAAATATGAAAATAAACGAATCGTAGAATTCCAAAATCTTATATATACATTCGTACACACTGTTTAAAAAAATGGGAAAGCTAACCATGCAAGATTGCGATGCATGGATATAAAATTGAAAGTACACAATATATTAAAAGTAAAATAGAAAACGAAACACTAAATTATCTTATATCTAAATTTTAACTGTATAAAATGATGTGAAGATCATAATTAGACGCTGCGCATCAATTTGAGTAACTTTAAATGACAAATATATGACGTATAAAAAGAATGGGCTATATATTATATGGTGTGTGCTCCCCGGAATAATATTGTACAATATCTGTTTTCCACGGATGCAATGAGGTTGTCGATAAGAGTTAAGAAATTCTCTCTTCAAAATCTGATATAGTATCAAAGTACCGAACACATCAACAATGGCATGCAACTATTGCTATATATGCGTCGTTAGATCGTGTTTTAGATATGGTCGATCCTATTTAAATGATGAGTGTATGCTGGCCACTACATACGCTGTATTGTTTTGTTTTCAAACATATTCTGCACAAGTTGAGCTGTATTTAGCATGTATTAAATAAAAGAAATCGGCAATGATTGCAACATAAAGTATGACACAAGATCTGAATATATCGTCCGCATAACTTTTGAGCTGTCAAAGTGTCATTTGAAGTAATTTACAAATCCATACATATTTTTTCAGCAAATCATGCAAGTTAAAATACGTCATTATGAACCCGATTATGAAATTTCACCAGAATAAGTTAATATATAAAAAGTCTACTAACGACAATTGAGAATATGACCTTATGATAAAATGTATAAAAAAATGAATCAGAAAAAAAAATCATATCGCTTTTAAAATGACACTTTCCTCTGTTAGTGGCCTTGGCGAGAGAGAGAAAAGCGTAGAAAAGGAAAACTTTAACAAGTAAAGGTATATATAAATATTTTACAGGCATACATACAATAAATACAATAAACTCAACTGGAGTGAAAAAATAGCCAGAGCCAGGAATCGAACCCGGGAGCACAGTATACAAGACTGCTGCTCTAACCACTGAGCTACTCCGGCCGATACCTGAGTCATCCAAGGCTGTCGTATAGATGGCTGGTGACTTCCCCAACATAGTTTATTAGGGAGAAATTGCAGACTCAGGTATCGGCCGGAGTAGCTCAGTGGTTAGAGGAGCAGTCTTGTATACTGTGGTCCCGGGTTCGACTCCTGGCTCTGGCTAATTTTTCACTCCAGTTGGGTTTATTGTATTTATTGTATGTATGTCTGTAAAATATTTATATACCTTTAAATGTTGAATGCAGGCGTTATTTATGTGTGAATGTGTGTTTTAATATATATTGTAGTATGTGTGTTTATTATTACTTTAACAAGTACTTTTCGGCAACCTACTCACTGTTTCATACAGGTCTTTATTCAATATTTACACAATACTAGGTGGGTATCTACCAGTTTTGTTGCATTTAAATTGCATGTTTTGTGGAAGAAATGCAGAATTATGAAATGTTTAAAGTTACTATACCTAATAATTCCAAATTAATGGTAATTGAGATCGCTTTCCGTTCATTCCATCTTTTTATATTTCAAACTTTTCAGAAAGCATTCATAGAGATAATTTTATTTTTTTAAAGTAACCCAAAGCAAAATTTCACCTTTTTGGGCTCAGCAGTAACACAGAAATAGAAAATTTTCGAAAGTTCTTTGTTCCTGCACTGTATTAGATAGCGAAATTTTTAGAAATTGTTCTATTGCGAGAATTTACGTCATGATAAATAGAGCCATGTCAATTTTCATGTTTATATTACTAACAATTCCATGTACTTCGTTACTTAAATCATCTTTAGATCTTTCCTCGCTTTGTTTAGTCTTTCGATTTTTTAAAATTCGTTCTAAAACGAGCATTTACATCTTATAAATTACTGCCATGCCAAAGTTCTAGTTTCTAATCCCAACGGTATCCTAGAAATTTCAGTATTCCAAATAAATCATAATTTAGAACCTTTCTAGAAATTTTTACGTTTATCTGTCAAATTGAATTTTCGAACCTTTTAGAGAGCGGAGCGTTCATAACGAGGATTTACATCTTAAAGATAACCACCACACTGAATTTAAAGTTTCTAACTCAATTAATATCACAGAGATCGCAATTTTAGAACTTTTTTGCTGCTGCAGCGTTGTAGGTTGTTGCACGGACATAAAATACAGCCTTTTTTCGGAGCAGAGATGGCCACCAACATTTTTTTAAGTTGACTATGTAGTTTCAGATATAACACCTCACAAATGTACAAACATTAATAATATTATACACTTTATAATATTATAACGCTTTATAATATTAGCATTAGATGTACAGATATAAAATCATTTATCTGTTTCAAACTAAAGTACCCGGTGTTGCCCTGAATTTTAAGGATGTTTGTTCTGAAAATCAATTTCAAAATTTAACGTGCAACATAAAACAAACATTAAAAAAAGCAGTCGAAGTGTTGTACGCATGAATCAAATGAAAACACAATATAAAAATGTATAACATACGCAATAGAATATAGCTATAAATCAACTTATTTCAATTTATAATTGAAGCAATAATGTCAATATTTCCATAATCGGGTTTTTTTTCCTGCTTCAATACGTCTTTACATACTCATATCACGTTGTACTATATTCACCACACCCTTTATATTTCCAATATGACGTACTATTTTCATTTTTCAAGTGGAAACCTTTAAATAGAAAAGTTATGCAGTTATATTCACTTTAATTTAAATTCGTCAATCTATTTATTTCATTTTCCTTTTTCACGTGGATATCTTGCAATAGAAAAGTTATGACGTAATATTCACCTTTTTTTAAATTCGGCAAACTATTTATTTCATTTTCATTTTTCACGTGGTAATATTGCAGTAGAGATTTAATTGTTGAAGTAAGAATTTTATTGTGTATTTTAATTGTTGGCAACTACTATAACGAAAAATGTTAAAATTTGATAAGCAATTGCTGTTTAATTGGTGGTTTTTTATTAATTAAAAATTAACTATAAATTATTCCGATTCCGGATTACTTTAGTTGCCTCGGCCGTGTTTTAAGACACATGTACGTGTACGTATCTTTTCACAATTTTGACTTCCTAACTTTGGATTTATATAGAATTACAAACAGACAGATAGAAAAATTTTCATTTTTATATATTAAATTATAAACAAACATAAATAACTTATCTAATACGTGTTAGCAGATGTATTTTTAAATATATATATATATACATATATATATATATATATATATATATATATATATATATATAATACCAAAAAACACACACTACACATCCAATCCCAAAACTGCAGAACTACAGAGAAAATTAACAAATTAACAAATTAACCATGGAAAAAACTTACAAACTAAACTATGAACGAAAAGAAAACATCCAATGGAGACAGACCGCAAGGCTAAAGACTTGCATGCTGGGTTTTACCGGTAATTACTCATAAAACTTCCCCCATATCTGTCGAGACCATACTGGCCAAAGAAAACTTTAAAACTGGCCATCCAAAGCAGTAACCGAATTCGAAAAGATATATATATATATATATATATAATCCAGTATAATACTTATTCTGTTTTATTTTCTTAGTCATTTATATCATTTGGCAAAAAATGTCATTTTCTTAACCCCGAATTGCGAGCTTTTTACAAAAGCGCCAAAGGCCATATAACAACGAATTGCCATGAAAAGCATTAAATGCATGGTAATAAGTTACTTAGAATGCAACATTTACGTTCAACCATTATTGCCATTCAAGCTTATAGTTTGGTGATAGATTTTTGGTCGACGGGATAACCAAGTAGTACCAAATACTGTACTGAAATTTAACTTCAATTTAACTTTATCTTCTCTATTCTACTATTTTAAGATTTTCTAAACTTCTAAACATCGCACATTTTCAATTTTTATACCGTCGTATTGGGGAGAAAAAGTACTTTTAAATGCAATTTGTTTGAAAACTGCATCTCAATTTATTTTTGAAATATTAATATTTTTTGCAGTTTTTAGCGCCATTTGTTTAATTTTGGCAACTCAAGTACTCCATTTCTGTATAAAGTGGGGGAAGGATAGTTGGAAAATGGTAATTATAACTTTTTGTTGCCTTTCTCCCTTAACAACTTAAAAAAAAATGTAATTAAAATACGGGCTATTTTGAAAAATATAAGTGAATGATTTCTTTTCCAAAATTTAATTTTAAGTATCTATATTAATATTACAAAAAAAAAAAAAAAAAAAAAAAAAAAAAATGAGGGCATATAAATCATCAGATAGCCGATTTTTTTTTTTATTTATTTAGAGTTTCTTGAATGACGACATCTCTTTTTTTTTAATTTGTGTATTATTCAGCAATAGTGACGTCCTATGCGTACATTACTGTAGAAGCTGTTTAAGACTGGATCGTAAATGAAGAATTCTTCAGCGGATGCGGATGACTTCATTCTGTACAAAATAAAAGTGTGTGTTTTAAGTCTTAAAACTGAAATATTTTTTGTACTATCCATATTTATATATATTTTTTTTTCATCGAGGGTGACATTAAATTCTGAAAAAACAGATTTCTCGTTTTCTAGTTTTTTTTTTTTTTAATCTTTGTGCAGTTTTGGCCTCAAAAAGTGAGATTTGTTGCAAAAAGGTATAAATAGCTATGAAAACAAACCTGATGAAGGTTTATGCTTATTTTTACAAGTAAATATGGCACAAATGTCATATACGCACCGAGGTACCTAATTGGCGCCAAAGTGGCGTTACTTTGCCTAACATGATAACCAGTGGCGGCTCGTGACTGTCATATTTTGGGACACTAAATGCATGGCGTATAGTATTATTCTTTTCTTACCATTATTTTTTGAAAGTAAAAGATTACCTTGTTTAATGGTCGAATATTCTGCCAACAAATATGACAAAGATTTCTTTTAAAGCAATAGTGGTAAGAGAAGAATAAAATTGGCAGCTATGCATTTAGTGCCCCTCCAAAATGCCAGTCACGAGCCACCACTAATGTAGCCATATATAACGCTGTTATAAATTGTTTTGTTCTATAATTATAAAATTTATTGATTGTTCTTTTCTTTTAAAAATAATAGAAAAAGTTTTGTTTACCACTTTATTTTGTTTTCATATTGAAATAAACAATAACGTGCTACTACAGCACGCTATAGGTAACTGGTATTCGAAAACGACGTTTTCGCCAAATTGGCATAAAAAATTACGACAAGCATCTGTGTCATAAATATAAACATTTTATTTATATACTAGCAAACCCCGCGGCTTTGCTCGCGTAATATTTGAAATATGCCAAGTGATATTTATATGCCTAATTTTTATTAAAAGGTATTAACTAAATTTTTATTTTATTCAAAGGTAATATTTTATTTTATTAAAAGGTACTTATTACTTTCAGGAATAATTAAAAAAATTACTACTAAACACAGTTTGATTAAACATCATTGTTACACTCCATAAGGCAGAAATGGGACTTAAATTAATAAAACGAATTAAAACTAAATAAATAATAATTAAGAAAATATTTTGAAACTTTTATGCTCAATTAATACACTTATTTTAGTATTTATTTGAAGTTTCGAATTTTTTAGAAACCATCTTCTTACATCTTAAAATTAACCATCATGTCAAATTCCAAGTCCTACCACCTCTCTCAACATAAAGGGCTATGTTGAAATAGGAACTGTCACCATTAATTTGCCAACATTAATTTTGAAATTGGTTTGTTATTTCCTAATATTCCACAGAAACGTAATTTAGAAAGTTTTTAAAGGCCTTTTTTAGAGCGTTTGTTGTTCCTGTGAACCCCAGGTGGTAGAATAATCGGCATAAAATATAGCCTGTGTAGGATCAGAGACTGTCACCATTGATTCGCAACTATTACTTTTATACTTGGTTTATATTCCCTGAAATTGCGTAGAAATCGTAATTTAGGTCTTTTTTAGAATGCTTTTCGCACCTCCCCTTCACTCCACCCCTTTTTAATTCGAATTTATTTTCGAGAGTCCTTCGAGGACATTTATTTTTTATAAGTAACTACCATGCCATATTTAAAGTTTCTAGCCTTTTCAGTATCACAGAAATCGCAATTTAGAAAGTTTTTAGCTCCTGCAACCCTCTGGTGGTAGTGGCACAGACATAAAGTATAGCTTATGTTTGAGCAGGTTCTATCACCAACAATTTGTCATCATTATTTTTTTAATCGGTTTGGTATTTGATAAGATTACATAAAACTGTAATTTATAACGCTTTTTGCTCACTTCATCTTTTTAAATTTTTAATTTTCTTTCGGCAGTTCTTAGAAAGCAGTTGCATCTTGTAAGTAAATACCATGTGATACTTCAAAATGTAAGAACCTTCAGTTATGCAAAAAACGCAAATTAGAACATGTTTTGCTTTTGCAACCCACAGATGGTAGTGACAGCAACATAAAATATAACCTATGTTATAGCAGGGACTGTCGCCATTGATTTGCAACCAATACTTTTGAAATAGCTTTGGAATTTCCTGAGATTGAGTAGAAATCGCAATTTAGAACGTTTTTAGAACGCTTTTCGCGCATTTTCACCCCTTTTTAAATTTCCAAATTTTTCGAAACTGTTCTTAAAGATCATTTTTATGTAATAAATATGTACCTTGCCTAATTTTAAGTTGCTAGCCCCTACCGATGACAAAAATCAAAATTTGGAACTCTTTTTTGTTCCTGCAACGTCTAGATGATAGTGATACCGACTTAAAATAGCGTCTATGTTAGAGAAGAGGCTGTCAGCATCAATTTCTTACCATTACTTTTGAAATCAGTTTGATTCTTCCGGAGATATTGGTGACAAATCAGCATTTAGAAAGTTTTTAGAACGCATTTCGCTCATTTTGCTCCTGCATCTCCTCTGGGGTAGTGGAAACAGATATAAAATATAGCCTATCTTGGAGAAAGATCTGTCCCCATCATTTTTACACCAGTATATTTGAAATCGGTTCAGTATTTCCTGAGATTGCTAGAAATCGCAATTTAGAACGTTTTTTACAACTCTTTTTGCGCATTTTGACCCCCCTTTTAAATTTCGACTTTTTTAGGAAATGTCTTTAGAGATCATTGATATCTTATAACTAACTACCATTCTAAATTTCACGATTCAAGGCCCTTCCTTCACGCAAAAACCGCAATTTAGAACGTTTTTCTCCTGCACCCCCTTTGGGGTAGTGGCACCTGCATAAAACATAGCCTATGTTGTAGCAAGGGTTTTCACCATCATTTTGACGCCATTATTTTTTAAATCGGTTTGGTATTTCCTGAGATTGTGTAGAAATCACCATTTAGAACGTTTATTAGAACGCTTTTCGCGCATTTTCACCCTTTTTAAATTTCGAATTGTTTAAGAACTGTTCTTAGAAATCCTTTATATCTAATAAGTAGCTGATACTTCAAATTTCATATTTCTAGGCCCTTCAGTAACACATAAATCGCATTTTTAGAAAGTTTTTTGCTCCTGCACCCCCTTTCGGGTAGTGGCACCCACATAAAACATAGCCTATCTTGGAGCAAACGTTGTAACTATCATTTTGACACCAATATTTTTTAAATTGGTTTGGTATTTCCTGAGATTATGTAGAAACTACCATTTAGAACGTTTTTAAGAACGCTTTTTGTGCATTTTCACCCCTTTTAAATTTCGAATTCTTTAAGAACTGTTCTTAGACAACATATATATCTTATAAGTAACTAATATTCCAAATTTCATATTTCTAGGCCCTTCAGTAACGCAAAAATCGCATTTTTAGAACGTTTTTTGCTCCTGTACCCCCTTTGGGGTAGTGGCACCGACATAAAATATAGCCTATGTTCTAAGTTGGACTAACACCATCATTTTGATACCATTACTTTTGAAATCGGTTTGGTATTTCCTGAGATTATGTAGAAACTACCATTTAGAACGTTTTTTAGAACGCTTTTTGTGCATTTTCACCCCTTTTAAATTTCGAATTGTTTAAGAACTGTTCTTAGACATCATTTATATCTTATAAGTAACTAATATTCCAAATTTCATATTTCTAGGCCCTTCAGTAACGCAAAAATCGCATTTTTCGAACGTTTTTTGCTCCTGCACCCCCTTTGGGGTAGTGGCACCGACATAAGATATAGCCTATGTTCTAAGTTGGACTAACACCATCATTTTGATACCATTACTTTTGGAATCGGTTCGGTAGTTCCCGAGCTTACCTCCTACAAATAAACAATTTTTTCCTCTTTATAATAGGAGTATAGATATAACATTATTGCTTTTTATATACAATTTACATTTGTTTGAATATAAAAATAGGTAAGTGGTTTGTTAACACAAAATAAATTGTATAAATCTTTAAAAAAGTTGCTTGAGTATATGAAACAATAAGTTGCACGGAAATATGCATAAAAGCTTACTTGTCTCGCCAAACCCATTTTCTCTACCTCGCCGAAGCCCTCATACCGGGAAAGTTCCAATTTCATTTTTAAAGACTAAGAAGAAATTAATATAAATAGAAATCTTTTTTTTTTTTTTTTTAACCATGGTTTCATTAAAATTCACAAAAATTTAGAAAATATATATGTTTTTTTTTAAATGCACTAAATAGTAGAAAAGTCTTGAAAAAAAACTTAAATGCAAGGAATTTAAATTTAATTTGGAGAGTTCAATTATGGAAGATAAATGAATTTAAATGGGAATTTTTTTAAATTAGCCAGCTATCTCTAAATTGGTTTCATATATAGAAACTTTTTTGTCTGCAAATTTGGCGATATCTCGCAACGTTGGCCAAAGTTTGGCGATATTATGGTAACCCTGTCATTAGTACTTTTCAACAAATACACATTGTAGAAGCTAATGCTGATTGCTCAATAGAAAATCAAACGAATCCATTAAGTAATTCACCCCACCCCCACCGTTGCCCCCTTAAGGATCGAATTTTAAACAAGTGGCTAAGTGTGATAACAGATCACACAGAGGGTTTCGTTTAATATTCCTTTCAAAACACTTTATACTTTTGAAAAATCTGTTAGTTCCACATTTTGCAACCAGGAGCGCACTCTATTATAAACAAACCTCTATCGAACGAAAATCCCTTTTATATACTATCCGTAGCTATATTAGTCGAGAGGATTGGGCCGATAGCACCTTAGATAAGTAGGCGCCCCTTTCGGTAAAAAGTGGAACTAAAATATGTAAGGCCATGGTGCATAATTTGAAAGAATGATCAAAGGGGTGTCGGCAAAAGTTGGAAATTGCTCCCCAGGTGAAAAGGGCGAAAGGGGAAAAGTTAGAAAAATTGCTTAAAATATACAAGTTAGAGCCAGGAGGAGTAAATAATATAAGGCTTTTTGAAAATTTTATGATTTGCCGTGTGGTTTGAGGTATTCAGCTAAACTTAAGCAAAAATTCATGTCTCCAACTTAATTAGAGGCTCTCTTAGAAATAATAGCTTAAAATACATACGTGGTAGCTCAAAGGGTTAAACGTAAGACTTTTTCAAGATTTTATGATGACCTGGCGTCAGGTGTTCTGATATAAGTAAGCAAAATTTTAAAACTCCAATTTAATAAGGGGCTCAGTTAGAAAGAATTGCTTAAAATACGCATGTGGGAACCCAAAGGGTTAAATGAACGATTTTTTCAAAATTTTATGATTTGTCATATCATATATGGTGCTCAGCTATAAGTGTGCAAAGTTTTACGCCTCCAACCTAAATAGGGGCTCACTTAGAAAGAATTGTTTAAAAGTCACATGTGGGAGCCCAAAGGGTTAAATGTACGATTTCTTTCAAAATTTTATCGTTTGTCATTTGATGTGAGGTGTTCAGCTATAAGTAAGCAAAATTTCATGCCTCCAACCTAATTAGGGCGCACTTAGAAAGAATTGTTTAAAATACACATGTATCCCAAAGTTTTCAAAATTTTATGTTTTTTCGTATGATGTGTGGTGTTCAGCTATAAGTATGCAAAATTGCAAGTCTCCAACATGTATAGTTTCTGATAACGGGCTCTGTGACAGACGAACAGACAAACAGACAGAGGAGCGAGACGAATAGAGTTTCATCAGATGAACGAAACCCTAAAAATCAATGTCCAATTCATATATCAGAAATTCCTCAGAAATGCATATATATTCCAAATTTCAAAATTCTATGTCAGCAGGAAGTGGGTGAAAAATAAATCACAAAATTTGAGTGTCACAGACAAACATAATTGTAAGTTAAAAGAAAGCATGTCAAAAAAAAAAGAAAGAAAAAAAAGAAAGAAAGAAAGAAAATAGGAAGAAATGATGCTATAAAGCAAAATATTTTATGAAACATCATATAATTGTTTCTAATTTTCACACGCGAAATATAAAAAATGCTTTTGGCGATTAAAAAATGCTATTGATAGATTATTGCAAAATCTCAAACCAAAGTTTTTATGCCTTTTTAGGTGCGTTCGTAATTATATAAATACGTAGCACCTATAGTCGTCGTTCAGTCCGTCTGTCTGTCCGTCTGTCTGTCCGTCCGTCCGCATATAACAGAGCAAGAACTACCCTACCGAATGATCTGAAAATTTTAATATATAATTGCTGCAAAATTTTGTCGAGCCATTTCCAATTTTATGAAAATCGGATGTATAGTTTAATTACAGGGACAGTCAAAAGTTTTTCTTTACATTACGGCCAATGGGAAAAATTATTGCAAGTGAATTTTAATGATGTTACAGACTTCCGAATGGTCTGAAATTTTAAATATATAATCGCTGCAAAATTTTGTCGAGCCATTTCCAATTTTATGAAAATCGGATGTATAGTTTAATTACAGGGACACCCAAAAGTTTTCCGTTACGTTACGGCCAATGGGAAAAAATTATAGCAAATGCATTTTAATGATTTTACAGCCTTCCGAATGGTCTGAAATTTTTAATATATAATTGCTGCAGAATTTTGTTGAGCCATTTCCAATTTTATGAAAATCGGATGTATAGTTTAATTACAGGGACACCCAAAAGTTTTCCGTTACATTATGGCCAATGTGAAAAAAATTATTGCAAATGCATTTTAATGATTTTACAGCCTTCCGAATAGTCTGAAATTTTAAATATATAATTGCTGCAAAATTTTGTCGAGCCATTTCAAATTTTATGAAAATCGAATGTATAGTTTAATTACAGGGACAGTGAAAAGTTTTCCGTTACATTAAGGGGAATGGGGAAAAAATTATTGTAAGTGCATTTTAATGATGTTACAGACTATGCACTTATGAAGCGCAAAAAAATATACATTCAGTACAATATGGGGTGCAAAAAATAATTATAAAACTAGTTATAGTACGAACGCACCTCATTTGCCACGTTTGACGAGCAATTTCCAACTTGTTTTCTTTTAAATGGAAAAACAAACAGATTTTTTTTCCTGTTTGAATAAATTTAAATACGCTTTCTAGCACTTCAATATTACTGCGTGCTCATTTTTTTTTATTATTTGCTCCATGTGTTCAAACCAGTTGTCTATGAAAACATCCACCGGTGAAAGTGACGCACACAAATTTCTGTGACGTATGAAATAAATTGTGCTTTTTTATCAGTTTTTTTTATATAATTTTTAAACGCTTTGGAACTTATTTTTCATAGTAGGTGCATTCAGTAGGCGACCCTCATAGGTACCATCTGGTGCAATCAGAAACGAAATCAGACAAATATTTTTTGAGTTATGCTTGACGAAAGCTTTTTGGGGGACTTTTTTTTTTAGTAGGACATGGAGTTAATATCAATCGTAGCTGTATGTATCCGGACAGTAATATTACGCTGAGTATTAGCCTTCGCTTCGCTCAGACAATTATTTTTTATTTGTACGTTTAAACTGTTAGGTTTGATGCATTTTCTAAACATTTTAATTTTGTATACTTTCAAAGTTACAATTCGCAACAGACAATATTATCAATGAAATAACAAACCTTAATGTTTTCCCCTTTTATATCATACAAAGCTTAAATAAATATACTTTACTGTAATTTGGATCCTCTGTTCTCGATTTAGTTAAATATAAATACGATACTCTTGAATATTGTAATGATGATTTAAAGCATAGCGATTTTTTTTTCATAACAATACCATTAAGTATATATGTACTAGGTATATATTTATATTGAAGAATTTAGGTAAACATTTCCGTGCAAGATAAAGCATTTTTCAAAAATATGCTGAAAGTCGAAAACCATCTTTACTATGATTAATGCCGTGGATATAAATTTGGTTGGATTTTAAAAAGGAATAATTGAAAATGTCAGAACGTCAAACCGGAAAACACTAACGGCATGAGGAAAAGAAAAGAAAACAGAAGCGCTCAAAGAGAAAGCATTTATCAGATGTTTAGAAGTCAAAGCATTTTTTTAAATGACAAAGAATCATATAAATAACGAAAATTTTAAAGATGTTTAACGTTAAAATGAAACTTTTATTCTCCAGGAATTAATAAATATTACCATGCATGAAACATTCTAAAAAAATCAAGAAAAAATTGCACAGCATTCTATTATTGATAGAAACGTACTTTTGGTTAGATATGGAAGAATTATTTTATGAAATAGAAACAATATATATATCAAAAGACATTTATATATATATATATATATCAATTTCATAAATTGATAAATATGTGTGTAGAGGGTGATTAAACTTTTGATAGGAAAATTCATTCAATAATAAGTGCAATGTCTTATTTTCCTTTGATGTTTAAGAGACCTAAAATAATATCTTAAACAAAAATAAACTTTGAGCAAAGAAGTTACTTTAAGGATGTATGGGACTCAGATCTAATACTCTTCTCTCGATTATAGGGAAGGGAAATATTCGCATGTTTGATATTTCTCATCAGAAAATTACAATTTTTCTTTTCTTTTTCCTGTGTGCTCTTCTTAAAAGATGTCTTTATTTGTTAAATATTTCGAGATTTTTTTATTTATATTTTATTTATCTGTTAAAATCTTACTTAAGCCTCCGTAAATAGATATTACTAGCAAACAACGTGGGTTTGCTGCCGTGATTGTTGAAATGTGGCAATTAATATTTGTATGTCTATTTTTTATTAGAAGAAATCATACTTTTAGGAATAATTCAAAAATTACTAATTAAGCCACAGTTTGACTAAACTTCATTATTATAATGAGAAATGAATTAATTGGAAGATCTAAAGCTGATTCTATTTAAATGATAATTTAGAAAGCATTTTGAAGCTTTTATTCTCATTTCATACGCTCATTTCAGTATTCAATTGAAGTTTTGAATTTTTCAGAAATCATCGACTTAAAACGGATTTTAGTCTTAAAATTAACAATCATGACAAATTCCAAGCTTCTTGTCTAACGTTCTACCACCTCACTGGTGGTAGTGGCACCAACATAAAATGCCTAAGTAGAAACAAGTACTGTTAACATTAATTTTGAATTCGGTTTAGTATTTCATAATATTCCATAGGAAACGTAATTTTAAAATATTTAAAATCTTTTTAGAACGTTTTTTGATCCTACCAACCCAAGATTGTAGTAGAACCGGCATAAAATATAACCGCTGTAGGATCAGAGACTGTCACTATTGATTTGCAACAATTACTTTTGGAATCGATTCATTATTTCCCAAGATTGCATAGAAATTGTAACTTAGGACATTTTTAGAAGGCTTTTCACTCCTTCTTACCGCTTCACCAATTTTAAATTTCGAATTTGTTTTTGGCTGTTCTTAGAGGACATTTATATTTTATAAGTAACGATCATGCCATAGTTCAAGTTTCTAACGTCTTCAGTATCACAGAAATCGCAATTTAGAAAGTATTTTGTTCCTGCAACCCTCTGGTGATAGTGGCACCAACATAAAATGCCTAAGTTGAAACAAGGACTGTTAACATTAATTTTGAATTCGGTTTAGTATTTCCTAATATTCCATAGAAAACGTAATTTATAAATTTTTTAAAGTCTTTTTAGAACTTTTTTTGATCCTACCAACCCAAGATTGTAGTGGAACCGGCATAAAATATAACCGCTGTAGGATCAGAGACTGTCACTATTGATTTGCAACAATTACTTTTGGAATCGATTCATTATTTCCCAAGATTGCATAGAAATTGTAACTTAGGACATTTTTAGAAGGCTTTTCACTCCTTCCTACCGTTTCACCAATTTTAAATTTCGAATTTGTTTTCGGCTGTTCTTAGAGGACATTTATATTTTATAAGTAACGATCATGCCATAGTTCAAGTTTCTAACGTCTTCAGTATCACAGAAATCGCAATTTAGAACGTATTTTGCTCCTGCAACCCTCTGATGATAGTGGCTTCTGGTGATATAGCTTATGATAGGGCAAGTTCTATCACCACCAATTTGCAATGATTATTTTTCAAAACGTTTTGTTATTTAATATGATTGCATAAAAATCATAATTTAGAACGGTTTTAGAACTCTTTTCGCTCACTTCATCCTGTTAAATTTTGAATTTTCACAGCAAGTAGATACCCGCCTTATACACACACACACACACATATACCGGGTGTCCCAAAACTGAGTGATGGAATTTAAAATTTAATAACTTGCAAACGGTGACAGATTTTTAAAAAAATTCTTCCAGTAGGGTATTTGTGATTTCAGGTGTTTTTTTTATTGTGATTCTTCATTTTAGTTTGAAATTCAAACAATAGATGGCGCTGCAAGAATTAGATGCTAATTCCAGACTCGATTTTTGGTACTCCGGGATCCATTTAAAACATTTTAATTTCCTTTTTTCAGTTGAGAGAAGAGAAAGGCCGAAAAATTGAGCCTGGATTTAGTGCCTATTGCTTGCAGCGTCATCTATCGCTGCTATTTGTAACTGAAACTGGTAATCGCAGCACAAAAACTTCTATCTTACATAACTGACCTGCATTTTTCTTTTAATCTGTCACCATTTGCAAGTTATTGAATTTTAAAATAAATCGGTCATTTTTGGGACACCCGTTATATATACATTTGCTCAGAAAAATAGTTAAATATCATAATTTTAATTATTGCACTATCATGTTTTTAATGATAATTTACAGATATATTGTTATTTATAAAAAAAATTAAAATAAGAATATATTCTTTTGTAGTCAATATGTCATTACCGTACGTTGTCACAACAGGCAATTTATTACGCAAAAATTTGACTAAGTTCTACTTAAAAGAAATGGTTATAATTTTTAAAACATTTTTATTTATTAAGATGCTACTAATTAAAAAATATTTATTTTCATTAATTAAACTTATCTATAATTCTTAATAATTAGTTTAAACTGTGTCCCAAGAAAGAGTGTCATTGCCATGCTTATGACAAAAAATTCCTTTGGAATTTTTTAGAGGGCAACACATGCCTTTTTATCAAGGCAAAGATACTCCTTAAAAATCAAATTGTCATCAGTTTTACCTGAATAGAGTAAATAGTTTTATAGTTTCGAAAAAAGAAGGAAACATTTTGAATGCTTTGGTGAGTATTTTTTTGTACGTCATTACCATACCCACTTCTAATTGATATTTAAATGAACTTTAACGTATTAATCTGCTTTTCTATACTAATATTATAAAGAATAAAAATTGTTTGTTTGTTAGAGGTAATCTCTGAAGCTACCGAACCGATTTCAAAAGTAATGGTATCAAAATGATGGTGTTAGTCCAACTTAGAACATAGGCTATATTTTATGTCGGTGCCACTACACCAAAGGGGGTGCAGGAGCAAAAAATGTTCTAAAAATGCGATTTTTGCGTTACGGAAGGGCCTAGAAATATGGAATTTGGAATATTAGTTACTTATAAGATATAAATGATGTCTAAGAACAGTTCCTAAACAATTCGAAATTTAAAAGGGCTGAAAATGCACAAAAAGCGTTCTAAAAAACGTTCTAAATGGTAGTTTCTACGCAATCTCAGGAAATACCAAACAGATTTTTAAAAAAAATGCTGTCAAAATGATGGTGACAACGGTTGCTCTAAGATAGGGTATATTTTATGTCGGTGCCACTACCCCAAAAGGGATGCAGAAGCAAAAAACATTCTAAAAAGGTGATTTTTGCGTTACTGAAGGGCCTAGAAATATGAAATTTGAAATATTAGCTACTCATTAGATATAAAGGAATTCTAAGAACAGTTCTTAAACAATTCGAAATTTTTGCGTTACGGAAGAGCCTAGAATCATGAAATTTGGAATGGTAGTTAGTTATAAGATATGAATGATCTCTAAGAACATTTCCTAAAAAAGAATCAAAATTTAAAAGGTGGTCAAAATGAGCAAAAAGCGTTGTAAAAAACATTCTAAATAGATATTTCTATGCAATCTGAGGAAGTACTGAACCGATTTCAAATATAATGGTGTAAAAATGATGGTGCTCCAAGATAGGCTATATTTTATATGTGTTTCCACTAACTACCCCAGAGGAGATGCAGGAGCAAAATGCGCGAAAAGGGTTCTAAAAACGTTCTAAATGCCGATTTGTCAGCAATATCTCAGGAAGAATCAAACTGATTTCAAACATAATTGTAAGAAATTGGTGCTGACAGCCTCTGCTCTAACATAGACGCTATTTTATGTCGTTATCACTATCACCTAGACGTTGCAGGAGCAAAAAAGATCTTTAAATTTCGATTTTTGTGATCGGTAGGGGCTAGCAACTTAAAATTAGGCAAGGTACATATTTATTAGATATAAATGATTTTTTAAGAACAGTTTCGAAAAAATTGGAAATTTAAAAGGCTGAAAATGAGCGAAAAGCGTTCTAAAAACGTTATAAATTGCGATTTCTACTCAATCTCAGGAAATACCAAAGCTATTTCAAAAGTAATGGTTGCAAATTAATGGTGACAGTCCCTGCTATAACATAAGTTATATTTCATGTTGCTGTCACTACCATCTGAGGGTTGCAAAAGCAAAACATGTTCTAATTTGCGTTTTTTGCACAACTGAGGGGTCTAACACTTTGAAGTATGGCATGGTATTAACTTGCAAGATGCAAATGCTTTCTAAGAACAGTCAAAAGAAAATTCCAAATTTAAAAAGATGAAGTGAGCGAAAAGCGTTATAAATTACAACTTTTAAGCAAACTTATAACATACCAAACCGATTAAAAATATAATGATGACAAATCGTTTGTGATAGAGCCTGCTCAAACATAATCTATATTTTATGTCTGTGCCACTACCACCATAGGGTTAACGGAGCTAAAAAAACTTTCTAAATTCCGATTTGTGTGATTCTGAAAAGGCTAGAAACTTTAAATATGGCATGGTAGATACTTATAAAATATAAATGCCCTCGAAGGACAGTCGAAAATAAATTCGAATTAAAAAGGGGTGAAGCGAAGAAGAGGTGCGAAAAGAATTCTAAAAAAGTCCTAAATTACGATTTCTATGCAATTTCAGGGAATATAAACCGATTTTAAAAGTAATAGTTGCGAATCAATGGTAACGGCCTCTGATCCTATACAAGCTATATTTTATGCCGATGATTCTACCACCTGGGGTTCACAGGAACAACAAACGTTTTAAAAAAGCACTTTAAAAGCTTTCTAAATTACGTTTCTGTTGAATATTAGGAAATAACAAACTGATTTAAAAATTAATTTTGACAAATTAATGGTGACAGTTCATATTCAACATCGCCCTTTATGTTGAGAGAGGTGGTGGGGCTTGGAATTCGACATGATAGTTAATTTTAAGATGTAAGAAGATGGTTTCTAAAAAATTCAAAACTTCAAAGGAATACTGAAATGAACGTATTAATTGAGCATAAAAGTTTCAAAATATTTTCTAAATTATCATTTATTTAGTTTTATTTCGTTTTATTAATTTAAGTCTCATTTCTGCCTAATGCAGTGTAATAATGATGTTTAATCAAACTGTGTTTTAAATAGTAATTTTTGAAATTTTCCTAAAAGTAATAAGTACCTTTTAATTAAAAAAAACAAAAAAAAACTTTTAATAAAATAAAATTACCTTTGAATAAAATCAAAATTTAGTTAGTGCCTTTTAATAAAAATTATACATGTAAATATCACTTGGCATATTTCAAATATTACGCGAGCAAAGCCGCGGGGTTTGCTAGTATTATATAAAAAACAAAAAAATCATTGTACGGGCCAGAAGATATAATGGCTGCCATTTACGCCTGGGTAAAAAAAGTATTTTGCTTAATATGTCATTACCGTGCACATTATCTCATTACCAAGTTAGTTAAAATTTAAAAATTAGTTTAAAAATGTTAAATTAGTAATTTGTGTCTCTAATGATGGTTGTATATTAATATTTTTGATGTAAGGTAATTATTTACAAAAGACTTAAACTTTCTGATTATTTCTTAAAATTTTATTTTGCTATTCCAAAACATGGACGGATTTTGAAAATGACCCATATATAGGAGGGACTAGGGAGGTTTGACCCACTTTTTACAAAATGATTTTTTATTTTTTTAATATTGAACGTAGAATAAAGTTTTATAAATCATTTTATTTGTTATACAATCAGTTATCAAAATAAAATTACTACATAAGTGTAACATATAAGAAATTTGAAAAATTATTGATTTTAATCATGAAAAAAGAATGCGTCAAGGATGGTTGACCCACTGAGGATTGACCATATATGGGAGGGTTGACCCACTCTACGGGAGGCTTGACCCACTTTGTTTTATATTGCGATATTTGTGAAGCGAAATAAAATCAGTGTTTAAAAAATAATAAGTTTATGCTACATGCCTTATTTATTATTTAAAAAATATATTTTTTAAATATGATGCTTAGCAAACACTTTGCGACGCATTCGCAAGTTAGAGGAGAAATTTTTTGTTTTAAACAGGATTTTGTCTGAGCAGGTATAAATGTACAGCAAGAAAAATGAAATTTTAACATGTAAGGCAGTACTCTGTTAGAGACAGGTTCCGTTTTACTAGTGTTCCACACTGTAAAAAAATAATGCCAGTTTTCCGGTAGGAATCGGAAAAATAGTTGCCCTTATCGTACCGAAATAATTTCCAAACCAGCTCGGAATAAAATCCGTAAAATACCGTTGTACTGACAATTTCCTTATTTTTACGGATTTTATTCCGAGCTGCGTCGGAAATTATTCCGATACGATAAGGGCAACTATTTTTCTGATTCCTACCAGAAAACTGGCAGATTTTTTTTTTTTTTTTTTTTTTTTTTTTTTTTTTTTTTTTTTTTACAGTGCATGTTATTGTGTCCGGATTTAGAAGTCACTTTCCTACTTTTTTTTATCTCCTTGTACTATTTTTTGTGACACTCGACCTAACAACTGTAGTTGTTACATAGTTTGGCTTCATCTCAATGTATTCACCACGGTGAAATTTGTCTACATAACATCGAAAAGTTTCTGATCGATGCTATGTTCTTTTGCAGCCGCATAAGCACTTAACTATATCATTAACATTATTTATACCTTTAAGGGGCAAAGTATTTTCACTAAAATGTTGAAATAAATGACTGGTACCGGAATTTACGAACAAATTTATTTGGAAATAAGAAAAAGGATGTATATCACATACACATTAAATGGAAAAGATTTTAGCAAACTTCTCTTGCCATTGTGACCTTTCGGAATTCAAATTAAGTGGTTGTATTAGCATACCACTGAAATTAAGAACCTGAAATTGTTAAGATTGCTGCTTTCATCCTTTCTAGTCTTTCCCACTGATTCTATTTACCTATTGTAAGTAATGTTTAAGTGGAAAAAAGTCCCTATCAACTTTTCCTCTTTCTAGCAATTTTTTACATCTTTCTTTAGTTAGTTTTAAACATTTATTTCCATCACACCGTTTTACTGTAGTTTTACAGATTATATTTATATTCTTTTTTTATATATAACTATTAACTTTTCATTATGCACAGCGTATAATAAAAAGATTTCCAAAACTACTTAATTAAGGGAGGCTTGAATTCTGGTCAACCTCTCCCTCATATTGACTGAGTCAACCCTCCCTACATAGACCTTTTCTAAAGAATAGAACATTGTTATGTTAAGCCTAACTTACTGTACAATCTTTATGCCTGGAATAAAAGGTCGATACTTCTGCATTACTTTAAACCTACTTACTTAAATTTCTATGATATAATTTAACTAAAAGAAGCTTAAAAAATATTTCTAAAGAACACCACTTTTAGGTTGAAAACGCCTCACAATGATTTTTTTCCACACCTATTTCGATTATCTCTATGAAACGAGGATTGTTGTTTGAGCCTTCCAGTACCGTTGGTTGACACCTATTGATAAAACTCTGAAATTCTTTTTAATATGAAAATTGATGGATGGGTTAAGCCTCCTGTATGGTCAAACGTCCCTGGTCTCTCCTATATATATACATGTAAATTGAAAAAAAAAAATTGAAGAGCTTTACAAATGGTATGTTCTGGCATTGCACCATGGCAATTCTGAGACATTTTTGAAGAGTTTGCTGCGTAATTTCGTAAAGTGTAAGACTTATCGCAGGGATTTAGAGGTATTGTGGTTGCGAAGGGAGGAGTAAGTGTAAGTTTGAATGTTTAAGGATTACGTGCACGTATGGTGGAGCTTCACATTTAGTTGATTTTGTAGTCGATGGATCATGTCAGCTTATGTTAGTATTTAAATAACAAAATATTGCATCCAATTCAAAGATTGTTTTCCATTCTCTGCGTATACAATAACCCCAAAATGAATTGAATATGTACTCATTATTTCGTTATCCCCCATTTACATTCACACGGGTGATTTCATATATGTATATAATCATTAAATAAATATTACCGAACACCAACAAAAACTGAAATTATATACATAGATAGATAAAAAACTGTATAACCTCATTTATTGATAGCCTGATTATTATTTTGCTAATAATTTATTCTAAAAGATTGGAAAGCGAAACAAATATTAAGTTGCATAATTTCAATTGCAACGATTAAATTACTTTGTAAAAACTGTCCTATACGAAGAGTGTATAATTTATAAGAAAAAGATCAAACATACTAATATGAAAGTTAAAATTTAATAAGATTACTTAACTTATCTTCATATAAAAGTTCTAACTAAATGCTTTCTGAAATGATGAATAGTACATTCTGAAAAAGAAAAAAAAAAACGAAAAAGTCAACTTCTACTGAATTCCGCTAAATAAACATATAAATGTGGAAACCAAATCATTTCTTCTGAAAATATTTGCTCTATTTAAAAGAAAGAAGTCAAATTCGGAGACATGTAGTAGGAACGGTAACAGGAATAAAAATATTCTGAATGGTATAAAAATAAATGAGTTTCAGTTTCTGAGAAAGTCTGCAGATGTTTTATGAAGCGAAAATATAAAAAGAAGGTAGCTGGCGTATGTTTGCTTGATGATATATATTAATGTTTAAATTTATTATAATTTGAATAAATTGTTTTCATCTCTCTTAAATCCTTTATATATTTTGCATATGCGGAATTGATTTCTGCCGTAAGGTTAATATTAATTATGAGCATATAAATATATTTCACTGCTTTGTTCTGCGGGGGAAAAAAGAGTTTTCGCGTAATAGTAAATGTTACTAAAATGCTATCATTTGAACGCATTACTTTATAAATGAATATTTTAGTTATGATCTTTAGCCTTTTTTAATATATGTGTGATAAAGTATTCAAAAAGGAAAGGCTAGCGTTTTACGTAGCCACCTGATGCAAATACCATTCTGTTGCCCTGTGGCATGTGAATATAAAGATTTCTCTACTTATACAAATCCCATGTACTGTAAACGATAATAAAGTTATAAATTTGACTATTCATTTTTACAGTTGAAAACATTTTTAAAGCCATAATAATATGGTTATAAACAGATTTCCAGCACTTACATACAAAATGCCAATTGAGCATATTATTTCAAGTATTCAATTTAAAAAAAAAAACCTCATAACGGGTTAATTCGTACACAGTAAAAATGTTTTTTAGAAGAAACGCTAATTAAGAGCTCGATTTAATAAACTGAAGAATTGTTTCTTATCGCATAAATAAATCGCCTAATATGCTCACCTAATAACTTCTTGCATACCCAATTTACTAACTGACACGTAAAGAAACAGGGAAAATCACTTTAAAATAACATTTTCTCACCTCATAGTGTAAAGCTGGTATACAATTATACAATGCTGATTGTTCATGCTCTTCATCGGTACATTCTGCAATCTCGTATATGATATGCTTCTATGTGGATATCTAAACTTTTATGAATGAATGAACACATTTTATAACCTTCAAAAAGGTCCATAAACTGATAAAATCAAGGCACTTTAGATCTAGCGGCTATGACGTGGTACGTAATATATGTGAAATATCACCTATATATGCCGTGCATGTCTCATAAAGTACATAAAGTGCATTTTATTCATACTGGAAAAAATATTATAACAGTACAAAGTCATACATTGTATTACCGTGTGAAAGCGTCCAATGTCTCAATCCGTGCACATATAGTTATTGAAAAAAATAACAACATACCTCTGCTTTTGGCTTTGTTAAAGTGAAATTAGTGGTATGAAGGGGAATAAGAAGGCTAATATATGCATGATATTTGAAAATAATGGAGAATATAATGAGACTAAAATTATATGAATTGTAACAGCGTCAAATTAGCAAATTTTCGTTGGAAAACCTTTCCTCAATATTTTAATCTTTACTCTGTCTAGCACTGTACGACTTTATCGCGAAGAAACCTTTAAAAATGCAAGATTAAATCGATTTCTTTCACATAATTGAAAATTAAGCTGCTAGAATTACTTCCATCAAATATGTAATCAATGCCATTTACAAGAATATCCTTTATTAAATAATTGCAATAAATCTAAATATTCGACGTGACAGGATGGAGCTGTACTAAGATTTTACCCATTTGCACTCGAGAGGTGGTTTCACCTATCGAGTGCAAAGGCTTATAAGCAATGCAAAATGTTCTCTCACATTTTGAATGTATACTCTATTAGAAGCCACAAATAGCAACTCTCAAATTATTTTTAATGCTACATTTAAATTTATACGTATTTGCATTAATTTTTGGAGAGTTTTTTAAATCCAATTGGCCAGGGTACAATTTACTTCTCTTATTCATATAAATTTAAAACATTACAAGAGCATTATTATAATTATGTCAAGAATCTATCTATCTATCTATCTATCTATCTATCTAACTATCTATCTAACTATCTATCTATCTCTCTCTCTCTATATATGTAGGATTTGAATTTATAATACTTTATTTTCTTTATAACGTGCATGATCAGCAAATTAACTGACGCTCTGGTATTTTTATTATCCATGATTTGAAAGCATGAGTAATGAAAATTCACGATCATGAGAACAAGGTTTGGACATATTCAAAATTAGAAAAGAGTCAGTTTATAAAATAATATTGTTCATGAAGCATCGGTCTACGAGATGCCCAGGAGGGCACTTTTAGGCCTAATTCAATTGTTCGAAAGAAGTATATTAATAGTTTTAAGTGAGAAATGAACTGTACTTAAAATGGTATCAACGAAGTGGTGTAAAATTGTCTTTATGAAATTGTATTAAAATGCATGTCTTGTCATTCCAACGTCTAGTTATTCAAGTCACCTATATATTAACATTTTACATATAATCTTCCTACAAATTTGGGGGCTTGATGCCGGTATGTTAAGCGACTAGTAGTGGAATAGACAGTCAAATATTAATCGAAAGGAAATTGTTGTCAATCGCCAGTGTCAAAAGATGGATTGTGAATGAACAAGGCAAGTGTAAAAACCGTAATCATATTTAACTAAGTACAACTTTGAAAAACATGGGATCCTTGAATACAGCTAAAAGACTTGATCTAATAAATCTCTGCGAGGAATGCGGAATTGAACCACCAGAAAAATCGACAATGCCTGTCCTAATAAAGCTGATTAAAAGCTGGGAGGATTACGATGAAGGTTTTATAAAGGATCGCCCAGAAGTAATTATGGCAGCTAGAAAAGAGAAAGCAGAAGAGGAAAAAGAAGAGAAGAACAAAAAACACAAGCGCTATCGGAACTTGAAGAAAGGAAATTGCAATTGCAGATCGAAGAGAAGAAATTACGAGCAGAGATCGAAGAAAATATACTGAAAAGAGAGAAAATGGAGAATAGAATTGGAAGAAGCAGATCGCGAAAGACAGTTTGAAATTAAGAAAATACAAATACAAGATATTTCAAGACAGCACATCGATGTGAACACAAGGACAAATCCAGGTAAACAATATGAATTGCTTGGATTATTAACAAAATATGATACTACGAATGATATTAGTTTATACTTGTCTATGCATGAAAGGCAACTGGTGCAAACGGGCATTGATAAAAAAGAGTGGGTCAACTATTTACTTAACTTAATGCCATTAGATGTGATTAATATAATAACCAGGGAGAGAGAACGCGAAATGCATGATTATGATTACATAAAAAGTATTCTTTTAAAATGGTACAAACCATCGCCAGAAGAGTTTAGGCTGAAATTTTTCTCACTCAAAACAGAGCCATCGGCTAATTGGCGCGACTTCGCTTATGATATCAAGGTGTACTTCAAACAGTGGATTCGCGGTCTTCAAATAGATAACTTTGAGGAATTATCGGAATTAATTGTAGTTAATCAAATTAGACATAATTTATCTGCGGAAACAAAGACACATTTTGCAGAGGAATTGTTAGTAATAAAAAAGATAGACGATTTAGTTAACAAGTTATATATTTACGAAACGGTTCGAAGGGTTTGCAATAACCAATCAGTAAGGAATAAAAGCGGGAGTTTTGAGGATAAAAGATTGATAGTGGCTGACTACGCCAATTCGAAAAGGCGCCATGTTGGCAATAGGCACAATGTGAATCACGGAAGAAACGAGGCGCATATAATCTGTTTTCATTGTAGTAGACCTGGTCACGTGAGTGTAAAATTTACCATGGAGAGTAAAACACAACAAGATTATTCAAATTATAACACGCAACGTAATCAAAATTGGCGAGAAACGAAATACCAAGTTTGGCGCCAAAACACGTAAAGGACAGTAGTTAATACGGGCACGTTAAATGGTAAAAAAGGAAGAATCCTGGATATTCAAAGAATAAAAACCAACATAATAATCGATACAGGGGGTGCTATTTCAATCGCCAATTCAAGATATCATACTGCAATAAACGCGCCAATGTTAACCAGCGACAATATAACTATATCGGGCTTGGTGGAAAAGGAATTAAGCCAACGGGTTATTTCTTGCATAAAGTTTATGTAGATGATATAGAAATACAGGATAAATTTTACGTGGTACATGAAACTGACTATGATTTAATAATAGGTAGAAAAACAGTCAAAGGTTTGACTTTAAACGTAGTGAAAGATGTTCTTAAAATAATAAATGACAATTCAGTTCGAGTGAAATACATTAAAATTAATGATGTCCCTTCCAAAACAGATGAAGTAGCCACATCAAATATTGATAATGATAATCGAGGTTGGGAAGATATGGTTAATATCAGCTACGTAATTGCCGAGGTGGATTTGAATCATATTACAAATTTAGCTAAAAGAGGAAAAATACGAGAATTAATAGAATCATAACAACCATATAAAACAAAGGATACTGGGTTAAAGATGAAAATACTATTGGCGGAAGAAAAACCCATCTGTGAACGACCAAGGAGGTTACCTCTTGTTGAGCAGGAAATCATCAGTAAGCAAATACAACAATGGTTGGAAGATGGGATCATTAGACGAAGTTACTCAGATTTTGCTGCCCCAGTAGTCCAGAGTATGAAAAAAGATGGGTCACACCGGTTATGTATTGATTATCGGAAAATAAATCGAAAAATATTAAAAGATCGCTAACCACTACCAATAATTGAGGATGTGATCGATAAATTGCAGAAGACAAAAGTATTTACGACATTAGATCTCAAAAATGCTTTTTTCCACGTCGAAATTGATGAAAGCAGTCGTAAATATACAGCTTTTGTAACACATGAAGGGGAATACGAATTTTTACGTTGTCCGTTCGGATTGTGCATATCAGGTAATCAATTTCAAAGATATGTAAACACAGTATTCCAAAATTTACTGCGAGAAGGCACTATCATTGTATATATGGATAATTTTGTGACTCCCTCAGATGATGAAGAAGATGGGATAAAGAAGCTGAAACGGGTATTAGAAGTAGCATGAGCGTATGGTTTAGAAATTAACATAAAAAAATGCCAATTCCTAAAAAAGAAGTTCTTGGGTTCTATAATTGAAAATGGGACCATAAAACCGTCTGAAGTGAAAACAAAGAGTATGCAAAATTTTCCTAAACCAACTACAACAAAACAATTACAATTTTTTTTTTAGGTTTAACAGGATACCTCAGAAAGTTCATCCCGAATTACGTCAAAATCGCCAAGCCTTTAAGTGATTTATTAATTAAAGCAAATTGTTTCAAATTTGAAAGAGAGCAGCTCGAAGCGTTTAATGAGTTAAAGAGAATATTATCAATAAAACCAGTTATGAACTTGAAGTATTAGCCATAATAAAAACTCTAAAAAAATTCAGAAATTACCTAATGGGAAACAAATTCATGATTGTAACGGAGTGCGCTGTATTCCAAAAAACATTAAATAAAAAAGATTTAGCACATAAAGTAGCAAGATGGGCATTACTCATCGAAGAATACGACTACGAGATAGAACATAGAGCAGCAACAAGAATGCAACATGTAGATGCCTTAAGCCGAAACCTGCAAATAACACAATCAGTATTAGTGATAACTAGATCGCAAGGAGAAATTACGAAAAGAATCGCAATAGCGCAAACGCGTGATGAATCTATACAATGCGTGAAGTCGCTTGTAAAAAAGCATCACCCGATAATTACTTAGTAAAAGATGATGTACTATACAGATTCGAGAACGGAAAAGAAATGTTGGTTGTGCCGGAAGAGATGCAAAAAGAAATTCAACGAAAATTTCATGAAAGAGAACACGGAAGATCAAAGACGGAAGATCTAGTTAAGCAAGGATTTCACATAGCTGGATTAGGGAAGAAAGTAGTAACAATAATCGCGAAATTTGTTGGCGTATCTTAAATAATAGGAAGCAGGGAAAAGCTGAAGATTTTTTAAACCCTGTACCAAAAGGAGACAAATCATTGGAAACCTATCACATCGATCAAATAGGTCCATTTCCTCTCACAAATAAAAAATATCAATATATTTTCACCTTAGTAGATGCATTTACGAAGTTTGGGTGGTTTTGCCCAGTAAAATCAAAGTCGGCCAAGGAAGTAGTAGACAAATTGGAACTACAAGAAACAACTTTCGGGAACCCAGTTGGAACTACACTGGTTTCCAAAAATTAAGGAAAAATCACAAAAAGAGCGATAACTCCTTCAAAAATTAACCTATCTGTATGAAATTTGGTTATGTTGTTAACTAAAAGATACTGATTAAAATTACAAAATGCGAATTAGTGGCGCTGCAATCGGATTGCGTCATCTGTGCGAAGCATAAAAATGCATGCTAGAGAGTACGGCTGCTGGTGTCGCTGCGATTATGAGATAAGAAAATTGAGATAGCCAATCCATTAGTACGACCTCGAGGTATCATTTGTTCGCATAACTGCGATATAGAGCTATTGGAAGAGTAGATGTAGGCCAAAGTCAAACAGAGGTGGTCAGATGGCTAAATGTGTGTCCTTCTGTTGCTCATAGGCTTTGGCAACACTTTCAAACCACTGGTTCGGCCCCCAGAAGGTTCAGCGAAGGACGAGCAAGAGTACAACAAGCACCGATGACCGATATTTGCGGTTATCTGTACGAAGTAATAGAACAGCAACCCCCTCCCATCTTAAATCCGTCCTTGTTGCTATCACTGGAAGGTTGGTATCAACGTCTACTGTGGGTAGAAAGCTTCATGAAGGTTGTCTTTACGCGATGCGACTAGATATTTGTGTGCTGCTCACCTCATGTCTCCGGAGGGAACGTTTAAGTTGGGCACGTCAACATGTCCACTGAACGGTTGATCAATAGAGGCGTGTTCTCGTCTCGAATGAATTCCGGTTTAGCTCTAAAGCGATAGTAGACATTGTTTGATTTGGAGAGAACAGGGAACATGCTATCATCTATCAAACATTCGTAAAAGAGATTCGTATTGAGGGGGCAGTGTCTGTGTTTCAGATGATATCTCTTTGGGTGGACGTACATGTTTTTCAACGGGGAACTGTGAATGCTGACGTCTATAGAAATGACATTTCTGATGCTTATGTGCACCCTTATGCCGGTGCAATAGGTAAAAATTTCCTGTTACATGACGATAACTCTAGACAGCACAGAGTTCGCATCGTAGAATATTATCTTCAGCATCAAGCAATTCAGCGCATGGAATGGCCAGCGCGATCACTGAACTTGAATCACATTGAGCATCTTTGGGATACTTTAGGAAGATGTGACTCTGCTCTCAATCCCCATCCTCAGAGCCTTGCCACGCATAAAACTGCTTTACAAGAGAAATGGCTAGCACTCCCCAGAAAACTTATCGATCGCATAATTGACAGTATCCCGCTTCACTGTATGTGCTGTATTGCTTCTAGGGGTGATCATACTCCATATTAAAGGCACTTTTCCGATACCAAACTGAGACATTTATTTTGTTTATTTTACAATTGTATTAATTTCTGAAACACCACAATCGTCTGGTAATTTCTTTTAAAATTATTTTGTACCTTACTATGCGTTGTAAATTGTGTCCCAGTTTTATTAAAATCTACTTGTAACATATTGAGTAATCGCTACATTTGTTGCTTTTCCTTAATTTTTTGAAACCAGTGTATAACCGATAAAGGAAAATCTTTTACTGAAAGCGAGTTCAAGGAATATTGTACAACGGAAGGAATTGAGCCTCTAAGGATAACAACTGGCCAAGAGGAAATTGACAGGTGGAAAGAATACACAGAGTGATGATATCCGTTTTGTCAAAATTATCTAGTGATGATGAATCCATGTGATATAAGTATGTACCAAAACTACAAAGAATTATCAATAGCACAGTACCACCAAGTATAGTCCCTTTGAATCAATGACATGTGTTAAAACGAAGGACAGAGACATGCAAAACATCAAGAAAACTTTGGAAGAAGAATTCACCGAATGTATGCTGGAAGAACGCGAAGCCATGAGAGAAGAAAAAAAAAAGTACTCAAAATGGAGGTCTGCACGGGTCCGGGTCGGCAGAATTAGGACATTTTTTTTAACGGGCCTGACAGGCCAGGCCGGGCCGCTGAAAAAATTAATCGGGGCTATCGGCCCGATGTAGGAATTCAAGCGAAGCAGATCAAATACGAGCCTTTTTTAATGAATATGATTTTCTCAAGAAGTATAAATGCGCGTCACGAGTCGATGCGTGTTTATACAGAAATGTAACAGGTCGTGGACATCGGCTTCATACAGTTACAATTTTTTGAGTCCGGGTTTAATTTTTTTCAGCAGACTCGTACCGGGACGGAACTGGTCTTAATCGATCTCAGGATGTGTAGGAGAGGCGTTATGTTTTGTAAAGTATTAATAGCGATAATTAACTTCGGTTAACAATATCTTTGGATATATACATTAAGGTGGTTCTGATATTTACTGCTCAACAATGCGAAACTTTCAGACACATTTTCTGACTCATTTTTAACTATAAAGGTATAAAATTGACAGGCCTGACTATTGAAGACATTTAGAAACGAATAGCTTTCTCCATATTTGATAAATTACTTACAGAGAAAACAGAGATTCTTGTCACGTGACTGTACGTTTTCCCATTTCCTGTGCTATCGCTTCCAGAAATTCGATTCAAAACGCCAACTATGGCAGTTTTTTCAGAAAGATTTATTGCTTATATCTATAAAAAAAATGGGATTTACATAGTTTCTTAATAAGAATATCTGCCAATCTTACGCGTTTCCGAAAAGAAATGAATTCATAAATGTGTCGAAATGTAGCTCCTTTGGATTTGAGAAAAGCCTTAAAAATGAGAGAAATATTTTCACAAATCTACTTTTTATTATGCAGCTGCAAAATTTATCATGTTTTTAAACCTTTATTCTGAATTAATCTTTTAATGAATCTTTATTTGAATTTTAAAATGTCTGTGGAGACGATGACTAAAATACTGTAAGTAATCGGTAATGTTTACTATTGCGTGTTTTCTGTTTTGCGAACACTAAAGTATACTGTAAATATTTGCGAATCTAAAATATACTGTAAAATGTTCCCAAAAATATGTAAGTGGTATTCATTAAAATAATCTTAATTGTATGTCGAGTAAAAACGATTTTTTTTTTTTTGTTTTGTTTTTGAAGAAATTGAGTCGGGCCGGGCCAAGATAGCCTTCGTTCGGGCCAGGCCTGGAAATTCCGGCCCGTGGAGACCTCTAACTCAAAATACAAGAAGAAAACTATGTGCAGTTTGATAAGAAAAGAAAACAGCCACGAAAATACAAAATAGGAAATATCGTCGCCATAAAGAGGACACAATTTGGCAATGCTATGAAACTTAAAGGAAAATATTTCGGGCCATATGAGATAACTGCAGCCAACAATCATGATCGGTAGGAAGTAAAAAAAGTAGTACATCATGCAGACCCAGGAAAGACATCAACTGGGGCCGAATACATAAAGCCGTGGTCTATGGGTTAAACTCCTGGACGAGACGGGTAGATGAAGTATACGTGTATGTGTATTGAACATGTAATCAACATTTTAGGTGCAAGAAAAATGCATAAAATTCCAAGAGTTTAGCTGTTTGAGCATAAAAATATAGTAAGCCAAGATATTGATGTCGAGACGCCATCATGCCAGGATGACCGATTTGCAGGATTTCAATTTATACATGCTTTTTTTTTCTTTATAACGTGCATGATCAGAAAATTAACTGACGCTCTGGTATTTTTATTATCCATGATTTGCAATCACGAATAATGAAAATTCACTATCACGAGATCAAGATTTGGACATATTCAAAATTAGAAAAGAGTCAGTCTATAAAATAATATTGTTCATGAAGCATCGGCTTACCAGATGCCAAGGAGGGCACTGTTAGACCTAATTAAATTGTTCGAAAGAAGTATATTATACGTTTTACGTGAGAAATGAACTGTATTTAAAAAAGTTATCAACGAAGTGGTGTAAAATTATCTTTATAGGACTGTAGTAAAGTGTATGTGTTGTTATTCTAACGTCTAGTTATTCAAGTCATCTATATATTAACATTTTACATATAATCTTCCTACAAATTTATATATATTAAATACTATGGTTTATTATAATTATTATACAATTATAAATGTAATTGACTTAATTGATTTGCTAACAAAATGTAAAATATCGGTAAATATATTTACAAAAACTTTAAATATCTGAATATTTAAAAATATTTAATGAAACTGATAAAATAATGAATACATGAAATAATTTTATCGCCTTCATATTTACGCTGTTTTTGAAATATGCTACGATAATTATCAAAATTTTCTACTATCTTAAATCGCTATTTCGGTATGCTCCTCCGACATTTTAGCTTAGAAAACTATTTCATCATTGAAAGAATACCTTTATTTTTTCTACTTCAAATGGCGATGTGTTCATTCAAGGTAATAATTTGTCATGAAATTATTATTATAGAAAGATTCGCTAAAGTTTTAGTATACTTCAACAGCGCTTTACATTATTTTATTATTATTTAATGAAGTAATTTCTTTGTCACTTTCATACAGTCTATATATTTAGTACACACGTATTAAATTAAATTTAACTATATCGTAAATATTCAACTATATCGAATTATCTCGTAAATATTCAATATCAAAATTCAGTAAAAGCTCCGATCATTAAGAAATCTTTACTTGCATTATTAATTATTTTATTATTATTTACTGAAGTAATTTGTTTTTCACATTTAGTCTTGATATGAGTACACTTGTATTAAATTACATTAAACTATATCGTAAATATTTTCTATCTCGTAGATATTCAGTATCAAAAATCAGTAAAAGCTCCGATCATTACAAAATCATTCAGAAGTTTTTCATATTGCGTGTATTAAAATTTATTTAATAACCTTTGGCGACTGTAAGTTCTCCCTTATATGTTTAAACAAATCAGGATAGACGTCGATGTATAATAGATTCTATTTGACTGCACCACAATAATTCATTATAAAAATTGCGAAAAAAATCCCTATTATAACAAAAGCTAACCTTTGCGAGAAATTATTGCAACCTAGTAGCAACTCATCCCCTTTGCAACATCTCTTAAATTTAGGATCCATTTCAAGCAAGACCAATCAAAATATACATAAATCAATATTTCGAAAATATAATTTATTCGTTTTTTGACAGTGTTTTTCAAGATAATCGGGAAGTTTCCAAAATAGTGGTTACTACAAGTTTTAACTGAATTTCCGTAACTGTTTGTTCTACATCAAAAAGTTTTAGTAATTATTGGTATCGTGGACGATAATATAATACAGCTTGAAGCAAATTATTACATACATTATTCGCTTGAAATGAAACAAATCATACATTAATATGTAGGATTTTCCAAGATTTAGTTTTATAGAAATCGCGATTTGATCCATATTTTAATAAGGAATGTAACACAAATATAAATTTATAGGTTTAGAAAATGTTTGTGTTCCGAATTGCACTTCCATAAGAAACTATGAAATCTTGTAATATATAAATATATGAATATTTTTTTCTGCTAGTTATGAGTATTATTCGTGACTAATAGTCTTCAGCGAAATTATAGCTTTAGATAACATCCTGTGTTTAAAATTACACAGGTAATCAAGTCTATTAAAATTAGTTATTATTTAATTTTTTGAAAATTTCATTCTGCTATGCTACACATGAGTAAAATTTGAATGAAATATATATTTCGGTAAAGTAAAGAAAAATAATAATAAATGTTTTTTCTGGAAAAATTATAATCTAGCTAAATTATTTAAAAATATTTTAAAAAATTCCTTAATTACGCTTTTTCCCAGTTGAACTGCTTTAATTAAATCCGGTTGAAATAAATTATATTTGTGAACATCAAGCATTCCAAAAACGTTCTAAAAAAATCTTAACATTAAAAAAATAACTAATTACGAAAAAATGAACTAAAGCAAATAATAAAAAAAAATTATAAATTTAAAAAATATATTTGCAAACGGGTATAATGGAACATTCTGAAAAATTATTACTGTATAAATAAAAGGAAAAATCAGTGAAAGTGTTTACTCGGAGAAACATTTATTCAAAGGGAATTTTATTTCCATTGATGTATTTTTAAACATAAAGAGTTTTCGTTTCATTTTCGTTGAGATTAGCTTTTATCTGTTTATTCATAACATGCAAATTTTCGTTGGCAATATATTTCGACTAAAAAATATAACTATAAAAAACTGTTTTTGTAAAAGTAGCTTTCCAAATATTTTTTAATAATAAGTATAACGCATTTTAGATTGATAAACTTTCTGCACTAACTAGTTTATTGTGAATAAATTTGAAATAAAGAAATTAAATATATTCTGAAAATAGCTTTTGATGCTAAAGTAACAACGGCTGCGATAAGCATTCTGGCAAAATAAGCTGTTCGTAAAGAAATATTGCGAGCAGTGTTATAGGGATGTACAGAGTGTTCCAAAAATCCAAAATGCAATATAAAATTATGTAATTTTCATACAGGAATTCACTTTGGATTAAAGTAATTCTCACGATGAAAACTTTTCTTCTAGCGAAAAAAAGTTCCAAAGTTCGCCCATAGACGTCGGTGTACTTTAGTTTATCAGCGAGAAGCATCGAGAACCCAAGACAATCTGGTACAAATCATTTTATTTTGTCAAAAGCAGTTACAGAGCAATAATCTGTGCAATCCATTAGCATAGTTTAATTTGTGCTACTTTGTAGCTAAAGCTACATCAATACCGAACTTCAATTCAATCCACGTGTTCACTCGCATTCATTGCGGAATTGACTGGGTCGCTTGCGTGATTCTTATGATTGGAGTTTAGAACTAACTATTTTTTTGCGCTTGAACAAACTTTTCACCGTGAGAAGCGTTTCAAACAGCACTCCTGTGCGACAATTACTTGATTTTATATTTTATTTTAAAATGTGTCAGAGACTTTTGGGACACTTTGTATATTGCAGCTCTTTTTGAAAGTTGCCTTAGACAGTATTGATCATTACATCGTGTGTGTTCCTACAGATGCCATGAATAAACAGCTTTTTTGTCAGTTTACACACAGATTAACATTCAGAAGCGTATTTAAAATGTTTGTCACAATTTGTTGAAAATATATAATGTATGAACTGTTTTTCTACTTCGGTAAATGTCACTATGAAACGTGGTGTATTTAACATCATTTGTTCCTTGCTCAGGTAAGGTACAGTATTGCATATAGAAAACAATAATATAAAGTTTTTTTTTTTTTTTTTTTTTTTTTTTTTTTTTTTTGCTGAAAACTAAAATCGACATCAACAATCGACATACCTAATACCACCTGTCAATCATCAAATCTTGATTACCAATTTTATCTTTATTGTAGAAAAATAAATATATATAAACTCATTTATACCCAGGTATAGCCTTTTATACCTCATTAAACTCATTTATAAGTTTATCATCTTAAGAAATGTAGTAGTAAAAATAGGTCGCCACACATAACCCGCAATAGTCAAAACCCAGTCCGAACACAAAAAACAGAGTTAACCTGGCATGCAACGAACAAAATTTCAAACTTGACCAATATTGTGGGTCTGCCCTAATAACCTGTTATACTGTACTAAATCACTTTAATAGAGTATGAAATCTCAACCGCATCTTTAAAAAATTGATATAGATAGAATTATTTTCTAATCAGATATGAAAATTTATCTCAATTTAATTCTATGTGATGAGTATATTATTTGTTATTTAGTATCGCAGGAGTTTATTTATAAGCCATTCAAGTCATTTTTACTTAATATTTTAATCTAAAAAACAGAAAAGTGAAAGGCTATGCAAACTAAATCCCGTTTCATATACTATGCCTAACTTTTCGTAAACCTTACAAATTACTTTTTTATTAAATTGCCTTCTTTTAAAAGCAAACGCTAATGTTTGAAATAATTGTTTAAGTATTAGATAATTAAATGCTAATTGTTTAAAATTAACAGTTGAGAACAATTTCTAAATTCTTTATTAAATCGTTTTTTTTTTTTTTTTTTTTTTTTTTTTTTTTTTTTTTTTCTTAACATATTAAGTAGTTCATAAATCTTAAATAACATTATCGATTTTTCACTCAAGTTAATTAACACAATTTATAAATTTAGTACCCTATAATACACAAATAAATCACATTTTACATTAAACATCGAAGTATATAATTAAATTACGAAAGTGTTGCTTTAAATTTAATGTGTGTAAGGATGTTATGACGCTGTTCAGTTGTACGTGTGATGTAAAACACAAAAATGCCAACTATAAATTACGGGAACAAAAATTTATTTAAAATACATTTTAAAAGTTACAAAAGGGGCATTACCTTTAAGTGTTTAAGGGGAGAGACCCACATACAATGCACACCGAGGCACGGATATTAGTTGTTTACATTAGCAGGACCAGTATTGAAATGAGACATTTCGCTTGAAGTCCAGATATCTGCATTTATATTTTTTATTATATTTTTGAACTACACGTGTTAACGAAAAAAATGATTCTTTGAGAAAGTAAAAATTGTAATTGAAAAACTGAAATCATAAAGCTGCACATTTAAGTGTAATGAATTAAAGACATTACAGAAGGGGAAAAACACACATTTTTAAGTATTAATATTGCATTTAAATTGCTATTGAATGAAGGAGGGAGGGGGGGGGGGAGGTAATCCGATATATAACAGATAAAACTGTCACAGATGTGCTATATCAAAAGTTGTTATTCAAAATTAAGTTTATTTTACTATGCATACGGAAAATGAACTTTGAGGATAGATATTTAATCATATTACATTGGGAATATAAAAAAACTTCACAGATTCGCATTCTTAAAAAAATGAAAATCGATTTGAAAACAAAACATTTATATATAGGATATATACTCAAAATATTCCAGATTTTTTTATTATAATTTCTAAATTTTTCCTATTTTTAATAAAATAATAATCTCACTTCAGAACATATTTCGCATTAATTGCTTTATTAGAATACTTTTGCGTAAATGTACCCATTTTAACCTGAATTGTCTGCAAATTTAACATTTCATAAGGAGCATAGCATTAGCTATGCTCCTTATGAAAACCTATTGATAACGGTTCTTCTCAGTGTCTGATAGAAAATGATCAGTTCATATAGTTTGTTAATTCAATATAATAAGACACTAAGGTCCTGCGAAATGTGTCATAAAAACATATTATACCATGTCCCAAACATTTAGACTACATTAACATAAAAAGCATTATTGAATAAGCATAAAAAGTAATAAGGTACAATTAAAATTCGTGAGATAGGGAATAAATCAAAGCAGTTTTGCCGATATGCACATATAAATTTTGATGAAACGTTTAAAATTTAAAAATATATACATTAAATTACATAACAACGTGCTGTCCCAAAAGTATAGGCACCTGTAATTTTTTTGTTTGGTTTCACATTTATAAAAGTAACTAAAAACTTACTTTTAATATTTAATTGTATTGCCACGGCACTTTATGACATCAAATACACGCTGTTCCATAGAAGTAACTTAGCATTGCATTACAGAAGGTGGTATTTCATACCACGCTTTGTCAATTGCAATGTTTAAGCCATTTACACATGTATATTGCTTTCCATTTTCATATATTTTACGAGATAAGACCACCTATATTTTCTCCATGGGATTCAAATGTGGACTAAGTGCTGGACAGTCTAATAGTGTGATATTGTTTTGCCTAACCCATGTTTTTGATGATGTGGAGGTATGGATGGATGCCCCATATTGTTGGAAAACACAGTCCGGTTCTGCTAGAAAATCCATAATTAGCGGTAAATTGGAACGTAAAATATTCTTATAATCCTCTGATTTCATTTTTTTGTTCATAAATCCTAGAAATGTTTGGCCTTTGAAAGAAAATCCTCCCCAGGTTATTAAAATCATCCGCCTTGTTGCCTGCTGAAACAGTTCTTAGGTTGTTTTCTTAGGTCATGCTAGTAAAATTTACGACCATCAGGGCCGCCTAAATTCCATTTATTTGCATGACTGAAGATGACAGAAATCCATTTTTCAACGAATGACGTATGTTTTCTAGCCCACTTTAGACATGCATCTTTATGTCTCTAATTTAAATAAGGTTTTGCTTTCATTCTACTGTAAACAATATTTGTGGAAGCATTAATACTTTTTGAAATTCTGGAAATTTATACAATTTCACGCACAGATAAATTATCAAATGAAGCCATTTTAACCCTTTGAGTGCCAACATGATTTTTAGAGAATTAGCTACAAGTGCCAAGCTGCTAGAAGAGAGTAGAAATTTAAATATAGGGGAAATGGGGGCACATGTGAACAGTTCGCATAAATATAGCTTTTTCTCATGACTGGATTAGTTTCTATAAACAAAACCTACTCAATATAGTAAATAGAGCTTTCTTTTATGCATGGTAATCTTTTAAAAATCACCTGTATAGTTCTCCTGATATTTTTAATAGTTTTATAAATTCGAAAAATTGTTCACATGTGCCCCATCAGCGGGGTAGTTGTGAACACACGTGGGGCACATGTGAACACAAGGAAAAAATATCCTTTCACATGCTCTTTATTCTGTTATTCATTTGTCATCGTAATCATTAGTTAATTAACTGTGAAATTCAATATAAAGAAATATATATATATATATATATATTTCTCTAGTTTCTGGGTGATATGTTTAAGCAAAAGATTATAAAATGAAAATAAGTAGATTTCGGGGGTGGAGGCTTACATGATTCATTATGTATTGCTGAAATAAAATTAAAAAAAATAAAGAAGTAATTAAAAAAAAGAAATTAAAACTTTTAAATTTTGCTTAGCGGTTATTGTTTGGGGAACATTTTAGGGAGGGGGCGTTTACATACTATTTATCTCAAATCTGCCGAAATACGAAAGATTCCCAGTGCTGTATTTGCCTTTTTTACTTGTAAAATATAGATAAAGGAGGGTTTTTTAATGATTTAAAAAAATCTCGTCTATAAGCCCCCCCCCCCCTTCCCAAACTTCTTTTGCTTTTGAAAGAGGGAGGGGTTACAATAGAGATTTTACGGTAGTTATCAGTTTAAAAATTTTACTTTCTTAAAATATTACTCATATCTATCTCCATTCAAAGCATCATATACATAACTGTTTTAGATACGGAAGTAAGCCATCATTGCAAGTTTAGAACTAATGTGTTAGAAAAATTGCAAAGTTGTTCAAGGTAATACTTTTGTATTAACAATGCATAAAAAATGTTGTTGTAAACTGCTTAGTAAAATAATATATAACACTTATTGCATTTTAAAAAACATTAAATTTATTTAAAGTACAATTGAATGTAAACGAGCTTGTTGCTCTTTATGTATTTGCTGAAATATGTGTTTGATGAAGTTTCAATAATCAATCATTTCAAAATCAACTTTGTGTGAGGAAAATATCTTCTATTTCAGGAAAATTATAGATAATGGAACTGACATTATTTATCATTAAGTTAAATGAAAGGAACAGAATCACAGAATGATTATTGGGGCACTTAAGTACTGTTCATATCTGCCCCAACTTATCTGTTCACAAGTGCCCCACATTGCTGCTTCTGTTAAATTGATAAAACATTAGCATTTCTCAATTTTAGAAGAAAAATAACGTTATCAAAAATATTTATTAGTATTCATAGTATATGTTAAAACACTCAAATTCAAATAAATGAATAAATAAATAAAGTTATACGCTTATCAACTTGGAACAAAGATTTTACTTTTGAGATCTAAAAACTGTGTTTTGGCTACAGAGGACAAACAAAATGTCAAAAAGCTTCAAAATTTTTTTACCATATGTCTACAGGTGAGTTGCGATGTTCACATCTGCCCCCTGTTCACATGTGCCACCATCGCCCCTATATATATATATATATATATATATATATATATATATATATATATATCAGTGGCGTGGCGTCCGGTCATCGCTGGATGCGGCGATGACCAAGCAATATTTTAAAGCTCTTAATAAGCTTTTAAAACTCTACGATCCAGTTTTAGCAGAACATTTGGAGTTCATGTATAAGTGAAGGTAAGATTTAAAGTTTCTTTTTTGAACATTCAACCATTGAATTTTAGAGTTAATAATTTTTCACCACAAACTTAAATAATTGCGATGACCACCGAGAATTTTCACGCCACGCCACTGATATATATATATATCTTAGTTAAATTCGGAACATTTCATTTACGAAAAGTATTTCCAAGACAAAAAATAAATGCTATAATTCCAATAAATATTATAATTTCAACATAAGTGGCAATAAACAAGAATCGACAAGTATGAAATAGAGATCGTATTTTTTAGATTTCTTATAAATACACGTGCGGAAGGAAAACAATAAACAAGAATCGACAAGTATGAAATAGAGATCGTATTAGTTCATGCATGAGCTAGGGGCACAATCGCGTTCCTGGCATTTTCGGCCAGTATCGAGGAGCAATGTTGCCAGTGGGCTACTTTATTTTTAAATTCAGATTTCTTGATTGGCACCACTTTTTGGAAACAGTGAAATGCGCCTTATTTAATGACATATTATTTAATTCGAAAATAAGAGAAATTTTACCATTTCCAAAAAGAGGTGCTGATCAAGAAATCTGAATAAAAAATATAGCCAACTGGCAACACTGTTGAGGGGCGAGATTGCGTTCCTGGCATTTTCGGCCAGTGTATTGAGGAGCGCTATCACGCTTTTTGGCACTCAAAGGGTTAATAACATTCTATCATCACGTAACATTGTTTTCTTTGGTTTTCAGACTCGCTTTCTAGTATTCCGTGTTCCACCTGATCTCAAAACTCTATAAATTCTGCTCAATGACCCCTTTATTCTTCTCGATATTTGTACAGGATTTTGTCCTCGCGCTTTTAAATATAAAATCTTAATAATTTCATCTTTAGAAATTCCTTTAGAACGTGGCATTTTTATCAGAATACGCAGGAAATGCCTTTTCTGAATCACAAACGAAACAATACATTGAACTCATTTAATTCCACAAAATTTCACTAAATTATTATGCTAAAAATACAGCAGATGATATTTTAATTAAAGAGAAAAAAATATTTGCATTTATAAAAGCAGACAAAAATAAAAATATTTTATTTTGTGAACAAAAATGTAAAAGAAAACATGTAATGCTGTATTGTTTCTATACTTTTGGGCCAGCACATTGTTATATAATGTAATGTATATTTTATAGTTTCAAACCTTTGATCACAATTTATAAATGTATATTAGCAAAATTTCTTTTATTTATTACTTATATCACGAATTTTGATTGTACCTTATTGCTTTTTATGTTAATACAAATTTTATTGATTGTCTAAACTTTTTAGACACGGTTTACGTATTTGAGCAATGCTTATCTCGAGAGATAACAAAGACATTAATTTACTAGCAACAGTAATTTTTTAAAACTAGTAAAGTGTTTAAATTGACACCAGAACAAAATTGGTAAAAATGTAATATAAAATAATTACAGAACAATATTTAATGATCATGACCTGCATTTATTGTAGTCAAGATATCTAACGGTGTCATTTATGCCGTTTAAAAGTAGTTAAAAGTTTGCATGGATTATCTCGATTTAACATTTTTTTTAAACATTTGTTGAAGTTAAATATTTATTACTATTGTTTAATTGTTTACGATTGACATTGTTTATATACCAAATGGATAATTTAAACCTGATACTTCAAAATATAATGTTGAAATACGCATATGCTTATTTATTACTGTAATGACATGCAATGTGCTGGAGGAACAATTCTGTAGTCGGTACCATCTCTTGACGTATCAGCTAAGATGTCGAATCCAGTGTGAAAGTTTTCCTTTATCTGGAATATGATAGAAATTGTGTGTGTAAAATGGAAAACAAAACTTAAATAGCTGTTAATAATTTAGTTTAATTAAGCTGTATATCTATATTAATTTATTTATATCCTTTATATGATATTCTAAATAATAGTAATGATTCCACGCGTAAATCCTTGTGTCTTCGAAAACAGGAGAAATACGAAAATGGATATATCTTAAATAAGATATTAAAATGTTTTATAAGTTTTTAATAATGTTTGTAAGGCAGTAACTAATTATAAAAATAATTTAGGATTTCTAATAATGTTTATTTTATTGCAAGACATTATGTGTACGAAATCTAATCATTGACTTTCTTCCGTTGTCATTCGTCGTGTTCGAGATAGGGTATATAACATTCAAATTTCGATATTGCGGGTGTAACCGTCACTTTCATATGTTACCATATACTCGTTTTACTATATGTAGGCATTTTCCTCAATTCTAGCTTTATCCGTTTAAATGTTATTACAGGATAAACGGATTTTCATATGACCCCCGTAAATGTTCCAATACTCGCACAACTGTAGTTGAAACATTTATATTCAAAAGCTCAGTAATGATTACAGCTTTTCACTTTATTTAAATGAAATTCCTAATATATTCAATGTACATTGTTCATATTAATTAATAGATTTGTCATTATTTTAAATAATTTCCATCATAATTTAAAAGTCAGAAGATAAAACAAGATTTTAGCTCCATAACTATTTAACTCATAGCAGACATTTTTTCAATTTTACAAATTCTTTCCTTATGCAAGTTTAGTATTCGCCCTTTCGCCGCATTTTCCTAAAATTCTATTGGTCAATAAACCTATCATTCGAAAACTTTTCTCTTCCATATATATGAGCATTCTTTGTATTGATGACGTCACGCTAAATGCTACCGAAATGAGTGTGCAATAAGTGAAAAGTTCGGGCGCTAAGAACATTGTTTTATCTTTAATATTGTATTGCGCCAAGTAACTTCCTAATTCTTTAATATTTTAAAAGTGTTTATGAATTCAGTTTGTCTGTCCGTCTGCCTGTCCGTTATCTTACTCGCGTAAATATACTGCGAATACCATGTAATTGGTATATGTTATTGAAGTTTGCCTTGGAATGTGTGGTATTTAAAACGAACTTTGTAGCCTGATTAATTCATTTAGAGGACACGTAAAAAATTCCCAAGACCGTACGGTATAGTGAGAAAAATCATTTGCAGATTATATCTTAAATTTGGCATTATTTCTAACATATCGCAATTGATTCTACTGGATGCTTACTGCAGAAATTTATGTGAATATCATTTATCGCTCATTTATAGGAGCACGCCTAAGAATTCTGTTTCAGTAATATTTATAAACAATAATTCTTGCAAGTGCGTTTTCAGTTGTGGTATATATTTTGGGGGTTTCTAAATATTTTGCACATTATTTGTTGTTTATAATTACTATAGATAATATACAGTAATGCACAAAAGAATTCGAGTACATATCCCCTTATTAACGCATATAGCTAAAGGAGAATTTTCAAATATGTTATGAGTTTCCTCACTGATATAAAATTTTCCATATTTTGTAGAATATACAAAACTCAATAGAAACATTAACAGGTTTATGAAAAACAAATATGAAGATTTTCAGCCTATGGATATAATTTACGAAATTGGATTTTTCACCTTATTGAATTGTGAATTTTGTTTTTCTGTATATGTTGTAAACTGTTCCATAATCCATGATTGACAAATGTTTTTAATTCCTTGCTTAGTTCGTTTAAGAATTTTAAATATATTACAGAGAAAATTTTAATGATATAATTAACCTAGAATTAAAAAAAAATATTTTTCTTGCATATAACAGAATATAACACCGAAATTTGAAATATTATCGGATGTAAGCTTTCGCAATTAATTTATTTTAATTAAGAACAAAAAATTAATTATCATTCAGTTCCGTATAAAAGAAGGGAAACGTACAAAGCTTGCCTTCACAAAGAGAGTTATGAACTAATAACCAAATTCTATTAAGCTTTATACAATTGCTAAAACAAAAGTTGTATACAATATTTTAAAGCATGTGCTTATGACATTTCAATTATGAAGAAAAAGTAATTACTTTCAAAAGTTTCTGCATTATTCGCTTTAAAGGACATAACCCAAGGATTAGAAAAATTCCGCTGTTCTTTCTAAATAATTCAAGCTTCAAGATTCCGGTTCTATATACACACATCTTCATTTTTGTATTTTTTTCAAGGTTTAATGCATGTTTTAAAAAATGGTTTTTTTCCTGAAAATGCAAGGTTTAACAAGTTTAATATAGAATACAATATATGAATTTTATTATTGTTTAATTTCTAATTTCTTGATTATTTTCCGTTATTTATGAAATAAAAACTAGCATTTTTATCCCACACAGTGTGTTGTTATGTAATTAAACGATAACGTGATTATATAATAATTACAAAAAATCTGACAAATTTTCCAATTCGCAAGTGATACATTCTTATGTACAATAAATACTACTGTTCTAAAAGTACTGTTGAAAACAAAAGGGCTATTAATCGCATACAATAAAACATATCTTACATTTATTCGACAATTTGTCCGAAAAAGAGGAAAATAGTCGTTTATTTGGGATTAAATTCATCTTTTAATTTATGTTTACAAATTAATTTTAGAAAGCTGTTTCCGATTTGAAAATGTCACAAACTATTATTCTGCGTACTAATTAATGTTGTACGTAATTCATACTCCGAAGGTCATCTTCATATTAAAATAGCAGTGAATTGTCTAGATTTGCATACGCAAACAAATTCTGAAACCATATATGAATTCTTCGGGAAATATTTCCATATGATTTCATACTTGATGTCATTCTGTAGCGTAATTTAGTGATAATGTAAGTGTAAAGGTTTGAAATTATAATGTGAAATACATTTAACTGCTGCAAAACTAACTGCAATGGAAGCAGATTTTTTAAGCAAACCTCTAAAACTACTTAGTGGAATGGTTTGGAATTTTGGAATGAAACATCTAGAAATTGATTTCTTATAAATTTTAAATAGGTTATAATACATAATTTTTTATTCAATATTTATTTATTTTTTTATATTCATTACGTAACTTTAAATTAAAACTCATGAATATCATTAGATTGTTTTGAACAGAAATTTTGTTTTAGTCAATAAAGAGAAAATAAAAGCAATGAACTGCTATTTTATAGAGGAAAAAAAAAAGCCTAGAAAATTGGAAACTGTACAACATTTCTACTAATTGGTATATGTATTTTGAATTATCAAGATTATTAAAAGAAAATAAAAAAATTGAAATGATCCTTAAAATCAGCTCACGTTACATGTTTATGGATCAAATTAAAAGATCGGACTGAAAAAGTATGTAAAATGTTAACGAGTGCGAAATACGTTTTACATTTACGTTACGTTGCAATGAAAAACAGTCTTTTAAATTTATTTATTTTTTTCGATTTAAGTTACATTTATGTACAGCTTAAAAAAATACATATAAGGGCGAATCAATCGAAAACAAAATTTATAGTTAAAATTTATTTTTTTATGAGTACGACGACAGCTTTGCGTAGAGGCAGATATATGTTAAAGAAGTCAATACCAAATGGGAAAACGGACTTGCAGTTGCACAGAAGCTTGTGATATAAGCTATCGTTGGTCCAACAGGTAATCAATCTTTAATGTGTTTACTCATCTATTTCCGAAAATGTTGGATACCAACTTTGTGTTATTCATTCTTTAGTGGCAGGAGGATCTCTCAATGTGCATAGCTGAAGTACTGGCATAAACGATTCCAGTATTAACGGGAATCTGTGAGTGATAATGCGTGACCTGGTCAAGGTCATCACGTAATCAAATCGTTATCTCGTCATCACATATTTCGTCCGCTGTAAAAGCCATTGGCGGATCACTCTTTTTACTCGAACAGCGATGTGTGAGAAAATAGTCGAAACTGGTCCTGATCTCAGCCAAAGGAATTCTATAAGTGCATAAGTAATTATGCTTGGCCAAACAGATGGATATGCGTTGTGTAGTTGTTGAAATTACATTTCAAATTTACTGTGTCATTTGATTATGTGGCTCCTGTTAGGTTTTCGCATGATCTGCCCTAATATTCTTACAACATTGATTATTATTTAATTTACTCATGGTAATACTGTACTTTGATATCCAGTGTGGAGAGAATAATTTCGAAGCTCCAGTTGTCCAAGTTGAAGACACAATGGAAATCACACTGTAAAAATCTTCTCCATGAAATTAATTCAATGACTGATATAAGGTGTCCAAAATGGAATTATAAAACACTAGTCGTGGCAAAACAAAGTCCGGTCCCACACACATGCATGTATCGTTTTTATGCTAAACTAGCAGGCTACGCTGGTCGATTTTTCCAAACGAGCCTTGAGTCAAACAAAATGGAATTTAACCTTGTATTTTAAAACAATGTGGACCTTCACCTGGGATATCCTTCCACAATGCTGAAAACGAAGCGAATGTCATTGCGATATTATATTACCGCTGAATTGCAGACATTTTGAGCTATTAAGAAGCAATACTTTCAGATGATCATTTACAGTGCATTTTAGCAGGGAAATGAGGCCATTATGACAACAGGAATTAAACAATTCTCTAATCAGACACTATTAAATTAGGTAGCATCACAATGATTACAGAGATTGACCATTGAATACGAATAATTTTAGAATAGTTAACTTTTGGGTGCTTGATCTTGAACTCCTGGTCTTTCAGCTTGAGCATATGTGGTTTTGGTAGCTTAAATACAATCTCACTGAATTATACGTTATACTTCGTAATAAATGTCCTCTCTTGACAGTTCTATTACTACTTTTTCCCTCTTTGAAATTCCAGTAGAGTAAATACCGTCCAAAGTGTATTAAGATGATTGCATGTACTTTATTAAATGATTTGCAGACAAAAAGGAGTGTTTAACTTTCATTTTTAACAAAAAAGTGACGCATAAAATTGTGTATATTTAAATCTGAATCGTTTGAATAAAATTAAAATAATGTCATTTTCATTGCCTTTTCATTTTGTAGACCAGTTGAAATCATGTAACTGTTAACCCGGGATGAAACTCTACGACTTAGAAAAATAAACGTCACGCATTTAATAAAATATTTCTAATCATCCATGATCGACCTCATTGGTCAGGGTTGGGACAAACATTAAAAGTGATGCATCAATATTGTTACACATGCACCAGAGGTAATTGCAAAACAAAATTATCCAACAAATTACGTTCCAATAAATAATGGATTTTTTATTGACTAAATTATAGATATTTTACCAACAAATACTTTAAATAGGACTGACAACGATAAATAAAGTTAGATATACAAAATTTTTAGCAATATGCATTTTCGTCAATACGGATTGAAGATTTATTTTGCATTATTTTAAAGAGCCTATTAACACGGAGAAATAAATAGGCTTGATAATTACATTAACACGTGTAAATTTTTCTTCCGTCTATTGTGAATATAACCCATATTATGACAATAACTCTTAATTTATTGCTACGATTAGCTGCTATGGTGTGCGCCAGGGCAATGCGCTTTATGATAATCGAAATTTGAGGTAGATTTATCCGATGTAGGCTAAAATGTTAAGTCGACAGATATTATTACATTAGCCACCATTGGAATAATAAAGTTTTCCCCCTCCATTGAAAGTATTGTTTTTTATGAGGTAAAATAATTTGTGATAAAGAATAAATGATAACAAAATCTCTTTTGTTCGTTTGCTTCATGAGGAAACACAATAATTTCAGTAATAATGAAAAATCATGAGTTTACTAATCGCTAAGTACAAATTTCATGTAATCTTCTGCAATCGGGTTCACTGTCCAGAGTCTTTTTCAAATGTAAAAAGAAACATCCAACAGTACAGTAAATACGCCAATTAGCGGGTAACCTGATTACGGAAAATTAATCCAATATCTTTACAAAAACCTTCAAAAAAAAAAAAAAAAAAAAAAAAAAAAAAAAAAAGAATGACGAATTAAAAAAGATTAACGAAAATTTATTTCAGTAAGCATATTTTGTTGTATAATGTTTTCTTTGTGGTATTAAAAACGCATAATTGCATAAATTTTCTTAAGAATATCTTTAGTACTTAAAATTTGAAGCTGTAGACATTTATAAAGGGAAAACTGGCCGTATGTGTTAAAAAAAAAAGAATGGATTATATTTGCTGATCTACGTTCGGTGTTATAAAAGTCGCAATTTTGGAAAAAAACAAACCAGCATGTTTCCGTAGTAAAGTACGTGAAAAATATTTTAAATACCTGCAATAAAAATATTTTACAATATGTGTGCGTGTGTGGGGGGGGGGGGGGGGGAGGGGGTGCAGACTTTGGAACTAAAATGTAAGTATTAACTCCACTTTTATAATTTTAACTGCTATTTATATAGTTTAAATTTGAATATAAATAATTGCTCAAAAATGCTGTCTTACGCTTTAAAAATCACCTATAATGTTAACATCCCTGGGGCTGATGTCAGGTTTTCGCCTTTTCGAATTAAAATCAAATTGTTTGGGTACAAAAGTAAAAACTGCTAGTTTTTTCTGTAAGGGTTAGATAATAAAAAAAAAGTCAATAAAAAAAATAACAAATCAAAAACAAAATTGTTTTTCACTTGGAAGGTCTCCTTAAAGGGCATACTTAAAATATTTTGAAAAAAGAAATAATAATAAAATTACTCATGTATGTAAAAAAGATCAGTCAAATGTAGTGGCAGAATCCAAGTAGAAAATATGCAAAAAAAAAAAATAATAATATTTTCGAGTATTTGGCGCGAAAAGACAAACGCTGCACGCTATACGGCGAACCAAAACATTTCGTGGCCAAAGGCAAGAGGTTGAAATGCATTTATAAATTGGTAGTTAAATAAGTATTTAAATGCCTAATACTCAACGAATTTAAACTTAAAAGATCAATTAGTCTATTATTTTTCCTGTAAGCTTATATAATCTATACAAATTGCGTGTTGCTGTAGTTATTTAATTTTATACGGTCTTCTCGGCTGGGTAAGTTTTAAGTGTATTTTGATTAAGAATGCTATCATTAAAAATTTCGATCTTAAGTCGTTGTTTCCATGGCAACAATACTTTTATTTTGTTGTCTCTGACACTTACAATATCGAAGTCAAACTGCCAATGCTCAGAATCGGACCTTAATTTTGAGTTTGAAACAATTTTAATCCATTTAACTTTGTTCTAAACAGCATAATTACTATCTTTAAATTTCATTATATACACATACATGTACATGACAAAACTACAGTTATAAAAATGTATTTATTTAAGTTAAACTTACTTAAACTAACTTCGTATGGAGATTTGAAAAAGTTTTCTTAAAGCATATTTATCATAGTATTATTTCAAATTTTGTTGCGTCGCCAACCAGCGTTAAATCGCAAAAAAAAAAAAAAAAAAAAAAAAAAAGTTTTTTTTTTTTTTTTTTTTTTTTTTTACGAAAGTTAAATTGAGGTTCTGCCGATTTTTTATATATATATATATATGTATCCTCAAGAGAAGACTATTCTATATATTTTTTAAATATTTCTAAGTATGCGCTTATGAAGAATTTCCTTGATATCATCTTATCAATTTTTCAGATGCATTTTTCCTGACGCAAAAGAAAGATAAATCGCCAAATCCTGTTTTAATTGCAATATTTCAACTGCGTAATTTTTTAAGCATTACGAACATTCCCTTTCATGTTTAAATTAAATATTTTAATTTTTTTTTTATATTATCACTCGTTAAAACTGATTTATTCTCTTCTTTTTTTTCTTTTTTTTTTTATTTTAAATAAAATTAGTAACAGTTTTTCTTTTATTTTTCGAGGTGTAATAACCGTTTCAATTTTTCATCAACGATAAAGTTCGCAAAGAAATAAAATGGTAACCTTATCGGCCAAAATAACAGAACTTTCCATCACAATTCTATAACAAATCTACATAGAACGATGTGTTATAGCGTAAAACCTTCTCTGAAACGATATCTATCTAATACTCTAAGTTCCATCAAAATCCATGCAGTAGAACTCGAAATATAGATGTTCGGAAAGAAATTTCAGTTTGGATTTTATATATACTAGGGGATCGTACCCGGGCTTCCCGGGTTCAAGAATATAGGTGAAAACATTTTTTTATTTAATTGAAAACGAATTTTTTTTTACATGCAATAAATTTTTTAGTACAATAAAAAAGCATTTTTCATATGGAAAATACGAATTTTACAATCAAATAAATTTTTCAAATTTATCAAAAGCTATATTTTCTTATTAGTCTCATGCTAAGAGTTATTTGACCAAGATATTGCTACTTATGGCATCCTTTTATAGTCTGATAATTTCAGAGCTTATACATGTCTGTTAAATTTGTGTTTTATTTATATTACTTTAATTATTTATTCATAGGTAAGGTTTATTTAATGGATATTAGCCCGTAAGAAAATGATGAACTCTTTATTTCGTATCTATATCGAGCTCTGCGCGATATAGATAAATTAAAAAATATTTCACGCTTTAAAATTGTTTTTAAAACCACAGACAATCAGTAAATTGAGATGAACTTTGCAAAGAAATTCCATTTGAAAAAAAAAAAAAAGTCCTATTTGGTGATCTAAAAATTTAAATTGAACGATTACAAATATGTTAGATTTGCGTTTTTACAATATTAATCTTTTATTTATTTATAAATAATTAAGTTAATTTCGTTAATTTGTCTTTCACAAATATGTTAGATTGGAGATTTTTTTAATATTATTCTTTTATTTGTTTATAAAGGAAGTATTAATTTCGTTATGCAAAACAGTAGAAACAAATGCTGAAAAATGTTTGTTGCTTTATGTGCAAAATGTTTATTATTATTATGTATTGAAACCGGCACGTGATAAGATAAAATTAATAGAATCATGCTTAAAAATTATTTTAGAAAATATCAATCAATTCATCAGTTAATTAAGAGACAGTTTTTAAACAAATTGCATTTGAAAGTAATTTTTTTTTTCCCTATGCGGCGAAAATTGAAAATGTATAATGGTCGGAAGATTAAAAAATGCAGTAGCGAAAATTTCATGACCGAAGTTTGATCGTGAAGTGTTGAAATTCGCAAAATGACATCAGCGATACGGACAGATACGTTTGTTCTTTATAATAAAGGTACTTAATCAGTAAACTATAATAAAGATCAGTTATTAGGATGTGGTTGTCAATTGAGACTCTTATGCTTGGTATTCTGGAATGAAAAACAGCAATTTTCACCTTCTCAAAATTTGCATTCGCACTTCTCATATCCATATTCATTATTTAAAAAAAAAAAAATGTATATTTTGTTTGATCATTTAAAAATCATTTTAACTCAAAAGTTGAAGTCACAATTGTCAGCAACATCTTTTATGTGAACAGACGCACCCTTTACTTGAGATTCTAAACTCAATTTCGCAGAGTAAAAATTTCCGTAATTTATGTTTTACAGACGTATTTGTGTTAAAATGTTTAGTTTTATCTAAGAAAATGATCGTTTTCTTTTAAATATGACTTCATTTTCACTTAAATAAGCATTTTGCCTAGTGTCTGAAACCTAGTATCAGTACACATGCAGAAGGAAAAACAATATAGAAAATTTATGAGGAAAAATGCGTGTAGTATGTCATTTTCCGTTATTATGTCCCTAATATAATATTGTGCTACTAATGGGATTTTTCGACAATAAAACCTATACAACAATTTTCATCAACAATTTTAAAATTTAATCAGAAAATAGCATGAATAAAGTTAAAAATACCTCATTATTTCTGCCTTGTTTGCAATAATGAAAGCTATCTAGTTTTCACCATTTTGAAGAAATTTCATAACATGCTTTTAAAATTAAAATTGGGGATATTTAAAAAAAAAAAAAAAAAAAAAAAAAAAAAAAAAAAAAAAAAAAAAAAAGATAGTGCGATCACATCTACAAATGAAGAGCTTTCAGTTTAAAAAGAAATATTAGTAAAATTGGTTCAGCAGAAAGATCAGGGCCGATGACTATAAAACACACTTGTGTTTTAATTATATAGATTATATAAAATTAGGAAAACTTAAATTAAGCAAATTATGTTATTTTGATAAAAATATAGTAGAATGTCATAAAAAATAGCATTAAAATTTTATTATTCGAGAGAATTTTGGACAAACACTTCAGGAACATAATATTATTTTAAACCACAAATTATTTGCTAGCTTGTCTAACTCGGCGAAGCAAAACCATCCAGGCGAGAATCATCAATTTCTGTAATATAAATCGCTATTATTTGCATGTCACATCTCTTTTATAAAGACACTCTAAATTTTTGTAAAACATTGCGTTTTATCAGTGTGTGATTTCGATTACATTATTTTCAAAAGTGGAGCATTTTCACCTGCGAAGAGTTTCAAAGCAGCTGGGCTGTGAAAATGACGCACTTCTACAAAACATAATTCAGGTTTAAGAATTAAAATACAAACTTTTTTTATAAATTGACGTTATTTGCATCCACTAAAGCAATCCACTTTTACAATCCAGTCTTAAACTTCGTCTATAGAAAAGTATGCATATGACGTCATTATCACTGAATAACAGACAATATTCTTGACATAGCACATATTTTAATTTCAACTTTTTTTCTCAGGTTTTATGAGAAAATGGCAACAAAAAGATACAGTATCGCCTATTTTCGATTATTTTCCGTTTACTTTCAATGACTTTCAATAAAAATGGGGGTACTTTTGTTGTCATGATAAGAAAAATGTTATTAAAAACTACAAAAAAAATTAATATCTCAAAAATAAATTGAGATACAGCTTTCAAACAAATAGCATTTAGAAGAGCATTTCTTCCCTTATACGACGGTGTAAAAATTTAAAATGTGCGATGTTTAGAAGTTTAAAAATTTGCAGTAGAGAAAATTGCTAAACCAAAATTTTATTTCAAATTTGAAAGTGTTGCCATTCGCAAAATGACGTATGCGTTACGCACAGATATGTTTGTCCTTTATAATATAGATAGTAGATAGGATAAACAGTGATTTTTCACTTTCACTGCTTAAAATACAAAATCTTTGAAAATGGAATACAATGGTCATATTATAGTTCGGACGAAAATCCATATGACTATTTTTTGGGTCTAAATTAATAATAGATTTTTAAAATACCCTTACTTAACTTGCACGTTTTGAAAATGGGACGAATGCAATTGATTCAAATATTTATAGAATTTCTAAATAGATTCTGTATCAATTTTGCTAAAAAAGGTAAGCTTTAAAAAAAAATCTACAAGTAATTTTAAACCGCACCGCAATTTTTGAGTTTATTTTCTGATACATTTTTCATTAATTTATATTTTACTGCATTTTCTAAAAATCTAACACAATTTGTTTTAACCAAATATGAATTTACTATATCAAAAACCTATTCAAATACCTTTCGCATAATATATTATATAATACTCTATTCATTGTTGTGATTTTTTATATGCATAGAAAATGGTATGTGTGATTGTTGATTTTACAATTAATATGTATGATGATACTAAACCTAAAAGTATAACGAAAAATCCGTATGCATTGACAATATGCATTGATGTAGAGATATAATACTATCCAATGATACCTCATTCAGCATTATACTCTACATATTAGAAAAAATCAATATGCAATCTCAGATGTGGGCAAAAAATACAATCCAATTATACTTTATTGATCGCTGTATCCTACACATTATTTGATAAAAAAGATTGTTGACAACAGTAATAATATATATATGATATATTTTAGATAAAACAAATTCTAATATTTATCTGACATAGTGCGTTCAAAATAATAATAAACTTCTCTGCCCTATCAATTGAGGCACCTTCTGTATCTATAAAATCTAAAATTACATTTTCTTATACAAGTAGTTTAGGAATTATAGATAAAAATCTCGCAAAATTGCAATTTCTTTTGTAGCTTTTACAAATTAATTTAACCTTGGGATTAAAAAATCTTTTAAATTTCATTAATTTCTATTTTTGTATACAGTTACAAGGTGAAGGATCAAGAAAAAACAACCACTAAACAAACGAACCGCACACTCAATTAAAAAAAAAAAAAAAAAACAATTTATACATTTTAATTACGTTACCAAGAGTTATTCAAAGAGTGGTTTCATTCTCGGTTTGTTCCATCTATCACAAAGCATTTACATAAAATAATGCCGGTAAGACACTTCTTCTGCTAGACAATGCACTCTCTCATCGAAGTGAAGATGAACTTAAAAATGGAAAAATCAAAGCAGTCTTTCATCCACCAAATGTAACACCACTCTTACAGCCAATAGATCAAGGCATTATAAAAAGTTTCAATAGAAGACACAAAAGAAATTTATTGACTTCTTTGACTTTGGAAGATGATACCAATGATTGCCTTGTAAATTCTCTGAAATTCATCTCTATAACTTTTGTTGTCTATATGGTAGCTGCAGCGTGAACAGAGATATCTGAATCGACACTAATAAAGTCTTGGATAAAACTTCTTACTCATCAAGAATCTGAAATTGAAGAAACTCCTGTAGAACCTGAGAAAACTGGAGGAATTTTATGCAATTTTGTTCTATCTGCAAACTGTTTTGTACAAACATTTAAAGAGCTTGAGGAATGCGAACATAAGCGGTAGAACATGTAGTACAGTGGTCTGAGTTTGGCAAAGATCTCAGTATTTAATCATTATTTGACAAGGATATAATTGGGATTTTAGCTGATCTTGTTCAAAACAAAGACGATCCTGATGATGATGAAGTTGACACTGTTAAAATTCCTCATACGGAAGGGGAAATTTTATAGAGATGGCGCTATGCTATGTTGAGCAGCAGCCAACAGCTTCCTCAGTTGAACTTGTGATGTTTAAGAGATGGAGAGATTATTCTGCAAAATGTCAGGCATCTTGCCTTCAACAGAAGAAACTCACTGAATTATTTATGGTTGATTAACTAAAATTTGCATAACGTAGAATAATTTCAACTTTTTATAAAAGTATGTCACATGATTTTCAACAATTTAATTTGTATTAAGTATTATTCATTATTTGTTAATAGTGGCTATTTTTCTTTTGTTTCAGTTAATTACAATTAGTATTAATTTCACAAAACATAGAAAATACATACTTTTTTAAAAACGACATAAATTAAAGAAACTAAATGCATCCTACTCATTTAAGTAATTAAATAGGGAGTTACTTATTTATTTTTTTACCTTCTGGTTTAATCGGTTTTCTCTTAACTGGCTAACCCTCGGTCCCGTTTCGGCAAGCTAAGTTGGAGACTACTGTATATATGTATATATATATATACATATACATACATATATATATATATATATATATATATATATATATATATATATATATATATATATATATATATATATATATATATATATATATATATATATATGTTTCTTTAAAATATCATCCTTTGTTGATTAAAAATTCACCTAACGCTCTCATGAATGACTTATATTTTAATTGGATTAAAGCTTATTTTGCACTTAAAAGGAAAATATGTATTTCATCTGTTTAAATAGAAGTCATTGATGAAAGCATTAAATCGACTTTTCTTCGGCCAACTATATTATTTTTATGTGGCATCTTTTATCTATATAAAAACATTTATATTCATGAAATAAATTTTAAATATCATGAGTAAAGTTTTATATGTAAACATCTTATTATAACTTAAACCTTACACTCGTTTCCTTTATGTATAACTACATATAATTTTAGTAATATTTTATATTCCCATAAGTTTAATATGAAATTAAAATTTGGAATAAAAAATTCGTCGTTCGCATACTGTACCATGTAAAGTTCATATTTAATAAAAATAAAAGTTCTACAGAAGACGAAACTTCTTTAGCTTGTGCTTTTTTTTTTACATAAGGTAATTTATAATACCGGTTAATTAGATCTTGTAAATTTGCTTTATTTTTATGAGCGTTCTCTTTTATTCTACATAACTAAAAATAATTAATGTTCCTCTCTTACGGATACTCTTAATTTTATTCATTACGTTAGAAAATTATTTTATGCATGGTAAACTTTTAACACAACATTCCTCTGGTATTTCATTAAATAAGAAATTAAGTTAATGAATTATTGGGAAAGGATTTATTTGGCGTGCATTTAAGACATGTAAGTTTGTTAAAACAGGCGTACATAATTCCATAATGATTTTTTGTTCTGCTGATATTCATGCATATTGGTTTAAACGAAACCCAGAAGAAAAACTTTGCATAGTTTTAACAATTAAAATTAATTACCTTAGTTTTCTTATTAGCGTCTTTCTTAACATTCCATAAGCAATAATCAGTATAAAGTAATTAAATATATCGCCATACAAAATATAATATGTTTTTTTTTTTTTAAATTATGTGAGAAGTCGTTGAATATTTCGGTACATACAGGAATGGTGCGTAACGTTTATGAAGTCTGCATTGTACGCAGGAACTTTGCGTTGAAGGGCTCCTCCGAATGGGGGAAACGCTTCTACATAAAGGGGGTCTCAGAACTCTTAAACCTTTAAAATTTTTGAGATTTGAATGTTGATGAACTCCTATCTTTTCTGAACATTTTGATATAATCGTTCCTTTGACATTCTCATTAGCACATAAGTTATGGCTCTTAGAATTACACCCACTTAATAGCTGAAGCGAATCTTTTTTTCTCCAAATGACGTTTTGGGGCATAACGCGCACAATATGTCAAAAACTTATGAAAGTCTGCTCATGTAATCTTAAAAACATATGTTGCATGTTAATCTGCATAAACTGAACCCAAAATGTTCTTTTTATTGTTCCAAAAATATTTTTTTAGGTGAATAATATTGCAATTATCTACATTTTTCATTAACTAAATACAACTATGTATTAAAAATGTAAAAATGCTTTAAATGCAAATTTATTTATGATAAAATTAATTATTAGAACCTGAAGTATAAATAGGCAGGCACCAAAATTTTCCTTCTAGTTGCAAAATTTATTTTGTAATCCTGCGCGTATACAGTTATGCTGATTTTCTGCTCGTCAAATGTCTGAGAGTTTGAAGCCCCCTGTAAATGCAGATTCTGCATCTTCTAATTACTTAAAATATGTAACGAAAGAAAATACTTATATCTTTCATCTCAATTAATATTGTGTCTTAAAATGAAATACATTTAAGGTATTAAATGTTGAAAATGGTCTTTTTTCACCTTTTCCAATTTTAAGAGCCCTGAGGCATTTAAAAAAATCATCAGGAACAAAAATTTCTGCATCAAGCATTGATTTTGAGACACCATCCAACAAATTCCGAATATCGTAACGGAAGATGAAGCCTAAGTAGACATTCTTGAAATACAACTAGCATATTTGAAAGCCTAATTTCGGCAATCACCATCTGTAGTTTAAAAAAATCCAATTTCGGTTGTGCATCATTGTATGATCATTTCTATACATAACACAGTGTGTGCAAGAAATTACTAAAATTAGAAATGCTTCTTACGATTCAAAATTCTCAGTCAAAGATTTTCGCCAATAAGCAGAAATTTGCTCCAATTATTTAATGTAGCACTGTATATGATTTAGCTCATTTATACACACAAAGTGATGTGTAAAATCTAGTTACATTTAAAACACATACCACATGTGAGATCGCAGATCCATCAATTGTCGCTCTTTGACCATTCTGTAGTGAAATTATTTTGTGTGTCTCTGTAAATGAACAATAACTAATGTACACAACATATAACATACACTTGTATTAAGGCTTTTTAGTGCACCTAAGTCGTATATCAAATTCAATATGTTTTTAAACAGTATAACCTCATTAAAATAAACTGCAAAGGATTTTTTCCGTATACTGTTATGTAACGGATTTCTTTTGACTACCGTGTAAACGAACTATGTATGTTACAAACTTCAGTTTCAATATAGATAATGATAACGGTAAACCTTAATACCGTACATTAAATACATAAAATACGAGTCTAATTAAAGGAGCTAAAACGTGCGTACAGACAGGAGGATAAAACGGCCAAACATTCCGAATTCATATACACGGTTCAATTACTTTGGATTGTACCAAATCATTGTTTATTCCACTATATACGGGCTTGGCGCGTTGCGTGCGCGAAATATGCATTACACACAGGGACACTGCGTTAAACCCATTCTGTTTCGTTGGAATTACCTTATTGATATAAGAAAAATATATGTATAAAGAGAACGTGTGGATATTGTGTTTCTAGTATTATTTGTATAAACGGATGTATTGCCACAGATACTATAATTCATAGATGAGACTGAATTGACCAAACGATGTTTTCCTTATTGTGTATGTTTGTCAATTTTATGGATAAACTTTTTTTATTGGTTGTCACATGAATGCGGTAAAGTGTAATTTGGAAGAGGAATGCTAATATAGTTATTTAACACTAAAATTGATTCATGTTTTTAACAATAAAAAATCCCTGCCGGCTCGGGCCTACAGGCGGAGGTAGATTTCGAAGTTAAGTACTAAATTTACCAACAAAACTTAAATCAAGATCTTCACTTAGAATGCGTTCTAGAGAGCTAAGCGTTTTGTGAAAATTCTAATATACACGAATACATACACGTATGGATACGTAATAGGTTTAAAAAATAGCTAAAACAAATTCAGAGACCCTCAGAGTCTTAAAATAAGTTAATATTTCCATTGTCGGGTTTTCATCATGTTTTAATACGTTTCTTCAAACTCACATGACGTTACATATTCACTTGCTGAGGTCCGTTTTATAACCAATTTGATGCAATATATATATGTTTTTTAATTCGTCAAATTATTTATTTCATCTCGAATTTTCATGCAGAAATCTTGCTCTAGAAAACTTATGACGTAATATTCAATTTGTTTCAATTATTCAAACTGTTTATTTAATTTAATTTTTCACGTGAAACCTTGCAATAGAAAAGCAATTGTTGTGGTGAGAATTTTATTGCTTTTTTTTAATTGTTGGCAACTGCTATAATGAAAAATATTTTTTTTCCTGACATTGTTGTGTAAGAGCTGGTTTTATCCGAATCATGTTAAGGCGGTATTCAAAATTTTGAACCCTCCCCATTTCCATTCCCTTGGGCCGATTTTGCCCATTTTCAATCCCCGCCGAGATAGCCATCTCAAAGTTGTTGGCGAGTTTGAAGACGATCCTTGCATAATTGCGACTTTTATAGTGCGGACAAAATTTAGTACATACATACATACATACATACATATATATATATATATATATATATATATATATAAACTTTTTAGGTGGGGGTGGTTTTGGGTTCCTGGGGTCCTATAATGAAAAGTTATGAAGGAATTTTTCAAAAGTCGCACCATGGTAACGACTGGAATAGGTAGTATTTCTTACGAAATCTACCTAAAAATAGAAAATGATGTAAACTTTTTAATTTCAGAAATACAGAATTGTTATAATTGAAGTAGAAGCAATAGAGATCGTTTTTCAAAAATGGACAAAGTCATATACACTGTAAAAAAATCCGAACAGTATTCCTGTAGGAATCGGAAAATAGTTGCCCTTATCGTACCGGAAAATTTTCCGACCCAGCTGGGAATAAAATCCGTAAAAAAAGGAAACATTCATTAAAACGGTACTTTACGGATTTTATTCCAATTTTACTGATTTTATTCCGAGCTGGTTCGGAAATTTTTCCGGTACGATAAGGGCAACTATTTTTCCGATTCCTACAGGAAATCTGGTTCTCTCTTTTTTTTTTTTTTTTAACAGTGTACAATTAAATTTGCTGTAGGTAATATTTCAACGTTTGTTAAAATATTACATACAATAACAATAAAATAAACTCATGTGTCAGCATAGATCGGAAGCTCTTTCCAATAAACTCAGAAATACGTAACAAAACTTCAATGGTTAATAAACAAAAAGGTTATCTCTAAGTAAACAAATAAAATTAAATTAAATAACTCACTCTTGGCGAGCCTGCGGTTAAGCATGGGAACTTTTCTTCACTGTTGGGAAGTACGCTTGAAAAACAGCAATTATTAATTGTATTCGGGTAAATATCCGAATTATATTGTGCAGCCCTGTGTGTGATGAATACATATATACATGGTATGAAAAAACTAGTATGTTGTGGCCATCACAAAACTTTCTTCTATCTCATACTTATCAATACTTCAAAATTCATTATCACAGTGCATCTATGCTCATCATGAGGATTCTAAAAAGATGAAATTCCGTGCATTAGTTCTTGAGATATTACTGTCCATGAAATCGTGTAAATCCATCAAAATGCAGCATAGCAGCGCCACCTATTGGGTGATTTACACCAGACCCTAATTATCATCCACATGTGTCAATGTCTAACTGAATATGAAGTTTGGGGAAAATCCGTGCATTAGTTCCTAAGATAGAGCTATTGCGCAAATCATGACAAATGCAGCATAACAGCGCCACCTGTTGAGCGATTTACACAACCACATAATCAGTATCAACATTTATCAAGGTGTACTTGAATCTGAAGTTTGATGAAAATTCGTGCATTAGTTCTTCAGATAGAGCTATTGAGGAAATAGTGCAAAATGCAGCATAGCAGCGCCACCTATTGGGCGATATTCACCAACACGTAGTCAGCATCATTTCATATCAAAGAGTAACTGAATCTGAAGTTTGATGAAAATATGTCCATTAGTTCTTGAGATACAGCGATTTAAGAAATCGTGAAAAATGCTGTATAGCAGCGCCACCTGTTGAGCGATTTACACCAAAATGTACAAAATGTCAACTCATATCAAGGATTAACTGATTCTGAAGTTTAGTGAAAATTGTTGCATTAGTTCTTCAGATACCGCTTTAATGGAAATTCTGAAAAGTGCAGCATAGCAGCGCCACCTGTTGAGCGATTTGCACCAAAACACAAACAGCACTAATTCATATCAAAGTATAAATGAATATGAAGTTTGTTGAAAATCCAAGCATTAGTTGTTGAGATAGAGCTATTGCGGAAATTGTAAAAAATGCAGTATAGAAGCGCCACCTGTTGAGCGATTTACACCAAACTGTACAAAACTTCAATTCATGTCAAGGATTAACTGAATCTGAAGTTTGATGAAAATCCGTGCATTAATTCTTGAGATAGAGCCACTGCGGGAATTGTAAAAAAGGCAGCATAGCAGCGCCACCTGTTGAGCGATTTGCACCAACATGTAATCAGCAAAAAGTCTTATCAAGGACTAACTGAATCTGAAGTTTCATGAAAATCCGTGCTTTAGTTCTTGAGATAGAGGCATTGCGGAAATCATAAAAATGTGCAGCATAGCAGCGCCACCTGTTGAGCGATTTGCACCAACACGTAATCAGCATCAAGTCATATCAAGGAATAATAGAATCTGAAGTTTCATGAAAATCCGTGCATTAGTTCTTGAGATAGAGCCATTTCGGAAATCATACAAGATGCAGCATAGCAGCGCCACCTGTTGAGCGATTTGCACCAAAAACTAATCAGCATCAATTTGTATTAGGGACTAACTGAATATCAATTTTTATTAAATTCCGTGCATTAGTTCTTGAGATAGAGCGCCCACAAAATTTGTGTCACATACACACAGACAGACAGACAGACAGACAGACAGACTCACAGAGTCACAGACAGACATTTTGTAAAAACATGTTTTTCGGGTTCTCTGACCTCTAAAACGTGTAAATCCGTCGAAAACCGGAATTCGAAAATTTTCATGAATCCAATACTTTCTTCTTGTAAAGGTAGAAGAAAGTAAAAATACTTCAGATAGGAAACGCGTAATACAGCTAAAAATTCTTTCATCATTTTCCGTCAATAAGCTGGAATTTACTCGAAACAAAAACTCTGGAACTACTTTTGCAACCCGGTTCAGCATCTATAGAACTTGCTCTAAATAGAAAATATGCAAAACATATTAACTAAAATTTATAACGCTTTCGACAATTGAAAATGCCCTTAAGCAATTATTGCTCATAGATGCTACCGTAACCGAATACTTTTGTGTAGCCTTGTAATGAACAATAACTGCTTAGCGGTGAACGCTACATTCTTAAGTAAGCACCTTGTCGTGGACTTCAGTGTTGTATTCAATTTCAAAATGTTTGAAATAGTGTAGCCTCATTATGGTACACTGCAAACTATTTTTCGTAATAGACCATAACTGAATTCAACTAATGCTCGTGAATGCGAGCTTAAACACACACTTCATTTGCGATATGCAACATACCATGCTAAAGCTCAATAACATGTATAATTTATATGGCAATTTTACGCAAGTACGTTTACTCAAGTTAACGGAAAGATAAACCGACAGGCAGACGGCAAACAGATAAAGCAACCAAATTCGTAAAAAAAAAAAAAAAAAAAAAAAAAAAAAAAAAATGAATTAGGAGTGTTTGCAGTGTTCAAAATTGTTTAGTAGCTCACCTTCTCTCCAACGGAAGCCAAATTAACATTTTAAGTATATTTTTCGCAATAAAATAAACATAGGAATTTTTAATGAAACGTTTCATGCGCTTTTGTAACATTGTATCTGGGAGCACGGCAGTGCGTCCGCCAAGTTCGCACAAGCCGTAAGCTACCTTTTCCTGAACCATTTCAACATACTTCTCACCCCCTCATAACGTCGTTTTAGGGAGAGATATAGAAAATTTTCTTTTATACACATGTTCGTATGGTCAAACTGAACTAAGGTTCCACGATTTCATGTTTCTATATTTAGTAGTTTTCGAAATATTAAATTCCGAAAAAGCGCTTTTTTATCACTGACTCACTTCGCATCATCAAATACCTAAGGTAATTCTAAAAGCCGTAGAATCATGAAATTTCCCAAGTAAGTCGGGTTTGTAGCACAATTAACCAAAAAAATCTGAAAACACAGAATTTCCGCCTCTAAACCCTTCAAACAGGGGGTGTTCATTTGGCCGTAAACAGTTCCTTAACACATTCAATTGTGCCAATGTTGGTCGCCAAAACTCGATTACAGAGTTTTGAAGGGAGTCACGTGATTTCAACCAGAATAACATTTTATATATATGCTTTTCCAAAGATGTTTGTTAAATAGAAAAAATGAATGTACCTAAAATTTTTAATCAGTATAGGCAATGATACATTTACCATATTAAAACAATAAAATATTTAACAAAATATAACCGCAATTCGGTACGTTTCCGATATAGTAGCCTTGGCGAAATACAGAAAATAGCCTTGACGAGAAAAGAAATTTGATAATAACGTATTTTCTAGCAACATATTTACTGTGTCATATACACAAGCAAATTTTTTCCAAATCTATACAATTTATTTAATGTAAGGAACCCGTTTATTTATTTTTATATACCAACATAAATAATTTGTATATAAAAAAATAATATTTTATACATGTATAAATAAAATATTTATCTATACTCCTATTATAAAGAGGAAAAAATTGTTTATTTGTAGGAGGTAAGCTCAGGAACTACCGAACCGATTCCAAAAGTAATGGTATCAAAATGATGGTGTTAGTCCAACTTAGAACATAGGCTATATCTTATGTCGGTGCCACTACCCCAAAGGGGGTGCAGGAGCAGAAAACGTTCTAAAAATGCGATTTTTGCGTTACTGAAGGGCCTAGAAATATGAAATTTGGAATATTAGTTACTTATAAGATATAAATGATGTCTAAGAACAGTTCTTAAACAATTCGAAATTTAAAAGGGGTGAAAATGCACAAAAAGCGTTCTAAATGGTAGTTTCTACATAATCTCAGGAATAACCAAACCGATTTAAAAAATATTGGTGTCAAAATGATAGTGACAATGTTTGCTCCAAGATAGGCTATGATTTATGTCGGTGCCACTACACCAAAGGGGGTGCAGGAGCAAAAGACGTTCTAAAAATGCGATTTATGTGTTACTGAAGGGCCTAGAAATATGAAATTTGAAGTATCAGCTACTAATTAGATATAAAGGATTTCTAAGAACAGTTCTTAAACAATTCGAAATTTAAAAGGGGTGAAAATGCGCGAAAAGCGTTCTAAAAAACGTTCTAAAGGGTGATTTCTACACAATCTCAGGAAATACCAAACCGATTAAAAAAATAATGGCGTCAAAATGATGGTGAAAACACTTGCTCCAATATAGGCTATGTTTTATGTCGGTGCCACTAACTTAAAGGGGGTGCAGGAGAAAAACGTTCTAAATTGCGGTTTTTGCGTGACAGAAGGGCCTTGAATCGTGAAATTTAGAATGGTAGTTAGTTATAAGATATCAATGATATCTAAGGACATTTCCTAAAACAGTCGAAATTTAAAAGGGGGGTCAAAATACGCAAAAAGCGTTGTAAAAAACGTTCTAAATTGCGATTTCTAGCAATCTCAGGAAATACTGAACCGATTTCAAATATAATGGTGTAAAAATGATGGGGACAGATCTTGCTCCAAGATAAGCTATATTTTTTGTCTATTTCCACTACCCCAGAGGAGATGCAGGAGCAAAATGAGCGAAAAGCGTTCTAAAAACGTTCTAAATGCCGATTTGTCACCAATATCTCAGGAAGAATCAAACTGATTTCAAAAGTAATGGTAAGAAATTTATGCTGACAGCCTCTGCTCTAACATAGACGCTATTTTAAGTCGGTATCACTATCACCTAGACGTTACAGGAGCAAAAAAGTGTTCCAAATTTCGATTTTTGTGACCGGTAGGGGCTAGCAGCTTAAAATTAGGCAAGGTACATATTTATTACATATAAATGATCTTTAAGAACAGTTTCGAAAAAATTGGAAATTTAAAAAGGGGTGAAAATGCGCAAAAAGCGTTCTAAAAACGTTCTAAATTGCGATTTCTACTCAATCTCAGGAAATTCCAAAGCTATTTCAAAAGTAATGGTTGCAAATCAATGGTGACTGACACTATAACATAGGTTATATTTTATGTTGTTGTCACTACCATCTGAGGGTTGCAAAAGCAAAACATGTTCTAATTTGCGTTTTTTGCATAACTGAAGGGTCTAACACTTTGAAGTATGGCATGGTATTTACTGACAAGGTGCAACTGCTTTCTAAGAACTGTCGAAAGAAAATTTCAAATTTAAAAAGATGAAGTGAGCGAAAAGAGTTATAAATTACAATTTTTATGTAATCTTTTCAAATACCAAACCGATTAAAAAAATAGTGATAACAAATTGTTGCTGATAGAACCTGCTCAAACATAAGCTATATTTTATCTCTGTGCCACTACCGCCAAAGGGTTGCAGTAGCTAAAAACTTTCTAAATTGCGATTTCTGTGATACTGAAAAGGCTAGAAACTTTAAATATGGCATGACAGATATAAAATATAAATGCCCTCGAAGGACTGTCGAAAATAAATTCGAATTAAAAAGGGGTGAAGTGAAGGGGAGGTACGAAAAGCATTCTAAAAAAGTCCTAAATTAGGATTTCTATGCAATTTCAGGGAATATAAACCGATTATAAAAGTAATAGTTGCGAATCAATGGTAACAGTCTCTGATCATACACAGGCTATATTTTATGCCGATGATTCTACCACCTGGGGTTCACAGGAACAACAAACGCTCTAAAAAAGGCCTTTAAAAGCTTTCTAAATTACGTTTCTGTGAAATATTAGGAAATAACAAACCAATTTCATAATTAATGTTGGCAAATTAATGGTGACAGTTCCTATTTCAACATAGCCCTTTATGTTGCGGAAGGTGGTAGGACTTGGAATTTGACATGATAGTTAATTTTAAGATGTAAGAAGATGGTTTCTAAATAATTCAAAACTTCAAATGAATACTGAAATGAGCGTATTAATTGAGCATAAAAGTTTCAAAATATTTTCTAAATTATTATTTATTTAGTTTTATTTAGTTTTATTAATTTAAATCTCATTTCTGCCTTATGCAGTGTAACAATAATGTTTAACCAAACTGTGTTTTAAATGGTAATTTTTTTAATTATTCCTAAAAGTAATAAGTACCTTTTAATAAAATAAAATATTACCTTTTAATAAAATAAAAATTTAGTTAGTACATTTTAATAAAAATTAGACATATAAATATCACTTCGAATATTTCAATTATTACGCGAGCAAAGCCGCGGGGTTTGCTAGTATGTATATAAATCCATATATAAATAACATAAAAGTTCATCAGGTTTTTTTTCATAGTTGTTTATATCATTTGTCAACATATCTCAGTTTATGAAGTCCGAATTGCGCCAAGATTTAAAAAAAAATGCCAAGGTCCCTATAGTGGGAAAATATCCTAATCCCATATGAATGTTTAAAAATCTCATTTTAATTAAATGAAATGTGTAACTAATAAACTGTCCTTAACGATGTGCGACAGATGCGACGTCCGAAGTCCGATGCTAACGTTATTATATTGTATTATTAGCCTACTTACTGTTAATTTATTGTTAATTTTAAATCTGTAAAAGAAAGATTATAGTTATAGATAAGATATGTTGGTCGTCAAAGCCCGATTACTGAAAATTAGCCTGAATTATAAAGGTGTTACATGATTTCAAGCTGAATGAATTTTTATATGCTTTTACAAAAATCTTAATAAGGCAAATTTTTCAGTTTATCTGTCCATCTTTCTATCTTTTACTTCCTTAAAAGAAATTTTATTAAAGACCGGGAGGCGTCTACACAGATCAACACCTCATCGAGTTGACGGCTGAAATTTTAGGATTAGTTAAATATCGATTAGCGTATCGAAATGTAACTGGTCTGCCAAGTCAAATCTTTGTGGAAACCACCTACAGACCCAATTTTACGGGTTAATTGGTGGATTTTCCATTGTGTTTCATTGCACACATTCCTCCATGTTTCCAAACTTTTGGATGCAGGAAAATACAATAGTAAACCTATCAATTAACCATAAAATTAGGTCTTCAGGTGGTTTCTACCAAGATATGACTTAACAGACTAGTTGTATTTAAATATGCTAATCTAGTTTTAACTAATCCTAAAATTTCAGCTGTAAACTCGATGAGGTGTGTGCAGACGCCTCCCGATCTATTATAAATGTCGGAATTCTAATCTTAATAGCACTCTGGTCAATCTGGCAATTATCCTACTATTTATGGAACACTATTCCTCTAAGTGCGTTTTAGTGATGTTAATGAACTTATGCATATGCATCATACATATTATACATATGCATATAATACGTAATACATTTGCATCATACATATTATAGGTATGTGTGTAATACATTATACATATGCATCATTATGACGTCAGAATAAACAAAAAATTTTTTGTCGTCAAATTTGAGAATTGACATGATATATTACCAAATTTGGCGAATCTTTGCTAAATGTCGCCAAGCTTGGCGAATATTTGACGCTAATGGCTACTTTTCAATTAGTTAATTATTAATGCGAGCCATCTATTTTTATTTTTCCGCATATCATCTGAAAAGTTAAATGATATAACGTACTAATATTTCCAAAGTGCTAATAGTATCGTCACTGCCCAAAACCTCTACTATTGTTATTATATTGTACTGTTTTTATGCTTACTGTGACTATGTTGTTAATCTTTACACCGCCAAAACTTCTGTATTATATAAAGAGAATTTACGGAAACTATTAAAGCATTGAAACTGCCAGTTCTCCTTATGATTATTATAAATCTATAATATGTAACCTGTTAATCGATATGTACGTTAGAATGAATCTTATATAATCCGGTTCCTCGCATTTTAGTTTTCAGGTTTCGAATAAAATTAGCTAAAATCTTAAAACCATGGCACATTGACTAATTCTTCAACACGATCAGATGACAAGAATAATAGATTTTCAAATGGATCATGGCAGTGAGCCGGTAGACCTTCTATTCTTCCGTAATTGAGTCTATGAAAAGGTTAACGTAAAAATAAAAGATATTAGCATCAATATGGTTTAATGCAAATGCAGATATTGTCAAAGGATTTTATAAGAACCATTTCACTTGTACCCAGTCGTATCAGTTAAAATAAAACAATTGGCAGTGATCCCAATTAGAAAAGATTACTTAATAGGATTAAAAATTTCCGCATTAGAGAACGAATCGTAACTGCTAAGGAAACATGCATAAGTGAGTTAAGAGATATTTGTCACGAAAGATGAAATACATAACAACACAGAATATATGATGTGCTTCCATGATCGTAAAGAGTTCTTGATTTCTCTATCAAAAGCTTCCGACTTGGCGAAAGAATGGGCAAGTAAATTAAATTATGAATAACAGTATCATGATGCAACGTTTAACATTGAATTAATACGGTAAATACTGCTTGCTAGAGGCGGCTAGTACTTTAATATAAAAAGACATAAAGTATAAATATGTAAAGTTCAATAAAATAAATTTATGTATTTTTATGTTAGCCGGGCGCAAGTGGCAAATCGCCAAATACTGATCCCAACTCCCCATTGTTCATATTACATTCATTTCATTTAAAGATATATACTTTTCAGTCATCTCATTTAAAATAGATGCATTTCCCTCATTGTATTTAATAGAATATTTAACATAGAAATAAATAAATAAATAAATAAGAAATAATAACATAAACCAAAATATATTATTTGAAAATCAAAGCATTGTTTCTAATTTACACATGTCAAAAATGAAAACTGCTATTGGCGAAAAAACAAAAGGCTAATTAGGAGATTTCTCCCGGCTAACATAAAAGTACCGAAATTTAAGTTTTTGCATATTAATATAGTTTAGAATAACAATCTTGAAAAAACATACAAAAAGTAGTGATATCCCAACAAAAAGTTTTCGGTAAAAAAAAAAAAAAAAAAAAAAAAAAAAGCGCCAAGTTCTCCGAAATGTTTCGGCCAGAAAATGTAGTGATATCTGAAGTTCGCACAAGTTAAAAGCCAAACATCCCAAATCTTTCATTGAAAATGGCTTCCTGCGACTTGGCCGTTAATGCCTTCGAGAGAGGTTTTCAAATTTTAAAATATGTACAAATGAGCTACATGCCACCTACATTTTTTGATTATTTTAGGCATTTTGTGGCACAGAGTACAGAAGTAAAATACTCATTTGAAAAAAGTATTTAAACAAATTCAGTCTATTTAAATGCTTAGAAGTTAAAAATAACAAAATACTTGTATTCAAGAGATAATATCTCTAATTGCTAAAACATAATTAGTATCTGCTTTTAACAGTTTATAAATCTAATACCTCTTAATGTATGCAAACAAACTATAATAAATGTTCAAACGAAAAAAATCTCTTTCGTCAATACACAAGATTTCAATATTATACAGTAAAATATAATGTAACATATTGTGAGATTTGAAGTAAGTAAATTTTGTTTTATTTCTTGGGTTTTACGTTAATAACTTTAGCTTTAGACCGTACAAAATGACAATTAAATCATAAGTGGACTAAATGATCTGTAATCAAAACTAATGTTTGTTGAAACTGAATGGTAGTTTTCAGAAATCTTTTACTTATAATGTCTTTATGTGAATTTGCCTCTTTGCATTCTAATATTACTTTTAATATTTAAATAATTCATAAATGCGTAATTTCCAATCATTAATTTTGAAATGCTGTAGAAGGCATTAACGACCAAGTCGCAGGAAGCCATTTTCAATGAATGATTTGGGATGTTTGGCTTTTAACTTGTGCGAACTTCAGATATCACTTCTTTTTCTGGCCGAAACATTTAGGAGAACTTGGCGCTTTTTTTTACCGAAAACTTTTTGTTGGGATTGAATATTTAGTTCCAATGCCATATAATTGAATGAATATTTAATTCCAATCCAAGTTTGTCAATTTTATGCATAAACCTTTTTTATTGATTGTCACATGAATGCGGTAATGTGTAATTTGGAAGAGGAATGCTAAATAGTTATTTAACACTAAAATTGATTAATTCTTTTAACATTAAAAAAATAAAAAATGATTTCAGAAATACAGAATTGTTATAATTGAAGTAAAAGCAATAGAGATCGTTTTTTAAAAATGGACCAAGTCATACTTAATAAAATTTGCTGTAGGTAATATTTCAACGTTTGTTAACCCGGGAGAACTCTCTAGTGATAATTTCTTTCACGGTGCCCGATTGCTTTTCTTTTACTTTACATTCGCTTAATATCATTTCTTTTTGTTTGGCTTAGTAGTTTTACTCACGAATAGGTAAAATAACTGAAATAACATTTTTAAATTTTAATTAAAAGGAAAAATGAAAAATGGTTTAAATATGAGTCTTAAAAAAAGTACGACGGTGAGAGAAAATGTCATGCAGCGAGTTCTCCCGGGTTAAACTATTTCATAGAGTAACAATAAAATAAACTCAAAATCTGACCCAAATTCCTTCTTCCGAAATCTCACAGTCAAAATTGTAATTACACCATGTGTATATCCGTATAGCGGATATTTTACAAATAACAAGGAAAACCGACGTACGCTCGGTTAAAATTAGCTTTTGTTCAACTTGATCTAACAATAAATTCTCTCTATATTATAGCTATTAAAGCCCCCTTTTTACACTATTATTTACAGAAATAATCAATATTAAAACTGTGCCCATTTTTCCAAAATTTACATTACTTATATACTTAAGATGAAAGGGCATCCTTCTAAACTTCATTTTTAGTTCGTTGCACGCTTTCTTTTGGTTGCAGGACTTTTAGTTCTGAATGTCATTTTACACGTGAAAAAATAAACAATGTACAGCATTCCGTGCATTAAGATGTAGACCCTTAAAAGGAGTGAAATTGCGATGTCGAATGCTTGCCCCAGAGCCTTGCGAGCGCTGATGACAAACGCCGGGCCCACGGGAAATTAGGAGAACGTCCCATGGACTGTGATTTCTTGAATAACGTATCTCAGACAGAATTAGAAATTTCTAGAATATTTCTTCAATTTCTGAAAACTATTTTTTATCCATATGTCTCCAAATTTAGCTACATTCTTTCATCTGGCATTAGTAATTTTGAAAGTTGATTTTCCAGTCAAATCTTGGATATTTTGCCAATATTTCACTAAATTTGGCGAAATATTACTAACTTTCCTACTACGTTTAGTATCAATTATTCAACTACTTAACAAATGTTTCAGCTTTCAGTTCTATTGTCATGCATTGACCAGTAGTCAAAATGACCCATTCATCTCATTTTCTCTAACATGGGACAAAGTCCAGTTTTCTCGTACACCCAAACGGAAGCAGGACGTTTCGGTCCCGACACTTCGGTCCCGCCATTTCGGTCCCGCCGTTTCGGTCCCAAGACATTTCGGTCCCGAGACAATTCGGTCCCAAGACATTTCGGTCCTGAGACATTTCGGTCCCAAGACATTTCGGTCCCGAGACAATTCGGTCCCAAGACATTTCGGTCCCGAGACAATTCGGTCCCAAGACATTTCGGTCCCGAGACATTTCGGTCCCAAGACATTTCGGTACCGAGACAATTCGGTCCCAAGACATTTCGGTCCCGAGACATTTCGGTCCCGAGACAATTCGGTCCCAAGACATTTCGGTCCCGAGACATTTCGGTCCCGAGACATTTCGGTCCCAAGACATTTCGGTCCCGAGACAATTCAGTCCCAAGACATTTCGGTCCCGAGATATTTCGGTCCCTTCTCCAGCAAGCTGAAATTTTGTGCACTTGAAATAGGTGACAATTTTATAGGGGACATTGTAGAGTTTTTTAAATAAAGGCCTCAAGATTTTAGTAAACACACACAAATTTCGTATGGTAATCATTTTAAAAAACAACGGGGGTGGGGGGGGGGATTGACATTTTCTATATTTTAGTGTATCATAAGTATAAGGGTCTGATAAATTAAGACATTTATAACTCGATCTATAATTATCGCAAAACACTCATATTTTGTATGGTAAACGTAATCTTTATAAAAGGAGGGACATTATGAAATTTTTTAACTGAACTCCCTAAATTTTAGTATAACTCGAATATAAGGACTCGAAAACGCAAACACTTATAACACAGATCAAAATTGTCGCAGCCCACACTAATTTCCTATGATAATCATAATCGTTTTATAAGGCAGGGGGGGGGGGACTCTGTTGACTTTTTATATATTTTAGTGTATCTTAAGTATAAGGTCCTGATAAATTAAAACATTTATAACTCTCTCTGTAATTATCGTAATCACACTCATATTTTGTACGGTAAACGTAATCTTTAAAAAAGGAGGTACATTATAAGATTTTTTAACTGAACAATTGAAATTTTAGTATAACCGAATATAAGGGCCCGAAAACCGCAAACACTTATAACTCGCAGTCAAATTGTAGCACCCCATGCAAATTTTATATGGTAGAAGTAATCGTTTTCAGGAGTGGAGGAAAGGAGAGTTCTGTGGATTCTTTATAGAAGCTCCTCATATTTTACTCTATCATAAATATAAAGTCCAGACAATTTAAAAATATTTATAAGTCGAGCTTTAATTTTCATATGCAAATGCCCATACCAAAATGCACATATTCAATTGTATATAATTTGCACACTATGCGATTAATAATGAAAAAATCTGCAAATATTTTTACAAATCTTTATTTTATCCTATTATTTAACGGCGCATCAATTTTAAATGTATTGCATTTTACACATTTTTTTAAAAAGGGGGTTCTTAACATGGAATTGTGATAAAGACACATTATTTTTTAAATTCTGCACCGGAACAGACTAGAACTTTCTATTTTATTTTAATAATTATTTTAATTTACTATTTTTTGAAAAACTAGTTAAAAGTTTGCATTAATCTTTTTACATGTAACAATAATATTACCGCTATTTCTACCGGTGTCGAATGACAAGTTTAAAAATATTTTTAATTTTGAACCACTTCACCGTTTGCCCCGAGATAACTCGGGGATAAAAGCACTTTTTCCCCATACCAGTCGACGGTGAAGTGGTTTGCAACAATTACAAATCCTTTTTAATATATTTAAGACTTTTATATGCTTATTACATTAAAAAACTACGAGCACAATAAACATAAATCAAAATTTTAAAATTTCTATTGTCATAAAATATTCTTTTCGTATTTAAAATTAATTCTGTATTTCAAATATTTCTTTGTTATTTATTTGACTTATATACTTAGAATTAAAGCAGACTACATGTTTTAATATGACAAATAAAAAATAAAAATGAAAATACAAAAAAATAACTTAAAAACTCAAAACAATATTGTATAGTGAATCACTTTTACGTAAAATTTCATTTTAAATTAAGAAATTTTATAAATATATCACAATGAAGAAATTTGGAAATTTAGAAAACATATTTGGCTTTTCTTGATATCTACATGTTATTCATTCAAAAGAATATTATACATGTATATATATATGTCAAGTGTAGATGCCCTGGCTTCCCCCATTTGATTAAGCTAAATAAAGATCCAGATAGAAGAATTAATCTACTCGCGCTCTCTTTGTTCTAGTCAGCCGGCGCTTTTTTGTGGCCACACGGCATTTTTTATCTTTAATGGCTTAAAAAAACCGGGACGACATGCAGTGGCGTAGCCAGGATTTCGTTTCGGGGGGGGGGGAGGGTCCAGAATTTTCCCTTCATGTTATATATATAGTAAAACCTGTCAAGATGAAATTGTAAATATTGGTGAAAAATTCCGTTTCACACAGGTTTCCGTGTTATTTGGTGTATTTGTATAGTATTCTTTTCCGTAGCACTATGGAACATTTATGTTTAAGACAGAACTCCGTTATAGGCAGGTTCCATTTTTAAAAGTTTTGTGTATTTATATAAATATACTTATTTATATCATATGAATAGAATAAAACTTGTCAAAATAGTAATTGTCTATAACAGAATCCCGTCTTTAACGTAAGCGTTACATGGTCTTAATATGAATTGCGATACAATTAAATTTGCTGAAAACCTGTCTGAAAAGGGGATTTTCACCCTTCTTTAGTGAAGCATAGTGAAACCTGTGAAAGCGGAATCTTTCTATAACGGAATCCTGTCTCAAACGGAAGAGTTTCAGAATCCCTGCGAAACGAACAATAGATCTTATTGAGGTAGTGTATCTTAGAAGTATAATTAATTACATTTCTTTACATGGAAGCCTGTCTAAAATGGAGCTTTTTTCCAGTCCTTGGAATCTTGTCTTGACTGCGTATATATGATAGAAGTATTTTGAGTAACTTTAAGAATTTAGGTATATCCTTATTTAATTTCATAATTAAAAAAAAAAAAGCATGGATAAAAAATATAAGGCCAATCTCTATAACTGCAACTAATAATACATTCAAGTTACATTAATATTTACCAGTGAAAAAGATTCACTTATGATGTAAAAAGCTGAGCGCATACTGAAGAGTTAAATTTAATTAACCCATTCGCTGTCATTCACGAGTATACTCGTTGCTTTAATTCATTGATTACTTTGTCACCACTATTTTAGAATTAAAAAAAATGCCTCATTTATTGGCAGAAATTTCGCTGTATTAGTAAAGCGAAATTTATCTTTCTGAATTTGTGCTGGCAAACGACCTTCAACAAAAAATTTGAAAATTCTTAGTTTTGGCAGCGAATGGGTTAAATCAAGTTTCATATTACATAACATTTGCCTACAATAAAGTTAGGGCCAAGTGGTTAAGTGTAAAACAGCAATTTTCATGTTTAATTTCTTGCCATTGAATTAAGAATTTGTGCTGTAATAGATATTGGATAATGATTTCACATAAGTGTCAATCGCATGAGCCGTTCATGCGATCCGCCGCGCTCCCCATGGAAATTTTTGAGGTAACCCAGATAGCATGAACATTAGCAGAAAGTTTGATTTTTTCTGATATTATCTTGCCGTGACAAATTTGAATTGAGAAATTCGCAGCAAATCTCCCGCAAGGTATACCATCACCCACTTGCATGAGTAGTTTGTTGTGAAACTGATGGCAAGACTGTCTTTAATTCACGAAAGTGACGAAAGCAAAAGATCCCTCTGTTGAGAGACTCAACAACAATGAGAATCAGCATATACGCAGAAATTTTATTCGGTAGGCACCGTTTTTTCTAAACGCTATACTTATTAAATACCAAAAAATGCTCGAAATGAAAAGTACAATTATTACCTAAACTTGTTTATGGTGATAAAACATATGCATGCGCCTTCTGACGGCGCTTTCGCATCAATAGACCTGTTCAGGTCTATTGACCCCTTCGAAGGGGTTAAACTTATAGTGTGATATGGAAAGATTACTACTTTGCAGTAAGTTTGCAGTATTTTTGATTATTTGTTTGCCGTTAGTTTGCAATAAATTTGATACAGCATGAATTTAACTTGCACGACCAGTTGAAAACACTCATAGTTATATTGTTCAGTAAAAAAAAATTCAAAAATTGAATTGTTTTTATTAAACGTATTTATCAATTCAAAATTATTTTAATTATTAATTGTTTAGATAACTAATTTATCAATTGCTTGTTTAAAAACTATTACATGAACTATATAATAGTTTTTATAGGGTAAATGCAAATATATTTTTTTTTAATTTTCGGTTATTATAACGTTATTAACTTCATTAGCATGTATAAAAGTGATAAGGGTTCTGAAGATAAACATGTTGTTTATTCATTTATTAGTTAGCTTATAATATTATTTTTGCTCTTTAATTATAATTAATTAATAATTTCTTACTTTTTGCGAATTGTAAATTATAACTGTACTTAAAAAATTAAAATCTGCATAATATCACCTAACACTGTTAAAAGGTATTTTCACGTATTTGTACGATGTTGCATTATTATTATTATTATTATTATTATGTTTAATTAATTAATTAATTAATACTTACACTTTATGTTTTTGACTGTTTTTTCAAAAAAATCCTATATTATTTTTTATTTAATGTATCCTTAATTTATTAAATTAATAACATTATTAATATACATTACATTTTTTACTTTAAAATAAACTCAATACATAATACATTTTATATTCAATTTATCATATAGTATTTATAAACTGAAAGTTATCTTTTACATGTTTATTTATTTTATATTTAAAGTCACCGAAATTTAAAACTATTAATATAATTATTAATAAAACTAAAATAAAAAATTATTAATTTTTTTTCTGGGAAAGTGGGAGGAAAAGGGTAATATTAAAAATCAATAAATAAACGACAAATACAAACAAGTTGGAAATTGCTCGTCAAACGTGGCAAATGAGGTGCGTTCGTACTATAACTAGTTTTATAATTATTTTTTGCACCCCATATTGTAATGAATATATATATTTTTTGCACTTCATGAGTGCATTGCCTGTGACATCATTAAAATGCACTTGCAATAATTTTTTCCCATCCCCCGTAATGTAACGCAAAACTTTTGACTGTCTCTGTAATTAAAGTATAGACCGATTTTCATAAAATTTCAAATGGCTCGACAAAATTTTGTAACAATTATATATTTAAAATTTCAGACCACTTGGAAGGCTGTAACATCATTAAAATGCATTTGCAATAATTTTTTCCCATTGGCCGTAATGTAACAGAAATTTTTTGACTGTCCCTGTAATTAAATTATACATCCGATTTTAATAAAATTTGAAATGGCTCGACAAAACTTTGCAACAATTATATATTTAAAATTTCAGACCATTCGGAAGGCTGTAACATCATTAAAATGCACTTGCAATAATTTTTCCCATTGGCCGCAATGTAAAGAAAAACTTTTGACAATCCCTGTAATTAAACTATGCATCCGATATCCATAAAATTTGAAATGGCTCGACAAAATTATGCAACAATCATATATTTAAAATTTCCGACCATTCGGTTGGGTTGTTTTTGCTCTGTTATATGCGGACAGACAGACGGGCAGACAGACGGAAATGAACGACGACTATAGGTGCTACGTATTTATATAATTACGAACGCACCTAAAAACCTTAGTTTTGTCAGTTAAAAATTGAAAATAAAATTAATTAAAATAATACTTACACTATTACATAAAATAAAAAATAATCATGTTCTTACAAAGAAATAGGCCCATTTTCAATAAAATTAGTTCACAAAAATCGTCTGCAATGGGTAAGAAGACTGTTAAAAATGCAATTATTTTTAAAAAAATGAAGCGGTGGGTGGAGTTTTCTGACAACAAAATATTTTTCCTGGCACACCTAATTACCAAATCACTATTGTTTTCCCAATGTTTATAATGGTAAAGTAACTTATGAAAACAAAATTATAACTTTGTATTATAAAAGTAATAAAAAAAATTAAATATTTTTGCTTCAATAAATATATCTCATTTCTGAATTATTAAAGGAGAGGATGTAGAAGAATGATTTGAGGAAATATTTACCTACAATAGCTTATAAGTGCCGAATTGAATTGTTGAAGACATTTATTATTAATCTAATTGTAAGAAGGAAAAAAATTAGAACAGTTTTTTAAATTATTTAATTAATGATGATAATTTAAAGGTTCTAAAAAACGTATGAAAACAACCAAAAAATCATCTATGGCAGTTTATAGTATATTAAAAAGCAGAAAAACCAACGTTTAAAATGCACAAATAATAAATGAAAAGCAGCAAACAGCTGTTTCGAATCTACTAGCGAGATTCTTCTTCAGTGCAAAAGGAACAGCGTGCTAGAAAAAGCAAGGCTGAGCAAAATCATAGACAGAGACGCGCTGGCTTTTATACCCTATGCGGGTGGCGAAGGCGCCGAAACAACCAATGAGAGAGAAGCAGTGGAAACGACTGGGTGGACAAGTAGCGACATCTACCGGAGAAGTAGAGAAAAGAAACCAAAAAAGGGGAATTAAATTAACGCTTTCCAAATACTTGGAAAATCTGGAGTACTAGATAAGTCATTGACTAAAGAGTGAGAATTTTTAATGATGTGGTAAGCTTCCCAAAAATCAAGATCAAGGTTAGAAGAACATTTTTGGATAATGATGGCTGAGGAAAAATCGAACCTATGTTGAGAAGACCAAGAATGTTGAGCAATAGAAGAACGTTTGAGCTCCTGATTTTTAACATAACCTTCATGCTCTTTTAAACGAAATCTAAGAGCACGTTTGGTCTGACCAATATAAGAAAGACCACACTGACAAGAGATCTGGTAAATGCCCCAATTATCTAGGCGATCAACGGGGTGTTTGAGATTTGAAAAAGGGATTTTATTAACAGGAGAAAAAATAACTTTAAAATCAAACCTTCTTAGGATTTTAGCAACTTGCTGACTGATTTTAGGAAAAAATGGTAATACAACTGAAGTATTAGAGTTGGAATTAGAATGCTTTTCAGAATGGTCGGAATTCGTCAATTTCTTATAAATAGAATCGATAATATTAGAGGAATAACCACGATCGACAGCAATAGCTTTGAGGTAATTAAGTTCAGCACTAAGTAACTGAGGAGTGGAACAAATATTAGTAGCCCGAAAAACAAAAGTATTGAAAGCAGCGAATTTCTGGTTAGGGGGATGAGAAGAATACCTGTGAGGTGGGAGACTGACAGCAAAAGGTTTACGAAAGACGGTAGTCTGAAAGCCATTTTCACAACGAATAACAAGGACATCCAGGAAAGAAAGACAGTTATTGGTCTCAATTTCAGAGGTAAATTGAATGCAGGGATCAATAGAATTCATAATAGAGAGAATATGATTAATATCCGAATTCATTTCAATCAGGACATAAACATCATCAACATAACGAACATAGAACGGAAATTTTAAGATTTCAAAAAGCTTGACCTCAAAATAGTGCATATAAATATCGCATAAAATTGGACTAAGAGGATTACCCATAGCCAAACCGTCAATCATACGGAAGAAATTACCATTGAAAACAAAAGTATTTTGCGATAAGCAAGCGCGAGTGAGAAGTATAAGTTCCTCGATTTCAAAATAAGAGAAATGGAATTCACAAAGCCTTTTCTTGAGGCAATCTAAAGCCCCCTCAACCGGAACGTTTGTAAATAATGATTTAACATCAAAAGAAACCATCATGTGACCCTGCGGCTTAAAATTATGAAGTTTTTTAACAAAATCAAAAGAATTCTTAACAGTGAAACAGTTACTGCTCAAAAGTGGGGAAAAAACAGAAACTAAATATTTGGCAAGCTTATAAGAAGCTGTACCGATACTAGAGACAATAGGTCTAAAAGGAATGTCAGGTTTATGGACCTTAGGTAAAGCATAAAACCTGGCACAATGCGCAATAGACGGAATAAGGGACTTCTTAAAGTTAGCAGGAATAATGGAAGAAGACTTAATGGCAGACTTAATAGAGTTTATTTCACTAGTGGAAGGGTCTTTGCGGATATCCACATACGGACCATCATTAATTAATTTATGGGTTTTTTCCAAATACGTAGATTTGTCGAGAAGAACAATCTGACCACCTTTGTCGGCCTTAGTAATAATTAAGTTTGGATCAGAACGCAAATTTTTCAGACATTGTTTAACAGGATGTTTAAGATTGGGTTTATAAACATTAGAATTGAAATCAACAGTATTGGCAATGAGATGCCTAATAGACTCTTTTTGAGAAGAAGATAGAGCGCTATGCTTAAAGGCTCTTTCAATAGGAGCAATAAGATTAGGTAAAGAAGGAATAGCAGAGACAGAAAAATTGTTATTCAATTTGAGAGCATCGAGCTGATTGTTACTTAATGAAACACTAGAAAGATTGACAACAGCATTTTGGTTAACAAGAGGCAAATTACTGCAGTTATTAGCGACAGAACTACCACAAATCGCATTAAATTTCTTCTTTAAAACCGAACAATGAACAGAAGAAGCTGTGAGAACTCTGCTCCATGACCTTCTGTCAATGGACTGAAAATCAGGAGTAGAATTAGCGAGGCTGATATGTAAAGAATATAACTCGCGCTCTATATGAGCAATTTTGTGGCGAGTCTCTTGAATCAAAGCTCTTAAAAGAGCTAATTTAGAACGAAATAAGACCTTCTCAATCCTATTTGAAGAAAATAAATTACAACGAATGGAAATGAATTTAGGAATAACCTTCTTACGCCTACAATCAAGTAGGAAATGTAAGTGTTCCAAAAACCTGTACTTTTTTAATCGTAAATTACAAAACCTATTGATTTGAGACATTGCGGAAAAAAAAAAAAAAAAATTACAGAAGAATAAAGGCCCGTTAACGCCAAATACATAAAAATAGGAAATAAAGCCTTTGTGCAACAATATTAAAAAGCAGAAAAACCAACGTTTAAAATGCACAAATAATAAATGAAAAGCAGCAAACAGCTGTTTCGAATCTACTAGCGAGATTCTTCTTCAGTGCAAAAGGAACAGCGTGCTAGAAAAAGCAAGGCTGAGCAAAATCATAGACAGAGACGCGCTGGCTTTTATACCCTATGCGGGTGGCGAAGGCGCCGAAACAACCAATGAGAGAGAAGCAGTGGAAACGACTGGGTGGACAAGTAGCGACATCTACCGGAGAAGTAGAGAAAAGAAACCAAAAAAGGGGAATTAAATTAACGCTTTCCAAATACTTGGAAAATCTGGAGTACTAGATAAGTCATTGACTAAAGAGTGAGAATTTTTAATGATGTGGTAAGCTTCCCAAAAATCAAGATCAAGGTTAGAAGAACATTTTTGGATAATGATGGCTGAGGAAAAATCGAACCTATGTTGAGAAGACCAAGAATGTTGAGCAATAGAAGAACGTTTGAGCTCCTGATTTTTAACATAACCTTCATGCTCTTTTAAACGAAATCTAAGAGCACGTTTGGTCTGACCAATATAAGAAAGACCACACTGACAAGAGATCTGGTAAATGCCCCAATTATCTAGGCGATCAACGGGGTGTTTGAGATTTGAAAAAGGGATTTTATTAACAGGAGAAAAAATAACTTTAAAATCAAACCTTCTTAGGATTTTAGCAACTTGCTGACTGATTTTAGGAAAAAATGGTAATACAACTGAAGTATTAGAGTTGGAATTAGAATGCTTTTCAGAATGGTCGGAATTCGTCAATTTCTTATAAATAGAATCGATAATATTAGAGGAATAACCACGATCGACAGCAATAGCTTTGAGGTAATTAAGTTCAGCACTAAGTAACTGAGGAGTGGAACAAATATTAGTAGCCCGAAAAACAAAAGTATTGAAAGCAGCGAATTTCTGGTTAGGGGGATGAGAAGAATACCTGTGAGGTGGGAGACTGACAGCAAAAGGTTTACGAAAGACGGTAGTCTGAAAGCCATTTTCACAACGAATAACAAGGACATCCAGGAAAGAAAGACAGTTATTGGTCTCAATTTCAGAGGTAAATTGAATGCAGGGATCAATAGAATTCATAATAGAGAGAATATGATTAATATCCGAATTCATTTCAATCAGGACATAAACATCATCAACATAACGAACATAGAACGGAAATTTTAAGATTTCAAAAAGCTTGACCTCAAAATAGTGCATATAAATATCGCATAAAATTGGACTAAGAGGATTACCCATAGCCAAACCGTCAATCATACGGAAGAAATTACCATTGAAAACAAAAGTATTTTGCGATAAGCAAGCGCGAGTGAGAAGTATAAGTTCCTCGATTTCAAAATAAGAGAAATGGAATTCACAAAGCCTTTTCTTGAGGCAATCTAAAGCCCCCTCAACCGGAACGTTTGTAAATAATGATTTAACATCAAAAGAAACCATCATGTGACCCTGCGGCTTAAAATTATGAAGTTTTTTAACAAAATCAAAAGAATTCTTAACAGTGAAACAGTTACTGCTCAAAAGTGGGGAAAAAACAGAAACTAAATATTTGGCAAGCTTATAAGAAGCTGTACCGATACTAGAGACAATAGGTCTAAAAGGAATGTCAGGTTTATGGACCTTAGGTAAAGCATAAAACCTGGCACAATGCGCAATAGACGGAATAAGGGACTTCTTAAAGTTAGCAGGAATAATGGAAGAAGACTTAATGGCAGACTTAATAGAGTTTATTTCACTAGTGGAAGGGTCTTTGCGGATATCCACATACGGACCATCATTAATTAATTTATGGGTTTTTTCCAAATACGTAGATTTGTCGAGAAGAACAATCTGACCACCTTTGTCGGCCTTAGTAATAATTAAGTTTGGATCAGAACGCAAATTTTTCAGACATTGTTTAACAGGATGTTTAAGATTGGGTTTATAAACATTAGAATTGAAATCAACAGTATTGGCAATGAGATGCCTAATAGACTCTTTTTGAGAAGAAGATAGAGCGCTATGCTTAAAGGCTCTTTCAATAGGAGCAATAAGATTAGGTAAAGAAGGAATAGCAGAGACAGAAAAATTGTTATTCAATTTGAGAGCATCGAGCTGATTGTTACTTAATGAAACACTAGAAAGATTGACAACAGCATTTTGGTTAACAAGAGGCAAATTACTGCAGTTATTAGCGACAGAACTACCACAAATCGCATTAAATTTCTTCTTTAAAACCGAACAATGAACAGAAGAAGCTGTGAGAACTCTGCTCCATGACCTTCTGTCAATGGACTGAAAATCAGGAGTAGAATTAGCGAGGCTGATATGTAAAGAATATAACTCGCGCTCTATATGAGCAATTTTGTGGCGAGTCTCTTGAATCAAAGCTCTTAAAAGAGCTAATTTAGAACGAAATAAGACCTTCTCAATCCTATTTGAAGAAAATAAATTACAACGAATGGAAATGAATTTAGGAATAACCTTCTTACGCCTACAATCAAGTAGGAAATGTAAGTGTTCCAAAAACCTGTACTTTTTTAATCGTAAATTACAAAACCTATTGATTTGAGACATTGCGGAAAAAAAAAAAAAAAATTACAGAAGAATAAAGGCCCGTTAACGCCAAATACATAAAAATAGGAAATAAAGCCTTTGTGCAACAATATTAAAAAGCAGAAAAACCAACGTTTAAAATGCACAAATAATAAATGAAAAGCAGCAAACAGCTGTTTCGAATCTACTAGCGAGATTCTTCTTCAGTGCAAAAGGAACAGCGTGCTAGAAAAAGCAAGGCTGAGCAAAATCATAGACAGAGACGCGCTGGCTTTTATACCCTATGCGGGTGGCGAAGGCGCCGAAACAACCAATGAGAGAGAAGCAGTGGAAACGACTGGGTGGACAAGTAGCGACATCTACCGGAGAAGTAGAGAAAAGAAACCAAAAAAGGGGAATTAAATTAACGCTTTCCAAATACTTGGAAAATCTGGAGTACTAGATAAGTCATTGACTAAAGAGTGAGAATTTTTAATGATATGGTAAGCTTCCCAAAAATCAAGATCAAGGTTAGAAGAACATTTTTGGATAATGATGGCTGAGGAAAAATCGAACCTATGTTGAGAAGACCAAGAATGTTGAGCAATAGAAGAACGTTTGAGCTCCTGATTTTTAACATAACCTTCATGCTCTTTTAAACGAAATCTAAGAGCACGTTTGGTCTGACCAATATAAGAAAGACCACACTGACAAGAGATCTGGTAAATGCCCCAATTATCTAGGCGATCAACGGGGTGTTTGAGATTTGAAAAAGGGATTTTATTAACAGGAGAAAAAATAACTTTAAAATCAAACCTTCTTAGGATTTTAGCAACTTGCTGACTGATTTTAGGAAAAAATGGTAATACAACTGAAGTATTAGAGTTGGAATTAGAATGCTTTTCAGAATGGTCGGAATTCGTCAATTTCTTATAAATAGAATCGATAATATTAGAGGAATAACCACGATCGACAGCAATAGCTTTGAGGTAATTAAGTTCAGCACTAAGTAACTGAGGAGTGGAACAAATATTAGTAGCCCGAAAAACAAAAGTATTGAAAGCAGCGAATTTCTGGTTAGGGGGATGAGAAGAATACCTGTGAGGTGGGAGACTGACAGCAAAAGAGCTGTACAGCTTCTTATAAGCTTGCCAAATATTTAGTTTCTGTTTTTTCCCCACTTTTGAGCAGTAACTGTTTCACTGTTAAGAATTCTTTTGATTTTGTTAAAAAACTTCATAATTTTAAGCCGCAGGGTCACATGATGGTTTCTTTTGATGTTAAATCATTATTTACAAACGTTCCGGTTGAGGGGGCTTTAGATTGCCTCAAGAAAAGGCTTTGTGAATTCCATTTCTCTTATTTTGAAATCGAGGAACTTATACTTCTCACTCGCGCTTGCTTATCGCAAAATACTTTTGTTTTCAATGGTAATTTCTTCCGTATGATTGACGGTTTGGCTATGGGTAATCCTCTTAGTCCAATTTTATGCGATATTTATATGCACTATTTTGAGGTCAAGCTTTTTGAAATCTTAAAATTTCCGTTCTATGTTCGTTATGTTGATGATGTTTATGTCCTGATTGAAATGAATTCGGATATTAATCATATTCTCTCTATTATGAATTCTATTGATCCCTGCATTCAATTTACCTCTGAAATTGAGACCAATAACTGTCTTTCTTTCCTGGATGTCCTTGTTATTCGTTGTGAAAATGGCTTTCAGACTACCGTCTTTCGTAAACCTTTTGCTGTCAGTCTCCCACCTCACAGGTATTCTTCTCATCCCCCTAACCAGAAATTCGCTGCTTTCAATACTTTTGTTTTTCGGGCTACTAATATTTGTTCCACTCCTCAGTTACTTAGTGCTGAACTTAATTACCTCAAAGCTATTGCTGTCGATCGTGGTTATTCCTCTAATATTATCGATTCTATTTATAAGAAATTGACGAATTCCGACCATTCTGAAAAGCATTCTAATTCCAACTCTAATACTTCAGTTGTATTACCATTTTTTCCTAAAATCAGTCAGCAAGTTGCTAAAATCCTAAGAAGGTTTGATTTTAAAGTTATTTTTTCTCCTGTTAATAAAATCCCTTTTTCAAATCTCAAACACCCCGTTGATCGCCTAGATAATTGGGGCATTTACCAGATCTCTTGTCAGTGTGGTCTTTCTTATATTGGTCAGACCAAACGTGCTCTTAGATTTCGTTTAAAAGAGCATGAAGGTTATGTTAAAAATCAGGAGCTCAAACGTTCTTCTATTGCTCAACATTCTTGGTCTTCTCAACATAGGTTCGATTTTTCCTCAGCCATCATTATCCAAAAATGTTCTTCTAACCTTGATCTTGATTTTTGGGAAGCTTACCATATCATTAAAAATTCTCACTCTTTAGTCAATGACTTATCTAGTACTCCAGATTTTCCAAGTATTTGGAAAGCGTTAATTTAATTCCCCTTTTTTGGTTTCTTTTCTCTACTTCTCCGGTAGATGTCGCTACTTGTCCACCCAGTCGTTTCCACTGCTTCTCTCTCATTGGTTGTTTCGGCGCCTTCGCCACCCGCATAGGGTATAAAAGCCAGCGCGTCTCTGTCTATGATTTTGCTCAGCCTTGCTTTTTCTAGCACGCTGTTCCTTTTGCACTGAAGAAGAATCTCGCTAGTAGATTCGAAATAGCTGTTTGCTGCTTTTCATTTATTATTTGTGCATTTTAAACGTTGGTTTTTCTGCTTTTTAATATTGTTGCACAAAGGCTTTATTTCCTATTTTTAAGTTTATAGTATATATAAAATACCTAATATTAATAACAAATAATAAAGCTTAAAAAATCCATTTTGTTAAATAATAATAATAATAAAAAGACTATGTCCCCTGTAAAATTATATCACATTGTTCAATCAAAAAAATTTTCAGCTCGCTGTGATTTCATTATCACGAGTTATAAAAGTTTAAATTTATCGGACTGTTATATTCAGCTTTTTTTTAATTTGGGGGGTGGGGGTGTTAAAAAAATTTAAAAAGGTCCCAAATAATGTTTAAATTACAGCGTTTGGCGGCCCACGACAATTAGAATACGAGTTATAAGGTTGTGGGCACCAAAATGACAAGGGACCGAAATGGCTAAGGACCGAAATGGCCAGGGACCGAAATGGCCAGGGACCGAAATGGCCAGGGACCGAAATGGCCAGGGACCGAAATGTCTCGGGACCGAAATGGCCAGGGACCGAAATGTCTCGGGACCGAAATGGCCAAGGACCGAAATGTCTCCGGACCGAAATGGCCAGGGACCGAAATGTCTCGGGACCGAAATGGCCAGGGACCGAAATGTCTCGGGACCGAAATGGCCAGGGACCGAAATGTCTCAGGACCGAAATGGCCAGGGACCGAAATGTCTCGGGACCGAAATGGCCAGGGACCGAAATGTCTCGGGACCGAAACGGCGGGACCGAAATGGCGGGACCGAAGTGTCGGGACCGAAATGTCGTGTACCCCACCCAAACAGTAGGATACAATATTTAGTCCAAATCTTTAGTACCGTTTTTTAGATAAAAATTTGCATATAAAAACACACACACATAGACACTAGATTTGATCGTATTATGATATGTGTTAGATACTTAAATATATGTCTTTCGATCAGGAAAACCATGCATTTATTCTAATTAATTTATCAAATACTTCGAAAAATGAACAAAAACATGTTTTTTTAAATCTGAAATTTGATTGATAGATATTTTTTAATTAGCCCAAATAAAATTGATATACTAACTCGTATTAAATAACTTAAGCCGTGTACTTAAAGAAACCTATTATTTTGGTCATCATTCTTACAGCGCATTAAATTTAATGAACTTCCATTTCACGAAGCACTGAGAAATATTGACTTGAACATTTCTCTTTTAAGAATTATTAAGTAAAGGAGGAAAATTTAATTACTTTCTGTTTAGGTAAACGATTAGTAAGACGCATATAACATTTACAAAATTAAATAATTGCCAGAAAGATTAAAGCATAAGCCAACGAAATAAATCATTGATGAAAATAGTAAATATTTTCAATGTTTTATACCTGAACGTAAATGAATATAATGAATCACTTCAAAATATTTCAAATGTATTAGATGGTTTATGATAACGAAATTTATTTTTTTTTATTATTTGCGAACATTGGAATACTTTTCTATGTAAAAATCATAAAAAAGTTTTTATTTATTTAAGGGAAATAAAAAAGAGCGAAGCAGAAAATTTAAAAAAATGTAAATTATACTTTTTAAATCCTTTCTTAATTATATAAATAGATTTATATTTACTTGGCAACACTTATGAAATGTTTGTATTGTTTCTGGTAGTGCAAAATATAAATTTCATAGTATATCTCACACACCTGCTACATCTTCGATGCCTTCAGTCAGCTACATCGCAGAATCAAGTACAACATGTTCATTTTAACTATTAGAAACTATTGACGAGGCACATACTCGCGTTAGAATAGAGTATTTTCTCCAGCAATTTGCATTTTAAAAGACAATAATAATCAGTTTTTATTCTGAAGAAAATTCACAATATTTGATTAGATTTTTGTTCCCAACAATTAAAATGTGCATGTACGATCTTCAGCATGAGCAGTTCTGCTAATACTCTGGCATATCTGTCTCTCTCTCTCTCTCTCTCTCTCTCTCTCTCTCTCTATATATATATATATATATATATATATATATATATATATGTACTATATTTATGTAGAAAACCAATTAACATGTCATGTGTGTATGTCTGTATTGCATGCTGTGAAAAAGATCTGAGTTTATTATATTGGCGAATATATGAACTGGAAATAAAATGGTCTTCTAAAATTGACAATTTTTACTGGTCAAAAAATGAACTGTTAGACTCAAATTAAGAAATCACCATAAAATGAGCTTCTAAAAATGTCAATTTTTAATCATAATTTTAACAAATATTGCTTTGTTTCCAAATGATTTCATAAACATTTCGAAATTTTTTTACGATTTTCAATTTATACCAAAATACTATTTTATTTTTTTAGCCAAAATGCCTCCTAATTTCCAGTCCAACTCAAATTAACTTCAGAAATGCGCCAGTTTATAGTTATAAACGTGTTGATGAGGCACAGTAAGTTAGATAAGTGAAATGCGATAAGACCTGTTACAGGGCCACTTAGGGAAAAACTGATGATTTAGAGTTCTTGTCTTTAAATCTGTACGAGGAGGGAGAAAAACGTTAATTACACAGTTGTAGACTTGACACTATATAGTAAAAAAATGATATTCTAAACTCAAAAATAACTTTAAGAGAAACCTTGAACAGTATTTTTTTTTATTTCCTGCCGTCATCTTAAATACATCATTAGTTAGGTTAATTTTTAATACAATTATCCAACGGGTAAATAAATCATAATAGCTGTAAATTTCCAAGAGGGTGAAAAATGTCTGGTCCAGAATTCCAATCAGGATGTCTTGGCTGAAGCCGCTAATGCTCTACCAACTGAGTCATCCGGCACCAATCTGGACGTCGAATTCACCCAACAGTGTTTAACGATCACAGCAACCGGTCTGATATCTGAATCAGCTCAACAGAATAAATCTAAGTTTTTTCTGGAACTGCAGTAAACGCTGAAATTGTAATTGTCCCGGATTTTTTTTAATCTACTTGGAAATTTACAACATTTTTAATTGCAAGGAGAAGCGTGGTATTACTTGGCAAACATACATTTTCTAATAAACCTAATACATGTAAGAATAGAACAGTTTATTTTAATAAAGAATACTCGATGTAGCAACCATCGGAGTAAATGAATCATGCATTCTTCCAATGGAGAGCATACTTAACTGTTATTATTACCTTTTTGCGACGAGCGTAATTAACGAAAATAATTTATGATCACTTTTTACCAAATATGAAACGCCGACAGCTAATAGTAATAAACATGTTGTTAGGCTACCGTAAGGGTCTCTGCCATTCGCAATGACACATTTTCTTCTCCACCTACCGGAAAACTGCTACGTTAGCGTTCCTATCTCTAAACGGTGCCAGAAAAAGAAAATAACAATTTCTAGAAAACAGGGATTCTGTTTTTTCAGAATTTAGTATTGTTCCCGATGAAAAAAAAATATAACTATAGATAGTGTAGAACATATTTTCTTAAATACACGCTTTTATTTTATTTAAATTGAAGTCATTTGCATCCGCAGAAGAATTACATATGTTCGATACAGTCTTAAACAACATATATAGAAAACCATCCATATTACGTTACTATCATGGAATAATACGCAAACACCTCAAAAAGCGATATCATCATTCAAGAAACCGACAAACAAGTTGGGTATCTAATGATTCATAAGCCTTCATTTGTCTGTAATATTATGGATAGTGAAAATTAAATTCAGTTTATAATAGCTCCATATTTTGTCAGAAATCATTCAGTTATATACATTTTTTTTTTCGGAAAATTTTATTCCACATGAATTAATCTTATTGCATTCTTTCAGCTTTTTGATAGGAATATAGTAAATGCGAATAAAAAAGTCACACACATATATTTTAAAATTCATTTTTATAGCAGGCAATATACATGGATTATCACGAATTTTTATTACAATTTCTTTTTCAGTTTTTATGAGAAAATGACTAGAAAATGACATACTAATTCAATATTTTCTATTTTCTCTTTACTTTCTACAGACATGGCGTACTTCAGTGGCCACCATAAGAGAAATTTCCTTAAAAACTACAAAAAAATTAATATCTCAAAAATAAATTGAGAAGCAGATTTCAAACAAACTGCATTTAAAAGTACTTTTCTTTCCTACACGTTGCGTAAAAATTAAAATTGTGCGATGCTTAAAAGTTTAAAAAACTGCAGAAGATATAATAAGTATTTCTCCGTACAATTATATATTTGCTTCATTTTACGTTTGTCTTGTGTAACGGAAGGTTATATTTTAGGGACGACACCTTAATTGCTACCGGAAAGAAATAGAAATTTGGCGGCTAACAAAGTTGCAGAGCATAATCAATGCAGTTGTATACGATATTTTAAATGTAAATATAACTATATTAGAAGCCGTGTACAGTATTTTGTTTATAACATGTCATCAGTTTAAATGCATCCTTACTGGCAAATTGAGGGCATTATGAGGAAAACGCACATCTCTTTATATAATTCGATTTATATAAAGAGAGGTGGCGATTCTAGTGGTTACTCATCATAAAGAAATACAACTTATCGCGGCCATGTTAGGCGTCGGTATTTAGATGCCGTATCTATGCCGAATGTTCAATTTATGGAAATGTGCACATAATCTACTTTGTATCATATCTATTCTTCTTCATTTTATCTAAAACCTCCAAAAAACTGTCCAATTATAATGTTTTAAGTTCTAAATTAGGGGATTACCAGCTATTATAAGCAACGTATAACTTGATATAAAAAACCGAAAACTACTGCCGTTTAAATCCACAAATTCGAAATATTTGGAATAGTTTTTTTGAACGACTATCGCACCGTTTCATAAAAAAACCGATTAACATTCGATTCTGCTCTTATAATATTTGTAAAAAGAAGTTAAATATATCGAAATGCATTTTTACCTGATTCATTCCGTCTCATTTCTTTTAAATGAAAAATTGAGTTAATTCTAAATCTACTTAGACAAATGGACTAGCAAGACAGTGTTTCCAAGCATCGATTACGTTTCATTTCTAAACTTTCTTTTGGCGTCATCTGTCGGAAATCTACTTAAAAGAAGAACTTTTGATCAAATTATAGTTTGTATAGTTATACTGAGAAAAATGGGTGCGTACTTATGTTCTTCGAGATCAGTTACAAAATATTCGGTTATACAATTTAAAATATTCATTCAATATAAATAAAATAAATATAATATTAATCATTATTTTTTTATATAATTTAAATTTGGTTTAATTAATTATTAAAAACTTGACATGTATCCGCTCTTTTTTTTTTTTTTTTTTTTGCTTGCAGTATAATTAAAAGAAGTTTTATTTTCAGATGTAATTGAAATATAAGATATTGTCATAATTGAATTACTATCAAAATATTCTTTAAATTCTTTCATTAAATTATAATTTTGTTTTCACTTCAAAGTTATGTTCAAATATTACTAAATCGAAATTTTATCTGAATTGATATAATTAATATATGTATAACTTTGAATTATATAATATCTGGTGTCGATTTTATTTAAATTTGATGAGAAACATAAGTTTTATTTCCAATGTATAAGCAAATTTCAAGTGAATATAAACTAACTCTTAAAAATTTATAAAATTAAATTGAAATTTTACGAAAGAAATAACTGCAATAATTATTTACATCGAATGGCATTGTAAAGTTATATAGCTGAAGCTTTTTAAAATGAATCTTGAATTAAATGAATGCGTCCTTCATATTTCCTATAAAAAACTACAATTTTAACAAAAAGATCCGTCGTTTATATTAATTGTCGACAGATGGCGCCAAATCGATTGTTAGAAATGAAACATAAAGTTCTATTAACTAGATAGTAAAACCGAAGCCTTGTTATTACTCCAATGGAAAGCGATTTTGTGAGCCATTCTTTTTTATAAAAATAAAATATTTAAAGAAAAAAAAAGCATTAACGCATTCAATATTTAACTGTAATGCTATGTGAAATCTTCAGAAATTGTGTTTGGATGATCTAATTATTATTTTTGTTGCAATAAATACTGCTGATTAGTTCGCTCAATTGTTGGCATATTTTAGAAATTGAATATTGTGTTTTAAAAAAATATCATCATCATCAAGGTATTTGTAGAAATCAATTGTCAATTTTAAAATGTACTTTATAACTAAACCTTTCAATAAAAAATTCTTCATTCTGTATGTTTGTAGGATGTCTTATAAAAATAAAACGCAGATAAACATTCCATCGTATTTGACGGGAGTTGTGTAATAGTTTTCTAATAAAACAGTACATGTAAGAATTAAATAAAATCTTTAATATTTGTAATAAGGACTTGTTTGTTTGTTTGTTTTATTGGACACATACATCAGACTTGTGTGCTTGACAACAAGGCCCGCTTATAAGTCATCGTCGATGAAATTTACAACGCACAGAATTTTTACATCCGGGAGCTCCACAAAGAGTGTGCAATGGAGCGAGCGGGAGTCGAACCCGACAAGCCCCCTACGCTCTAAAGCGATTAGCAGAGTGGTGTCTTAACCACTCGGCCACGGAGGCTCCTAATAAGGACTTAAAGGATATATATTTTGTTACAATAACAAGATCAGTAAATACATAATTTTCTAATAAATTCTAGGAAAATTGCAATGGAATAGAAAGTTTTTTTTTTTTTTAGAAAACCTATTGAAAGCCATTTTTTAACAGTGTTGAATGCCATGGATATAAACCCAGTAGTATTATTGAAAGAAATAATTGAAAATGTCAAGAACGTTAAACAAAAAACCACTAACAGCATGCGGAAAAGAAAAGATAAATGGAAACGCTCAAAAGAGAAAGCGTTTGAACAAAATGATAAAGAACCAAACCAACTTTAAAGATGCTTAACTTAAAGTTGAAAACTCTTCATTTTCCAGGAATAAACTAATATTTTCTAATATGAAATGTTATAAAAATATCAAGAAAAAAATTTATATAGATATTGCAAACATTATTTCTTTTAGCGTTTGAACCGCATTTTTTATTTTAAAATTAACGAAATATTTTGAAAATATATACTTAATTTTATAACTTATGTGTATCTTGCCAACGATGACCAGTTGTGAGAAGATTCTAACCATTTTCAATAAAAAGAAGCATATATTTTAGAAATATTTTAAAAAAATTAAGAAACATTCGTTAAAAAGAATGAATAGAAAAATAAAATTTTAAAACGTTAATGCTCTTATTAGAAAATTTTGAAATTACGAATGCATTTCAAGTTCATTGGATTCACTTTAGAGAATGGGAAATAAGATCTAAGATGACTAATGTTGAAATTGTTACTGACAGCTCAAAAAAGTAGTTACAGAGACAATTTGAGGAATAATTCAAACGTATGTATATGTGCCAGTTAGAGAAATATGGGATAAATTTAAGGCAGATGGAACTGTTAAAAAAATCATAAGTGGTGATCATAATAAATCCCTAACTGGAAACTTGTAGAAACACTTGTAAAATCCTTTGGAGAAAATTCAAAGAAATATATTTGCAAGGTGCTGACGAAGTACATTTTTTAAAAACTGTTATTGAATATTAATTATCGTATATTAGATAAGTTACATTCTATCATTACCCCACGCAGTTAACGAAGATCACACGGACCCAAGATTGAGTGCATGCATTTTTTTTTTTAAACAGCCTGTATAAACACATAAAGTCAGTGTGCCTAAATGTGATGACCCCTAAAAGTGATAATGTTCTTTTCCTTATAATCTTAATGCAAGAATTATAAATAAATGCTGTATAATGAGGCATCCTATCTTAATGAACAAAACCCGAAACATTTATCTGCATTTAAAACGATTTATATTAAACAAATTCCCATTCCAATGGACATCGCTCACCTTATAGCGCCCCAATGTTTCCTAAATGCGATAAAAAATCTCGAAATTTGTTCAAGTTTTTTTTTTTTTTTCTGTTAACTTTGAAGATCAAATAAAATTACGGACATCAATGACTACCATGTATGTTTCATTTACCAGCAAAGTTAGTTCGGGAAAACGCGAAAAGTTTTCAGATTTGAGTTCTAAAATTTTCCACGCATTTAGGCAACTTGTTTTCTTCAGTGGCCTATTAGCGACAAAGATAATGTCCTAAATGCGGGGAGACTTTTAAGATATTAACTAAGGTAATTTTATATGGTATTTTCATAAATTGCATTAAAATTATGATTAAATCAGAGATTGTGTTTAAATAAGCTGTGTTGAGACAACAAATTAAGAATTTTAACATGATGCTCCAATAGTATTTTCTTTTACTGCGTACTTAAACGTGTATTTGCAATGATCAAAATAGAAAAATATCCATCTTTAAAAATTTAAATTTAAAAAATGGCATTCTCAAATACAGTGAGTTCACTTTAAAAGAAATGGTAACGTTCCGCGTATATTTCGGGATCGTTTTCCCTTTTCATAAGGTTTTATAACAGGAAGTTGTAATTTTATTTTCTGAAATATTCCTACTACTCTTATGTACTGGTGACAATTAACTCGCTAGCACGCGCATTCGCCGCCAATGTATCTGTTCACTCCGCGGGAAGTTTACATATATTTTAGTACAACGTTTCAGAATAATTTAGCAAATTTTTAGTTAGTATAAAAACATTTCCGGCGTTTTTTTAAATAAAGACATATCGCACAACGCAAACACACCCACAGTAAACACAATTCGCATTGCAAAATGAGGTCCGGTACCAGCACACGGTGGAGGTAGTAGGAGAAATATGTATCTGACCAATGCTTTTAGTGTAAACTTTTGAGAATATAAATTTTTATTTGCTAGTCAAATCCGGGGAAAATTATTACATTGTAAACAATTTTTAAAATTGTTACAAATTTTAATTTTCTCAAAACGAATCTGTATTTTCTAAGGCAGGGTTGGCGAACACGTTACCAGTGGACAAACTGCCCTCACTATTTCTGAAGAGCAATTCATTTAATGACAGAAATTGTGGAACTAAAATCTTAAAAAAATAAATAAATAAATAAAAAATAGAATATTTAAGAAATGCTGCAGTAGGGGAGACTAGGGACGGTTGACTATACGGGAGGCTTGACCCACCCATCAATATTCATATTAAAAAGAATTTCACAGTATTATCAATACGTGCCAACCAAAGCTACTGGAATGCTCAAACAACAGTCTTCGTTTCATAGACATAATCGAAATAGGTGTGGAAAAAAATCAGTTGTGAGGGTTTTCAACTTAAAAGTTGTGTTTTTTTAGAAATATTTTGTAAGCTTTATTCAGATAAATTATACAATAGAAATTTAATTAAGCAGGTTTAAAGTAATGCAGAAATATAGAGCTTTCATTTCAGGTATATAAAATTTTACAGTAATTTAGGCTTAATATAATAATATGCTATTCTTTAGAAAAGGTCTATGCAGGGAGGCTTGACCCAGTCAATGTGAGGGAGGGTTGACCAGATGCTCAAGCATCCCTTAATTGAGTGGTTTTGGAAATATTTTTATTATACATTGTGTTCAATAAAAAGTTAATGCTTATATATAAAGAATGTAAATTTATTCTGTAAAGCTGCAGTAAAATGGTGTGATGGAAAAGAAAGTGTTTAAAACTGACTAAAGAAAGATGTGAAAAATTGCTAGAAATCGGGAAAGTTGATAGGAACTTTTTTCTATTTAAATATTACATACAATAGGTAAATAAAATCAGCGGGAAAGACTAGAAAGAATGAAAACAGAAGTTTTAACCCTTTCTGAGGCAGTGATATGTTTATAAAACCACTTAATTTTAATTCCGAAACGTCACAATGGCACCTGAATTTTGCTAAAATCTTTTCCATTTAATCTGTATGTGAAATATAGCCTTTTTTTATTTCCAAATAAATTTGTTCGTAAATTCCGGTGCCAGTCATTTATTTTAGCGTTTTAGTAGTTTGCTCCTTAAAGCTTTAAATCATGTTAAAGATAAGTTGAGTTCTCATGCGGCTGCAAAAGAACATAGCATGAATCGAAAAACTTTAAGAAGCTATGTAGACAAATTTCACCAGGGTCAATATAGTGAGATGAAGCCAAACTATGTGACAACTAGAGTTGTCGGGTCGAGTGTCACAAAAAATAGAACAAGGAGACAAAAAAAGGGACAGTGGCTCCAAAATCCGCAGTAATAACATGGAACACTATGAAAACGGACACTGTCTCTAGCAGAATACTGCCTTAAATGTTAAAATTTAATTTTCCCTGCAGTACAATTATACCTCATCATACAAAATCCAGTTTACAACAAAATTTGTATCCTCTGACTTCCATTGCGTCTCAACAGGTTTGTTTAAGCATCATATTTAAAAAATATATTTTTTTCTTATAATAAATAAAGCATATATCATAAAGTTATTTTGCTTTTTGTAAACTGATTTTACTTCTCTTCAAAATATTGCAATACAAAACAAAGTGGGTCAAGCCTCCCATATAGTGGGTCAACCCTCCCATATGCGGGGAGCTTTGACCATTTATTTTTACATGATTAAAATGAATATTTTTTTTTCAAATTTATTATATGTTACACTTATGTAGCAATTTTATTTTGATAACTGATTGTATATCGAATAAAATGATACATAAAACTTTATTCTGCGATCAATATTTAAAAAATAAAAAATCATTTTGTAAAAAGTGGGTCAACCTTCCCTAGTCTCCCCTACTTATAAAAAAACTACAAAAGAACAAAACTATTCAGAACATACGTGGAACTTTATTATTTGTTTTCGAGTGTAATGTTAAAATGTTTATCTGCTTTCAAATACGTTTAGGATGTGATGTTTTAAAAACATCACATGCATCAAAAATATCACACGCATCTGCTTATGTAAAACTTCATCGCCTCCAGTTTCCAATAAATGCAACGTGGGAATATAAATTTACTTTACATATTTAGCTTTACTCTTGCCAGGTTCTCGTATGTTATTTGAACGTAAACGGTACCTTCCCGAGCAGTGGATTGCTATTGAGTACTAAAAATGTTTGTGTTGTCATTACCAGACGTTCTTTTGAAATGGACCCGTGGGGACACAAATGGCCATTGTTTTCATGGGACGTTTCTGTATTTTCGTACTTTGCGGAAGCTAATCCCTGTTCTGGGTTTGGAAGCCTATTGTTAAAAACAGTTTTGTAAACAATTTAAAATCCCACGAAAAGCCGTAGAGTCAAACTTTGCTGCATGTTGAAAAACTGTAGCGTATATGGAAAAATAAAATAAGACACAGAAAAAACAAAAGCAGCGTAAAAAAAAATCAAAAAGAGCATTTCAGAAAGACAATTCGTTAGAAACCTGAAGTCAATAACTTAAACAATCTGGAAGCAAAGCTGCAATAACCTAAACCTAAACATTAATCTATGTAGATACATACCATTTAGAAATCAAAAAGAAAAATTGAGGCCTAGAAAGAAGCTGGAAATCAAAAATTAATTAAAAGCAAACTGAAAAAGAAAAGATATGGTAAAATTTGTGGTATCAGTCATTCTCTATTTACTTCTTGTTTTATCGATAGTCAAATTCAAAGTCTGTTAACACCCTCACTGACAAGCCCGTGTTAATACGTTCACTAAGCACCAGGTTTCACTGCAATACAAGCAATATTTAAAGTAATATAATTCTATTGATTTAATGTATTTTTAATACATTGAACAATGATTAATACTTCCAAGGATTGCATTCACATTCGTTATTAAGTTTTTTTATAAAATGTTCAAAGCATCATTTTTTTTAGCATTTAAAACAAAATGCAGAGAAAACAACATTACAATTTTGCCCTTTTCCAAGACAGTCGGAGGGTTAAATATGGATTTTGAAGTATTCGTTTTTTAAGTATAATGTATTATTATAATTATTTATCTTCCTCAATCTAAAATTAACCTTATAATCTTTTAAAATTCAACTTCCAATCTTAAAAATTCTTTTCAAAATATTAACGTTTTATCTTAATAAATAAAATCTATATTTTAAATTTTTTTTTGTTTAAAGTTAAATTCTATCATTTTCCATCTCTCATTAAGATATTTTAAACTAAACAATAATAATATTCTGTTCTTACAGTTTTGATGTCATTTTACTTTTTCGTAAACATCGCAACTTACGACAAAATGGCGTTTTCTCTCTAAGTTTAAAATAGCGATAATAAATATATTTTATGTATTAATATTGCGTATTCAGTATATACCGTACAGATAGAGTATGTTTTTCTCTTTCTCTTGCGAAAATGTCAGTAAAATTCATTGAACACTTTATTAGATATGCTAAAAAAAAAATTTTCCATTACGAAGATCGTTCAAATAGAGATGCGCTTTCAGATTCTATTTGAGCTGGCAGTCATTTCTTGACTTAATTTTCAAGTACCGTTATGATTTTTAATTTAAATTATTAGTTTATCTAATTGTTCAATAATAAGTTACTCAACTTTCCTTTTTATGTATTTTAACTCTTTATTAAGTAATTAAAATATGTACACCAATTAAATGACTATTTTAAGATGAACTGGCATGTATAAAACACATTGTCACATTTAGGACAGCGGACGGCTCATTTGGGACTTAACTGCCGTAAATGTGACAAAAATGACCTAAATACGACAATGGTATATTGTTGGCTTATTGCAAAAATTACGATTCAATTTTTACGACAGAAGTTAGTTTTGAACTAAAGGTACAGTATTCAATAATTTTTAGCTTCATAAAGTACATATTTATTTAACGAAATGCCAAATATACACTAAATGCGACAAAACTATGGGGAATCGCGTCTCATTTAGGCACAATGACATTACCTATACACAAGGAGATAAAAAAGTCACAGAAATAATAAAATGTAGAATACAAATAGTAGAGTTCGATTAAAGATGTAGTTTTCACAAAAATTCATAGAAAGACATGGTGTATATCATTTTACACCATTTCACCCATAATATATATATATATATATATATATATATATATATATATGACTATTAAAAATCATTACCAATTACCAACAAAAATTGTGAAATTATATATATATAAAGATATTTATTCATTGACTAACAAACTTTCCCCCTAAATATATTCAACATAGACTTTAAAAACGTACTAAAATAAAAGAAAAAAGGAGAAAATTAATATATATATATAGGAATCATTTTCCGTTTTATATTTTTATATTTTCGCTTACCCTTGTTAAATATTTCTTTTCATTTTTCCCGTTTATTTTCACACACAAGCTATTTCATTCAAATTGTATATATATATATATATATATATATATATATATATATAACGCTTATACAATATCTATCTATCTATCTATATATATATATATATATATATATATGTATATATATATTGTATAATCTCCTTTATAGCCGGATGAATTATTTGTCACTGATTTATTCTAAAAGATTAGGAAGGGAAATAAATATTGATTTATATATATTTATTACAAAGATTAAATTCTTTTCCAAACTTTCCTGTATCAACGATTTATATTTTTACAAAAAAGATCAAACATACTAATACGAAAGTTAAAATTTAATAGGGTTACTTAATTTATCTTCTAATAAAACTTCTAACTGGCTATTTGAAGAAAAGAAGAATGGTTCATTCTGTAAAAAAAGAAGCAAAGAAGTCAACTCCTCCTGAGTTCTGCTAAATAAACGTATAAATGTGGAAGCTAAATAGATTCTTCGAAAAATATTTGCTCTCTTTAAAAGAAAGAAGTCAAATTCGGAGACATGTAGTTGGAATGGTAACAGGAATAAAAATACTCTGAATAGTATAAAAATAAATGGGTTTTAGTTTCTGAGAAAGTCTGCAGATGTTTCAAGAAGACAAAAATATTAAAAAAAGAGCAGAAGTATGTTTGCTTTGTATAAATAAATGGTATATATTATTATTTTAAATTATTGCAACATAAATAAGTGTTTTTCAGCTCTCCTAAATCCTGTGTCTATTCTGGATAAGTACGAGTATTAAATTGTTTCTGTACTAAGATAAATGTTATTTATGTTCATAAAAAACATCAGCGCCTATTTAACACTTTATAACATAAAGGAATTATGTTATAACTTCCTTCTTTATCAATCCGCCTAACCGCCAGTTGGTGTTTCTCCGTGCTCTAACTCTAGTAAATATAACCAGCTTGCCATGTAATTATTATATGTTACTTACTTTCGGGATCGTTATTGAAAATAAAATGTGTATCACTTATAATTCTTTTACAGGGACAGCCAAAAGTATTCCGTTACATTTCGGGTAATGGGAAAAGTCGTTTAAATTGCATTTTAATAATGTTGCACCATTTCAAACATATAGAAATTTATATGCAGTTATGAACAGCATTTAAACATACATTCCGAAGAACATGGAGTTTAATGCATCCATTTTTAATTCACAAGGGAACACAAAATAATTCCGTTACATAATTGTTTATGGGCAAAAACGTTTTGAAGCGTATTTTATTTATGTTAAACATTTTGAAATATTGATTCATCTTACTGGTGTTTACTACCAGATACTGTTTGAAGAAAACGATATGCATGGCATTTATAGAGACACAAATTTCAATCACTACATTTAAAGGGACACACAAATAAATTCAGATACAATACTATATCGAGCATTCTCACAATCTTTTGACTTTTATGTCTCTGAATAATAATTTTTATTTTAGTACACATTGTTGTGTTTTTTTTTTCTATACTGGGGAACATCCCATTGCCTGATTGCATAGCAATATTGACGAGATAAATAAGTTTTGGACGATCTTGCGGGTCAAAATACCAGGAAAATACCGTCCCGTGACCCTGATGCTGATTTTTAAGTTTGGAGCTGCCTTTATAAAATTGTTTCAATAAAAGTAATTCGATGTAATTTTTTGTCCGAAACTGGGACAATTGTTTTATGTAAATATGCTGCAAAAAATTAAGCTGCACACATTTTTACGGCTGATATTATTTTTTGAACTCGGTTCCTGGGTTTTGATTCCTTACCATCCCCGTTGCTAAACTTATACAGAAATGCACTTCAGATGCAGCGATAGAGTTTTTTTTTCAAGTTTTTTTCTCATCCAGAAGTATGCTATAGAAAAAATGGAAATTTACTTCAGAATTTAAATCAGCATTTAAGTATCAATTTCAAGCATCGTGGCTTTATTGGTAGTCTTACCATCCTCAAGGTTTAATCCTGCACTTTTCGAAGTAAATTATTATTATATTTTTTAATTTAATCCAATGTAAATAACTGTTTCTAAAAATCAATGAACATTGCGACTATCACTTAGTCTTAACATGATTTGCCTAAAATTAGTGGTAATTTTCCTTGCAGTCCCATCCTTACCATCCCTTTTTTTCCACTACCGTCCCTTTTTACCTATACCATCGCCTTCTTTCCATTCCGTCCCTTCTTTAACACCCATTTAAGACGTTATACAAAAATTTTGTACTAAAAATACTACATTATTATTATTTTTTATTTGAATGTCCTGTGGGTACTATGCAAATTCATTATAAGTAAAAATTTAGAAGAAAATAGAAAGTTATAGTGGTAAAATGGTAGGGAAAATTCAACTCGAAAGTTTAATTTAAACTCCAGTTAAATAAAAAATAAAAAAATTCGCTGCTGACCATTTTTCCTTTATTTTGAATCATTAAGGCATTCGTCTGTCAAATTAAAATGCTATTTTAGAAAGCTTAATTTTACCAGATTTTTATTCCCGAAAGTCAAAAGATTGTGAGAATGTCCCATATCCGAAATGCTGTCCAGTTAAGTTATAGTATCCGTTTTTATGTTTAACTAAACTTTTACATATTAAGTGGTGTGTATAACTGCCATAGATGATATAAAAGGCCACACAAAAGAATTCTTAACTATTACTCAGTTAACATGAAATGCTTGAAGGTAGTTTTTAATCGGGTTATGTATTTTCAACCATAACTATATTATTATATAAAGTGATTCTTGAAGGATACAATTAAAATAATAAAAAGACCAAGATAAAATATGGATACATCGTCGAATATAATATTTCTAAGCAAGTTTGAGCTGGATTTAATTTTCGTTTTATCCGTGTTGGATGTAAAAATCGGTAGATAATATGCAGGGCCGTACACGTATGTTTCCGGCTATTGGTAGAAATTACTGAAAAGTAATTCTCAATCTATTAGACGTTTTCCTATTAAACTAAATGGATTATAAATGTGTATGTTTGCAAAATAAACATGTTTCAATAGATAAATACAGCGTTGTACAAAATAATTGGAATACTTTTCTGGCCATTGACGAACGTTACTGAAATTTGATTTTCAAATGTGTCATTCATGTTCTGAAAATATTTATTTAGGTATTTTATTTACTTTCTTATATAGCGAAAATTTGTTTAAGTGTACTGAAAGAGTTAGAAGTGTTTCCGAATATATACATCACGCATGAATTTTCTTTCTTCCCTTTATTTCATCGTTTATTTCTAAAGAATATTATTTTTTTATGCAATCGTAAATACTATATGAATGAATGATATATGAATATATATGAAAAACACTTTCAGCTATGCTAGTCAAGATGTTTTGTCAATAGTAAAGAAAAGAAAATTATCCAAAATTTTAATATAGTTTCATTATTTTTTATTATTATTTAAAATACCTTATTTATACTTTTTCTTGACTCCATTGAACTATTTAAATTAAATCCGGTTTAAATAAGTTATATTTCTGAACATTAAACATCCTAAAGCACTAAAATGATCATATTATTACTATATTTTGAAATTTTGAACTACGGAAAAATTTTAAGCAAGAGCAAATAAAAAAGAGGAAAAGCTTACAATTGGTTTGGATAACACTCTATAAGAAATATTCACTAAAATAAACAGTTAAAAAATATTACTTAAAAGAAATATATTTTGTGGGAAATTTATTTCGGTTGTTATATTTTTAGGCATAAATTAAGGAATCTTCCTTTTCATTTAAATTAATATTTACCTTTTTTTTACATTGCTAACGTCCTTTCAAAAAAAAAAAAAAATAATAAATAGTATGTTAACACCTTGATTGGCGTTGGTTCATTTTTGGACCCATAATTTTAATCCCTAAATGTCACATTGGCACCAGAATTTGCGATTGAAAATTTTAATTTTATTAAATACGTGTAGAAAAGCTTATACTTATTTTTAATTAAATTATTTCATAAATTCTTGTGTCAATCAATAATTTCCTCCTTTTACGCACAGAAGTACTTTTCCCAAGAAAAGGTTCTTTTTTTCTTACAGTGTCAAAATTCAGTATTCTCCAATTTACTTTTGTTGTACTGGAAAGTATATCAGAGACAATTCAAGACGAAGCGTGACAGGCTCTTCTTTTTTAAGCTTATGATTTTGATTAAACAACAAATTAAATTAAAAAGGAAAGCATTTCAATATTTTCTGATTACCACTAATTAATTTACTATGAATCGATTTGAAATAATCATTAGAGCATTGGCACCGAGTTGACATAACATGTGTTGCTATATACATCTAATTACATCTGATGTGGAAATAGCCTTGTTTTTTGAAAATTTGTAGCACATTTGAAAATATCTAGCAGTTTTTAGTATGTTCCACATGCGATATGTCATGCATTAAATAGTTACATAATATATCTATAGAAATATTCCAAAATAATTATGATGCTGAAGTTACAAGCACTGTGCATTTGATATCAGGTACAATTAAGATGTTCTAGCCATAATGCTTGGAGAAATATCGAGGTCAGGTTGTATCGTGACATACTTGCAACTTCTTTGTACTTAAACTAAGAAAGCGTCGGACATTACACAGTCTAACTTTGCAGAAACTTCATACGAAAGCTACTTTTTTGTCTCTTTATAAACTTGAAATGTTCCTAAAGCTTACTTTAAATTGATTTAATAAAATTGGTTATCAAAATTATTTCAAAATTTATAAATTCATCTCATCAGGAAAAGTGAGAGATTTAAAAGCACAATACTACGCAGAAGAAGATACATAATACAGAATAAGATAAATTTAAAAAAAAAAAAAACGTAATATGGAATAAAAGGATTGTTTCTTATCTTCGTGTTTGTAACATTCCTGTAATGTTAGGCACATCAAAACACGGGGCGAAAATTACATTTCTTCTTATTAAACTTACTCATGAATATGCTTCATTTATTAATCCAGTGCAGAAGAATAATTTTGATTTTCCGATGTTCTTTGTTAAAGAGAAAATAAACAGCATTCCAAAAAATCCATTCCTTAATTATTTTAATTATTAATAGATTGTGAACAAAATGACATGATAAAAATGTTCGACGTTGTAACATGATTAGAGGACGCTGATTAATATAAGACACAATGCTGTCCCATAGACCGCGGCTAACGACATACAAGGCCAGTTCATGAAGTTAAAAACGTCACACGGAGTGGACCATCTTTTCCGATAGCCGTGTAAAAATAATCCACTCCCTATGACATTTAAAAAGTCATGTACTGTCCTTTTATGTCGTTGGTTCTGCATAGAACCACATGTTTTATTTGTAGTCTAAATGCAGTATACAGTGAGTATACATTTAAACTGACCGCCGACGTTATCTCTTGTAATTGAACCGAATCATATAGCTCGGACCAATTCAATATGATTTTTTCATGGGTCAATATTAAAAATAAAAATTAAAAATACAGTTAGTTCATTTAACAGACCTCAAATATTCCGTATATGTATATTAAATGTCCTTGATTCTGTCATTTCTTTATGGAAAACTGAGTCAGTTTTGAAATCGACTACAAATAACTACTGCTCAAAAAGAAAAACTCTTTATAAATATTGTATATGTCAGGCATAAGTTAAATAAATACGGTTAGTTTCAATAAATTACCTTTGTTGTATTTTTACGATATTTATAAACTTTCTATCATGTTAATTGCACCATTTTGCATCTTTACAATATAAATTTACAAGATGAAATATAAAGACGAAAGAAAGAAAATCATGCGTCGTGTCAAGCATAGATTATGAAACACTTTCCAACACATTCAGTAGAATGTAACAAAACTGCACCGTTGAATAAATTAAATAATATATTATGTACAATTCAACAGTATGAAAACGCATAACACATTTCAAAACAGAATTCCTGCTGTTTCCATCTACAATTGGAAAATTATACGAATTCTTTGAGCAGCTCCTGCATATGATATATAGATTTGTATCTATTAACAACATTTATCCCAAAATTTAGTTCACTTAAGAAATACATATACCTTAGATGAAAATTCTCCTTCAGCAATTTCCGCTAAAAAGGCGAATGATACGCGAATACTTTTGTGCAGCCCTGTATATGAGGTATAGAATTTATATACAACAAGAAACATGCACAAAATGTGTTAAATTTAAAATCGCCTACCAAATTTTAAAAAGCACCTCCAGCAATTATTACTCACAGACAGGAATTAACGGATTTCTTTTGTGTGTCGCTGTAAATGAATGTCAAATGCTATGATTGCCCTGGTCTAACGTAATCGTAGTGAAATTCAGTGATTTGAATGCATTTGAAATAGCGTAATCTCCTTAGAATGCTCTGCAAATGATTTTTTCCCATAATCCATAATGCAATGTAATTTTTTAAATGCCCCTGAAATGAACTATTAATACCACATACTTCATATGCAATACCAACCATGCCTTAGTGATTCAAAAAAAGATTATCAATTGCATGAAAATAAGAGTATCTTTACGGGAGTTAGAGCATGGACCGACAGACAGATGCACAGACGGACAGAGAATGACACAGACAGACAAACCGAATGCATAAACACTTTTCAACTTTGTTTGAATATTTTAAAAACGGTAATAATTTTAAATACACAATTGGTAAGATAGAAAAAAAATATAGAACTTTGATACATTTTAATGATCAAATTATCCCCAAAGTAATTCGGAAATAGTAATTTGATAGAACAATATGTCTTCTTTGAAATCACGTATATACTATATATATTATATTATATACAGTGTGTACACGTATAACTTGAAATACCTTTATTTTCGCAACCGTTGGTCCTAGATGCATACTCCCAATTACAAAAATGGTTTAAATAAGGTGAAGAATTACTTTTAAAGTGATTTGGGTCAAGAAAAACATTTATTAAAAAATTACGAAATTTAAATTTGTATACGGTCCCCCGGTCCTATAAGTGATATTTAGTAAAAATTTACTGCGACACTAACAAGTAAGACAAAGAAAGTCCCAATCAACTAGCATTACAATTGACCGAGTTATGAAACTTTGAAATACATGACTTATACCACTTTTTTGCATATCAAAACAGATGATTTCGAACATGCTTTCAGGGGTCGTATATAAAGTACTTAAACTTATTTCAAGATATCTGCGGTTTAAAAGATATCGTACAACTATTACGACTGAATTAATTTTATTAGTTAAGTTTCAGATTTGTTAAAATAATTGTATTTTAACATATGTTGTATTTTGTAAGGATTTGAGGCTATGATTTCTTTTAACAAAAATTATGTTATTTTCGTAAGGTTTATTTAACTTGCAACGATCATCTCTCCAGTTTAAAATTTGTACTCGAACTTTAACTGACTTTCAAATGTCCGATCAAAGTTAAAATTTTACGTACTGACTTAAATCCGATTACAATGTAATTTTATTATGATTTTCGACGCTTACCATCTTATACATACTTATATTATAGAATAACACAAAAAATTTCGGATAGATTACCGTAAACAAGTTTAAGAAATGGTTTTAGATTAGATAACATAAACCTGCGATGGTTGTGTTTTTTAACTTTTATAATTACGTATGAAACTTTGAAATGAAATGAGTATATATATGATATATGATATGAGTATATATAAAGTAATAAGGAAACTTTGAAATGCATGACTTATACCACTTTATTGCAACTCAAAACATATGATTTCGGCTGTGATTTCAGGGGTCGTGTATAAAGTACTTAAACTTTATTCAAGGTTCCTGCGCTTTGAAAGAAATCGTACAACTATTACAATCGAGATAACATTTATTAGTTAAGTTTCAGTTTAGTAAAAATACGTATTTTAACGTATGATTTATTTTGTACGGATTTGAGGCTATGATTTCTTTTAGCAAAAATTAGTATATAATTTTCACAAGGTTTTATTTAACGTGCAACCTTCGTCTTTCCAGTTTAAAATTTGTACTTGAACTTTAACTAACTTTCAAATACCTGATGGAAGTTAAATTTTATATACTGACTTAAATCCGATGACAATGTAATATTATTATGATTTTGGCACTTACCATTTATAAATACTTATATTAGAGGATAACACAAAAAAATTCGGATAGATTAGCGTCAACAAGTTTAAGAAAGAGTTTTAGATTAGATAACGTAAACCTGCGATGGTTGTGTTTTTTAACTTTTATAATTACGTTTTATGTATTTTTTAATACTGAATAAAAAAATTACCTACACATTTAACCATCATGTCAGGATTTTTCGCAAATCGTAAATTTCAAGGTTAAAAAATAGCGAAAAATCTGATACTATAAAATAGATGTAAGAATTTTCTTTATTCAGTTAATTTAATTTTATTAAATAATTTATTCAATTTTTGGCTTATACTGGGTTTCTTACAGCTAAACAGCTCAGGTGTCCGATGAGGTTGGGACGGGATGAGGGATCAATTTTAACTTAGACTTTTTTAACTTAGAAGTTTGCGATTTGAGAAAAATCCTGTCATGATGGTTTAAAATTATTGTTATTTTCGGATTCAGCGCTAAAAAAATACATAAGAATCAATTTTCAAAACCTAAAAAACATTGCACAAACCAAAATTTGGAAGACAGTGCAATCTAATAATATTTTAAAATATGCATCATTTTGTAAAGAATTGCAGTAAGTTGTTTTTCATCCTTTTACTATATAACAAAATGCTGTTATTTGTATCCTTTTATGTATTCAGTACAAATAGTATATTTTGCAGTAATACGTCAGAATGATTAAATATTTCAAATTTATATTGCAATGCTAATTTTACTCTCAACCATTTCTTTAACATATCTGACGAAATTATATTTCGACTAAATTTGTGAATGACCCCTAATTTGCAGCCAAAAATAAGATCCAACTTTAAACAGCTATTACTCAGTCAGTTTTAATCGTAGAATAACGGACCTTTTTTGCCTTGCTTGTCAGTGTAACAGGAAAATGTTTCTAAATCTAACATATAGGACCGGGGGACCGTATAAAAATTTAGATTCTGCAATTCTTCACAAAATTGTTTTTTCGCTTCAAACTTTTTTTATCTTAACTTTGCACTTAATTTTGACCACTTTTGTAATTGGAAGAATGCATCTAGGACCAACGGTTGCGAAAATAAAGGTCGGTCAGGTTATACGTGGACACACCATATATATATATATATATATATATGGTATATTTAAAAATGTAGAGAGTGCATTTCATGCGATATGGGATGTTTCTTTAGAATGTCATCATCAGCTGATCAATAGTACATTTTGCGCTCTATAAAATGAATTTTATTTTAGATGGATGGAAAACATATTTTGCACGTAAATTAAACTGCAAAATATATCTTTCATCAATTTGAAATATATTTTATTCATGAAAGCATTTGCTGCAGTTTTATCAGGTGCTTATGGCGTTTTAAATAAAAATTCTATGTTAATATGAAATATCTTTAATATTCATGTAAATAATTTTTAACATTGTAAGTACAATTGTAGATGTAATTATTTTATCTAAAAATTAAATTATTTTCGTTTTAATTTTTGAATAAATATACTATTAATATTTTAACACAATCAGACTGATTGGTAAAGTTATCATACGAATTGAATATTTCCAACTGAGCGAAAAAATGCCCAGGCTGGGAATCGAACCCAGATCCTTGGCTTACAATTGTAAGCCAAGGATCTGGGTTCGATTCCCAGCCTGGGCATTTTTTCGCTCAGTTGGAAATATTCAATTCGTAAAATATACTATTACTAATTTGTTATAATCTGATAAGTTTTATATGAAATTAAAATAGGGCATATTTTTTTTTTTTTTTTCGTTCGAATACTGAAACAGGTAAAGTTCATGTTTAATAAAAATAAAAGTTCTAAGGAACACGAAACTTCTTCAGTTTATGCTTTTTTACCTAAGGTAATTTATAATACCGGGATAATTAGTTCTTGTAAAATGTGCTTCATTTTTATGAGATTTCTTCTTTATTCCCCATAACTAAAAATAATTAATGTTTCTCTTTTACGGATACTCGTAATTTTATTCATTACATTAGAAAACTTTTTTTATGCATGTTAAACTTTTAATACAACATTCGTCTGAGCTGTTTTAACAGGATATTTGATTAAATAAGAAATAAAGTTAATGAATTATTGGGAAAAGATTTATTTAGTGCACTGTTCAAACATGGTAAATTTGTTAAAAGAGCCTTACATCGTTTCATAAATTTTTCCCCGCTGATGTTTATGCATATTGATTTAAATATAACAAAGAAGAGTAACTTCTTGTGTAATTTTAAGAATTAAAATAAATTATCTAAGTTTTCTTCTTACCGTCTTTCCTAATATCCAATAAGTGATGAACTATATAATGTAATTAAATATATCCTATTAATATAAAATAATTGTTTTTACATTTTTATTTATATCAGTGAAATTATGTGTGAAATTGTTGTGTATTTCACTATATACGGACTGAGCGCGTAGCATGATAAAAGTGTGTAGTACGTACAGGCGCATTGCATTAAGGCGCTCTCCTGGATTTTTTGTGAGATGGAGAAAAACTTAGATGCTTAAATAAATCGGTCAAATGCGAGATATACTCGAGCAGAAAGGATTCCGTGCAATAAATATATGAATTAGAATTGGGCATTAGATTACACACATATATCATTAAAAGTTGTTAACTAGGTTTTTAACCCCCTGACTCCCGAGCAAAAGGGCAAATATTTAATGTTGTTTTCTCTGTAACTTTTTGAAAATACCAAAAAAATATATTTGTCCCAACATAATATAAAATTTTTTATTACGTATAAGCATATTGGTTTTGGTAGTATTAATCATAAGTTATTTTTTTTAAAACTGTATTATATCTGTAGAATTTTATTATTTCAAATAATGCTTCTATTGCAGTGAGACCTACAGTTTTGTGAACGGATATATCAGTTCGATGCAGTGAGAAGGTTAAAGCCGTTGGCTTATATAGTATTCCACCCGTGTCTTTATGTAAGTCCAAACAGTACTTCTATTTAAGAATTAATATCTCGGCTAATTACCGACAGATTTGTTTTTCGAAAATTGTCATAAACACTCGTTTTTTACCTTTGCAACGATAGCTAGATCCAGGGATCTTCATCTTATTTGCTGAACACCCGCAAATCGAAATTTGCATGTAACGAAAAATGTGATTTTCTCAAAAACTATGTGATCTAAGGTAATCGCCATAGTTTTTCTGGAAAGTTTAAATTAACTACTATTCCCATATTTTTTTTTTCACAATTTTAGTGTGAGTAGTTTCGGAAATAGAATGGGTGGGTGGGGGGGAGGGGGGCATATTTTTGCATCACATTTTCGACGATAGCTCAGAAAATATAATACCTGAAATTAAAAGAAATGTATTTTTGAGTTCAGCATTACAAAAGATTTCACACGATACCCTATACGATATACAAAGAAAATATTTTTATTTCAAGTAACTTAATTAGACCCTCAACATTTTCCCTAAATGTATTTGTGAATGGTTAATAATACATAGACAGCATTTATAACTTCATCCAATTTGAACTTTCTACATTCCATAGTTTATGAGTAAAATATCTGCGACTGACGGACAAACAGGCATATAAGTGGCCTTATAATGGTTCCGTTTTTACATTTTAAGCACGGAACCCTAGAAATAAACAAAAAGTTTCAGAAAACTTAAAATATGTGATATGTACTACCTCCGGAAACTTAAAGCACTAAATGTAATATTTATAGAAGATCAAATGGAAAATTACAGAAGCATTCGTGAGAGTAAAGAGCATTGTACACACGAATAAATCTGTTTGCTTTATTAAAATGTAAAATGAACATTGAATTCAATCCCTTTCTGTCTGTGTACTACTTTATAAGGAATATGCAGAAACACGTGAATTATAAAATTATAAATAATGAATATATAAAAACAAAGTTTTCGTTTGGTAAAAGTTAAAAAAAGTCGCATAATTCAAATAACACATTTTGAAACAGAATAAAGTGTGCATTTAACATTTTCCACGTCGTAAAAATGATTTGAATTTAAGAGATATTTATACTCAGGAATAGCTCTTTATTCTATATGAAATATACACTATTAAAAATTTCGTGCTGGATTGAAAGAACTTTTAGAGCTACAACCCTACATTAAATGGTGAAATTTCGTTCCAACATTTGGAGCTTTGTTTGGAGCTGTGCTTCAAAGATGCGAGATTGGTGCGGTACATTGTTGAGAGTTTTCACCATCTTATGGTTAACATTATGGCGGCAACAAAAGTTGTTTTTATCCGGCAAATAATATTTAACAGTATAAAAATATATATCTATACTTGGGTGAAATAAACAATAGTAATATTATAATTCTTTATTATTCAAGGATATTATTGGACATTATTTAAGAATTGTCTTTCGTAAACTGCTATTTATTGTTGTCGCCGCGCTTCACGATTGGTACAACATGTTTTATAAAATATAGTAGTGGCAGAGTACGCATCGAAAAAAATAACTAACAATGAATAGGATTATCTCTAACCATAATAAATTTTATAGCGTTTCTGAAAAAAGACATTCAAGGGATTAGCAACAGCAGATAATGCCAGAATATGTGGGAGTCCGGGTTCTTCATCGCCCTGCTTCGTATTTGGAATTCTCAAAACACAAAAGAAATTTATATCATAGAGAAAAAAAAACTCTTCATAAAAAAAGAAGTCCGGCTTTTGTGATTTTCCGATCAGAAAAAGATTCCTTGTCGGCTTCATATCTTCCGACAAGAAATCTATCTTAACTCCGTGGGTGTATTTGTCCCTATTTACAGTGAATGGTATATCAGGCATTTATCAATTACGTAGAGAAACTATACAAATGTGCGACATTGAAGGTATAAACAATCTATACTTCAACAATTCACGCATATTCGTTTGTTTACTAACACTCTGCATCTACGGTGTTTTCTGCTGTATATGTCGAAGAAACATACTTCTGTTCTATGGCATATCATTTTTAAAATAGTTCCAACCATTTCCGATAGTTATTTTTTTAAGAATCTTTGTTATCTCTGGAGTTTCTTCGTTCACTACTGCTAATTAAGACATATTTAAAGCTCGAGCTTGAGTATAGCATTCAAACAATATCCTTTGTACGCTATGGTATTTCTTGGACATTTATTTCGTTTCATTCTCTTGGACAAATAAGCAATTCCATTTTCGTCAATTATTTCTGGATGTTTTAGCAGGATGCATAACACTGATCCCGAAACGTTTATTGATTATATGAATGTTTTTTTTTTCGATGTCTGTTTTATTGTAATAATTTTGTATAATGCATGACAAATAACACATAGATAGTGCCTTCTTTTTTATTCTATGAATGTTCTTCCTTTTAAGAGAAAATGTTAGTATAACTGGACACGCTGGCTTCACATCAAGAAACTCGCGGTACACATTACTCAGCGCATATGCGAAAAACAGGAGCAGTCAAACGTCAGAAAAATGTGACAAGAAAATCGAATGGAAAACGAAAGAACGTTTCAAGTTCTCGTGAAATACGCTTAAATGCACAATACAAGGAACACTTTATTTCCTACAGAATAGGACAGGAACAAAACAAGAATCATACACTGTGCAAAAAAGGAAAAATAAGTAACGAAAACATACACGACACGAGAGACAAAAAATTGGCTTTACACAAAAATTGCAGGCATCACAATAGAAAACAACAATCGGCTTCATGCATCGCGCAAAAAGGAAGAATAAGTAACAAAAATATACAAGAAGCGAGAGACAAAAAATTTTACAACGCAGGATTAAAGAAGTGTTTCAGTGTTCTAATATATCTCAGGAATTTTATTCAAACACCATATCCAATTTAAAATGTTTTCCTTAAAATATCTGATGTCTACCACAAATGTGTTTTTAACATAATTCTGAAAATGAGGCGATACATTTTCACATTTATGACAAAAAAGAGTTTTGTTGTGAATTTAAAATTAACCTGAATATTTAAGAAAAGTATTATATGGTTTGAATTTTTATCTTCGCAAAATGCTTCAAGAGACACATTTAGCCTTAAAATTGATAACACTGACACATTGTATAATTCTTAGTAACTTATTAAAGGTTGGTGAAAATTTTTCTTTCCATGGATAACAAAATAGACTAGAATTATTTGGAGATGCTGACGTTTTTCAATGTTAACTTGTCATTATTCCCCGTCAAAACACATTTATCTTTTTTTTTTTCATTTGCGATTATCGTTTATTGACTGCCATGTATTATCTGATTTTGAAATTTAAATTGCAAATGTTTTATATTAATTTACTGTGTCGGAAGGCCTGCACATTAGCCATAAATATTCACTATTTACAAATTTCTTTTTCTAATGCTATTTAAGATTTAAAAATTTTATAAAGTTGGTAGTACCATGTTTAGGCATTCCAAATATATTTTAGGTTAAATTTGTTCAAATAAGTAAGATTTAAATATACCTGTAAGGAGTTAAAGCAAAAGATTTTTCCTATTACATACAGCAAAGCAACAAATAATCGAAAAAGTTGAGAAAATTGTAAAATAGATGAGTACGCAGAAAAATTATACATTAAAAAAAGGTATTAAAATATTTTTAAAGCTGGTCCATACAATTATTTCAGTGTTGATTTTATTTTAAACTCTAGATTCGAAACTCTTTTAAAATTCAACTATTTTTTTTAATAATTACTTTAATTTTACATGTATTTATGTTATGTTTAGTCTAAAAGTTACTTTTCCAAAATACCTGACAGCGAATGGGTGATTTACAAATTTGATATTGCACCCCTGTGGGGCGTACGCCCCACGTTCGGAACCACTGGTCTAAAGTGTATTTACACAAAATTTTCCCACGTGTAGTGCTGTGAGCGTTATTACAACAAAGGTTTAAACACCTCTACTTCAACGAAAGAAATCAGATATGTATTGCTAATTTTTAAATATTTCGAAAAATGAATGAAAATAATTTTTGGAAATCCCAATTTTGATGCATGAATTGTATATTTTTAAAATACTTTAATCAAAATTGAAATACTATTTTTTATTATATAGCGAAACATCTGTAGTTAAAGAAACTTATTTTTGTGGCCCTTATTCTTACAGAGCATTAAACCTTTTATGTTGCAATATACTCCTTTTATTTTATTTGTGTAATCTAACGATTTGTATATCTCTTTTCTTTTCTGCCGCTAGAAGGCCTATCGTGTTTCCATGGAAATAGGTTTTGATAGTATATACACATTCTAAGATGTTCTGTGATGTTTGTTGAGTGTTGGATGACTTTTGTAATGGTGATGTCTGCCGTTTTGTTCAGATAAATGTATATATTATGTGAAATGTGATGCTGCATTTTTTATTTGATGGCCATGTTTTAATTTCCTACAAACCTACCTGCGCTGCTGAGAAAAGTAAGCATGAACTTTATTTGTTTAAATAAGTATAATATATAATTTATATCCCGATACTGTTTATATTAAATGAAAGTTTGTCAACTGCTTACAGATCACGAGACTGAAGCTCTAATATATAATTAATACTGATTTGAATTCTTTAAAATATAATAAAACATAAAATAATATTTATTAGCTGTAGTAAAACAAAAACAAATAACAAATTATTAAACATAAACAAAATGGCATCCTTGAAACCACGGCAAAAGCCACATGGAATAAGCTTAAAGCTATTCACGAACGATCGAACATATCTAGTAAACTTTTCTTATTACGAAAATTGTACGCTACAAAAATGCCAGAAGATGATTCAAATGTTCGAATTAGTGGATAGGTTAAAAGCCGTTGGTGAGGAAATGAGAGATGATTATATAGCTGCATTGCTTTTAGTCTCAGTTTCTAAATCTTACGATAACTTATTTGTTGCCATGGAGGCGCGACCTGAAATCAAAATAAATTCCCACTAAATAAGAAATAAGCTGACAGACGAGTATAATCGTATAATAGATATGAATAACGATCGTGGAGTGTCATAAGTCTTTAAAACGATTGATTTTAAACAAAATCGGCATAAAAATGACAAATTCTGTTCGCTTTGCAAGAAAACAAGTCATTGTCGAAACGAATTCTATCACTTGAACAACAAAACATTTCAAAATCGCAATTGGAATAAATCTTATTATCCATTACAAAGTAAAAATAATAATAATAAAAAAAAAGTTGGTCTCAGAAGATCCAATTTTATCTTTATGACAGCGAACGATAAAAATATGAATCAGAATAAAGTTAAAAATAAATATAAGTACAAAATAAAGTACGAAATAAAGTACGAATAAAGTACAAAATTCCAATTCTAACCAAGATTGCAGACGATCTAGTGAGAGAAAAATAAAAGAAACTAGAAAACAGGAATTCTGCTTTTTCAGAATTTAGTGTCGCCCCCGATGCAAAAAAAAATATATGTATATATAAATAGTATAAAACATATTTCAATTTTAAGACTTAATTCCACATTTACGATCTATTCTTAAACATCTATAGTAAAGCATGCATAGGATGTCACTATTTCAAAAAAATACACAAATGCAGCAAAAAGATTCCGTCATTAAAAAAACTGGACAAAAAAACGGCTATCTAATGATTCATAGGCATTCATTTGCTTGTAACATTAACACATTCCCAGCCATGATCACCATTTGGGGATCACACTTTTTGGCAAGAAAGCACTATTCACACCAGTAAATATGAAGATAAATATATACTTTCTGTCACGAGACAAATTCCTTGATAAAATAGGATAAAAATTACCCTACTTTTAATAGTGGTAGGAAATCCAAAATTTACATTTTAACGAAGATAATAATTTGGGCGTTAATGGGTTAATATAGACGATTTCAGTCGTGACGTCAGTCATGACCTTTTCGTTGGAAACTGGCTCCAAACAAACGGTTGCTATGTTGTATTTTCTATTATTTTCTTTGTGTGTTGTAGCTACATCTTATATCTATGTCTCACATCTAAGTGTTTTAATACTTGATATGTACTGGTAACATTTTCCACGTTTTATATTTAAAAAGAAATGACGCACAGCAACCGTTTGTTTGGAGCCAGTTTCCAACCAAAACGTCATGACTTACGCCGCACAGAAATGGTCTACAGATACTTAAAATTAAATATAGTTTATAAAATCTCCATGTTTTATTATTCGTAGAAAATATTCGTTTATATTTTTTTCAAAAGAGCACGTATTTTAATGACATTTTCTTTCGGTTGTTTTGAGAAAATGGCAACAAAAAGATATAATTGCTATTTTTCAACTATTTCCCTTTACTTTCTATATAAATGGAGTACTTGTGTTGCCAAAATTAAACGAATGATGCTAAAAACTACAAAAAAATTAATATTTCAAAAATAAATGGAGATATAGTTTTCAAACAAATTGCATTTAAAAGTACTTTTTTTTTCCATTACGACGGCATAATCATTGAAAATGTGCGATGCTTTGAAATAAAGAAAATGCTATAGAGCATTTAATTGTACAATGATACATCTGCTTTGTTTATTGCTAGCTTTGGTAGTGTAACGTTATTTTTTGGCGACAAAATAAGTTGAGAGAAAGAAATTGCATACCATTCCGGGGGCTAATAAAAACTCAGGATATAGCTCGCGATAAAAATCCATTATATAAAAATAATCAAATGAATCGAGAAGCTAATTCTGTCTTGAATAATGAAAACAAAAATATTGAAGAATACACTTTAAAACTAAACGTTAATTTAACGCAAGATTTTAAAGGAGATTTATTCGTATATAGATAGCGGTGCAACGCAACACTTAGCTAATGACATAAATATGTTTACAGATTTTAATTCGAACGCGTAACCTGTGAAAATTATTATTGCAGATGGGAAAAGTTAATTTTCGCAAGGAATCGGTAACGTTCACATTTCAACAAAATTATCTGACGGAACTAGTCATGATGTTATTCTAATGAATGTATATTTCTTGCCTGAATTAGAATGTAATTTAATATCGGTAAATTAATTACTGAAAAAGGATTTACAATTGCATTTAACGAAAGCAAATGCTTCGTTACAAAGAAAGAAATTACGTACTTAGAAGCAGTTTCGAGTAATAATAGTCTTTATAAGGTAACATAAAATGAATATACAGGGAATCGAAAAAACGAAAAGTTCGCTTTGAAATGCAGAAAAGTAAACCGCATTAATTTATGGCACAAATTCCTTGGACACCGAAATTCAAATACTATTAAGCAATTTGTGAGAGAAAATCTCTCTGATGGCCTCGAAGTTGATAACTGCGAAAATTGTATTAAAAATAAATATTCAGAATTTCCCTATCCGAACGAATAAAATTTCACAGCAAATAGTCTGCTTGAGCTTGTGCATAGTGACCTATGTGTCGCCATGAAAACCACCAGCGTCGGTGGGAAGCGTTACTTCCTTATTTTCGTTGACGACTTCTCACGTTTCACTGATTTATCTAATAACAAACAAAAATGAAGTTTACTCTAAACTAAAAGAATATGTCGTTGTGACTACGAATAAATTCAATAAGAAGCTAAAAATGCTTACGAGCGACAATGGAGGGGAATATATAAGCAATGAAATGGAAGAACTCATGAAAATTCATGGAATTGTACACCAGTTCACAGTGCACATTCACTACAAAAGAATGGAATTGCGGAAAGACAGAATAGAAGTTTGATGGAGATGACAAGATGATTGCTCTCTGAAGCCAACCTGCCACACAAATATTGAGGAGAAGCCATAATGACAACAAATTATTTACAGAACAGATTGCCCACTAAAGCCAAAATTAAAACACCTTATGTGTTATGTAATGGTCGGATACCAGATTTAACAAACATCAGAGTTTTTGGATCTAAAGCCTTCGCACACATTCACAAAAGCAAAAGAGAAAAATTAGCCGAGAAGGTTGTAGAAGGAATTATGATTGGCTTTGGTTACAGAAGTAAAGGATATCGGATTTTAATATCTGACTATATGGTAATTATAAGTAGAACAGTCAGATTCATTGAAGACTCTTTCTTTTCTTTCTAACCGATGAACAGGCCCCTACCTGCCGGGTTGCCCTAGCTTAACGGGTTTAGTACCTGGCATCGGGGCGAAAGACCGCCTAATCGCCGTGAAGCGGCAATAAACCTGACATCATTGCCTCGATCGTCATTCTATCTGCAGTGCCTACTGCTCGTTTGTGTATACTTTGTTTTGCCGGTTACTTAACGTTATATTCTGTTGTTTGGCACCTGCACATTGCTACTCATGTTGGTCTCGTAATTTTGAACCTTAATCAGATGACGAGACCTTCCCCTGGCAAGTCACCTCCAGAGGTATAATTCACAGGTAACTTGGAGGACTTTGCACCCACGACGGGATTTTACATGCACCAGGCGCCATTAGCGTACATGGTGTATTATTTCCATCAGTAGTCCTCGATCCCACGGCCTTAGCCGCGGATTCAATGCTCTGCCAACTGGGCCACCGCTGCCCGAACTACTTCTGAATGACCTGGCGTTTAGAAGTCGAATTCTCGGTGCAGACTTGTCGTACGAAAATGGATTTTGGAGGGGGTTGGGGAAGCAAAAAAGAAAAAAAAAATGGAGCGCCGCAGATAGGCAGGTTGCACTGAAAGTTAATTTTGGGCCGAAATGTTAGGCAACCATAACGATGCAGGGGGGTGAGACTCCGCCTATCTACCGTTCCCCACGCGTAGAAACTGACTCCGTAGACTTCCCACTCGAATGGTCCGGTAGCGTGTGCAGGCTATAAGTACGAATAATAAAGAGGCGGTAGTAAAAAAAAAGAAACCTGAAAGGGAAAGGGTCTAGCTTGTACATGTTATTACTATTAAAACTTACTTATAGCTATTTACTTAACTATCATTTATTATATATATATTGTTTTAATATTATCCTATAGCACTAGGTGACATTAAACTAACTAGAGTAATTTTCTTTAGATTACTTAAATACTGCCTGGCTATTTAAAATGAATTTATATTTTAATTGTTTCTAATATTATAATCAGGATTTTATTTATTAATTATTATTATTATTATTTTTATATTATATTATGGCAAGTTAACTATGAATTGGCATACTATTACATAGCTAGGAGGGAATTGATAGGAGACTAACGAGCTGACCTAGTGAGATTAATATACTAATTTCTAATTGAGCTAGCTGCTTGAGGTTTTAACATAGACATAAGCTTTGAGGGTTGGGTTCTACCTAAATTAACATTTAATTTAATAATTCATTACATTTGCCTAGTATAATATACTTATCTCACCCAGTGGACTTGTTCTTCTTAGGAGGTTTCCTTGTCTTGGTATTTGGTCACTGTCGTGCTGGTTGTCTTTTTAATATTTTCACATATTCTTGTGGGTCTTTTCTTTTTACTTGAATAGATATATGCTTCTCACATACCGTGAGATGCTTGTCTCTATCGTAGGTTGTTTTTCTTTATGACTCTATTAATGGTGGGTGCCTAAATTTGAGGTTTTGTCATTTTGCGAACTTGCCGCTGATGGGGTGACGACTTGTGGTCTTTAATTTGTGACCCTTTGAGTTGGCTTTGATCACTTAACAGGTTCATTTTCCTTTGTTTGTATGTTACCTTAATACGTGAATGCGCACATGGCGATCAGTCCATTGGGACCTAACGGCTGTTATCACGATTTATGCAACATTGTTGCGAGCTATTTGGAAAGGCTTGTGCACTACTGGAGTGGGTCTTGTTCAATGGCCGTTAGTCCGTCAATTTTTTTATGATGACTGTTTTCACAAGATGCATCGTTATCATTTCTCCTTTGTTGTAGTTGGCTTGATTTAGTATGTAGTTGGCTTCTCTGTTTCATTTAAAACACATCTTTTAATTATCCACTTAACTATCTTCCGATGATTCGTTGGGTTCGTGTGAGTGAGCCGTAGCTATCAGTTCATAATAAATGACTTCCACCTCTCAGAAGTGCGATAAATCGATTTTTTTATGCAAGTAAAAGGTTCCTTCACCTGCGGCCGCGGTCAACTTAATATTTAAACTCGAATTCTTTTTTTTCCTTTTTTTAAAATATATATATATTAAACCTGAAAATAAGGCAGTTTTTAGTTTGGGGTGGCGATGTCTGCTGGGATGGTATGTGTTTAGCTTTGTTCTTTTATGTTTTATTGAGAGATTGAGTCTATGTTTTCTATTAACCATCTGATAACTGCTCTGTACTTGTTTTGTACATGTTTATTGTTTGCTAGTTGATTATGCTAAAGTTGCTCGTTGTTTGCTGGGATTTGAATCAGATGGTGTGGTTGTGTTAGTGGGCAGGCTGTTAGAAAGTTTTTTGGGGTTCCCAATTGCCTGCATGCACAGTTTGGCTCATCTTTGCGCTTGAATCTGTGTAAGTATTCCGGAATTGCTCCATGTCCAGTGTATATCTGGCTGAGTAATTTACAACTCCTTAGTCTGTTTGTACATACTTTTAGAAAGTATTGATATGTTGTCCTGCCCTTGTCCCCGTAATCCCACTCGAACTGCCACTGTTTAATAATTAGTTCTTTAATTTTTTTTTAAGGTTTGTTATTGGTCTTTCTAAGTTATATGGAATTTATTTTATTTTATTTTCTGCTGCTTGTTTGGCTAATTCGGCTGTATCCTCGTTTCCTTGGATGCCCACATGTGCTTTAACCCAGCTAATTTTGAACCTATTATTTGTGAGTTTAATTGCTTCTTGTATATCATTTACTAGTTGTATGGTGTTAAATGGTTTGCTTAATGTTTGGATGGCTGACATGCAGTCCGAGCGGATGCTGTATTCCATCCCTGTGCTGTTGCCCCAATATGTTGCTTGTAGTATGGCCAGTAATTCGGATTGAAAGACACTATTAAACTTCCTTAAAGGTGCTGACCACGTTTTAATTTTTTGTTCATTTTTGAAGGCTACGAATGCCGAAACCGTAGCTCCTGATTCCAATTTTGAGCCATCTGTGTAGATATTTATGTCTTTGACGTTGTGTCCTATTCTTGGTTCGATTGTTTCTGCGGAGTCTGTGTTCCATACGTTTATTTTTTTTTTGTATAGTCCGTGTGATTTATTGTTGTTCCATGAAGGAAGATTTACATTTTCTCCCAGTCTTGATATTGTACCGTATGTTGCTTCGTATTTTACTTGTAGGTGTATTGGAATCAGGCCTGCAAGTACCTGAAGGGCCGCGGTAGGGGCTGTTTTATATGCTCAAGAAAGGACAGCAGGAATTGTCTCTGGCAAGAGGATAATACCTCCTTGCTCCTTGTATTCAGGTTGTGGCCCCAAATAGGGGCTGCATCAGTTAGTGTCGTTTCAACTACTGTCCTATAAAAAGTTTTAATAATTTCTGGTTTTAAGCCCCAATTCCTGGATGCCATTGCTCCCAATATGTTGAATGTGTTTCTTATTTTTGCTGCTTGAGTTTGGTAATCCGCTAGGCAGTTTAGGTTTTTGTGTATTATGACTCCTATGTATTATGACTCCTATGTATTATGACTACTATGACTTATTTGCTCTTTTCCTTCGAGTTCTTTGTCATTGAATTTTATGCCTTCTATTTTATATGTGTCCTCTGTTGGAAGATTCCTTGTGTGTGTTCTGTTTAGATACAGCAGTTCTGTTTTATCCCAGTTTAGCGTTAGTTTATTTCCTGTAATCCATTCATTGAATTTTTTGATTATTTTGTTAGCTAGCTTAACTAATTTGATTTTTGTTTTTGCTCTAAGTATTATTATAAAATTATCCGCGAATGCTTGTATTCTTTCGTTAATTCCCCAATTTTTCTTGAGCGCCGTATCTGCTATGAGCAGCCACAGCAAAGGCCCGAGACAGCTGACTTGTGGGCAGCCACCGAATGTCTGCTTTGTTAAAATAATGCAGTTTTCTTCGATTGTGACGTACCTGTCTTTTAGGAAGCTCAATATCCAGTTTGTTAAATAAGTTGGATTGGGGGATTGCTTAAGGTTTTCAGATATAATAGGCCATCTGATATTATCGAATGCTCCCTTTATATCCATTGCTATGAGTAGTGTTTGGTAACCCTCTATTTTATCCTGTGTAATTGCTTTTATAAGATTATTAAGTGCATGTTCGCACGAGATCCTTTTTTTATATCCGTATTGTTTATCTCTCCAATATTTGTTCACTGTTAGGTGGTGGGATATTCTGCCGCGTATTATTCTTTCTAAAATTTTACTGAATGCAGGTAATAGGCTGATTGGTCTATAATTTTTGGGGTCTTTAGGGTGGACCTTTCTTGTGGAACAGAACCACTGTACCTGTTATGAAAGATTTTGGAAAGTAGTTAAAGTGGAGTCAAGTATTCTATAATGTTAAAAGAAGTTGTGGCGCTGCATTGTGAATTCGTTTTATTAGGTTGTAATCAATACAGTCGAAACCAGGGGCTTTGTTTTGTTTAATGTTTTTAATTATCCTGTTCAGCACTTGTCGCGTGATTGCAGGGGGGGGGGGGGTCTTCTTCTTCTATTGGCTTTTCCGATGTTAATTTATGTTCTATTTTTGGGTCTGTTAAGTAAAGGCTATTTATGATGTGGTTTAGTGTATTTTTAATTGTGACTTCTTTGCTGTCTGGCAGGATATTGACTAACCTTGATGGGCTTGTTTTCTTACCCGAGTCTATCTTGTATTGTGGTCCGTATAAATTTTAACTTCTTCACAGTATTTCTTCCATGAACCGCGTTTAGCATTTTGTACTATTTTTTTTAAAGTTTTGCCCTTTCTTTTTTGTATTCTATGTGTATTCTATGTGCAATTTCTGTTTTTTTTCCCGTTTTCTTGTTTTTGAAATTTTCTCCTAAACGCTCTGACCCTGTTTCTTGCTATCTTAAACCCTTGCGTCCACCATTGTGGCGCTGTTATGACAGGTGCTTTCCTTTTGTTTATAACATTTAAATGCTATTGTTTTAATTTCGTTTTGGAGTCTTAAGGTTATATTATCTAACTGGTCTGTGTTTGTTATTCTTTTAAGATCTTTAATGTATCTATTTCTTATTTGTTTTATTGTTGTCTCAAATTTAGCGTGTTTTCCGTATTTCATTTTTAATTGGGTCTTTGATAGTTAGTGTTATCGTACTGAAGTTTAAATTTAATATACTTGTGGTCGCTGCCCGATTCATCATCGCTCACTTCCAATCTGTAATTTCAGTCCCTACTTTTGTTGTATCTATTGTTAAATCTGGCCAGCCCTCTAGTTTTTTTTGCCCCCTTATTGTACTAAAAGACGCTGGTGCTCCTGGAGGGTTTTGGACAAAGAGAGAGTTTAGGAGTAGAAAATCTGTAAGTTTTTCACCCCTGTCATTTACATCTGCGTACCTCCATTGTTGCGAGTGTGCGTTGAAGTCCCCCGCCAGTAGAATCTCGCCCTTTGCTAATTTCAGTGTGTCTTCCACTACCTGAAGTACTATTGCGAAATCTGCCGAGGGGGGAGTATATACGTTTATTATTGTTATAGTTTCTTTTTTATTTTCTACTTTTATTGCTGTTGTATATTCTTTTTCTGCGATTGTTATTGAGTTTGTGCCTATGTTCGTTACTATGGCTGATCGATTATGTTTTGTTTTGGTTACTTTCCAAATGCTGTTTTTATCGCTAAAGGCTGATATTTTTTCTGTTATTTTATTTTGATAGTAGTCTTGAAGCGGTCCTATGTTAATCTTGTTTTCACTCATGTAACCCTTTAATGAGTTAGTGGCATGAAAGCTGTTGTGTAGATTAATTTGTATGAACTTAATATTGTCTTTATATTAAAAGTTTTCTTTTGTGGTGGAGCTTGCTATTTGTATTTTTTTATTTTTCTGTATTTGCATGTTTAACGCTTGGGTGCCTTTTTGGCACGCGCTATCTTTAATGTCGGCGTGGTGCATAATTGATTCTATTTTGTTCACGTACTCTTTGTTCACGTTATCTGATTTCTGCTTGTGTACGCCTATACAATAGTATGGGAGCGATACCGGTATGTGTACTTTTCCCGCTGATGCCCGCAGATACAGTAGTGTTCGTATTTTTTCCAGATTATCTTTGGGGTTGATGCCTATCTTCCTGCATATCTTCGTTTTCACTGTTGTTTCATCTGTTTCCTCTGGTGCGTGGAAGATTATGATTCTCTTCATCTTCATGTTTGCTGTCTTGATATTCAAACCGCTTAAACTTTCATCGCTTTCTGTGAGGGCATCCTTTATCCTCGTGGCTTGTGCCGCCGAATCATATACTATTTTCATGCCATTGCGTATCTTCTTGACGTTCTTCACCCCGTCTTTGTTTTGTTACTTGTTGCTCCACTTCTTCTGCTGTTCTGTCATCTTTAGCTTGGACTATTACTGTAGCTGTAGCTTCTTGTACAGCTCTTGCATAGGATTTTACGACGGACGTTTTCATACTTACCCGTTCTTCTTTATCAGTTGTTTCTTCATTGATCGCTGTTCTTATGGCTGTTGATTCAAAGAACTGAATTCTCTTAATCCTGATGAAAAGAAGAAATGGTTGGAAGCAATAGAAGAAGAGATGCAATCTCTCAAAAATATTAGTACGTGGGATCTTGCAAAGCTATCCAAAGATAAAATGCAATAGGCTGTAAATGGACGTTTAAAGCCAAATTGAACGAAAATGACACAGTTGAAGGATATAAAGTAAGGCTTGTCGCAAAAGGTTTCAACCAAAAGTTCGGAACAGATTATGATCAAACTTTTGCCACTGTAGTCAAGCACACAACCATAAGAACATTTTTAACAGCTGCAGCTCAGAAGAATATGCATGTCAAACATGTTGATACCACAACAGCATTCTTGCATGGAGACCTCAAGGAAGATATCTATATGGTATAGCCAGAGGGATATGTTGAAACTGAAATTAATTATGAGAAGAAACTTTGCAAATTAAGAAAATCTATATATGAGCTTAAACAAGCTCCATATGCGTGGAATCAAAAACTAGCAGAAGTTTTGCTGAAAAACAATTTCAGACAAAGTATGGCAGATGCATGTTTATTTAGAAAAACAGATGAAAATGAAAATATACTAATTATTCTGTACGTAGATGATCTTCTCATTTGTTGTAAAGATGAAATAAAAATCGACAAAGGGATTGATATTCTGAAAGAAAACTTCGAAGTTAAAAACTCAGGTGATGTGAAACATTATCTTGGAATCTACATCCAAAGAAATATTGATGGAAGCTTTGAATTGAATCAGAAAAATAAAATTGAAGAATTACTTAAGAAGTTTAACATAGAAGAGAAGAAGGCTACATACATACCAATGGAAACTTCATACCCAAAAATTGAAGATGACAGTAATTTTCCCAACGATAATAATGAATATAGACAAGCCATTGGAGCTCTTCTTTACATAGCAACAGTCTCTCGACCGGACATTACCCTAGCAGTTAATAAACTTAGCCGAAAAATTGAAAAATCATCAGAAAAAGACTGGAGATCAGTTCAAAAGATTATCATGTATCTAGACACAACAAAGAACATGAATCTTGTTATAAGCAGCCAAATTGACCCAATTCTCACTTGCTACTCTGATGCAGACTGGGCTGGTGATAAAGCGACCAGAAAGTCTACAAGCGGTAACATCTTTCTTTTAGGAGACAATCCAATATCATGGTTCTCAAAACGCCAAAATGCTCTGTCCACTGCCGATTCAGCATATATAGCCGCTGCAAAAGCAGCACAAGAAATACAGTGGTTGCTGACTCTACTAGATGACTTAGGTCTCAAACAATCTTTACCAATTATGCTATATGAAGATAATAAATCTTGTATAGTACTGGCACAAACTGAGAAACATAGTGCTAGAACCAAGCACATTGATGTCAAATATCATTATATTAGACATTTACAAGAACAAAATATAGTGCTTGTCGATTACTGTAGTTCAAAAGAAATGATTGCAGATATATTAACAAAGCCTCTTCCCAGACCCCAATTTTTAAAATTAAGGGAAAAAATAAATTTAGTTTCTTTCTTGAACAGCTGGATTAAGGGGGGGGGGGGGTGTTATAATATACTCCTTTTATTTTATTTATGTAATCTAAAGATTCATATATCTCTTTTATTTTTTGCCGATAGAAGGCCTATCGTGTTTCCATAGAAATAGGTTTTGATTGTATATAGACATTCTAAGATATTCTATGATGTTTGTTGAGTGTTGATTTTCTTTTGTAGTGGTGATGTCTGCCGTTTTATCCAGATAAATGTATATGGGGCATTCTCACAATCTTTTGACTTTCATGTCCCTGAATAATAATTTTTTATTTAGTGCACTTTTTTGTGTGTTTTTTATTTGATATACTGGGGAACACCCCATTGCATGATTGCATAACAATATTAACGAGATAAATAAGTTTTGAACGATGTTGGGGGTCCAAATACCAGGAAAACTCATCTACCGTCCCGTGTCCATTGATGCTGATTTTTAAGTTTGGAAGCTGTCTGGATAAAATTGTTTCAATAAAAATAATTCGACGTAATTAATTTTTTTCTGAAACTGGAACTATTGTTTTATATAAATATGTAGCTAAAAATTAACCTGCGCACATTTTTACGGTTGTTATTATTTTTTAAACTCAGTCCCTGGGTTTTAGATTCCTTACCACCCCACTTTTAAAATTATACAGAAAATCATTTCAGATGCAGCCACAGAATTTTTTTCAAGTTTTTTCTCATGCATAAGTACGCTAGAGAAATAATGTCTAAAGTTCTTTGGTAGGGAATTTACTGTAGAATTTAAATCAGCATTTAAATATCAATTTCAAGCATCGTGGCTTTATTGGTAGTCTCACCGTCCCCAAGGTTTATTCCTGCACTTTTCGAGGTAAATTAAAAAAAAATAATAATTTAATCTAATGTTAACAACTTTTTCCAAAAATCAATGAACATTGTGGAACTTACTGTGTTCCACTGTTACAGTGTTACTGTGTGAAAAGTGTGAACACTTACTCTTAACATGATTTTCCTAAAAATAGGTGGTAATTTTCCGTCCCTTTTTATACCATTTCGTCCCTTTTTTCCAATACCATCCCCTTTTTTACCTTAACGTCCCTTCTTTAACCCCGCTTTAAGACAATGTTATACCAAAATTTTGTACTAAAAATACTACATTGTTATTATTTATTTTTTGAATGTCCTGTGGGTACTATGCAAATCCATTATAAGTAAAAATTTAGAAGAAAATACAAAAGTATAGGGGTAAAATGGTAAGGAAAATTAAACTCGCAAGTTAAACTTAAATATCAGTTTGAAAAAAAAATTCTTCGCTGCTGACCGTTTTATCCTTATTTTGAATCATTAAGGCATTCGTCTATCAGATTAAAATGTTATTTTAGCAAGTGTAATTTTGTCAGATTTTTTTTCCCAAAAGTCAAAAGATTGTGAGAATGCCCAGATTTTTTTTAAACTAAATATTAGAAAAACATTTGCAATATTTCATTTTTTAGACAGCGAAAGTTATTCCTTAAATTGGGATTATAAATTCTTTATATTGATTTCTTTAAATTTACCAAGCTGTTATTGGCCCCATAGGTCTGCATTAATGTCCCGTATGTTACCAGCCAAACTCGATTTAGGCCAAACTTGATTGGCCTAGGCCAAACTAGTTTATCCTAACGCGCATAGGCTAAACTAGTTTTTCCTAGGCCAAACTAGTTTATCCTGACGCCCATAGGATAAACTAGTTTTTCCTAGGACAAACTAGTTTATCCTAACGCCCATAGGAAAAACTAGTTTTTACTAGGCCAAACTAGTTTATGATGAGGCCCATAGAATAAACTAGATTTTCCTAGGCCAAACTAGTTTGGCCTAACACTCATAGGATAAACTAGTTTAGCCTGCTATTCAATGGTCTGAACCAGTTTGTCCTAGGCCGATCTAGTTTATACTAGGCCAATTCAATTTGGCGTGCTTTTCTTGATCCCAAAGACCGCCCAATTTTCCTTCCGGACACTCGGTCCGGGCTTGGTTTGGGTATTACTTTTTTCGAGAGGTTCAGACCGAGATGGACCGGAAATTTTTTTCTGTCTTAAGTCGTGACTGGACTGCATACTTCTTGAGGTCTTCACAGGCAGAAATTGTCAGTCAAATTTCCAATCCAGCTCATATGATAATCATTTAGACCGCCAGGATCTCTGTTCTCTTCAGTAAAAATATCACTAACATTTGTCCCGACCCAACTTTATTTTTAATGCACGTATTTTTTAATCGCTATTATTCCACAATTAAAATTTGTATATTTTTTATTATTATTATTATTATTATTTCTTTTTTTACTTTCTTCTATCTTTACAAGAAGAAATTACTGGATTCGTGAAACTTTTCGATTTCTGGTTTTCGACGAATTTACACGTTTTAGGGGGTCAGAGACCCCGAAAAACATGTTTTTACAAAATGTCTGTCTGTGACTCTGTGTGTTTGTATGTATGTGACACAAATTTTGTGGGTGCTCTATCTCAAGAAATAATGCACTGAATTTAATATATATATATATATATTCAGATAGTCTCTGATATAGATTGGTGGTGATTAGTTTTTGATGTAAATCGCCCAACAGATGGCGCTGCTATACTGCATTTTCCCCGAATTTTGCTATAGTTCTCTCTCAAGAACTATTGCAGGGATTTTCATGCTTCAGATTAAGTTAATCCTTGATATGAATTGGTTCTGTTTACGTTTTGATGTAAATCGTCCAAGAGGTGGCGCTACTATGCTGTATTTAGCAGGATTTACACGATTTCCGCAATAGCTATATCTCAAGGACTAATGCATAGATTATCAACAAAATTCAGATTCAGTTAGTCCTTTATATGAATTGATGCTGATTACGTGTTGGTGTAAACAACCTAATTGGTGGCGCTGCTGTGCTGAATTTTTCACGATTACATCAATAGCTCTATCTCCAGTACTAATGCACGAATTTTCATAAAACTTCAGATTCAAGTATACCTTGATTAGTATTGCTGCTGATTATTTTTCTGTGTAAATTGCTCAATAGGTGACGCTGCTATGCTGGATTTTTCAGGATTTTCGCAGTAGCTGTATCTCAAAAACTAATGCACGGATTTTCACCAAATTTCAGATTCAATTAGACGTTGACATAATTTGTTTTTTGTTAGTTTTTGGTGTAAATTACTCAACAGACAACGCTGCTATGCTGCATTTTGCTAGATTTACACGATTTCAGCGATAGTCATATCTCAAGAACTAATGCACGAAATTTCATATATTTTGCATCCTCATGATGATCATTGATTGTCATTTAAATTTTCACTGTGATAGGGAATTTTGAAGTATTAACATGTTTGAGATAGAAGAAAGTTTTGGGATTGGTAAAATGAGGATATCAGTACTTGTAAAAAGAATATAATGCGTTTATAATAGACAATGAACCTTCTAATAAGAGAAGTTGCCTATAACGGATTTCTCTTATTTTCCTATGCAACTAGATGATTTTATTGTATAGAATTAAAAAATAAATAAATAAATCTCCAAGCCATAAAATGTCGATTAACGAAATTAATGATTCTATTGTAAACTATATTGATTTTTCAATGAATCTCTATTTATATGTAAATATCTCAATAATTGCAGATACCACTAATTTCTTTACACTGCTTGGAGACTTGAAAATCTGAAAATATATATATATAGTAAAACCTTCTAAAACGGAACCACATAGAGGGTTAAAAAAAACTTCGTTATAGTTAAGTTACTTTATTAGCAAGTCCGTCGTCTTTAGCAAATGAATTATGCTTTTTTGAAACGGATTATTATATATTATTTCCGGTTTGCTACGACAAATCCATTTAAAGCAGGATTTCGACATACATATATTCTTCTAGCAAGTTTTACAGTACTGTATCCCCATCCGTATAAATGTACATGTACTATTCTTTAAAGAGAATTTTAATTGTTGTATAATGGTAGCTTAAAAATATATGTATTTTAGGCCAAACTGGGACTAGGATTTCGCCGGATTTTTGAAAATTCCAGGTTTCTGAAAGAATATCAAATGTACTTCCGATATTCTTAATAGTACATTTATTCTTAAATAATTCGAAGCCAAGTACTATTTATGTAAGGAAAAGAAATCTCTAAATTCTTCCTCTCCTAAATTTTATGATAACCCCTCATCCCATTCTTTGGTCCTCCAGCAGACAATTTGTCATATGGAACATATTTTGTAAATACAGGTGGCGATGAAATGTGGAAGGTAGGGAACAGCATTCCACTCCCCATCGAATAAAATATGTTATAGGGGGGGGGGGGGGACGGCAATACTACTTTTCATAAGGTTGGCGTTGGAGTGGTAGTTGGGATCAATAAAAGCACGTCTTGGCCTAGGCCTAATTGCTTTGGCCTAGGATAAACTAGATCGGCCTGGGCTAAACCTAGAAGGTTGGTCCCGGGGCGGTCTTTGGGATCAATAAAATATCGCCAAATTGAATTGGCCTAGGATAAACTAGATTGGCCTAGGATAAACTAGTTCGGACCAATGAATAGCGGGCTAAACTAGTTTATCCTATGAGCGTTAGTGTAAACTAGTTTGGCCTAGGAAAATTTAGTTTATTCTACGCACATTAGGATAGTTTGGCCTAGGCCAATCTAGTTTGCCTAAAATTGGATTTGGTCGGTAATATATATATTATGTGGAATGTGATGCTGCATTATTTATTTGATGGTCATATTTTAATTTACTACAAGCCTACATGCGCTGCTGAGAAAAGTAAGCATGAACTTTATTTGTTTAAACAAGTATAATATATAAACTATATTCCGATACTGTTTATATTAAATGAAAGTTCGTCAACTGCTTGCATTTTATTCATGAATCACTGAGGAATATTGACATCAGTATTTTTCTTTTCAGAATTATTAACTAAAAGAGGAAAATCTAAATAATTTATGTTTAGGTAAACGATTGGGTAAGACGGATATAACATTTACAAAATTAAATTCCTATAAAGATTACAGTATTATCCAAGATAATAAATCATTTGCGAAAATCGTAATCGTTTTCTATGCTTTATATATAAATATAAATGAATGTAATAAATACCTCCAAAATACCTGTTTTATTACTTGTTTTATGAATGCGGAATAGAAACGCATTGAATTTTCGATTAAAGGAATAAGTTTTACTATACAAATAATAAATAGACATATGATTATTCAAGTATAAAATTATATTATAAAAGTAAGCTAATATGAACATTTACATACATAATTTACATAAAATATTTTTTTATTCTTTACAATTCTATAAAACAAGCCACTGCATATGAAATATTTGTGTTATGTTTGTTAATACTAAATGTCTAATTTGTGAAATCTCTCATACAGATTGGATGTTGAGCTATGTCGTTGAACAGTGTCCAACATGGTAACTTTAATTATTATAAATACAGGGTATCCGGGCTAAAACTATCCAAAAGTTACGGCTTATTTTTACGGAACTACTCATTAGTATTAAATTATATACATATTAATTATTATATATATATATTTAATTAATATTAATTAAATATATATATTTAAACAGAAAGAATTTCTCAGCAAGTTTCTAATATCAATAGATTTCGACATGTGCTGCTTTTGTAGGATGACATACGTGTAAACAGTAACCCAGTCCTCTCCAAGTGTTTCGTAGCATACCAGGAGTATTTTTAGACGAATTGCTTGAATGATACACTCTTCAACGCATACACAGTTTTTTTTGTTTGTACCCAATGGATTTAATGAATCCTCAAGCAAAAAAGTCTAATGAAGTCAAAACCAGTGACCTTGGCGACAGGGCAATTGGACCTCGTCTTCTAATCAAACTTCCAGGTAATGTTATATACAGAAAAGAGGTGATAGTTCACTGTGAGGTTCACTGTGATAGTATGGTTGAGTCCCAAAAATCTCGGAGGGATTTCGAATCCAAGTAGGATCAGTCTATTAGATTCTAATGGGTAGTTTTGTAATAGTAAGCCATAATTTTTGAATACTTTTAGCTCGGACACCCTGTATTTTACGAGGATGCATAAACAAATTTGAATAAAAAAAATTCTCTGGGATTTGCATTTTAAAAGACGGTAATATTCAGTGTAATATCACGGTTAAGTATAAATCAGCTTTGATGTTTTACAGGCACATTACAAAAGTAAATATAATTATTAAAATAATAGAAAAGCACAAGAAATAAACCTTGTTAACTACATGGAAATCTATTAAAATTTCTTTTAAAAAAAGTCAAAATTTATTTATTTATTCTTTAATTTATAGTTACACCGGTTATCATATAAAAGCTTTCGCGGATGTAAATGCTTCCCTACAATTTGAGTAATGCTGCATAAAATGAATAAAATTATTTCATGAGATTCTCAGAACTTCTCATTACCATCAGCTTTTCTTCTGAAACAAGTATGAAAAGTTTCTTGTTATTTCAAACTATGTTGAAAACATTTCTAAGACCTCGTTTCTTTCCAATAATAGATTTTCAGCGTTTCTTAGATTAAAGAACCTGCTGTCTAGACGTTCTGGGAACTTAAATCATTAAACCTATTGCGGTAGGCAAAATTTGAACGTAATTACACAGAACTCGAGTCAATTTTCATAATGATTAAGAATGTTATTAAAATATCGAATAATGTAGAATTTGAAAAATTTCATAGGATTTTTTTTTTCAAATTTCATTTTTAGAATAAAATCGGTATTGCGAAGTTTGTATTAATACGTTGTGTTATAACTGTTTTTTATCTGAGGTTTATGATTTGTTCTTCTCTCAATGGGAAACCATTACTACCAAAAGCCTTTTTTCTTTGTACAAATGATATTAGTTATTCATTTGATCATATATAATGTTATTTTATAGTGAAAACTAGGGGGTTCAGCCCCCTGGAAGCTACGATCGCCAACTCCCGTTCAGACACTGTAGAATCTAAAAGCACGCTAATCTGATCGGTTTTAAAAAGATTAGAGAAGATTGAATTATACCGAAAAAACCTGTAGCGATCACCCTGTAAACGTGTTTCCATTCAATTCCCTTTGATTGCAAAAATTTAAGGTAGAACCAGTTGCTGTTAAGGCATTCAATGGTTGTTTTCGTGTTTGGTTAAAGAAGATCAGTTAAACATTTGAAAAGAAACTAAAATAAAATGAATTAAGTAAACAGAGACTTTGTTTCTTGGTATTTTTAAACAGCGCTATAAAATGATTGGCATAATACAATTACTAAAATTTGCTGCTTTAACCTCTTCAAGGGCGGTAGTTCATTTTTGGACCACTTAATATTAATTCTTAAATGCCATATTAGCATCAGACTATTGGGATGAAAATCTCACTTTTATTAAGTAAGTGAACAAAAGAATTTTTGTATTTCGAAATTTGTTTGTAAATTCTGGTGCCATTCACTGATTTCAAGATTTTACGAATAGAAGTGCCTTGTCCGTAAAAGGGTTAAACGCATATTAATGTATTTATTATTTTAAAGTTTTCTTTCCCTTTTAATATTCACGTGTAAATACAATTTTCTAGACATAATTTTCAATATTTTCTTGCCTTTAACACGTACTCACTTAATAGTAATTTTAAAGTTTTTTCTGTTTTTGCTAGTCACGTGAAAATAAATTTTTAATCGTTAGGAAATATTATTCTTTGCGCTGTTTTTAAAATTGAAAACAATCTCTATAATAATAGCCTAAGTCATGTGACTATCATCAGCAGCGCCAGACCCTTCGCTTTTTATATTCCAGGCGGCCATTTTGGTACTTTAATGTTAGCCAGCCACAGGTGTGATAAGTCGCAGAATATTACTCTATTCCGATTATTTTGTTTATATTATAATAGTCCAAGTCATGTGACTGCCATAAACAACGGGCTGATACCATCGCTTTTCATAAGAAAGGTTTACATTTTGATTAAAGAATCAAAATGATTTTTTCGAATAAAACTACATAAAAGTTGCCATGATCACAAGAATTCCTGGTACTTTTATGTTAGCCGGTTGAAAATCTCGCCAGTAGCTTTTTTTTTAACTCGCCAGTTAGTAATTTTTTATTTTTCGAATGGTAAATTAAAACGGCGCTACATGGTTATCCCATCGACCAAAAATCTGTCGCCAAATTATAAGATTAAATGCCATAAATTGTTGATCGTAAATATCACATTCACTTGACTTTAAGGAAGTTACACATGTTCACGCCATCAAGTGATTTTTATTTCGACGTTTTATTTGTATTTTTATTAATGTTATACTAATTTATTTGTTCTTTTATTATTTAAAAAAAATATGTCAATTTGAATAATTTGACTATTTATTTAATTTGGCGAAATTGGTCGACGGGAGAAGTAATAACATTAAAACGTTGCTTTGAAGTGGAAGTGAAATCTCATGATTTGTTGCATTGTCACATACCCACAGGGTTTGGCGTGATTTTTATTTTACGACAATTTGGCGAAAACCTCGTTTTCAAATACCTGTGACATATGTATTTTTAAATTACTTTCTGTTATTTTTAAAATGAAATAACAATAAATAAATAAAAAAATAAATAATAACTATAGAACAAAACTTTTTTTTGTAAATAAAAAGAAAATAAATTCAAATAAATATTTATTAATAAATAAGCAACAATAGCCGGGTTACCATGTCAGGCAAAATAACGCCATTTTGGCGCCAAATAGGTACCCCGTTGCATATATGACATGTGTGTCTAATATTTTTCTTTTCGTTTCGTTAAAAAAAAAAAAAAAGAGTGAAATAAAAGCCATTTATTTTAAAGGTTTCAATTTTAAATGAAAGTTTTGTATTAAATAAAATGATAATGAAATACAAATTGAATTCTGAATAAAAGTAACATGATGCATTTCTTAGCATACATTTAAGGGAGGCCAAACTCGTCGCAAAATTAATTTAAAATAATCTTTTCTAAAATATGAAAAAAAAATATCTGTTATGATTAAAATTTGAGTTGCCATCATTAGAAAAAAAGTATTTAAAATTAGAAAAAAAAATTAATATTTCGAAAACTAATTCTAATTTTAAAATTATAATACCAGTTTTGAGATCTGTGGATCAATACGGATTTTTGGTGTTAATTTCATCGCAAAGTATTCCATATTTTAGGAGAAATCGCCATGATACGTAATCAGTTGTTTAATCCGTCGTTTCATAGAATCGTTACATAAATTCGTTTCAATTCGATTCATTAGGATTTTATATATATAGGGTAGAAATTCGTTTCAATTCGATTCATTAGGATTTTATATATATAAGGTTATAGGGCAGAAACATTAATGTAACATTATAGGGCAGAAAACATTACTTGTCTTAGCTTACGAAAAATCGAGTGTTGCATTCTCGCAAAGTCAGCGGAATAAGAGTATTGATGTTCAGAGAGTTCAACTGAACATGTGCAGGGTTTCATTAGATATAGCTCTGGAAGATTTTTCTAGCGTTTTTACGATTTAGAAAGAAAGCTATCACTTTAAAGGTAAATATATATATTTTTTTAATTTTTTTTTCTTTCCAAAGTACTGATTACATCCAGAAAACAGGTTTCAAGCATCAGAATATTCGCTATACTTAAGTAATAAAGGTATATCAGAAATTTATTGCTGCAATAAACATTCTAATTATGGCATTTTTTACAATGGAATCATCTACTGTAATCGAACTTGACAATTAAATGTCCGCTTTCTTTCTGCAATGGCTTTTCCATACTTAACTTACTATATCTTCTTGTGTGCTTATTTGTTTCTATCTAACTCTTTTCTTTCAAGGGGTATATGCTTTTGCAAACACGTTTTACAAAGCATCTTCACATCTGACTTCTAAGTGAGACATTCTTATTTTCGAACATAATCTTGATATCTTCCCGCATTTTTCAATATTTTATTATTTCATCATTTTTTAGCAAAATCAAATTCAATGTTTCCTTCTTTATCCACATCAAGTCTCCATTTTTTAATATACGTCTTGTGCTATTGTGCTATTTTTAGAGGACACAATCTTCTTTTTCTACGCACATAACAATTTCGCCAGCAATATTGGATGTAAAATGTCATTGTCTTTTTTGTTATATGTTATCATTTCTTTCTTCATCAATAATTTCTGATATTTCTGGTAAAATTAACAGTAATATCAGTTTTGTTCCAATCATCATTGAGTTTTCATCAAAAATTCTTTGAAGAGATTCCTCTAACGGTTTAGGCATCTTTATGAGTGCAGACGGAGAACAAATTCCAAAGAATCGAATGACATAAGTGAATAAGGGAACAACCCCTTTTCCGCTGACGATGCGCAAACGCATCGTCAGTGTTTTAGTTGGGGGGGAAGAAAAAAATTTCTTCCTCCCCAATTAAAACAGAAACACCGATACGTGGAATGTTTTTATGTAGTTTGACGTTGTCTAAAAATATATTACCTCTAAAGCTTACGTTTTCTTAACCATATTTCTTTTGCGAAAACGACAATGTGAAAGTTTTCGTTTGAAAATGCTTCAAGTTTCGAACTCGTAAATAAATATAAATGAAACTGTCAAAAGGAAATATTTTTTATTGAATTATTAACTGCAGTATTCCCTACTTAAAAACTACTGTTAATATACAGTGTAACCTCTGAAAAACGGTTACCTGTGGGACCGGTGAAAAGTGACCGCTCCTCAGTGGTGGGTGTTATTCAGAGGTTTTATTTTTTTTAAATCTAAATTACATAAATCTAAATAGAAATACACACAGTCATTTTAATTAATCCTCATTGTTTGAAAACACTAAAAAGATCAGTGATTTGCAGTTGCTTTGTTTTTTGCTGCAAATATATTTCTCCAAAAGTAATAACAATCTGCGTTGTTTTTCTTTGCAACTCATCATCAATATGATTTAATGCGAAATTTTGTATTTCAAGAAGGTTCATAAAATCTTCGGTATATGTGTTAATACTGGAAATTTTGTGTGATTCTATAATCCATCCTCTCTTCTTCTATCCTGTCTTCCACCATTTGCTGTAGGGAATCAAATGTGTGGCAGTAACAGGCAAATCTTTGCCCAGACATACAAACTCAATGGCCTTTATGTTACTTATTCCTGACGCTCTAAGAATATAATCTAAATTTTCTGCATCATCATTAATGCGTTCATTTTCTGTTTGTTGACATATCAAGTAAATTTTGTGTGATCGGCTTCACATTTCGGTTTGCAAACAAATATGAAATTATTCCAGGAGCTGTAATTTTTTTTCTCAAGACTTTTGAGTAGCAGTTGTTCAGAATTCCTTATTTAGAGCTTCGTACTAATGTTAATGGTTTGGAACGTGTTTTATTACATCAACATGTGGCCGGTATTAGGAGGTTTTCGTTATTTCGAGGTGGCCGTTCAAGGAGGTTTCACTGTAAAATTAATTTGTTAGCTAATTTTTTACGCATTTATTTTGACCGTTACGCCAATGCAACACTAGCGGTTAATGGGTTAAGACAAGGGGAACATTTGAACTGTTTAACAATTGCGAAACTACGTCAAAAAATATATTAAGTAGCCTTTTCTCGATAACTACGCAAACGATCTCCATATTTTTTCATAACTTTTGCGCAGTAGATAAACAATAAATTGGTCGGACAACAAGATAAATAATAAAAAAAAACATGTATTAGTTACTGCATTTTGCAAAAAAAAAATAAATAATCAAGTACTTTTTAAATTAATATTACTGAAAAGAGTTTCATAAAAAAAAAAAAAAAGCTGTTCTCGAAGTTCTGCTAGTTGAAATGCTCACAAGAACATTAAATCGCTCTAGTTGTTTCCGAGGGAGTACTACACAAATATTAGACGTTTTTAATGTGAATTGGTTATTAGTGTTGCCCTTAAGAATGTTTTAAATAATAATAAAGATATTCTATAAATGGTGAGAACCACAATATTTCCTTGAAGTTTTTAAAAAGAATTTTGTATCATTTTCAAGGTATTATTATTATATTCATGTATAAGATGCAATTTTATAAAGCGCGCTACATTTATTTCTTGTGAGCGCGTTATCAATTATTTATATGATGCAATGTTACATCTGCTTTAACCCGGAATCAAGTAAAAACCTCTGATGCTTTACAAAATTTATTTGAAGACAAAATGTTACATGCGGATATAATTACATCACATTGATCAGCGGTTTATGACTCTTCAATTTGGAGATCATTAAAAATTTTAATAAAAATAATAAAATAAATATTTAGTTATTGGATTCTGATTTCTGATAAAAGGTGATTTAAATATTCATTTCCATAATTAAAAAAATAATGTTTGTTGCTTTAAGTTAAATTTTTGAAGCCAAAGTATTATTATTTTCACTTGTTATGTTATTTTTAAAACATTTTCAAATAAAACTTTAAAAATATGTAATAATAAAATAACTTAATTATAAGTTAATTTTTCAAATAAACAAAATTCTTGTCGGTTATTAAGCTAATTAATTCCCAAATAATTTCATCAAATACCGTTACGTCGGAATTGTCAATGCGAATGACAAAATTATAATTATATGTATGATTTTTTTCTGTAAGTCATATAAAATATTTTTACGTTGGTACACATTTTTTTCAGGATTTAAACGAGTTTTTTAACTTTTAGTTATACAATAAATTCGTTTTTCGCTAGTTATGTACTTCAACAAAAAATTGTAAGCTTTTATAAAAATATTCACAATTTTTTTAATGCTAAAATAATTAAATAATTAATGCTAAAATATTTTTACTTTTATACTTACACAAAAGCGCGTTTATAGCACAATAATCTAAATTGCAGCATCACCTGTCACTCCCCATGTTCGCAATGTGGGCTTTACTGACAAAATATATAAAAGTGCAATAAAATGTTCGATAACCATACGGAGCTCTATATATTCCAGCAGGTGAACCGTTAAAAATAATAAAGAAAATATGAAATTACTTTGACACAATCATAGAAAAAAAAACACTGCTTTATAAATCAGAATTCAATCAAAATATTTTTTAATTTTTGCATTAATTTTAAAAACACTATTTGAGTTCTATTTAAGTAGTAACAAATGTATGGGCTCATTTTAAAGATAATCAAATGATCTTTCTAATGTCTAGATAAAAATAGGTTGAATAGATCAAGCATCAAGGCATCAAGCTTTGGTACATGAAACACAAATAGATACGATTTCCATCGGGAAATGAAAACCCAAATCAAAAAATGTCATAGGATTTAGCGATACTGTATATTGTATGGTATCTATATAGTAGGGTCTGAAATGTTTTCCAGCTCGATTTTTGTGCCAAGTTTGATATTGTGATTTTGTTTTGTAGCTTTTGACATGTAGATTCCAAATATCTTAGGTGCCATCTTTCCCTTACACATTTTTGAGATGATTTTCAAGATGGCGTCCAAAATGGCTGCCATTTTCTGACTTTTTAAATATTTGTTGGATTTTATTGATCAGTATATCAAATTATATGTTTTTGGGGTCAAAAAATGCAAATCAGCAATCGAAATAGCCATAAATTGTGTTATTTATTATTTATTTATAAATTTACTACAAAATTACTAATATACTATAGGCATAGAGTTTCACATGACTATAATTTTGGCATGCTACGACCTTCTCTTTGAAACACTGCCACATTCCACATAGATTATTTCCCTGCAAGAAAAATGCAACTCACTACGTGAGAAATTGCACAATTGTGAAGTTGAAGCTACAACTTTGTTTGAAGAGATCAAAGTAGTATTAGAAAAAAATTCTCTTCCACATATTACACAATGCAGTGGCGATATGGCAAAGTTCTTACTACAGTATATGAACCAATTTGGATCTTTGCTACATTTCATCCGTGCCACTCGTCAAGGAAATTAGGCATTGCACCTCGTGTCACTAGAGAAACAATTCAAGTATTATTTTGCTCATGACTTATTTAATTATACCAGACTCATTCCAGTATACATAGCACAGATGAAGGACCTTAAAACAGCATATCAAAAATTATGGAATGCTCTTGAATCTGGTTGTTTTGCAGTATCCAAATCCAATGTGCCGTTTACGAAAGTATTTTCAGACCAGAACTTGGAAAAGAAAATCAAAGAACTCAAGAACATTTTTGGAGTTATTGGTTTAACTCAGAATGAAAACGCCCTCGTAAAGTATTTCTTGTGTGCAACAAAAGTATTACGTATTGTTTCAAGTTTCTTTGAAAAGTACTGTCAAAATGAAGTTTCGAAGCAGCCCAAGAAACACTATCAACTTCAGAATTCAATGTCGCTAAGAATTTTTCACAATGCAGCCATCGTCAAGGAGAGTATCCGGGATGATTGTGGAGGAAACCCTTTCGAAGATAATACCACACTTATGAATATTGCATCCTCTATGAAAGTTCCAGAATCTGCGTAGGATGATATTCTGAATCGTGACCAAAAAGGCCAGTTGGAATTCGAAGAATTTATAAGACATAGACTAATTTGAGAAGATAGGCATCTTCTTGCTCGTTTTCTTATTGTTATGGAATCAAGACCTCAAATGTCTACAAATCTAAAAGATGCAATTGGAAACTATGAGTTTTTTGTAATACCAAGATCATTGTTTTCTTCTGATGGATATCTTCATATTCCATCTGACAGAAGTTCATTTATTGCAGAAATAGAGCATTATAATCGATCACCCATACTTGAGTCATTAGAATCTTCGATTACTTCTCCGATAGAAAAAGTTTGTATTATAGATGGAATGGCAATCGTACAATCAGTAAAAAAGACACCTGCCATGAAAGCTTGTGAAGACTTCGCAAACGCTTTTACCGCGATCATTATGAAAATGACAAGCGGATACATTGAAGGGAGAACGATATTTGACCTATACCTTGAGCATTCATTGAAGGAGCAAACTCGTAAGAAAAGATTGAGGGCGACAGAACCTATTACATTTACTATTACAAATAGTACCAATATAAACTGTGTTTCGTTAAAAACGTTTCTTTCTCATAATGAAACAAAAACACAGCTGACTGAATATCTCGGGAATAAATTACTACAGGATTTTCCTGCTAGTGAGAAGAAAATTGTTGTCGTTTTTGGCAGTAAGGCATACAGTAACCACGCGAATGTTTTCGATTCAGAATTTTGTGATCATACACACAATGAAGCAGACACCATTATACATCTTCATATACTTGATATAGTGAACCATCATGATAATTATGAGATTTCGCAAGATACTGACATTTTCATATTTATTATTGACTTGGTTTCAAGTCATCTAGTAAACGGTGAAATCAATTTTTGTTACTGATCAAGGCAACAAACACAGAAAAATTAATATTAACGAGAGATGTCGAGCAATAGGTGCTCATAAAAGCAAAGGTTTACTAGGTTTACATTCATATACTGGTGGAGACTGTGCAGGAAAATTTGTAGGCATTTCAAAACAGAAGTGGATAAAAGTGTACATCAAACTTCAGTGTGTTGATGATATTATAGCAGCTTTTCAAGAACTTGGGGAACCCATTATCCAATCCATCGTTGTTTGAAAAATTCACCAACATGGCTTATTTGGAAAATAGTAATTTTTAAAGGATTTCAGAGTTTAGATAGCACCTTTTCAGAACTAAAAGTTTCGAGGAGGAGAAATTACCACCAACCCTTGGAGCACTGAAGCAACATATTCTAAGATCCAACTTAATTTGCACCATTGGAAAGGAATACAGAAATCCTTGATCTGCAATGCCCCCACGTATTGGCAATGGTTGGGAAAAAATGGTGAAGGAGTAGTTTCTCCAGTTAAATGCCTGCAGTTACTTGCGCCCAAAAGAGTTATTGAACTTGTGAAATGTGGGTGTAAGAGAACATGTAAAGTTGAGAAATGTCCTTGCTTAAAGGATTATCTGGTTTGTACTGCTCTTTGCAAATGCAGTGACTGCAAAAATACGAAGGGCTATCAATATCATCACAGCGATGGCAGTGATTCAGAAGAGGATACATAACATCCCAGTACTGTATATACATATAAATTCTTTTTTTAATACTTTTGTTCAATATCTTCAATAATTTATGTTATTTCATTTAAATATTTTGGTTGTGTATTAACTGGTTAATAAAACGCTACTTTATCTAATGTCTTTCATATTTTTGTGCTTTATTTGCATGTTATTGCTTAAAACACTTGAAAAACTCAATTTACTCCTAATTTTATTATATGTTTGTGTTTCTTGATCCTAAAAACATATAATTCGACATACTGTTCAATAATATGCCTCAAATATTAAAGAAGTCGGTAAATGGCAGCCATCTTGAACGCCATCTTGAAAATCACCCCAAAAAATGTGTATAAAAATATGGCACCTAAGATATTTGGAATCTACATGTCAAAACCTTCAGAATACAACAAAAATATCAAACTTGGCACGTCAATAGAGCTGGAGCCACATTTTACGACATTTCAAACCCTACTAATATATAATATGAAATTTAAATACAAAATATGCTTTTAAAAATGTCTTACACAATGTAGCTAATCAAAAATCAACAAAAAATGTCTTATTCGTCTAATCTTCAGCTCTAAAATGGCTCAAACAAAGGTTTAACTATTTATCTAGCAGATTGGTTTAGCTGTATTTTATGCTCTACCTAAAACTTCAGCTAAGATATGGCAAAATGGCTTAAAATGTTTCTTCCCCATTAAAACCCCTAACCGGTTGAATTTCTAAAATCGTTGAAAAACGCGTTTAACTATTTTTTTAGTAGATTTGTTTTGCTGAATTTCACACTTCTACCAGAAGTTAGTAGTAGGATATGGTGAGATCAAGAAATTTACTCCCGTATTTAAACCCCTTAAGGTGTGGATTTTCAAAAATCTTCTTATTGCTTGCTTATGTTATATATGCAATCTATTGTGCATATTTTGTGATACTGACTTTAGTGGTTAAACGTTTGCGTGGATGAGTCAGTCAGTCAGATTTTTTGTCTCTATCATATCAATACGGAAAGTGTCATTTTCATTCCCCAAAATGCAAAAATGTATAGTGTTACACATGTCAACTATGTATGGACTAAACATGATACAAGGTGTTCCAAAATTCGACGTACAAATTAAGAGGAGTGATAGAAGCAGATAAAGACAATTAAAACTTATCATAGAAGATGGGCGTTGCAAACCATGAATTTAATCAAAAATACAGAGTGTTCTGCTGTAACTGAATCTGGGTTGGCGCAAGGGTTCTCACTGCTGCTCTCCATTGCACCAAATTGCGACAAAATACTTCATTTGGCGAGTAAACGGAAGATTTGACTCACCAAATTTCGAGTGCTCAATTTTTGTTCATCTTTTTTTGAGTGCGCCAGAACAGGCGCCACACGCTTATTTGCATTACTGAACGATTGATGTCGCTTGCTATGTTCAATCGTACCGAACCATTTACATTACTCTACTTAAGGAGATACTGACTTAACGTCATTTAAAATCTAATAAGTATTTCTCTATTGTCAGTTACTATGTCTGCGATGGCGTCGCGAAGGTAGAAACTCCAAAAAAATTACTGGCATAAGGACAACAGGGAAATGTTGGCTGTGTTGCGGCTCTGGAAATTAGCCATTCGCCCATTACCACGATTTATTAGTTGTACGCAAAGTGTCATTGGCCGGTAATTTTTTATTCTATCGGTTAGCAGGATATTATTTTTAGTAAATATTTAAACAATGCTAAATCTATGATCGCCGGTTTAAATATTTTATTAGAATTTCTGTCAAAATCTGACGGCTCGGCAGCACGTGCCAACGTTCATCATAATATTGGCTGGTTTCATCACAGTTCATCATAGTTGGCCGGCATTGCCTTCGATATCCAAAGGCCGAAATGAATATAAAGATGCCCACAACAAAAAACTACAATAGAAAAAGTTTAGTAGTAAAATATTTTCTGTAGTTGGTAATTAAATTTAGATAAATAACTGATCTATAAGCAGTCACAAAAACTTAGCTTATTTTATAACATACTGAAAAAAAGGAGGATTGTGCATTAAGAGGTTAAAGACCGAATTTTCAATGTTTCACGACGAACTTATTTTGCTAACATTATTTTTCCCTTTGGCGAATGTTTTTTTTTTTTTTTTTTTTTTTTTTTTTTTTTTTTTCAGATTAGCTAAATTGTTAATCTTGGTAAAAAGTCTGCGAGAACGCTGGTTGGCACTAATAAATTTCAGTAAACTGATACATATTAAGATGAAACTTTTAATAGTCATGCTCACCTTTGTTATAAATAAGACATCACGAAAAAAAGTGGTAAAAGCTTCCATTATAGGCGCCGGCAGAATGCACTTGAGACCACATTTTTGGCTGTGATTATCAGTTCATACGGTATCTTCGATTGCGGGAGCACCCTGTCTTCCCAGACATTTTCGTAATGTTATAACATTTCACGCAAAACATGATACATATCGTCGCACTTTCATTGCAACGTTTTTATTTTTCTCAAAATTTATGCTGTCAACCCAATTTCAGTTAGAATAAAACACTGTGTATTTGTGAATAAATACGCGGTTTGCGATCCCATGTTCTATGGTGATATTTCTCCCTCTTGATGCCTTCTACAGGAGTCGTATTTCTCCTGAAATTTCAAGTTCAGTAAATTCTTTGAAAACAGTATTTTCTTAGTGAAAATCTCTTCTTAAATAAAGTGAAATTACGCGCGTTTAATTTAATTTATTTTTCTATAAAAAAATATTGATCAAAGCGATTTAAGTAAGCCTATAATGTCAATGCAGTAATCTGGAGTATATCGACACAGCTGCGCCATCTGGTGGACGGTGTGGATAATGCAATTACGCGGGTTTTCAGTATGACGTCATATATGACAGAATATCTACTATCTGCGCATCACTTGCGCATATTTTCAGAATCTTTACTCACTTATGGAAGATGAATCTTGTTTACCAGATTTATTGCAAAATATTTTTATTACAGTTAGTTTTGATAAAATTATGTACATTTTAAAAAAATATAGTCGCAATATCATTTTAATTTCGGGAGAAAAGCACTAATGCTACGAAAGCATTATTTCCTTTTGCTTTTAAACTAAAATGACATTGCGACTTTTTTTTTAAATACAAATATTTCTATCAAAACAAGCTGTAAAAAAAATATTTTGCAATAAATCTGGCAAGCAAGATTCATCTTCTGTGAGTAAGTAACAATCTGAAATTCGTAAATGAATTTTTAACAGGGATTCTCTAAATGGCTTTGTCTGTAAAAAAAAATAAATAAATAAATAAATAAATAAATTTAAAAAAATGTAAAAAAAAATAAAATTATATATATATATATATATATATCTAATCTGATGATTTTAAGAAAATTATATAAGTTCTTGCCTAGACTCGTAAAATATTTAAACAAATAAATGAACATCACTTACACTTTTAATAGTACAACATTTAATGCATGCGTTTTAAATTAAAGTGATTTCAAATATAAAATGAAATTAATTTTAAATTAAATGGATGAAATATTTGTAGTTAAATAAGATGATTTATCGTTTGAGCTTGATAAGCGAACAAAGGACTTAAAAATGAATATTTTATTTATAATTAAATTCTATACATATTCTAAGCATTCATAAATGTTGTATTCTCATCGGGAATACAGCCTTGTAAGTCATTTTTTATAACTTTAGCACATCAAGAAGTGCATAAAAAATAAGACTGCAAAATTCAATCTTTACACATTAGCTACTTACTAATTTTTATGCGTCATTTTTCATTTCATTAAAGGAAAATGATTAAAATGGAGCGTATTTAAATCAACAACATTTGATAATATATATTAAATAATATTTTATCTTTTTTAATAAATTAAAGCTAAAATACGTAACTAACTTGTTTTACTCCTAAAAAAAGTACAGCTATGAATTCTATATGAAAAAGAATTTTCTTACAATTTCGAAAACTACAGCTATTCGATGGCCCAAATTTTGCCATTTTAACAAATAATATTAGGTCTAAAAAGAACTGTTTTTATTTAAATAATTAACTATAATAAATAAGTCAAAAAACACGAATAAAAATTAATAGAATATTCTATTAGTGTCAGAATATAAATGCTACAAAAAATGAAAACACAACGTTTGCGCTTGCGCAGTTATTTCTTAGATGTGCAATTAATAGAATATCCATAAAGAAGAAAACAGTTAGACATATTTCTGTAGTTCACTCCTTCCGCTACGTGGCGTGCGACCTTGATTGATTTGATCTCGCCTTTAATCTTGCGGTTACCTCTCCCATTTAAGATAGGACGCTTACTTATATCACTTTGATACTGATATTTTTCCTGAAAAATTCCCTGAAGCTTACGACCCCTGCTTCTAACACCCCTCTTAATTTGCCGATCGAATTTTGGAGCACCACGTATAATAAGACGGATATCATTCAGACTGAACGCATGTCGAATGTATTTCAAAAACATTTCTGTTTGCATTTAAATACTATAAACAGAAAATTCGTTAATAGTCATTGCCATTTTGCAATCAGAGTTGGGACTTCCTTTATATTAAAAATGTTCAAGAAAATTGTGTTTAAAATAACTTACAAAATAACATTAATGCTATCAGATAATTAGAATTTTATCTCTGTGAAATTATTGAAATAGTTTAATTTTCGTTTCATTTCTTAACACTTAGTTTTAAAAATCTAAAATTAAATGTCACAAGTTTGGCATTGAAGTTTATTTAAATACTCATAATTATTTGTATTGAAATCAGTTTAAGTAGTCGAAGTAGATTATTCTCTTTAACTAAAATTTCAATAGTTCACCCCCGAATTTGTGAAATCGGGCTTAAATACAAGACCTTTAATCTTCAAAGAAAATATCTTAAATTCTCTTTTTAATAGTAGATTTAGAAATAATGAGGCATTTTAACTTAAGAATATTTCCACCAACATTTCATTCAAAGTATTTTGTTTCAAATGAATTGGATTAATATGATGTTTTTTAGTAATTAATGTTATAAATTTCAAACATAATTTAGAATGTTAGGGTAGTTTAAATACAATGGAACGTAATTCATTTGGTTACAAGGATTTTGTAGAATACTAAAAGTTCATATTATTTTATTTGTGACTTTTCTTATTTTTTTCTTTTATGTGCAATATAGTTTAAAATAATTCGATATATATTTTCAATAAATATTTTCTGATTTAAAATTTAACATAAATGTATTTAATAAAAAATCCAGTTTGTTGAAATTAAAAACAAATATATAAGTACAGAAAATTATTCTATTAATGTTTTAATAAAGCTTTTGTAATTTCTTTTTCATATGCTAAATAGATAGATTTTTCATAAACAAAACATTCTCAAAAAATGTTGAATATAGGAAATTTCACGTTAGATTTTTCCTTTATTATGAAAAACAAAATGCTTCCTGGTGTTTTCAAGCAGAATTCTCTGAGTGGAACCTCCGAAAAAGACTTCGTAATTTTAGGAGCTGCTTAAAGTATCACACTTTTTTTTTTGCAATATTCCAAGGAGGTGGATTACTGTATTTACTAGCCGTGACTAAAAATGTTTTCTTTTACATTAAAAAATCTCAAACGTTGATCAATTCCATTATCGAATGTTATGCCAGCATTCGCCAATCCTTTGAGTTTCATGGGCCATTAAATTCATAACAAAAATCAAAATCCAATCATTCCGCGGAACATTAATATAATTTTCTATATTTGCGCAATAAGGAATTGTAAATTTCTCTCATTTTAATACAAAAATCACTCAATATAACGAAAGCATAAATGACTCAAAGTTTTATTTTTAGTTAAAACATTTTCAAAACACATAGATTTTTATGGAATCAAGACTGGTGATAGAAGAATGGTAATACTTTCTCTCAAAGAAATATTGCAGCTTGGAATAAGTGTTCATTTTATATTAATTTATTCTCCTGGTGCCAATCTCAAGCTATCTCTTGGTGGTAATCTATATATTTTTTTTTGACATTGCAATAAAGCAAAAATTTAAGGCATGTTGTCCTTTGAATAATCATTTTAAAAATACACCTGTTTTTAAAAGAAATTGAAGTAACATTTATTATCATAATTAGCTATTATTGAAATTTTCAAAAGTGAACATTTAAATATTCTTAAATGTAAAAGTATTATTTTTTATTTTTTTATTAATAAACTAGAAGACCCGCACGGCGTTGCCGGGGTTTTTGGAAATAATAATATTATACAAAACTCATGTTTGTATCATTTTATATATTTGGAAATTCTTTTAAATGAACCTAAATTTGGAGGCTCACATTGCCTTCCACAGCGTCTAGTGTGTTCCCAACAAACTTCTTTCCGAACGAACCTTTAACCTGTGTCCACGCTACCTCTGGCAGCATTTACCGGAAGTGTCCCGCACGTGCCTGAACCGGAAAATTGAAAACCAAGTTCAGTGAGCCAATCCTCGTAGGAATCAAGCTCATAGAATATAAAAAATGATTGCACCATTAAATTAAAAAAAAAAATGTTGGTAACTAATGTCTAAGGTAATCTCAAAGTTCCATAATACAAAAAGTAGCTGAATTTTAATAAAAGTTGAAAGAAGAAAATCCCGTTGGCCCTTAAACCCAAGAAAAGAATACGCCCCCAAGTGGTGGAAGATGCCCCTCCCCTTGTAAATTTCATGAATTACTGTTAGCATTATCACGATATTTCATAAAAGTATGAAATCCCTTATCTAAAATTACCTTTAAAGTAACTCGATTTTTAATTTACGGCTGTAATGAGTAGACGTAAGTTGATGCTGAAAAAGGGGTTTAATGTTCGAAAAAGATGGTAGCTGAGGTATAAAGAAAGAAAGGGACCTGGGGGCCAGGGTCCTAACTTGAATGCATTTGCGTATAATACAATTTTTTAGTGATTTTAAAGTAGCTGAGAGACTCTAAAACTATGTTAAAGAAAATTGCAATAGAGTAGGGTAGATTTTACAGAAGCTGCAACAAAAACCCCAAGAAGGTGATTAATATTCAAAATTGGTGGTAGCTAAAGTCTGCAATTTTTTTTTGGCGTTCATCTAGTAGTATCTAGAGAATATAAGAAATTGTTAGAAAAAAAAACTTCGTGAATCAGACTATTTTAAAAAGAGCTATAACAGGAGGCGCAAAAGAGTCCAAGTGATAGTTAAGAGCAGGGTCATAACATGAAAACATGTTTAAATGTTTTAGTGCTTAGCGTTTTAGATCTTCAATTATTCAAATTTAAGCATAGGATATGAATTAATCATTAGAATAATATTTTAAACAAATGCGCAAAAATGGGTTAAATGCTTAAAAAAGGGCCCTAAGGGCCCCAAAATGTTTTTGAGGGTGTTAGTCTAGGGAGAAGAATACAAGACTCAATTTTAAAATTATGTAATGAGAATGTGAGAATATTAGGGGTGAAAATGCATGGCACACAAAAAGTTCAAGTAGCCACGTATCGGGCCCAACAGGACCTTAGGGTGCCTCATCATTTTAACTGGAATATAGAGAGAGGGGAATAACTAAATGGAAAAATGACTCCAAAAGTGAAGATCAGATTAAGAGGTGTAATTTATTAATAATTTATTGTGCAAAAAATTCAAGGGGCCCTGAAGTGGACCCCAAGAGGTCTGGGAATCAAGAGGCATGCAGTTTGGTATAAAGATACTATTCAGCAGTTTTTAAAGTAATCATAAGACGCTAGAATATGTTAAAGAAAATTGCACGGAATTCGGATCATTTTTAAAGATGCTTCACTAAGGGACAAAGAAAGCGATTAATATTCAAAATTGGTGGTAGCTGATGTGTAATTTTTTTTTTTTGCCTTTCATGTAGTAGCTGGAGAACCTAAGAAGTTGTTAGAAAAACAAGCTCTTGAACCGGACTATTTTTAAAGAAGTTGTAATAGGGGGCCCAAAAGGGACCAACTGATAGTTGAGAACAGGGGTCTAGCATGAAAACATGTTAAAAAGTTTTAGTACTTAGTGTTTTAGATCTTCAATTAGTCAAGATTAAGCATAGAGTATGAAATAATCCTTAGACTATAATTTGAAAGAAATGCGCAAAAAAATTGGGAAAATGATTTTAAAAGGGCCCTGGTGCCCCAAGAAAGTATGTGGGTTTTGGTCTAGGTAGAAGAGTTCAAGACTCAACTTTAAAATTACGCACTGAGAAATTGAGAAAATTAAGGGGTGAAAAATGCATGGCACACAAAAGTTCAAGGGTCCTGGACTGGGCCCTACGGAACACTAGACGTCCATAGTCTTAACTGGAATGTAGAAAAGGGAGAATAAATAAATAGATAAATTATTCCCAAAATGAAGATCGGATAGAGAGGAAGCAATTTGTTAACAATTTAGTGCACTAAAACTCCAAGGGGTTCTGTACCAGGTCCAAAAAGTGACAGGGTCTTAACTAAAATGTAGAAATGGTGTAGAAACTGACTAGAGAATTCACCCCGAAAACGAAGGAGATGGAATAAAAAAGAGACATGTTATTAACAATTTAATGCAAAAAAACTTAAAGGGGTGAAGGGGCCCTGGCAGATAAAAATTAAAAATGTGAGCCTCAGGTGCATCAGTATCTGTTTTGGACTAATCACTCCTAAATTTTTAGCTTTCTACGTGCGGTATATTTTGCTAGCCAGACACACACACATACACACACAGAGCAATTTATTCTTTTCTTACAAGGAAGGTCTCCATACGGGCATATTCAGAAAAATCTGAAAAAATTACAGAGTGTTCTTCTCATGTATATATATATGTTTATAAAAAAAATTTGGCGGAACCGCGATAGAACGTCGGTAAAAAAATAATTAAAATTTCGTTTATTTGGCGATTTATCATCTGTTGGTGATGAAATGAAACTTCGAAAAATACTTTTTTATGCAGAATACTCTTTAAGATAAAAATGTTTCTTGTTAAACTTGTTTAAATAAATTTAATGTAAATGACTTTAGTTTTGTTAGTTTTAGATTGATTTAACTATAGATTTGTCATATATATATTTATAATGAAAGTTAAATATTAAATTTTATGAATTAAAAGAAAATTAAAATAAAATTGTTTCAATGTCTCAAAATTAAGTTCACTGTAGATTCAATTCTGTTGCTATGGAAACGACGAATTCTTTGAAATGAATAACTGGTAAATGAATCTTGCCTTTATTTTGGAATACGCTTAAATATATGAAAGTATTTTTTATATATGAAATTGTTTTTAAAGTAATAAAAATAAATAACAAGCAGCATAAATATGTTATATGAAAAAATGTATATATAAAACTTTTTGATTGTTTAAGTTTAAATTCATTAAATACTATTTACACGCATTCTAAAAATCAATTAACAATCAATTTTCAGGTGCACCAAAATCGTTTGCTTTTGGCGAGGAAAAGTATTGCTCGCCAAATAGCGTGACGCTTTCGCTTTACTCGCCAAATACTCGAAAGTATTTTATTTTTTTACAGACTTTCTACTGTAATTCCGCCACTAAATTTGACTGATCCTTTATTACATACATAAGTAGTTTAATTTGTATTTTTTTTTTCAAAATATTCTGAGTATGCCCAGTGAATTAGTTTTTTAAATTTCAAATTTTAAATATCAGGCTTCAAGATCTCAAGCTTTTAAGCTATTTATATTAAACTTTAAATAAATCATATTCTTTCTACTCACAAATAGTTTTCACAATAACTGATTGATGATCTGTAATATCCATACATAAAAGATCCAAAGTTTCAAAACATTGTTTAATTTGCGGTCGCCCAGCTTATGCAACATTGGGTATCTCTTGTGAGAAGATTGTACTACAGTTTTCCTAAGTATTTCCTAAGTGAAATTTCAAAAAAGAGGGGTCTTCCATCCTGCTGAGGCCTCTGGGCCCGCTCCGGTGTCTGGGGGTTTCGTGGGATGGGGGATATGGGTTTTTCCCCCTCGTGGACGTTTAGCTCCTATACCGCAAGGTTGTCTGTCCACGAGTGGGTGATTTCTGTGGAGACCTTCCTTGTTAGTATAGATTTTAAATGGCAAATATTATCCAGATTTTTCTATGGACCACTAAAGGTATCTCGTGAGCCATTACTGGTCACGGACAACAGATTGATGACCTCTGATATATACTGTATTCTATATACATTTTAAATATAATTTTCGAAAGAAATATCAGTTGAAACGAACATTTTAAGCAACCAATAATTTTTAGTAGAATTTAATTAGAAATTGAAAGACTTCAAATAGTGGAATTCGAAGTTCTTGTTCCTTCGACGAAGTAGTTTTAAATTAAACATAAAAAATTACGGCAATTTTTAAATCAAACTATATTGTAATGATTAAAATTAAGTTTTACATTAAAAGTAGCGAATTTTATACCTGGAATATTCCTGAACTATCGGGTTGAATAACTTCAAGATTAGTGACTAATGGTAAATTGAACCGATGAATCCAAATGTAGCGTTTATTTACGCATTACAATTGAAAATTTGAAAATTGCTACAATTTCTTTATGTTTACCACCAAAAACCAAAATTGAGATATAGCGTTGATTAGAAGAAATTATTACTACACAATTGGCACCAGTTAAATTTTAAAAAGATTATTTTGTCCAAAATTTTTAAGAATTATTTTTGTGCACCCGAATTCTACATTCTCTCTTTCAAAATAACATTAAACCATTTAAGGTTTTGAATTTATCACCTATAAATTGTTCAATTCCTTTCCTTTGTTCTCTATTAGAAATTGAAATCAAGAGCACTGAACCTTTTAAATGTCATTTGGATCAGAACTCATTTACGGACAAGTAAATTAAAAGATTTAAATCTGCTTATATTGCCAAAACAGATTTTTCAGAAATAAAACTTCAAGAATTCTCTGCTGATTTATGAACTTTATCTTAAATTCAAACATCTTCCACTTCAAAGAAGATTACTCAAATTATCTATTTAAGACTAGATTAAAAAATAATGACGTTTTGTTTTTCGTAAGAATTAACATCCAAACAATTCTCGGATAATTTCATTTGAAAGAACGCGTATGAATATAAAATGATTTCGTAATTAACGTTATAAAATAGTTTATATCTTTAAGATTTTTCAATTTTGTAAAATAAAAAATATTCCATTTTTTTGAATGAATGATATTTTTTTCTTACCGTGCGCCATAATATTGCAACATCATTGAGATATAAATTGATAATAAAAGTTCGTTTTTGTCTCAAATTTTAGAAATTTTGAGAAGAAAAACGAAGTTTTTATCAAAAATTTATGTATCATTCATTCTAGCAAATTAAAAAACAAGTGGGTAAGTCTGATCACAGATCGCACAGAGGTTTCATCTAATATTCCTTTTAAAACACTTTAATATTTAATTAATAAAGCCAAATTGATAAATAATTTATAATTATCAAACACTTAAATACCGCAAATAAAACGGTGAAAAACGCTAAATTTAGAAGAAAAAAAATTGAGACTCCCTCCCTCCCCCCTCACGAAATTTCTCCAACCATTCTTTTTAAAACTTTTTATTATGTGTTATGAACTAGCTTAAAGTTTCAAACAGATCGCCGTGTTAGATTTCCTAATTAAAATAAATTCGCGTTCTTTTATTTCCACATTCCACCACCAGGGAGCGCGCTCTATTGTTAACAAAACTGTATCTGAACAAATGCCCTTTCTGCAACTTATCCGTAGATGCATTAGTCGAGTGGTTGGCGGTCTTAAACATCAATTTAAGATATTTGCTGAAATAACTATTCTAAAATAGTAGTATGAACACTTATGAAATTTTTTATTTTGAATAAGTAGCATTTATCTGAGGACTCTGCCAACAAACCTCACATAAGACATTAAAAAACGCTAAGGTTTAATAAAAAATTTTAACGGAGAAAACTGCAGTAGAATAGGATAAAAATTAAAGAAGTTGCAACAAAGGCCCCAAGAAGACGATTAATATTCAATATTGCTGGTAGCTGATTTCTGCAATTTTTTTTTTTTGTTCATGTAGTAGTTGGAGAGCCTAAGAAGTTGTTAGAAAAAAAGAAGTTGGTGAATCGGACCATTTTTAAAGGAGCTATAACAGGGGGCCCAAAAGGGTCCAACTGATAGTTGAGAGCAGGGTTCTAACATGAAAACATGTTTAAATGTTGTAGTACTTAGCGTTTTAAAACTTCAATTTGTCAAAATTAATCATTAAGGAGCCTTAGAGCCATCAAAAAGGAGCCCTATAGCCACATTAAAAATATAAGGGTGTTGGTTTAGGGAGAGATGAGTCCAAGACTCAATTTTAAAATTATGCAATGAGAAGGTGAGAAAATTAGGGTGTAAAAAATGCATGGCACACAAAAAGTTCAAAGGGCCCGGATCGGGCCATACAGGACCATAGGGTACCCCACGATTTTAACTGGAATATAGAAACGTGAGAATAAACAAATTTAAAAATGGTTCAAAAAATGAAGATCGCATTAAGAGGGGCAATCAATTAACAATTTATCGTGCAAAAGCTTCAAGGGGCCATGTATCTGATCTCAGGGGTTTCAAGGAATTAAGTGGCATGCAGTTTGGTATAAATAGACTTTTTAGTAGTTTTTAAAGTAATCAGATGATGCTAGAACTATGTTAATGAAAATTGCAAGGCATTCGGATCATTTTTAAAGAAGCTGCACCAAGGTCCCAAGAAGGCGTTTAATATTCAGAATTGGTGGTAGCTAAAGTCTGATTTTTTTTTTTTTTTTTTTTTTTTTTGTCGTTTATGTAATAGCTGGAGAAACTATGATGTTGTTAGAAAAAAAGCTAATGAATCGGGCTATTTTTAAAGGAGTTGTAATAGGGGGACTAAAAGTGGCCAACTGACAGTTGTGAACAGGGACCTACCATGAAAACATGTTAAAACGTTTTAGTACTTAACTTTTAGGATATTCGATTAGTCAGGATTAAGCATAGTGTATGGATTAATCATTAGAATATAATTCGAAAGAAATGTGCAAAAATTTGGGAAATGCTTAAAAAAGGGCCCTGGGGTCCCAATAAAAATATGTGAGTGTTGGCCTAGGGAGACGAGTTCAAGACTCAACTTGAAACTCACGCACTGCGAAGGTGAGAAAATTAAGGTGTGAAAAACGCATGGCACAAAAAAAAATTTCAAAGGGACCTAGACCGGGACCTACGGTACCCTAGACGTACCCATGTCTTAACTGGAATGTAGAAACGGGAGGATAACTAAATGGAGAAAGTATCCCTAAATTAAAGATCGGATAAAAAGGAAACAATTTATTAACAATTTAGTGCACTAAAACTTCAAGGGGCCCTGTACCGGAACCCTTGCAAGTGTGCAAGGGACTTAACTGAAATATAGTAATGGGGTAGAAACTGAAAGGAGAATTCATCCCCAAAACGAAGAGGATCGGATAGAAAAGATTCATGTTATTAACAATTTAGTGCACTAAAACTTCAAGGGACCCTGTACTGGGCCCCTTGCGTGGGTTCCAGGGTCTTAACTGAAGTGTAGAAATGGGGCTGAAATTGAAAGGAGAACTCACCCCAAAAGCGAAGATGATGGGGAAGAAAAGTGGCATATTATCTACAATTTAGTGCATAAAATCTCTTGGGGCCCAGTGGCTCCGGCTCTTAAAATATTAAAAATCTGAGACTCAAGTGCATCAGAACCTGTCTTGGACTAATCACTCCTGAATTTTTAGACTACTACGTGTGGTAGATTTCTCCAGCCATCGCCGACAGACAGACACACACACGCATAGCGATTTGTTCTTTTATTAGTATAAAAAAAAAAACCGCTTCAAATTTAATAATACAGAAGTTAGTCGAATTGTAATCTAAGTTCAATGAACCAAATCCCGTTGAAATCAGGTCCTTAGAATCCGAGGAAAGAATGCGCCCCCAAGTGGTGTTAAATGCCCACTTCCCCCCCGCAGGAAAATTTCACTAATTACGTTTAATATTAACACGATAATTAATAAACGGATGAAATCCCTTATTTAAAGTTACTTTAAAGTAGCGCGATTTTTAATTTAAGGCTGTAGTTTTTTAGATAGTAAGCAAGTAAGTTGATGCTGAAAAAGCAGATTAACGTTTGGAAAATGTGGTTGCTGAGGCAAAAAGAAAGACGGGGCCCTCTTGCCAGGATCTTAACTGGAATGTAGTTGGGTATAACAAATATTTTTTTTGCAGTTTTAAAGTAGCTAGCGGACTCTGAAACTATGTTAAAGAAAATTTTAATAAAATCGGATAGTTTTTAAAGAAGCTGCAACTTGGCCCCAAGAAGAAGATTAATATTCAAAATTGGTGGTAGCTGAAGTCCGGAAATTTTTTTGCCATTCATGTAGTAGCAGGAAGAGTTAAGAAATTAAAAAAAAAAGAAGCTAGGGAATCGGGCTGTTTTAAAGGGACCTATAACAAAGGGCCCAAAGAAGGCCAACTGATAGTAAAGAGCAGGGCCCTAACATGAAAACGTGTTAAATAATCTAAGTTCTTAGCACTTTCGATCTTCAATTGGTCAAAATAAAGCATACGGTATGAATTAATTATTAGAATGAAATTTTAAATAAATGCGCAAAAAATGTGGGGAAAGGCTTAAAACAGGGCCCTAGTGTACAATAAAAATAAGAGGGTGTTGGTCCGGGGAGAAGAGTGCAAAACTCAACATAAAATTTTGCATTGACAATGCAAGAGAATTAGATGGTGAAAATTGCATACCGCACAAAACGTGCAAAGGGGGTCGGACCGCGCCCTATGTAACCCTAAGGTGCCGCGGGATTTTAACTGGAATAAAGTAATGGGTGACTAACTAAATTCAAAAAGGGTAAAAAATGAAGATCGGATGAAGAGGAGGCAATTTATTAACAATTTTATGGTGCAAAACGTTTAAGGGTCCAGGGAATTAAGTAGCATGCAGTTGCATATAAATATATATTTTAGTAGATTTTAAAGTAGTCAGAGGACGCTAGAAATATGTTAAAGAAAATTGCAAGAAATTCCGATCATTTTTAAAGAAGCTGCACCAATGGCCTCCTTGAAGGCGATTAATATTCAAAATTGTTGGTAGCTGAAGTCTGATTTTTTATTTTATTTTATTTTATGTAGTTGCAAGAGTATCGAAGAAATTACTAGAAAAAAATCTAGTGAATCGGACCATTTTTAACCCCTTGGGGGCGAGCGACCCGTATTCGTGCTGCGTAAGGTGCTCAGAATCAGTGATTATTCTCAACAGTAAATTTTTCTTCTAAAATTTGCCTTATTTAATCCGAGCATTTTCCCGATTCAATGAGGCAAACATTTCTGTTTTTAAAAACCGGTGAAAAAAGATTAAAAATCCTGTAAAAGACGCTCGTCTCGAAGGGGCTAAGTGAGCACCAAGGGAAATAAGAAGTCTATTAATATTCAAAATTGGTGGTAGCTGAAGTCGGAGAAATTTTTTTGGCGTTCATGTAGTAGCTTGAAGGCCTAAGAAGTTGTTTAAAAAAGCTAGTTATCGTACCATTTTTAAGTGAGCTGTAGTAGGGGGCCAAAAAGGGGCCCACTGACAGTTAAAATGGCCCTAGCATGAAAACACGTTAAAATGGGCTTAGTACTTAACACGTTAGATCTCCAATTATTCAAAATTAAGCATAGGGTATGAATTATTCGTTATAATAATATTTTAAACAAAAGCAAAATTAAAGAAGGACCTTAGGGCCCCAGTAAAAATATGAGAGTGTTGATCTAGGAAGAAGTGTCCTAGACTCAACTTTAAAATTATGTACTGAGAAGGTGAGAAAATCAGAAGGTAAAAACTTCTTCGCGCACAAAAAGTTCAAATGGCCCTGGACCGGGACTTACGGCACCCTAGGTGCCCAAACATCTAAGTTGGAATGTAAAAACGTGACACTAACTAAATGAAAAAATAATCTCAAAATTAAAATCGGATTAAAAGGAAGCAATCGAAGTCACCTCCGTTTCGATGAAATTTCACACAGTTTTGCAGTGCTACCATTGGTAAACCTACTGTTGGTGCTACCATCAACATTGGTAAAATAAAATACTTTTCCATATTTTTAGAACTTTAGAATTTTCTTTTTATTTATTTAGTTTCTTATGGATACATATGAATGAAATCCTTAAAATTTCAGAAAAAAAAAACAAAAAGATTTTTTTTATAAGAAATTTCTTTTATTTCTTTCACTAATTTGATAAATGTTTTTTCTGAGATGTTTTGATTGTTATAAGAAAATCTAAGATCTATATTTTCTGACTCTCTGAAGTTGAAGATTACAGGGTTACTGCAGGCTACTATTTTTATGTTCCATTCGCACCACTACTTAAAAAAAAAAAAAAAAAAAAAAAAAAAAAAAAAAAAAAAAAAAAAAAAAAAAAAAAACATTTTGCAGTGTAATAATAAATTTCACTAATTTGATAAAAATAAATGACACAAGTCGTCTGCATATATTTTGAAACTGAATTTTTTTTTTTTTCAGATCTATAAAAATTTGCTTGCATATAAATGAGACCCATAAAGTTTCAGAAAAAAAAATGAAATTTCTTTTATACAGAAAACAGAAAATTTCATCTTTGGCCCTACCGAGTATCGACCGAGGGACCTTCAGTTTGGCAGGCTGACGCTTTACCGAACGGGTGTACTAGGCATGCGCGTTCACTACTGGAGATGAAATAGCCACTTTTTTACGGGAGTCATGTCCAAATATTAATTAATTAATTAGCTAATAATTAGAATTTTAAAATTCTGAGGATCATGTACATTAGGAAAGTCCTTGGACTCTCTTCACAAAAATTTTGAACCTCGTACGTGCCGTAGATTTCGCTAGCTATCGCCGACAGACCCCCCCACACACAGAGCGATTTGTTATTTTATTAGTATAGATAGATATATGTATATACATATATATATATTAAAACAAGTCGTTAATAAAAATTTCATTAGCTTAATGGACTGGAACAAAGACTTACACTTAGAAGAATACAAATAAATCCGTCTCTCAATTACGATTTTCATATAGCCAATAATTATCACTCCATCTAAACGATCTAAAATTTACATTTTCTTATTTATACTTTTTAGTGAGACTAATAGAATTGATTTTAATGTATGCTCATAAGCATTGTCCGGCCTAAGGCACATTTATGTAGAAAAATATTTATTCCTAACAATGCAGGAATCGTGAATAACCACTTGACATAAATAAAATAATAACTGTGCCTTTTGAGCAAAAAAAGTTTTGTGCAGTATCACTTTTTATTTTCTAACCATCTCATCTTATGGTTATGCATGTTGAATGCTACTTCTGTTTAGCATTTTGTACCCTGCAATTTTTTTTTCATTAATTTAAATAAAATAATATTATATATTTTGTCTAGTTTTAATATTCGTAAATTAAATTCAATATTAAAAATCTAACATTTTCCACTTCAGTTTTTCTCATACCTTTCAGTTTTTACTCGTTGTACAATATTAGTGCATAAATCTGTTGGTACGGAAATTTATACTCTCGGAATGCATTTGTCCATGCATTCAGGTCATGCATCACTTCAGAATTGCATGTGTTCTATAACTAATTATTATTTAGCTCATAACTTATTAAATGACCGTCTAAACTTTTCTGGGCCAAAATATTTAGGAAATTATTAAAATTTATTTTTCTACATAATAATTCTACCGTAGGGGTTTTTTCATATAAAAGCTTAGTGTACTAACGTCCTATTTTTAAAATAGATAATAAAACTCTTTGAAAGTCATTCATAAAATTATTGAAGTTTCATTTCTGGTAATTCATCTACGTTTCATTTTAAAAACTTGTTGATACAGCGTATCAAATTGTGCAAATAATGAATATTTGTGCTTATTTTATTTTATCCTGAATTTTGTTTTATTCTGTAGTATAAAATAAGATATTGATCGAATATGAAGAACACATTTATTATTGGAAAGTTTCTATATTTTTTTCACTCAGAAGTACATTAGAAATCGTATTTATTTTGTTATTGTTATTTTGTATTCATTTCTTTTATTTATTTGCATGTTATTCATTATTGGTTTAAAAATATCTGTTATTCCTCTTTTGTTTACTTTTTAGTAAGTGTTTTACTTAAGGAATGTTGTTTAGTTCAGATAGCTGAATTAGAAAATCATTGAAATTTTCATCAATCCTAAACTACATAACATTTTTGCGATGTAGTGTTTAATCTAAATTAAATGTTGCGTTTTGTCGTTGAAACTGAAGAATTTGAAAGTCTAAAGTTTGAATGTCTGTGTAATTTCAGAACACTTTTAGACTAATATATATTCTTTAATGGAATATACATTAAGCGAACCTGTTTGATACTTTGTTTATAAACATATTTCATATATAACACTTGATCTGTTTAACGTACATACAGTCGAGGATTGTTATAATTACTGTTTTGTTTCATATCTAATAAACATTCACAAAATAAAATTATAAAAATTTAATTTAAGGTAATGATTTTGTATTCGTCAATTAAATTTAAAGTAAATGTTAAATCACAAAAAAATAGTTACTTATTAAACTTTAGTTTCTACAAAATAATTCGAAAATGTTTTTGTTTTGTGTATTTGATATTTTCTTAAACAAAATTTTCCATGCCAGTTAAATATGACAAATACTTTTATTTTCTTAATAAAAAAAAAAAAAAAAAAAAAAAAAAAAAAAAAAAAAAAAAAAAAAAATTAGGTGTCGGCTGTGACTGCATACTTTTTTGATCCGATGGCTCCTTCTTCTTGTACCGAATAGCCATAAATAATGCTATTTTCCACGCAGTCTACATCACAATGAATGAAGTCATAATCATTAAAAGTCACTATTTTTCACCAAATTCATTTTTTCAACGTGATCAACCTTCTTAGTCTAAATGTTTTTGATTGATTGGTTGATTATCTAACATTCCATCGGGCGATTTCGCAGGTTTAGACTGCACTTCAAATCCAGCATGACAAAAGCAGGATTTCAATGGTTTTCTCCGTAACACCATTTCATGATGTCTTGGAAAAGTGTAATGCTAAAAGAATATCTACATTATATATTTTGTCTTCGTCTAGTGTAGAAACAATTCTTCTTAAAATTAATTTCCTATAATTGCATTTGAAAGTTATAATGATGCCTTGATATAGATACTGAAGAACATACGTGACATTGAGATGCAAATATTTTACTGTTATAATATTCATATCATTAATCTGAAGATGGGCTGTACAGTGGTCAATTACAAGGGCGATTTTCCAGTGTTTATTTGCTAATTGATTATATAAACAACTCAGCCATTACTCAAAAATAGTTTTAGTCAGCAATAATTTTGCTCTCATTTTAAACGATAAAGGTAACGTTTTAACCCCACTGATGAATCTGGTGGTTTTCTACTTACAGATGAAGAAAGAATTGTCATTTTTTACAGTGTCACGGCTTTGGTTACGGTGCTTAAAATTGTTATTATTGAAATGATATTATGGTATTTATAATCTATTATTTTATAATGTCATATTAATCATAATCTTCATTTGTTCTACCAATTTATTTTCAGACATTAAAACACACTAAGATTTCATAGTCTAACATACACCCAAAAAATAGTGCACATGTCAAAAATTTAAAACATATATATACTTTAACACAAACATTCAAGATGGTTTAAAAAATATTTTCACCTCTTTCTTACCGAGGCATCTTCAGTTATTGATGTTTTTCGTCTCACTCCCTCGCTAATCGTTGCTTTCTATATTTTCCCTGTTATTTATCCCTATTTTTAGAATGTGTCGCCATCTACTGTCTATAATTGCGTGCAGTTCATCATTGCAGGTTTCTGATTTTGATGAGATGATTTCAATGGCTTCTCTTGCTAATGCGTCATTTAAACTATTGTATTTTGCTAATTTCTCGGCATTTTTAAAATCTATTGTGATGGGGGATTATTTTGGGGGAATAAATCCCCCATCACAATAGATTTTTAAAATGTCGAGAAATTAGCAAAGTACAATAATTTTAATTGCGCATTAACAAGAGAAGCCTTTGAAATCATCTCATCAAAATCAGAAACCTGCAATGATCAACTGCACGCAGTTATAGACAGTAGACGCAAATTTTGTACAGTTACCGGGTGTAATCTTCAAGTTTTGTCTACTTCTGTGTTTATCCCGCCTTTAAATCAACGACAGCTTGAAAGAGCCATTTGGTGTCAAGCACACAAGTCAGATGCATGTATTCAGTAAATAAATAATCGAGGAATACGAATTAACATCACATAACTTCACATTCCGCAAAAAACGAATTAAAATATACGTGACTACTTTTTTTCTTTTTTTCTTTTTCTTTACAAACTTACAGTTTGAATTACAACGTATACCAAGTTCGAACGAAAGACATCTAAAACGCATGTGCAAATGAGAGTGCCCCCTGGTGGTTTTTACGTAGAAAGAACGGTAGAAAGAAAACGTCTTAAATTAAGACACGTGTAAAGGAACGAAGTGTGTTAAAATATGAAGTTTGCAGATATTTTAGACATAATTCTCAGTTCGTTTATGCATGATCGCAGTAAGACATTTATATGCCTTAATTTAAGACATCTATAATGTCTAAATTTTCAGATTAAGACACTTAAGTGTCTAAAATACAGTTTCAGTCATATATGTGTCTAAATTTAAGATGTTGTGTGCTATTTGCTGTGTATTTAGCCATTTCACATAAAAAGTAGTATTTTGTGTACTGTATCATTCCGCCGAAAATACGAAAATTATATTTGACTGTATTATATTTATTATTATTTATTTGCAATTGTTTTAATTTCACTTTACTGTTAAAATCACAGATTGCATTAACTACAATTTAAATAAAGAATGCATTATTTGGTAAATTAAATATATATATGCTGCTGCAATTTATGTTTTATAATATGATTTAAAATTTAATTATAATTGTACATTATGCATATTATTTAATTTATTATTTGTTATGTTGGAGGATTTTCTGTATTTTGTTATTCAGATAAATAAATCTAATTTTAATGATGAAAAATAGAAATACCTGTCTTACAGGAATATACGTATACAATTTAGAGTCGATATTCTTTCAGGTGTATTTTCAGAAAATTCTGTCAAATATAATGAATTGTTAGGAATTTCTGGAAGATGACTATTCTATTTAAAAAAAAAAAATATTTTCTTGAAATGATAACTCGATTTATGTTCTTTAACTAAACAAATGATGTGTATAAACTGGCATATACGAGAGAAGAAATTCTGAGGAAGATTTATTCTGTGTATCGCATGCCCAAAATAGAATATTTTACGTTCATTGTTTATAGGTTTAACCACGAGTATCATCATTATGCGAAATAATAAACTACATATATATATTATAAAAATTCCCCCTTTAATTTGTTTAATTTTTAATATAATTTAAAAGTATTGTGGCTTAAAGGACAGATATTTGATAACAGAATAAAATGTTGAGAAATTAACAAAAGTTTTACAAAAGCTAGCATTTAATTATTAACATTATTATAGTATCCAGTATATTTTTATAGATATAAAGACAGATAATTTTCATTACTAGTTTGAAATTGTATTACTTTAAAATGTACATGCTGTAATTGTTTGTGTTTAAAAAATATTTCTACCAAGTGATACATTTTAAGCTATCAAATGACGCATTTTGAAAACAACAGTTATTGTCTCTGTAATTTATAAAACAGAAACACTTTTAATCTATTCAAAATGATATTTTGTTTTAAAATTGTTATGTTTGTTTGTTGTATTGATAAGACTTGAGATAACAATCAAATAATTATTAAAAACATTTAACGTCTTTAAAAATAGTATTTAATTTACAATTAAGTCTATCAGCAATATTACTAATGTATGCAGTGTTGTCTTTGCAGCAAACGTCTTTTCACATCAATATTCACTCTCAAATTTCTGTTTATTGTATGTTGAAACCACAGTTTTTTTTTTTTTTAAGACAGATATTACAAGAACGTTTTTCTATGCTAAGGCTGAAATTCGAAAAATATCTTAATGGAAAATATATATATTTTTTTTAAATTACGATAAACGGTATTTTATAAATTGTCTAAATATTAAAATAGGTCTCTTATGCATCAGTATTAAATTAACATTGAAATTTATCAAAAATATTGCGGATATGTACATTGTTATATATATATATAGCCTTTTCAGTCAATATTTAGTCTCGAATTTAACTTTTTTGTACGGTGTACCGTCGTTACACTGTAAAAAAAAACGACATTTTTTACAGTACAAAGTACTGTTCATCTCGCCCACAAACTCGATCACAGTGAATGTGCTGTATCTTTCTTTGTTTTCCTGACTATATTAACATGGAAAATACAGTAGCTGCGTACAATTAACAGTACAATGTGCTGGCAATTTGGACGCCAGCATTTTGTGCTTTAAAAAAAATGCGTCCAAATTGCCAGCACATTGTGCTGTTAATTTTATTTAACTACAGTATTTTCCATGTTAATATAGTCAGGAAACCAAAGAAAGATACAGCACATTCACTGTGATCGAGTTTGTTCAGGCAAATTTACAGTGTTTTTTTTACAGTGTACTTTTATAAGTCTTTCTTTTTAGGCGATTTTTTATATGCTACCACGTAAAATAGAGAAAAAATATATTTAAATGGAAAATATTATGTTTTTTAGTTATGGATTTTTTAAAATAAATTACATAATTCATAAAATTGTTCTTTTTTGTATTGTTGTATGCCATTTACTTCTCAAAATATGCTTAAATGCAGTTCTTTATTTAATTCAAAAATGACTATAAAACTCTGTCGACAGGTTTCTTTATATTTAATTAGTATGTAGAAAGCTTGATTTGTCTTACTTCCACTGCACTCAACATGGTGCTATTTTTGAACAGATGTTAAGCAGTTTACGTATGACAATCAAAAACTGCATTATTTTAATTAAATGCAGGGGTCGCAGTCTTCCTAAAATTTTCGCACTAATTTCTACCACTATTTTAAAACGATAATCTTTATTGTATTACAGATGTTAACACGTTAAGCGCCACGTCAATCAGCGGTGATAGACACTGAACATTCCGTTTAGAACGCGTCATTCACCGATGACGGACGGTCTAAAATATGATATAAAACTAAAAAAAATATATATTGATTTAAGTAATTACTGAATATGTATTTAAAATTTACTTACTGTTTATTTATTACAGGATTATACTTTCTTAAAAATTACTTAAAACATTGCATGTTTTTCAGCTTCGGTATCAGTCACCGTGGCACTCAATGTGTTAAAGGCATCTACGATGAAGTCTTTTAATTTAAAATACTGGTATAAAAGTGCGAAGATTTTAGGAACATTGCGAACCCTGTAAATGTGCACCACATTTTTTTCCTCTCAATCAAAAAATCTTACTATAAGATAGTTCATTTTTATTATGCATAATCGATTAGGAAGAACGAATTATGTCATTTGGCATTCCATATTCCTTTTCTAACTGCTTTGTATTGAAAAGTTTGTCTTTATTAAAATACATTTCAATTTATTGTACACAAAATATATGAATTTTATTATTCAATTTAAATTTACTCCAAACATCATATTAGTCAGCATAATTTCAGAGCAAACTATTCAATTTCGCAATACTGGTTCAATTGCACATTATAAACTGATTATTTATTATACTATATTTTTCTAATAGAGAAATAATAGAGAAAAATGTCTAACGTTCCTAATATTATACAACAATTTTCTTTCTCAACTTTTTATTCTTAATTAATAAATACAAATAAAATTTTAAAATATAATAAGTTATTTATTTGTTTACTGTATCAGCAGAATATGTTTTTAATATATATTTATATATTTTTTCTGACATTATTATTAGATCATGAATTACAGTCCATTTTATTTTATTTTTACTGTCAAAATATGCTTTAAAAATAACTTTTACTCTTTGAATGCAAAGAAACAAAGACATCTTTTCCAACAAAAATAAATTAAATACCAGATGTCCCGTCGTAAAATGCTCTCAGGTGTATAATGCACGCTTTAAGTTTCATTGTACTTTTTTTTTCGATTTTTAGTTATATTCGCTACATTGCGCTACCTGCTTCTTTACAAAGCAATTTACATTATATGTGTAGCAAATAATCCAAAGAAGGATATTCAAAAGATAATATCAACGAGATGTATTTTTTGTCAAATTCAGATGAGACGTAAGATAAAGACAAGCGTGAATAACAAAATGGTTTTTTAACCAGGAGTCAAGTGCAATCAAATTTACTTTTCTGTATAGTATCTGTGAAAATCGAGACATTTTTCACAAGAGTGGAGGAGTTTCCGAATACCCTCTTCATATAAAGTTTCTGTCAGGTTGTTGCGATAGCTCTTCGCGGGAAAATGTTCCATCGTGCGGAAGCGCTGCACTCCAGACCTGTCGTCAGTTCCAAATGAAGTTGAAAGTCACTCGTGGCCATATACGGGCTGTGCCATTTCCACCTAGGTTGCAATTACTGTACGCTAGGTAAACACTTCCAATTAAAATTATGAAAAAAAAGGCTGTTGTAACATCACTCCGGTCTGCCACCCAGTGACTGTCTCTTTTCCGAGAGCTGGAGACAAACATGTCTGCGAGGACAACACTTCCATCCTAACAAAAATCTCCTAGATGCCGCGCAGTGGAGTAATTGATACAAAATCCTGGGCAAAATTCTTTTTTAACCATTTGGAAAAATGGTTTTTGTCCTCGTCAGGGTAGGAAATCTAAAGCATGTCTGAAGCTTTTTATTAGTTTAATCCGCATTTTATTCGTTTTCTGGTTGGTCTTACACAGTAATCTGTATTACACTTTACTTTCAACAGAAATGGATACTTGTGTTGCCACTATGACAAAAAAGTAATAAAAACTACCAAAAAAAATTAATAACTCAGAAACAAATTGTGATACAGCTTTCAAACAAATTGCATTTAAAAGGACATTTTTTTCCCTCTACACGACGGTGTAAAAAGTAATATTGTGGGATGTTTAGAAGTTTAAGAATGAAATTTCATTTAAAATGGGTCGTCAGATTTCTTGGAAATCTGATAATGGAAAAGCATTTTCCCGAACAGCCAATGAAATGCTTGGATAATACGTAAGTTTCAGGAAATTTGACGAGTCGCAAGCGTTTTTTGTCGTTTGCCATTTTTTCGTGTAATAACACTATTATTGTTTAATTCATGGCGTACGTTATGCATGATCAACTCCGAGCGATTTTTTATGTCTTAAATTTTAGTCTTTGAAAAAATCATTTTCCAAATGGTCGTTGTAATTTGTTAAATTGCTTTTTTTTATGTATTTTGTAGTTAAAATCATTGTTGATGAGTTACTGTTAGTAAATATTCTCAATTAATGTTAAGTACATATAAAAGTACGCATTTAATTAAAAAATATATGTAATAAAAAGTTTATTTGACATCTTAATGTTTATAAGAGGAAAACAATCGTTGATAGAGTTATTTTACTTACAAGTAACGTTTAATTAAATGTGGTTAATTTTACTACTTGAAATGTTTTAATTTTTTATATAAACAATGTATTAATATACATATTATTTGCATTTATTATTTAGAAAAGTTGAGTCTGTAAAGTAGAGTTCTAGTAAAGAGATTCTAGTTTTTGAATGTTATTAAGAGGTTATCATATAAATTTATATTTAAAAATTGTAACTATATGCGGGAGATTTTTTATTTTTAACTGCCTTCAAAGCTGTAAGCAGTACAGCTCTACGTCAAAAATGGTCTGGAAAACACCAGCACAATTTTAAATAGCTATATATCAAATCGATGTATCTGAATTAAAGCTAAAAAGGTTTAAACAAAACACATTTTCTATTTTCATTTTTATTGCAGTAAAAATAAAGCAATTGATTTCAAACATTTCTGACGCCGCACAAAAATATACATTTAAACTTAATTAAAGTTAACAATAAAGCTGAAACGTAACAATAACGTACGTCTTCTCGCCATGAAACCTCTTATGGGTCAATATCTGAAAACTGGACAATTTCACTCCAGAATTCTTATTTTTTTTAAATTAAAGTACGAACTCCCAAATACAATTATATACTATAATACATGTTTTGCCATTTAAATGCTGAAGTCCTTTGAGATCGAGGATGCATATTTATGCGTAGGATAAACTTTTATGGAAGAATGTGTCTGTTAACACCATAATCAGTGTCTAATAATTGGGACTGAGGTGATGTTTTTTTTTTTTTTCTTAAAAGCTGCACAGTCATTGTGGTAAGTGATTTTACCGACATGTAAATTATTAAATATGCCATGTGACATTTGTATGTTATGTAAATAAAGTTGCAATAAACTTTTTGTTTATAAGTAAAAAGTTAAATAGGGGGACATGAATGATGCTACACAAAAATACTCATCCCTATTCAGAACAAAAAACTAAATGTTTCTAAATATGAAATATAGAGGAAAACATGTTACCTTCATCCATGGTGGCTACTTGAACTTTAGTTGCTGTTGCAATGGAAATGAATCTGCCAGCGCCACCTAGTATCTGTTAACCTAAATGTGTGTTTAGAGGGACTGAGATGATGGTCAACGTCAGGGACAAATATATTTACTACAATATTTTACTATACAATATATACTCAGAAAGGATAATTATATTTTCCCATACTTTATATATATAGGTATAAATATATAACAACAAACGTTAATAATATTTATAGAAATGTTTACAGCATACATTTAATATTGGATATTTGTACCTGGGGACAGACACTGAAATGATGATTTCGCTTGTTTAAAGCTTAAAACTAATTATTTATACATCATTATATGTCCATTTATCATTGGTAATTAATATAACAAATGTTAATATATATCACGATTTCAGTTTTTGGTTTTAGTATAATTAATGAAATATTACTGGCAGTGGAGGCAAATTGTCCAATTTTTAGATATTGACCCCCACTCAACTGAGATGCCCTCTGATATGACTCATGCTTCTTAAATAGACATAGATCGCTGCACCAGTTAGTCATTTATTTAAAAAAAATACGCTTTTTACAATTGTTGATTATGTTTTTGGCAAAATGTTTATGTCAAATACTTCACTGTGCACCGTGAAGATCTATCTTAACAGGTTGAAGGCAACCTTCTATAAAATGGTACAGAAAAATTCGTCCACCGGTATGACAAATGTCTCAATATTCACAGTGCAACTATGTTGACTTTATTTGTACATGACTCCTGTTTATCAAACCATTTTGATATTCACACTTGTCTTTATTTTACTACCAATCGGAAGCTAAATAAATACTCGTATTATTTTTCATGTTATCCGATAGTCAACTTTTTATATTTCATTTCGTTTGTAAGTATTTGTAAATAAAAACATGCACTTTATCATAGAAATCGCAGTTCCAATGCTGATCCTTGTTTTCTCCTTATCCTTCATTTTTATAAACTGCGTATAACACGCACCTGTAAATTACGATCCATTTTTCCGTCTCAATAATGCGGTTTATGTGCAGGAATATACTGTCCTTACTTATTATTTTCGTATAAGGTGAAATACAAATAAAATACATCTATTTTCAATTGCGTTCAGGTATCAATGATATATTATATTACTTAAAAATATAATGTAGTTTAGCCTTCTTAGATTGTTATAATATATTTTCTTAATTTGCATAGTGATTAATTTTCATGTTAATATTAAACAGGTTTTATGTATGAGAACTCATTCTTCTTTTATATAATAATTTGCACATATAAAAACAATCATAATTTATTTCTGAATAATAAACTTCAACATTATTACATGCATTGTGTTGTTAATTGAAATACCATTCCTAATGCGCTTTTCAAAGTAATTAGAAGGTAATACTTTTTTTTTCTGTTAATCAAAATTTTCATGCTGCCATTTATTCTGAAAAGTTGTTAATAGGTGATTAAAAAGAATTAAACTCATTCAGCACGCTAAAGCTTGATTTTTTTCAAAATGTGCCCCAATATGTCCACGTTGTCAAAAATGGTGTTACTGGACATCGTATCTTACATGTGAAAGGACCGATTCACAATTTTCATACATTTCTCTCAGATGCAAAGAATGGCCAATTTATATAAAGGTTGTGTTCCGGACTATTCCCATTGTGTAAATATATATATATAGAGAGAGGGGGATGAAGTACGGGTAATATGGAATGGTTGGACAATATGAAATACTTCAATACCCGGCGCATACGTTGCTCCAGATAAGTGTAAACCTGCCATAAGACTTCCTAGAACGACATGAGGCACTGTGCTTAATACTTTTTGGATACCTGTTGTTAGAGCAGTGCAGTGAAATAAAATCTTATTCTCAATCTCTTCAGTTTTTTACAGATAAATTTTATAAAATTCGTATTAAATCTAAAATCTCATAGTACAATCTCTCAATTTCAACCAAGTACAGTATAAAGTTAAAGAGCTATATTTACCACTGTGTTACTCAGTGATCCTCTATGCTAACTTGTTGAGGAGTGAGGAGATTGTGTTTTTGAATATAGTTTGTTGGGTATTAGGAATTACTGCTAGACAACTGTATGAAGACGAGTATTGAAATTAAAAATATTTTTCAAAAATCTGATCATTTATAGATGATGTCCTAAGGTTTACTTAATAATTTTCGTTTTTCTTGAAATGGTGGTTTTTCTTGGAATTTTAAATTCCTTATAACCATACTCCATATTACCCGGCTCGTTGTCATTACCCGAAAAATATAACATTTTTTAAAAATAGCTAAATACTGATATGTGTTTCTCTTCCTCTTTAAACTCATAGAAACTGTGTCAATAAATAGTAAATGTTTGCTCTTTAATAGCATTTAATGTATCTCAATTTCTTTATATTAACTTACAAATAACAATGTAAATGGTATTCCTTAATACCTAGCTTTATCTACATTATTTTGTTCAAAGAAGCCGCATCACTTCGATTAAATTTATAAATACTTTAAAAAGAAATTCCGTGAAAAGAGGGAAACTTGCAATGTTGCTGTTTATTTATTTATTATTTTTATTTATTTTATTTTATTTTATTTTTTACTACATTTCTGTTTTGAAATTCCTGTGTTTTCAGGATAAACTTTTCCGCTATTCCAAATGAAAAAAAATTCTGTTTTTTTTTTTTTTTTCTTTTTTTTTAACAAAAAATATGAGCGATAGCACTATTATTAAAAAATCTATGTATGAATCTCCTATGCATATTTATACGGAACAGTTATTTTACAGCTTATTATAATCCCTGATTTTTTTTTTTCGGATTGCCATTCTTGGGATTTGAAACCCGGGACTCGCCAGTAGAGGTTCAATGCTGTGTCTTCTACAAGAAAAAATTTTGTTATATGCCAACATAAGAAAATTTAACAAAATATTTTCCGTTTTCTCCAAATTGGAAAGGAACGTTTCCTCTTGTTTGTGATTTTTGTTTTTTAAGTTACAAGTGTAAGAATAAAAGACGTTTTTCAAATCATTCCAGGGAAGTGTACGATTTTCACTCAGTAAAGAAAGGTTTTGTTAAAAGACAGAAATTTCCCATAAAGTGACATCTATATATAAGTTTTATTATTATAATTATTATCCCCCGGTATTTCTCCCAGCAAATAAAGTGTCGTCTCCAAAACATAACGTTCCGTTGCATAAGCCAGTCGTAAAACAAAGCAGAGATATCATTGTCCTATGCATACTTTATTGTAAATGTAGTTTAACACTAGATTGTAAATGAGGAATTATTCATCCAAATGCGAATGATGTCATTTTATAAAAATTTAAGCCTGTGATTTAAGTATTAAATCTGAAATATATTTTGTACTATAGTAACGTCCCGATTATCCGAGTCCCGCTTAACCGAGTTATTTTCTTCTGATTGACTGATAGTTTCCATTATTATGAAACAGCTATTTTAAATGAAGTGTTAAGTGAAGATGAAAGATCAGTTAGAACTCTGAATTTCGTGTCATAATGGGAAAAATGGCCGTTTTATTTATTTATTTATTTATTTATTATTAAAAAATAGTTATGGCCATTTTTCTCCCATGGGAAAAAATTTGTTTCAAAATAAGGAAAAGCTATTTTTCATCTTTTTTCCACTAAAGTTTGAAAGGTAAATTTTAATTAAAAGTTTCTGGTGCAAATCTTGATTAAAATTTGATGGGATATCATATACCTCACTGCCCTCAAGGGCTTAAATTAATTTTGAACAATCATTTCTGATGGACAAGAACATACCGACTATATTATATTTGTGTACTTCGGGGAGCTACAATATCTCTTACACACAATATTTTCAAAATATGACATGCACACGCAGTGCACACTTGAAGATCAATATTATATAACAATTTTATTTTGTTCTAAATAATAAAGGTGATTTAATATTATTCAAAAACTTTATGAATAAGCAACTGTAAACAGTATTTATTGTATATGATATAGTTTGCGTCTCCATGAAAAACAAACTTATAAATTTTGGGCTAAATGATTCTTATTAGAGAACATTCTCTAAATATCTGATGTAATATGTAGCAGTTATGTTTCCACTTGGAATAGATTAACATAATAATAACACACATAAAATGAAAACGAGCGATATATCATATTTTATCTTAATTATGTTGCTTGTGAATGTATCTTAAAATCTATCCTTGCAAAATTTAGTAGTTAACATGCTATGGTAGTAGATAAAAATATACTTAAATCTCATAGGAATGCAAGCATATTTCATAAAGTTAGAATCAGAGCACATTAACAGACGAATCGAAACCTTAAACACATAAAAAATGTGCAAGATTTTAAACTTGTATATACCCTTTTTGTATGCATATTATTTTACTTGCAAGCGAACTAAATAATAATAATAATAATTTAAAAAAAAAAACTATTATCGAACAGCAGAATATTTTCGAATTGATTTATATACTCACATAGCTAAACGTTACCAGAAGGGAAATGTCCAACAAATCAACAAAAAGTGAAAAAAATGTTCAATGCGTTTGTTTGTAAATGGCATTTTCGTGTAAAGTAGAATGCCAGGTTTTTTATTAAACTATTTTCTCTTAAATAATAAACTATTTTCTCTTTCTGTCGAAAATTACCAAAGTGTATTTTTATGTTACAGATATTGTGGAAACGTGGCACTAATCTTTTGTACATCATGAAGGAAACATAATATGGATAATCTATAAATATTTTTGTGTACCAAAATTGTGTAGGCGCTTAAGGGCTCTTGAGAAAATTGCAAAATAAATAAATAAATAAATATACGGTAAGTATACATGGTCATGGCATATACTCATAAAAGTATATATTTTATTTTGATAAAGGTAAATAAATTTGTTAGAGATAAATTCCTAAAGTACATTTTCGAAAATAAATAACTAGCCATCTACTGCGGTATTTAAACAACTTTATTGAACCGAGATTTATATATAATAAAAAATAAACACATAATATTGAACCTGTGTGTAACTCTCCTTGAATTGTTTTACAATAAAACTTTACACAAGAATAAAATGCATGAGAAGAGTCATAACAATTCTTATTTTCTTCACTAACGAGAACAAATAATAAAAATAGAATTAGATATATAATAGGATTATAAAGAAACTAAATATAATGATACAATTTAAAAACTGAAATAATAGTAACATAATGCATAAATTGTTAAATGCCAGAAAATATATAATTCAAAATTTATTTTTTTATACATATTTATTGATATATCATTCAATATTAAAAAGGCTTCAGGAACTGTAAATGTTACCTAGCACAGTTGCGCAATACGGAAAAGCAACTATAAAATATCTCATGATATTCTGTGTTCTTCTCATTGCCGTCTGTTATTCTTAATAAGTTATTATTATGGAAAGAGTCAAGCCCAACAAATTCAGAACAAAACTTTTCTAACTAATCGATTCTTTATTAGTCACATAATTTTACGATTTCTTTGATTAAACAAGCTCTTCATTAGACCAGTGGCAACCATCAGGTTAAATAGGTGAAATGTCTCTTCACGTAATAGCTTAATGAAATATTATTTTTAAATATTCGTAACTGTTTTTATTTTTTACATTTATTTAAGTCATAATGCACAATTTTTTTTTTTTTATATAAATACCAATCACAACATGATCTACGATTAAAAGTTTTATTCCAAATCGATCTGGATCTGAGTTTAGAATCAAGAGAGGCGTTTATCTAATTAACAGCACCTGTGTTATGTGGTTGTCATTTGAAACGTGAGGTCAATACGCAGGTTCTTGAAACACCTGTTATCAGAAGTAAAGAGGATTTCGGATTAGAGATGAGCCTACAGTAGCATTATTTCAAGACATGTTGCAAGGACTATAATGGCTTTTTCGTCTTTGCTGGTTTGTTTGAAACAGGTTAATAGGATTTTACCTTGCATCGATGATTCTTGGAGTATCATAACATTCACATTTTAGTATGCTGAAAGATATGTGACCAGTTTGGAGTTAAAACAACGACGCACAATCAGTAAATAGGAATCCCAGGTGTAAACAGTAGGTTCTTTATTATCCAGGTCCGCACAAATCGAGGTTTTCCGGCGGCAACGGCAACATAGCCGGTGCTGGAGAGGGGACGATCTACATTTTTATGCTGACAGATGCACGATCAGGAACAGAATCAAGTCATAATCACATTTTAGAGCATTGAGTTATTGGCGAGCAGTAATTTACAAAACTAGCAAGCCAGTAGATATCTGGCGAGAATTCCATTGAAATGAGACATGTGTTCAAAACCATTAATTTATTGTCAATGTGGAGGGTAAAAGGGCAACATATGAAAATTTAACGCCAACGGATAACCGAGAAAATGTGGGCAACCGAAAACCACAAAGTCGCATTTTACAGGGGGTTTGCCAACTCATGGGAATAGGCGCGGCGAGCCGTTTGAAGGCATATGTAAATAAAAATAAGATATTGCAGACAAAATTTATGATAAGAATTTATACGTTGGAAAGGAAAGATGCAGATGTAGTGACCCAGTCAAAAAAATAAAGAAAGGAGGCATGAGAAAGATCCCGCATAGCAACCAAATTAAGCATGTAAGTGTACTGGGTAAGTTGTTTCTATGCGAGATAAAAGTAGCATGCCTCATTTAATATACGACTGCTCTTTGCGGTTTTTGAAAATTAAGAGTGTGAAACAAGAATGTATTTCTAAAGGAAAAGAGCGATGAAAATAAATTTAATTTATGATTTTACGACAGATTTAAAATATAGGAATTTAGTAAAATAACCTTATATTAAAAAGGGGGGGGGGAGAGTAAAGGAAAAAAATGTATTAATAGAATATGGGAAGGAAATATCCTTCACAAGGACATATTCAAATATAATATTTTTTCATCTGTTTCCTTTCATTGTTTGTTGAAGCATTTTTAGATAATATATTTCTCTTATATATATTTTCTAAATTAAAATGTTTACTATGCAATCTGGTAATGACATTGCAATTTATTTGTTCAGACCACTATTTAAATACCGAAAAGTTGGATATCAAACCTATCTCCTTTGTCATAATAAACATCCCAAGAAAGTTTAATTTCTTGTAACTGCCAAGGGTCAGATTTCCTCTTAGTTTATCTTAATGTATTATGTGATGGGGATGTGGAGCAAAGGTCCCAGGCTCCTAGTGAACCAGTAAGAATTGTCATAGTAAATAGAATTGTTAAAAATGCTAGTATAAAAGGAAAATATCAGTAAATCCTATACTGTTAATTTTGAAATCTATTAATTGGTTTTAATCCTTTCTTAGTCCCTTTAGAAGAAAAAAATATATTCAAAAAAGTCTGTTTTGGCTTACGGAAATAAGAATATTTTCTTAAAAAATCACAGGATACTTTCAATTGTAGACAATTTATCGAATATAAAGAGAAGTTATTGACAAAAAAAATCAAAATTCAGAGAAAGGGGGAAAAAAAAACAGTGGCACTCCGGGAGTGCCAATAGAAGTGAAAACTTCAACAATTACGTGGGTGTTTTTTTAATTGTCAGGAAATGTTTTATTGTGCAGAAAATACTTTTAAACGTAGTGTTTTTTTACTCATTATTATAAACTATTACTACCAAAATTATATTACAATTTTCATAGCAATATAATTTAACTATAAATTACATATAAATAAACATTAATAATTTGTAATATATATTATTATATTAAATTATATTATTAAATTATACATGTACATATAAATAAACAAATTTTCGTACAAAAAGTCACGTATTGCATTTAAAGATTTATCCGGTGAAATATAAACGGCAACCATTACAAATCAATACTATCCAAATATTGAAATCCATACTCCAATTCAATACTATCCAAAAGTATTTTTATTAATGAATACAATACCACAATTATATTACGCTTGGCGCGCTAGTGCCTATGTGCCAAAATGCTAGCATGTTGGTTACGTGACAGTGTCTCCAAATCAGTGTTTTTTCTCCATCTCAAAAAAAGCTCAACGCGCCTAAAGAAGTTTTCGAAAACTGGTAATGTGTGTGTGTGTGTTCCTGTGTGAACGCCGGGAGAAAAAGTGAGTTTTAGCTTCGTTCTTCTTTTGCGGATTGAGCTGAAGAGGGAAAAGTTCCTGTCATTCACCGCTTGGCGCGCTAGTGTCTATGTGCCAAAATGCTAGCATGTCTGTTACGTAACTGTGTCTCCAAATCAGTGGTTTTTCTCCATCTCAAAAAAAGCTCAACGCGCCTAAAGAAGTTTTTACTTCAAAAAAAAATGTTTGACTTCATATTTTTCAATGATGATTTCATCACGCGAGTAACTGGGCAACAAACAAGCAATTAAAGAAAAAAAAATATTTTCTTTTATCCTGTAAAATGAAATGCTCTAAATTGTATGAAGCTAAAACATATGCCTAAATGGATATTGTAAAAGAAATGTGTTAATCTGAGTAAGAATAGCACATATATTCATGCAGATATAAATGTTTCTTTAAAAAATTAAAGACAATTTTGCATGTTTTTGTTTATAGAAAGCAGAGGTTTTAGCCATTTGCATTTCCACTTCAAGAAAACTTAACACACTAAATAAAAAAATAGTGCCATTAGAATATAAATATATTAAATGTGCGATGGAATATCAGCAATTGTATTAAACTATATTGAACTGCGTCTTTTCAAACGATATAAAATTTTCTTTTGATATAAAATTTTCTTTTGATTCTTATTTGATAGGCAACTGTAGAGAGCAACTTACATAAACAAATATTCAAATATCTTAAAAATTCAGAAAGATATCAGTGTGCGCTGAATTTCAGTTGCATCCTAATAGCAGCTGGATGATAAAGGATTTTTTTTTTCTTTTTTACAAAAAGTCATTTTAAATTTTCATTTTTTTTTTCTAGATTTTTTTGCTTTTGTTCTTCTTGGAAAAGTACACAACTTTAGAATTCAACAAAAAGAGATTTTGTCAAAATCTAAACATCCATTTCAAATCTACTCGTTAACATTTATAAAATTCTAACTTCTTTTTTGAAGTTAGTTAATACGAAATGACAATTTATGAAATTCATTTATGTATATAGTATCATCCGGCTACTTTCTAACTTCTTCTCTACATGGGTCCACATATGTGGGCTTTTATTCTTTTCCTCAGAAAAACTAAACTATTCGATATTTTCACATTTTGACATTATCTTTTAATAGCTGAATGTTTTTTTTTTCTTTAAAAGCAAAAAAATATGCAACATCTATGCTTACATCCTTATAAAATATGTGTTATTTTCATCTGAGTTTGCTAAATCACTTCAAGACAGTGTGGGAAGAAATTGGGAGTTTTTCATAATCATTTAACTTAAATCTTTTACAATAAAATACTTTGAGGATGTATATGTCATTCACTAGTTTAAAAGCCTTAAATTTGTGATTGTGGGAATTTAGGTTAATAATAATTGATATTTTAAGAGAATTTGTAATTTTAGATCCCTATTTGTGAACCTAAATTACTAGTTCCCTAGAGTATCAATTTCCGAAAAGTTCTTTTTTCTGTCATCTATGATATCATTTAGTTTGTTTAAAACAAATCAATGAGTATTTGTCGTATTTTTTTAACTTTGTGAACGAAAAGGATAAAAAGCTACATAATTATTTTTACTCATAATACATACTTGTGCTTATTTAAAAGGAGAAGACAAGTTTTGCTGTATTTATAAAAATTGAGGTATCATATTAATTTAATTTGTTCATATAGATATTTATATTATTATATATTATAAATTACTATATATTATAAATAATTATTCTCTAACAGATTTAACGTCTGTAAACATTCATTTATCATTTGTTTACATTCTTGTGGTACAATTGTTGTAACGAGAATGGCTGTCAGACGTGGAAATATTTTTCACATGAAACATTAACTAGAAGCAATTTTTACTTCTTAAGACATTTTCATACTAACGTATTGCTTTTAACCTATTTTTCACCTTAATTGTATGTGCCGACACTGGTTTAGATGTTTTTTTTTTTTAATTTAAGTGGTTAAGTTCTTTAAAAGAAAACTTTAATATTCCACCTGTTTAAAATATCTAAATATGATGACTTGAAACTTCCAAAGATACATTTTGAAAAATGGACACGAATTAGACTTTTTCAAGAAATGCCGATAGCTATTTTCATACAATTTTATTGACATTTAAAACAATCGCAATTTTCTCTACTTACTCCAAGAAATAAAAAAAAAAAAAAATATTTTTTCTTCTTTAACTTGAAAAGTGCTGTACAAAAATTAAAATAACAGAAAAGTAAACGTTGTAAAATTACAAGGAAATATATTATTCGAAAATTATGACAAAAATGCCCTTTGTTATACCATTCGTTATTCAAAAGTGTTCACTAACGGTAAAATTTAATTTTACACTTTTGAGTAACTTTGAATAATATCAATAAAATAGTTTTATGATACTATTTTACATTCAATAAGCTGCTGTCTAGACGTAGTGTCAATATATGTAATGAAGTTTACTGAAAGGAAATACGGTATTTCACATTGTTAAAATAGCGAATAAAATACTTGCACGACATTTCTGAAAATTACTGAAAAATACTAATTCAGAGTATAAGTCACTTTCAGAATCTGTAAGCAAAATTGTTACAATTTTATTGAACTTTTAAATATTCTTGTCATTTTCTATCCAAACAAAGGAAAAAGTACTTCCTTATTTATACACTGAAAAAATAGACTTTAATATTTTACAAAGCAAAATTCTAAAACTAAACTGATTATAGAAATAACAGAAAAATGCATACATATTTTAAAATGGTATGGATATTAATCGAAATGTAGTTAAAAAAAAATTCTAGTTTCATCATTTAATATTTAAAAAATTCCATTAACAATAAATGCATGTTTTCAAAGTTGAAAAATTCTGAATTAATGTTTGACTCATGGTTGACTCATGGAATTTTCTGAATTTCTGATTATCGTCTGCTTTACTTAAACTAGTTTGAAAAGTTTTTTTTCAGTCCTTCTTAGATTAAACAAGCTTCTGTCTAGACTTTGTGTAAACTTAAGTCATTATGGTCAGTGAGATAGGCAAGATTTTATTATGTTAGAGCTTGAAGTGATTTTTATAATGATTAAGACGCTATTAAAATATCGCTATTAAATAACGCTATTAAAATATCGAATAACGTAAAATTTTTAAATTTTTCAAATGCTTTTTCGGAGAATTTGTAATCATGGAAGACGGTAGTATTCCAGTGACGCAGCATTAAGCCTAAAATCGTAAGAATGGCGGAACTCATATGTACACCTAAGTCGAGAACAAAGGAATCGCGAAAAGCCGTAACTTCATAACTCAGCAAATATAGCACATATTGTTCTGATTTTTTTTTTTTAAACTGTCTGCAACATATCTGCAGTCTTATCCTATTCTGAATTTTTTACATTTCTACATGCACTATATTTTGAGATCTCGAACCCATTTTTAAAGTACTTGCGATGGATAAAGTACCTAATTTCCAATTCTGGAAAATGGGCCGGGCGATTTTCTTTAAATTGATATGGAATATGAATTTGTTTTAGATTAAGGGAATGAGATAAAACTTGTCACCGGGAAAACTCTTGTTTTTTATATAATTCGCATTTTTTTCCCTCAAACATGACCTGCGCGATTTTATTAAAATTAATATATAATATAAATCTGTTTGAGATAAAGCGAATAACATAACACTTATTTGCAGAAAAACTGTTGTTCGTTAAATAATTGGTATGAAAAATTAGACTATATTTTTCGCCATTCTATGAGAATTTACAGCAAATGCGCAAGAAGTTATTAATGTATTCCTGCGCATGGTTTCTTTTTATTCACTTTCGGGAACAGCTAGCCATCGAAACACTAGCTGACCGGTTAAGAGTGCTGCTCTCATAGACGCGATATCTCGAGTTCAATCCGCAGTGATGACTTTTGATTTTTTTATGAGTTTCTTTGTATTTTTTATTGCCAATTAGATCATTAAATAAAATTTAAGACTTTTTAATTGTTATCAAGTTAAACAAAATTAAATTGCAATTATAACTAAGCTAAATAAAAAAACATCATTTTAAATAAATTTCAATAACAATATGTGCCATTTCCTGCAGCTTGAAAATGTGGCGAACATCTATATTTTGGATAGAAACCTAAACTCTAACATTTCATATGGAATACAGATATATACATTTAACATTTTTTAAATAACGATAACTGGAAAATGTTATTCAATATTATTTCATAATCCTTTAGATATTTTGCGATTGTTACTATCACACAGCAAATCTAGTGCATTGACTTTATTAACTCGTAAATGTAATTGAGTTAAAACTCTTTATCTAAATTTAAGTAATGAATTTTGTTCTACGCATTTCAAACTTTTTGTAACTATGTATCATATCTCCACATAAAAATAAAAAATCTCAGATTAATTGTTTCAGAAAGTACTTTCACATTTAATTATGTGTATATAAATAAATACAGTCTTTTCTTGTCTGATGTATGTTTTTTATATTTGCTAAAAAAAAAAAAAAAAACTAAAATACTTCCCAAATAGTAGTATTAAATTCAGATATTTTTCTCAAGGTGTGTGTGTGTGTGTTAAATAAAATTCCAGAAATTACTTTTCCTATATTAAGAAGTATAAAAAATCTAACGTAATTTAAAATAAGAATCTCTTGAAATTTTTCCAATTATTTATTATGGTTATTAACTAACCGACATATTTATATTTTATATATGTTGAAAATATCATACTTTAGACTAGGTACTTCTTTTTCGTTTTGAGAAATGATGCAAATTAAAATCATTAAAAATTTGCTGTTTAATGTTTTGCATAATAATTCAAAATTATTTTCAGACTAGCAAAATAATTTGTAAGTCTTCTTGTCAAATTGTCTCTTATTCAGTAATATGAGTATGTAAAAATATTTTTTAACATTTTTATAGAATTATCCTATAATATATATATTTATTGTTACAAATGCAATGCAGCTTTAATCTTTTCCTGCTCCATGCCGAAATATTTAAAATTTGGAATGCAATTCTAATATTTTTCAAAAAGACATTTTTCAATTGAAATTTTTGTATTTTAAATATTATTTTAAATTGTAGTTTACATAATCTCTTTGTTGTAGCCATAAAAAATCAAATGATAATGCCTATTTTATTTAACAAAATTAAATAATCATAAAATGATGCATTATATTTTTTTTACTTTTAGTGAGAAAAACCTTTAAATTTTTAATGTAGAAATTTTATGATTAATCTTACTCGAAAATGTGGCTATTTTGATAGAAATTTATGTTAGTTGCTATGAACTTAAATTAAAAAAAACACCTATATTTTTATCAACCAGCTGTTTTTCTTATTTTCATTCATATTTATTGCTATTATGGTACACTTTTTTAAGACTCAAAAAGGAAATAATAAAATACTCAATGGCAGTTGATGGTGCCATCTATAATCGAAAATCGAAACTGCATCCAATCGATCACGTGATCGGCAGGCTGGGTACACAAGTGCCACAAAACGAGTATTACTTTCAGGGTAAATTTCTGTGATGAAAAGCCAAGCCTATCTTCGTTGTTCTCCTGTGCTTACAATGTTATTGTATTTTAAATTAAAAGGTTTAAAGAGTAATAATTCTTGATATTTTTCTTAAGAAAGTAAAGTTTTTACATAGCAAAATTTAACAAAGCCTTCTATATCTGTCAAACGAACCATACAAAACCACCCATTTTTATAATACTTCCATATCTTACTAAAAAGTTCTTTAAAAAATCAAATAGTACAGCACTCTTTACAATTGGCTTTTTTGAGCGGGGGGGGGGGATTAGAGGTGAATGGAAATCACGATTATGAGTTCTTATCTTTTTTTTTTTTTTTTTTTTTTTTTTTTTGTATTTTTGTTATTAACCTAAAAAGAAAATAATGATATCAATTCAAAAAACCCTTAACGGGTTAAAAGTTTATGAAGCAGCACTTTATCTTATTGCTAAAAAAATGTTAAATATGGAACTTAAAAATAATGATATCAAATTTTAAGTGACGCTATGTTATTTATTTCATGTTTTTATTTTTGTTTTATTTATAATTGCATGTGTAAGAATTATGTTAAATTTAAAAGGATGTATAAAAATTTATTCCTTGATGCTTTATAATTCACATCTTTCATAAATTCAAAACATGAGTTTTAAAAGATATGATATCAAAATTTAAGTGACTTCTTGACGTAGCTTTAAACAATTTGTTTTAAAATTCAATTTTAATTGTTATCGGTTTGGCTAAATATATTCACACATCTAACCAAAACTTTTAATTTTCCAATACACAGTTAAAAATATCCCTTTCACTGAACCTATACAATGCACTGTAATGTATTTATATGAATAAATTGATTTATCTTTTGTGCCATGCTATCCAAAATCAAAAGTAAAATTTATGTAAATGATTTCTTTGCGTCATTGTATCCAAACTAAGCGAAGTATGCAAATGGATATTATGACGCAAAGAAATTGTTTACATAAATTTTACTTTTGTTTTGGATAGCGTGGCACAAAAGATAAATCAATTTATCTCAGAATCTAAGAAAATTTGTCTGTACAAGATGTAATTAATTTTCAATTATTATTATACAAATTATTTTTCACTTATTATTCTACGGTAACATAGTTTTCAGTTTAATTATTGTTACGGGTAGTTTAAAACATTGTTTATCCAGTTTAATTTTCACCCAGTCTTAAATAATAAAGAAATAAAATCCTATATTTCACCTTTTCTTTGAAACCTCTTAAATTTTAGTCATTTTATTAAATTTACGGCACATTCATTTCTCTTTAAAAACGTTTAAATCTGTAATCTTAACGGTGTTTAAAGATGTAAAAATCTTTAGTTTTATTTTGTTTACGGTAAAACACCCTGCAAGTTAAATAAATAAATAAATAAATAAAATAAAATACATCCCGCAAACACCTGTTTGTATTCGAATTCTTATCCCTTTTCATGTGTATACAGACCACCCAGAATTTTTTTTATGGCTTCTCTGTCGAAGTGTTTTTGTAAATAACATATATACGTTTGTTATCTCGAAAATAGATTTCTAGTTAAACATACAGTAACTTTTATGATCCATCTTAAAATGCCCAAAAGAATAGGACAGCTTTTACCCCCTTTGTATTCCAATAGTACAAATTCTTCAGTTTTTTTTTCTCATGGGAAAATACAAGACCTCCCATATAGTTTATAATTTAAGTTGGTCATGGATTGCCTTTGTAGCTAAATACAATATAAATCTCTAGATTTAACTGGGAAAGTTACAAAACACTTAAAATTTTATTACGCTTTCAAAATTGTAAAGCACTATCTTATCTTACTATTTTTTTCATGTCCTCGCAGCTGCACGAATCCTCCCATATAGTTTATAATTTAAGTTGGTCATGGATTGCCTTTGTAGCTAAATACAATATAAATCTCTAGATTTAACTGGGAAAGTTACAAAACACTTAAAATTTTATTACGCTTTCAAAATTGTAAAGCACTATCTTATCTTACTATTTTTTTCATGTCCTCGCAGCTGCACGATACTAGATATTCTCCCTGTGTACTGTTCATCCCCTCCCTCCCTCCTTTAATCACGGGAAAGCAGTGGACGGAAACCATGTTGTTTGCTTTCTTTTTTCTTTCCCCTTACTGCATCTGTTTTAATATGCGAAACCCCTTTTTTGAAATAGTATGGTCCAAGGATGTTAACGACGGGAACTTTTAACCAATTAGAAAAAAAGTAAGGAATTAGGCCTCTGAAAGTAAGCTTAGGCTATCGAGTGGACTTGTCCTGGTCTTGCCTGTTGCCCGCGTTAATGAGAGTGAATCCTAGATTTTGTTTAGAGGTGTGGAGTTAGAAAAATTCTGGTGAGCTAGTGAGGGGGTAGACCCAGGAATATTTTCTGGGATCTACCCCAGGAATGGTGGCAGTTCTAGAAAGTTCGTCTAGACGATAGGTTGTATAATTTTTCTGCGATCTACACCAGGATTAGAGACAGTTCTAAAATGTTGGTCCGGACTACAGATTGCCTATTTTGGTGAGATCTACCTCAGGATTGGAAGGAGTGCTGAAATGTTGGCGCAGACTGTAGGTCGCCTACGACGCATAATCCCTCTGGGATTTCACTGTTAAACAAATACGGTTTTCCTGACACGGAAACTCATCAGAGGTATAAACAAACTATTGTGAAATTGATGAACTAAACTAAGTATGATAGAAACCTAACCGGGCGTCAGAGTAGTAGATTCTGGGAATCTTTCTTTCGTACGAGATACACTTAGAGGGAGGAAGAAAATCACTGATGTCTGGGAATTAACCCTAGAAAGCAAAGTTCATCGTTTCAATTTAATAGAATCCAGAGTGACCCTCACGCTAACATCTGATGAATTAAAATATTCATAGAACTGGGAATCCTTACGAAAAGGAAGAAAGGCGAGAATCTAATAGGACAAATAGTGCAAGAGAAGATTTGGAAAATCGTGTTGTGTGCATGGGATTAGTGGAACTTCGATTCTTGTGGAAGCAGACGTTCATCGGATATATATGTCTATGTAATAAAAAAAAAGAAACCAAACTTCAAATATATTAATTAAATGGTAATTGCTAAATTTAAAGTGTCAGAATATCTCCCACTGGATACGTCATGAACGGTCTTGCGTTTCTGCAAACCTTGTAAGTAATCTAATAAATATTTACTCTTGTTGTTTATATAGATCTGATGTGTTTATACTAGTAGTAATGTTTCTTTCTGTATATTAAATCGTAATTGACATCCAATCTAACAATGAGATTTTATAATTCTATTCTTGAATACAATAAAATAATTTTATAAGCTGCCATATACAAATACTGGGGCGTAATTTAAAGCAATGTAAGTTATAGAAAATATTTTTTAGCAATATTAAATTTTTTAATGTTACAATGAATCTTTCTCACTCCTTTAGTCCTGGTTGTATTTGTTTTTAGAATTTACTTTTATAAAATTAAATTTTAAAGAAGAAAAATTAAGATAATTTTAAATGAGTATAATTATAGCTCTCTGAATGAGACTATTATATTTTGATACAAGAATGTTAAATAATATTAAAAAAAGGAGTAAATAAATAAGATTTAGGTATGATAAATTAATCATGTCATTATTTAAGTTTCTTCATAAAAATAGGTAAGATATTGAATGAATATTGAATTGATATTGTTTCCACTATATGGTTTCACGTGCCAAACATCCTGATTTTATCTAAGTAATCTCATATCTTTTAATTTAAATTCCCCCTTTTTCCATTTTTGTTATATTTTTCATAAATTAATGTTTGTTATTTCTTTAAAAACTTTTATTGTTTTCCATTGTTTAAATACTCTGCCATAGTTAAATTTTTATACCAATATGAGATTCCTATATTTAATCAGAAAATTACATTGGGTTGGTGTTCTATTCTAAAACCAGTATGATAAGTAACTTAGAAATTTGTTGCTCTTGTTTTTGGGTAGGAAAATCTAAATTGTGATTTTAACCCTTTTCATGTCAATTAAGTAATTACTCTCTATATTGTATTAATCTTTATTATTTATAATCTTAAGTATTTCAATTGCTTTATTTACTTTAATTAGGAACATATTTCATTTTTGGCCGTCCGTGCATACTTTAATTTTCTTTTAATATTTTTAACTGCTAGTAATTTGTTTTGGTGTTTTGGTTAGGTTTATTTTATACAGATATTCTTAGTCATTCACATTGGATAAATAAGTAGTGATGAGATTTAAGTTTCCAAATTTTATAACTGATAATTAGAACACCAATATATCTCAATATTATAATGATTTTTAAATGTTTTGTTATAAAGCGTGCTCATTAATCTGTAGTTATTTACTTCGATATTAGTAATATTTTGTTATAAAAATGTTCATATATATCTGATTGTTAGAAAAAAATATTAATTTAAAGATAAATTTTTTGGAGTGGGATAAAAATTTTACTTTTATAATTACACACAAACATCTATAATAATTCGATTAATACGAAAAGCAGATTTATACTCTAATGATTATATTTATATTCTCTTATAAAATCAAAAATTATATAAGATTAGACAATTCAATAAACAGCTCACTTAAACGAATGTCAATTGTATTGAGCATACAATACATTTGAATATCATCACTATAAATATAAATCTTCTATACTGTATGAAATATTTAATAAACTGAAACATTATTTGTATAAAAACAATTGAATGAAATTCTGTTTAACATATCTTACAAAATACATCATGAACGCTATCAGACACTTTGAATTGTATCTCTATTGAATTGTTGAATTCGTTTTCTTAAGAATTTTAATAGAAAAATCAAAAATTAAATGTTACAAGCTTTGCAGTTTATTCAAAGATACATAATTATTTGTATTGAAATCTGTTTAAGATGTCGTAGGCGATCCTTATCTTCAAATAAAGCTTGAGTAGTTGACTTCTCGTTTTTAAACTTTAGCTTAAATATAACCATCTTAAACTTTAATAAAAGGCTTAAATTCTATTTTAAAACTAGATTACGAAAGAGTAAGACTTTTTAAACTTAAGAATATTTCCAAACAACATTCGAAGTACTTGCTTTTTAAAAAATAGTTAAATGTGGAGTTATTTAGAAATTAATGTTGTAAATTTCTGAAATAACGTGATGTTATAGGGTAGTTAAAGTATGTAATGTAACTCATTCGGTACAAGAAACATATAGGATACTAAAATCCGTGTTTTTTCAAGCAAAAGTTCTTTTTTTCTTTCAGTTTTGTGCCGTACATCATTATAGTTGAAGAGACACTCATGCGTTTTTTTTTTTTTTTAATTCATGTATATTTGATAAAAAATTTAATTGGATTAAATTTTTAAAAAATGTGAGGATGCTAACTTATAGCTATTAATGTTTAAGAAAGCGTTTATAAAATGAAAATACTTTTTTCTCTTATGATAAATAAGATGCACAAAACATATATTGATTTTCATTTTACCGCTGTTCTCAAATCGGAATCGGCAACATTTTGTCACATTTTCTGTTTTCTTTATGTTCGCGAACTTATTAAATTTTCAGTAGCAATAAATAAAATATGTTAATTGAAACACATAAATTTTCAAGAACACGAATTTTTGCAACCAACAATTTTTAGAATATTTTAAGATTAATTAAAAAGTTTTATATTTCTGAATTTAAAATTGCAGCTCATTACGCCAAGTAGTTTTGTGTTATTGTTAAAAAACTAACGAATTTTAATCTTTAATGCAATGGTTACAAATGAAGTTACAGGTTGAGGAAACTGTCCCAAAATGAAATACATAAGTAAAATGTTTCTTAATATTCTCGCCAGAGGACAGCACGATACGCAGTTACGTTATAGATTCGATGAACAAAGATAAGCATTTAATAGCGAAGATTTCGCCTTTGCATCTTTCATTATTTACAAAGAAATTGTTTAGACCTTCGTCAGAAATTTCTTGGGACTATTTTTTGGTTCTAATTCACGTCTGTTTCATTTCCGTGAGTACATATCTGAAGTAGGAGATGAGGACTTACTTCTTTCTAAATTATTTTCTGTATATGCAAAAATTTATAAATGTATGTGAACTCGAATACTTCCTTTGTGGTCAATGTAGGTAAAATGACATGACGACATTTGAAAAATGGAATCTATCCCGTAAACCCAGACATCTTTCTCAATCATGTTTTTTGTGTTCCAGTTGGGACAGAAAGTCCACTTGAAAATAAGGAAAGCAATTACAGCACTTCAAGTTCTAGACATAATCCGTCTAGTTTCACAGTTTCAATGTCAGTCCCTCCAACTCCAGTGCCGGCAACATCTATTTCTGATTCTCGAAGACCTAAGTGTCTTTTCAAGAGGCAGCATCTTCAAGTTCATCATCAGCATTTATCAGACCATTTCATGTGCCTCCACTTCATTGTGCACCTCATGTTAAATTATCCTATAAAAAGAGCAACATGAAGGGGCACTAATCTGACTAGCAGTCCTAATATTGCTGAAGCGTAGGCGAAAGCTGCTGATAAACATAATGCTCAACCAACACGTATAGCAGTACACGGAAAGAAGAAAATTCATTTTTTTTAGATCCAATAATTACGAAAAGGGGATGGATCTTTCTGCAGATGATGGTAATCAAACATGTTTTTAATTTAATGATTTATTCAGTCATCAAAACCGAAGTAAAAGTGGATAAAATGTGTTTCATGTTCAAAGAGGTCGCATAGTGAACGTGCCGGTGTTTCTTAGTGTGCAAAAAATGTATTTGTGATGTAAGCAAGTACAGAATAGTATCTTATGAGTGTGTCATTTTAGAACACTCCTGCAAAAATTAATACAGCAGCATCTCATATAAATCCTTATTATAACGTTTCGAGTTTATTTGTTGCTTTTTTAAAGATATTATTGCATTTTGTATACATTTGAAAATTAGTTTGTAAAAAATGCAGGAGATTAGAAAACAAGTGTATGAATTAAAGCATTTTATCCTTAGGGTATGTCGTTTTCGCACAGTTAATCCTAAGTATTTAAACCTGCATAGCTCCTTAAACTTCACGGAGTTGATTCCTCTTTGGTGCTCAAAGTTGAAATAAACAAAAGAATCCAAATATGATGAATTTAATTGTTATTTTTGTAAATGTTAACGATTATTACAATTTATTTATGTAGACACCTCCCTCACATAACCAAAATGGGGGAATAGCAATAATTACTACACATTAATTTCTTGACCGATATTTAACGGTCAATTCGTATTTCCCATTCTCACTGTAGAAATTCTTTTGCAAATTTTAACATTAAATTCTCAAAGATCAGAAATTTATCAACTTCGGATGTTTTATTAATTTACGTTAGATAAATCCATAATATAAATACAATAGTGGGTCAAAATATTTACTATACTCAATAAAATTAAAAAATAATAATAATATTAATATAAAACCATAAATTTTGAAGATATATATATATATATTTTTTTTTTACAATTAAACATTTTTGGAGTTTTTCAAGATTAAACAGGAAACAGTTTTTGTTTTATGATAAAAAAAAGTACCCGCATTTAAACGTGTATTGCAATGGCTAAAAATGAATTTTACGTTAAAAGTTCGATTTTTTAAACCTGACAAATTACTAAAATACTTCACAAATGGCTTCCAGCATGCTTCCAGTACGCTTACATCGTGGCTTCCAGTTTGCAGTTTGAATGAAAAATATACCAAAAAATCCAGATATGATATGCAATTTTTTTACTATTAAAAATTTCAAAGTTAGTTACAATTTCTGTATCACCTCACCATCCTAAGAAAAATTCAGGAATGACATCAATTGTTAGACTTTATTATAAATATTATTCGTACTAGTAATATTTTAAAATGAATTATGTTTGGCAGAATTAGGAAGTGCTTACTCCATTTAGGTAACTTTCATTATAAAAGAGTAAAAAGCAAATTATTTTACTTTTGCACCGTTCCGGAGGAAAGCAATTCCGGAATATTTTTATGTACAATTACACCGATAATAACTGCAGACCCCAAAACCACCTCCGTTCAATTATTTATTTATATGTATATTTTTTCATTCTGTAACTCTCGTATTTATTAACCGATTTGGATTTAACTTACAAGGTGAGGGCCAACCTCGTTAATCACAGATTTTGATTATTTTGATATGTGTTGTAAGGTAGAGACCCCTTAGTGTCTTGTTGAACGGATTTTATCCAACGCTCTTCAGTTCTTGTGAAACCGGGGGGGGGGTGTCTAATAGTAGTACACAACTTAAATACGTTCTTTGCAACCAAGATGATAAGTGGGTCGTAGCTCAGTTGGTAAGGCGTTTGCCGACAGATCCGAGGGCTCGGGTTCGATACCCGTATCCGCTACGTTTGTTTTCTCATTTTTTTCTTTATAAACATACTTATAAGTATAACTTAATAATCTCATTGTCAATTAAAGTTTTTAATATTGTATACCAATTATAATTTTAACATATTTAATATTTTACTTTTAACTAAATAGTTGTAATAAAACATCATAAAAGTGTTAATTTTTATAAAATCACTTTTAAAATGTATTTCATATATTCTTTATCGATGCAATGGTATTGAGCAATTGTGTCAATTTGTGATTTTAAAGAAACATTATTTACGCATTGATTTAACAAAGGAAGTCAGTGCGATAATACGATTATTATGTTTTTAAAGTAACAAGCATAATTATATTAAAAATTAGCCTCAGAATTGAATTACAACTGTTTTTTTGCATATTAAAGATTTTTAAATTTGTAATACGTATGCTTGCGCTTTCAATTATTTTGCTTTCCCCTTTATTTTCATTCTGCTTTTATTTTTATTTTATCTGAATATTCTTTTATTTTATCATAACTAGATGGCGCCACAACAGCTTTTGTCACGATTTTGGAATTTTCATCATTCAATAATAGATCCAATTTCTTTTTAAACCTCTTTAAAGGATGAGAAATAATAGTTAAAAAATAAAAATAATAATAAATTTAAGTTTGTTAACATTATAATTAATGTATGATATTAAAATTTTTAATTGAAATTATTAAATTATAATTACAAGTATATTTATAAAACAAAAAAATGAGAAAAATAAATGTTGCGCGTCCGGGTACCGAACCTGGGCCCACAGATCAGCCAGCCAACGGCGTGCCAACTGAGCTACGACCAACCCATCGTTTTGGTTGCAAAGTAAGTATTTAAGTTGTGTACTACTATTAGACCCCCCCAGTTTCTCAAGAACTAAGGAGCGTTAGATAAAATCCGTTGAACCTGACACTAAGGGGTCTCTACCCTACAGCATGTATTAAAATAATCAAAATCTGTGGTTAACAAGGTTGGCCCTCTACTTGTTAGTACGTGCATAGTACATACCAATTACTCAAGTCGTAATATCTAGTTCGTTGGCTAGCTTCATCCACCACCTTTTTAAAATAGCGGCCTGTTTAAAAAATGTAATTAAAATTAGATACAAAAATATTATAAATAGACCTTGATAAAAGTAATCTGAAGAATTTTTTTATTTTGTTTTTATCTTTAAAAATGTCTGAAATGCAGCAGTTTTAATTTCTAGGGTTGCTGACATTTTGAAATAACCTTGATTTTTGGTCTTGCGATTGCACGAGTATCTATTAACCTATTTGCCTGTGACTAAGTATGCGTACAGGACATAACATGGTCTCAACCATATTTATTAGCTAGCTGTATCCACCAATGTATTTATGTAATGGCAGACATTTAAATATTTTTAAAATTTTAAATAGGTATTCAGAAAAATTAGAAACTGGGAAAGATAAATTTCTTAAGTGTTTGACCTTTATTCAAGTATTCCGGAGCATTTCTTGTTTCGTCTATATTTTAACAAATGTCTGAAATATAGAGATTGAAATTCTTGGGTAGTTGAATGTTTGAACCAATCTAATTTTTGTCATGCGATAGAGCGCGTATTTATAAACCGATTTGGATGGAGCTGAGCATGTGTACAGGACATACGACAGTCTCGACCAAGTGCGCTAGCCAGTTTCATCCGACATTTTGTTTCAAAATAGCGGCAATTTAAAAATAATTTAAAATTCAAAAAGAGGCATAAAAAATTAGAACTTGAAAGAGCTTTTACATTTACGTGCACATTTTTTAATCATAAAAAAATTGCTAAGATATACCAGTTTGAATTCCTTGGGTTACTGACATTTTTAAACAATCTGATTTTTGTCATTCGACAGCACTCGTATATATTACGCGATTTCGATGTGGTCAAGTTCATTGGTTTACTTCATCAACAGTGTCATTTTAAAATGGCGGAAACTTCAAGACAGCAGAAAATTTGGTACTGACATATATCGCTCTAAATGAAGTCAACTTGGATATAACTGACATATTTGGTGAAATTCTCATTCATGTTTCATTATTGACAAAAATTGGTATTGAATCTTATATAATGGGGCTGCACTAATTTAGGCTTTGTTTGTATGATTAAAATAAACTGGATTTTTAAAAACAAGGTATATTCAAGCCACCCTTCTTTACCGGCACAGTAGCAGGTTCTTTGCACTCTTCTGACAGTAGAAAGTATTTTCCGAACTTTTTCGGCATAAACATATAACGATCTTATATTTATCACATTCGAATTGTTCAATTCGTGTCGTTTGCTTTTTGTATCATAGATTTAAATCAAGAACTCTAAACTTAAATGTCACAAACTTTGATCTTAAGTTTATTTAAAGAGAAGTAATTTAAAAGATTTAAACCTGCTTATTCTGGCAAAGGCAATTAATTTCCGGATATGAAGCTTTAGTTATTCTCCGCTGATTTATGATCTTAGCTTTAAATATAAACGACTTAAACATCAGAAAAGCTTATGCAAGTTCCATTCTTCACACTAGTTTAAAAAATAACGAGTTATTTTTTTCAGTTAGAATTCTAAACAAAGAACTCTAGAAAATTTCATTCAAATGAATGTAATTAAATATAAAATTATTCGTAATTGATGTTTTAAAATTTTTAAATAACATTTTTGGGGATTTTTAAAGGCCATATCATGTATTTAATTTTGCAAAATTTAAAAGGTTTCTATTATTTGAAGAAATGTTTATTTCTATTTTCATTTGGCATAATGTTGCAAAAACATTTAGATATACATTGGTTAGGTTATAACAACTAATAATTTCATACAATTTTAGAAATCAAGCGTAAAAAATCAAATTAGGTTAACATTTAAAAGTAAACATTTTAATAAAGGATTTTTGTAAAGAAATATACATTTTCTATAAATTAATAACTTGTAAATTTAAAATTGATAATGAAAACAATTTATTAATTGTGAAAAATATGTAAACATTAACTTTTTTTCTTAAAAAAAAATCTAGAATATAAATATCTACCCTATATATATATACAATCCTAATGAAACGAATTTATGAAACGGAAGTATGAATCGACTGATTATGTTTCACGGCAATTTCTCCTAAAATATGGAATACTTTGCGATGAAATTAACACCAAAAATCAATATTGATCCGCAGATTTCAAAACTGGTATTAGAATTTTTGAATTCGATTTAGTTTTCGAAATATTAATTTGTTTCTAATTTTATATACATTTTGATAATGATGGCAACTCAAATTTTAATCAAACAGATATATATATATATATATATATATATATATATATATTTTTTTTCCAGAAAAGGTTGACATGGTAACACGGCTATTGTTGTTTATTTCATAATAAATGTTTATTTACTTTTATTTCTTTTTACAAATTATATAAATTATTTTGTTCTATGATTATTAATTTTTTTTTTTTTATATTTCCTTTAGAAAATAATAGAAAATAATTAAGAAATACAGTGCTACTTAGTTATTCCGTCGACCAATTTCGAAAAATTATATAAATCGCCAAAACACTCGCCAAATTATACAAATTGACATAATTTTTATTTTAAATAACGAAAGAACAAATAAATTAGTATAAAAATACAAATACAAATAAAGCGTCGAAATAAAAAGCCCTTGATGACGTAAACACGTGTAACTTGCTTAAAGTCAAGTGAATGTGGCATTTACGATCAACCATTATTGACATTTAATCTTATAGATTGGCGATAGATTTTTGGTCGTCGGAATATCTAAGGAATACCAAATTGCATATGTAACTGGTATTTGAAAACGAGGTTTTTGCCAAATTTTCGTAAAAAAATAAAAATCACACCAAACCTGCGATGTGTATCTGGCCAAATATTACCACTCGAAAAAAAAATACTAACTGGCGAGTTGATAAAAAAGCTATTGGCGAGATTTGCATCCTGCTAGCCTAATAGTACCTGAATTCTTTGCGACCATGGCAACTTTTATGTAGTTTTATTCTAAAAAAATGATTTTTTAATCAAAATGGAAAACTTACGGTCCCATATTGGCGCGATATTTTTCTGACGCCAATGTCATATACGGAACGTGCACATAACTGGCGCCAATGTATCGTTATTTTGCTTGATATGGTAAGCCGGATGTTGCTGTTTATGCTGTTGATGTGTTCCCCAAATTGGCGTCGTTAAAAAATCACGCCAATATGGGACGTATATGACATCTTTGCCAAACTTTCATATGAACGGCGAAAGGATCAGACCGTATTTGTTTATGGCAGTTGATGACTTGAACTATTATAATATAGAGGAAATGATGACGATAGAATAATATTTGGCGACTTATCACCTATGCCTGGCTCACATTAATGTACCAAAAGGGCACCTAGAGTATAAAAAGCGAAGTGGTCCATATACAAATAAAACGTCGAAATAAAAATCATTTGATAACGTAAACACGCGTAACTTGATTAATGTCAAGTGAATGTGACATTTATGATCAACCATTATTGGCATTTAATCTTATAATTTGGCGATAGATATTTTGTCGACCGCGATAACTAAGAAGTACCAAAAATGGCACCTAGAATATTAAAAGCGAAGTGGTGCGCCTGGAACTGTTGATGATAGTGACATGACTTACGCTATTGTTATAGAGATTGTTTTAAAATACCGGGAGACAAAGACTCTTACACTTAATTTATTTTATTTTAGCTTCTTTCAAATGTTTAACTGATCCTCTTTAATCAAAAACGTAAACAACCATTGGATGTCTTAACAGCAACTGATTCGCCCATAATTTTTTGTAGTCAAAGGGAATTGAATGGAAACCCGTTTACAGGGAGATCTGCATAGCTTTTCTCAGTATAATTCAATCTTCTCTAATATTTTTAAAACCCATCAGATTAGCGTGTTTTTAGATTCTGTGGTGTCTAAACGGGGGTTGGTGAGCGTAGATTGCAGGGGGCAGAGCCCCCTAGTATAAATATTGTTTTACGAGTTATTTTTGCACTATTTAGTTTGGGCTGTCAAAATAGGGGTTGTGAAATTTAAGCAGTTTATTTTCTTTATTTGTTTAATGAAATTATTGGTTCATAACGAAAACAATGAATTACAAAATAAGTTGTTTATAAGGTGAAAATAATGTTTTAAAAAGAAATGTATACTAGCAGAACCGCTCGGCATTCAGTGTGTTAATCATGGTTACCTTTTGAGTATAATAACGAAAATGCTATATCCTAAAAATACGATTTCAGAATAACGGAGGTTTTTGCATTAATCATATATAAATCGCTAAAATGACAATTAGAAGGAAATTAAATTATTTGAATCAATTGTAGTAAAATCCTTAATATTTCACATGAAATTGCACATTTGCTTTGGCGCAAAAAATTACCTATGAAGAATTATATAAAGAAGAAAAGGTATCATGCGCGTGAATTTAGAAGAACAAAATGCGCCGATAAAAGGTAAAATTTCGTATTAAAATGAATTATTTTTTATTCGTAAAATAAACCGTACAACGATTTTTGATGAGATATATTCTCACCAATATGACAATGAAATGCAAACAGGTTTTCTTTGCTATAGGTTTATAAATTAGAATACAAATTAATACAAAAATGGAGTTTTTCCATTTATTCATCGGCCTTTATTTAGTCATCCCCGTCACATCATACTACGATATGAGCAGAACGGAGCGCCTGTTTTCCATTTTACTGGTAATATCACGTCATTGAGTTTTGGCATGTACTTTTAACAATTTCAAAATACCCGTTAGTACAACACAAAGTTCTAATCGGCCAAACATTTATATTGTACAATTTGGTATATTTAACGGGTTAAAAATTTATCTCGGAAGTCAAAACGTCAAAATGTAGTTTGGCACCACGTTCAGATGATATCGTACCAGGATTGAAGTAGGCATGTTAAAATATTTGTATTGCACTAATCGGCACCTTGTATACGTTAAAATGTCATGCCGAAGCTATATGACATAATAGTAAAGCCAAACAGCAATTTACCACTTGTTGTACTCATATCGAAACAAGATGTTACGATGGAGACTGATATACTTGTAATAATCGATATGATTAACGTTTTAAAATGTTTTGATGTTGAAAAAATTTTTAAACAACTTACAGATAATATAAATAAACATTTTAATAAAGCTCAATTGTATGGAGGCAACAACTACATCAAGAACTTCGATGGGTAATAAAAAACTGTACATAGAATAGGAAAGAATCTATTATTAACTTGGAAGCATTTGTTATTAATATTGTTAAAAAAAAAAAATTAATCTTCCACTAGGCATAAATAATTTCACGAAAAACAAGCAAACTCAAATAATGCTCTTGGGGGAAAATATTAAAACACGGTGCTAATAGAAGCTTCGTCTAATTGACCACAACAACGCTCTACAATAAAGAAAGTTACAAAAAATATTTCTCAAAGAAGATACATGGGTTCGTGCGCATCAAGGAACTCGTGGTACTTTATGTGTTTTAGTAAAAAAAAATTCGTAATGTACTGATCGCTATATCTGAAGATAATTTTTTTCGTTAAATAAAGCAAATATTTCTTTACGAAAATTAGGGTAAAACGTCCTTAAAAGTATTTGAAGCGTTCGAAACCTGTATTCTCAACTGCGCTAGCAAATGTTTATTATTTGATTTTAAACGAGCAGTTACCACAGTATCTTATTTAAACCACTTTCGACAGGATTAATCGGACAGAATTACTTTTATGCTAACCAACATTTTAGACATATTCGCTGTAAAACACCGTAGGACTGAAATCACTTTCCCGTGAAAAAAATAAAAATAATTTAAAAAAAAATATATATATATGTATATATAGATTCAGCATTGGAAGAAGCATGAATTATGTCTTGACTTATAGGAATACTTGAACAACTCATATTTGTCAAGTGGGATGTCGCATCACTTTTATTGATCTTAATAACCGTCTGAGATTGCGGTTATGCATCTTGAATACTTCTGCAGGTCAAGATACAACATTCCACAAAGATATTTTTATTAATATAAATAAAAATATTTTTATAAATATAAATACAAATATTTTTATATTATTTCTGGTGCTAATAAATAACCCTTTTTTCTTCAATATTAAATATATAATAATATACGCGTTTCTTTTGTGTAAATCCTTTATTTTATATTAAAAAGGGATCGCACTTAACGACATGCTGAAGAGAATCAAATATCATTTTTATCACACGTATATTAGAATATGGATGACAGAAGTGCTGACTTACCGAAAAATTTCAGTATTTATTTATTTTATTTATTTGAATTACAAACATCTTGCATCAAACTCTTTGAACGCGTTTTGATATTCGCGAAAACCTTTCGCCAATGCATGAAGACCGTGTGTTATTTTATAATAAAATCCTCATATTGTGTGCTCTGTTATAAATAAAAAGTTATCTCAAATATTTTAAAATGGCCAACTAATGACCAAAGTAATTTTAAAACTTTAAGAGTAATATTTAGTTGTTAAGTTAAAATTTTAAGTACAATAATATTTAGAAAATTATTGAGATTTATTTCCCTACATTTTAATTCCTTGAGATTTTACAGATAACGAATCAGTTCTTGGTATATTTTGTATGTAAGATTTTTGTATAATACTCAAGATATATTTTATGTATTAAGGTGGCGAAAATAGTTATTTGAATATAATTTTCTTTTCTGTAAATACTTATTTAAAGAAAAGACAATTAAATTTGATTCGCATTTGTTATCACACAACTTATTTTTCTATAAAAAATTAATTCAAACTCATGAGTAAAAATATTCTTAGTTTTACTATTACAGTTTCTCTATTATACTTTTGAAAGGTTTAAATTTATGCCTTATTTCTTTTAATTGATGTATAAGTTTAATTTCATACCGTATATCTTAGTTTTTGTAATTTTGTAGTGCCAGGAAATGTCAATTTATGTGTGTAAAAGAAATGATTTAATTACTATAAAAGGCTTTGCAAATATCTATATTTAAATTAGTCCATTCAGAAGGCTATTTTCACTTTTACACATAACGTAATAACGTTGCGTAAGTGCTTTCATAAGCTGAGATAGATTGGAAAGAGTTTATGGAACGACATTGACTTTGTTTTGTTCTTAAATTTTAAACAGCAATGAGTAAAATTCCTGAACTTTAGAAATAAGCATTTTTATAACGGATGTTTTTTGTAATGACGGGGTTCATAAAAAGGTAAAATGCAACTTGCTTGAAGCACTCTATAAAGGATGTACTTAAATTTAATTGACATTTCATTTAGTTTAATGCATCGAAGTCTCATTATATGAATCTTATAAATTACCTTGTATCAAATTATGCAAATAAAAAATACTAATATATATACAGGTTTTCCAAAATATAAAAATCCAAAATGTGATAGAAAGGATTCAACAGTATGGAAAATTACCAAAGAACATGGTGTCGCAATCCATGTATTTAATCAAAAATACAGAGTGTTTTGAGGCTGTCCTAATTCAATTTGTGTTGACAGCAATAACTTTCATGAAACTGAAGAATATTATGATAAAACATTTAATAGACATTCTCACATTTGTTGTAAATATTTTGATATAAAAAAAAAGTTGTAGAAGTTTCCATTACGCGCGCAAACAGTATGTACCCGACGTTCCGCCTTTTGGTCATCAATTGTCAGTTCATACGGTTTCATCGATTGTTTTAGCACCCTGCTTTTACGAAACTTTTTGTGATGTTATAACATTTCACACAAAATAACGTACATATCGTTGCGTTTTGACTGTAATGTTTTGATTTTTTTCAAAATTATTACTGTCAACATAAGTTAAGTTAGGCTGAAACATTCTATATTTGTGACTAAATACCTTGTTTTGCGATCCCATATACTATGATATTTTTTCATCCTCTTGATGCCTTCTATAGCCCCTGTTAATTTGCCGGTCGAATTTTGGAAGAATTTGACCGGTCGAATTCTAGGCCCTTCAGTAACACAAAAGTCGCAATTTATAACGTTTTTTGCTTCTGAAACCCCTAGGTGGTAATGACACCGGTATGAAATAGAGCCCATGTTGGAGTAAGGGCTGTCATCATCAATTTCCAACCATTACTTTTGAAATAGGTTGGGTACGTTCTGAGATTGCGTAGAAATCGCCATTTCGAACTCTTTTTAGAACTCTTTTCGCACATTTTCACCCCTTTTATATTTCGAATCTTTTATGAAATGTTCTTAGAGATCATTTATATCTTATACGTAACTACTATTTCATGTTTCTAGGCCCTTCAGTAACACAAAAATCGCATTTTCGAACGTTTTTTGCTCCTGAACCCTCTTTGGGGGTAATGACACCGACATAAAATGTAGCCTATGTTGGAGAAAGTGTTGCCACCATTATTTTGACACTATTATTTTTTAAATCGGTTTAGTACTTCTTGAGATTGCATAAAAATCGCCATTTAGAACGTTTTTTAGAACGCTTATTGTGCATTTTCACTGCTTTTAATTTTCGAATTTTTTAAGAAATGTTCTTAGAGATCATTTATATCTAATAAGTGACTACCATGCGAAATTTCATGTTTCTAGGCCCTTCAGTAACACAAAAATCGCAATTTCGAACGTTCTTTTGCTCCCGCAACCCCTTTAGGGGTAGGGGCACCGACATAAAATATAGCCTATGTTAGGGCAAGGGTTGTCACCACCACTTTGTCGCCATTAGTTTTGAAATCGGTTTGGTACTTCTTGAGATTGCGTAAAATTCGCCATTTAGAACGCTTTTTGCGCATTTTCACACCTTTTAAATTTGGATTTTTTTAAAGAAATGTTCTTAGAGATCATTTATATCTAATAAGTGACAACCATGCCAAATTTAATGTTTCTAGGCCCTTCAGTAACACAAAAATCGCAATTTCGAACGTTTTTTTTGCTCTTGCACCCCATTTAGAGGTAGGGGCACCGACATAAAATACAGCCTATGTTAGAGCAAGGGTTATCACCATCACTTTGCCGCCATTAGTTTTGAAATCGGTTTGGTACTTCTTGAGATTGCGTAAAATTCGCCATTTAGAACGCTTTTTGGAACGCTTTTTATGCATTTTCATCACTTTTTAATTTCGAATTTTTTAAGAAATGTTCTTAGAGATCATTAGTATTTTACAAGTAACTACCATTCCAAATCTCATGTTTCTAGACCCTTCAGTAACACAAAAATCGCATTTTTAGAACGTTTTTTGCTCCTGTGCCCCCTTTTGGCCAGTGGCTCGAACATAAGATATAGCCTATGTTCTAAGTTGGACAAACACCATCATTTAGATGCCATTACGTTTGGAATCGGTTTAGTAGTTCCAGAGCTTACCTCCTACAAATAAACAATTTTTACCTCTTTATAATATGAGTATAGATAGATGAGTATAGATGAATAAATTGACATTTTATGTCAATGTGTTTCGTTTAAAATTACCTTGGCTATTTTTAGAAAAATAAATGGGAGATTTATTATCACAGTATAGTATTGGTTTTATTTTATCACAAAAAATAAGTTCATTTAAAACTCTCGAATACCAAGTTAGTTCCTTTACACTCTCAGTTAATGAGATAAACTCAGATTCCATAGAACTGAGTACAGTACATTTCTGCTTCGATGGTTTCCAAGCAAACGGAACGTTACCAAAGTAAATTATATAACCACTAATTGAATGTCGTAAAGTTAGTAAGAATGTTAGTAAGTTGACAAACTTAATGATTTTACAATAGACAGGTTCATTTTAAAACTTATAGTAGCAAAAACATAATTCATAATATCTACCACTATTAGCCAGTGTTTATATGTATACCCATTACAAAATTGTGACATTACATTTACAGAAAAAATAATATCAAGTATTAATCTATTTGACAAAAATTATAGACACCCTATCAAAGATCGGCATGGACATCTTTTCTTTAATTCATTTTCTATAATTTCATTTTCGTTAACTTTATCTGGTAATATAGAGCAAATTTAAAAGGGTAATTTAACATAACTTTTAGGCAAATCTTTATATTTTAAATATAATCTTTCAATATGAGTTCTTTCATGAATGAATAATGAACCATTAATCTGTTCAAAGTTAACACCTAGTAAATACTTTGCTAATGTTAATTCAGTTATTTCCAAGTTATGTTTTAACATATAAGTTACAGATTGCAATATATTTTCATCTTTAGTAAACAAAACTATATCATCTACATAAACAACTAAAATTGCATTACTATTCAGTTTATACACGCAGTTACACCAGTTCAATTTACAAAACCCTAGATTATGTAATATATTGTCTAATTCAGAATTCCTTTTGCGGCCACTTTGCCTTAATCCATAAATTGATTTATTTAACAAACAAATTTTATTTTTAGCACACCTCATTTCAAATCCAGGTGGTTGTTTCATAAACACCGTTTCTTTTACAGACTCATATAAGTATGTAGATTTTACATCCAATTGAATATGGTACCAATTTAACATAGACACTAATAAAATAAACATTAGTTTTATAATTGAAAAATTTATAACAGGTGAAAATATATCATTAAAATCTATACCTGGTTTCTGTTTACAATCTTGAGCTACGAGACGCGCATTGTACTGTTTAATATTTTTTCCGTGATTTTTATATCATAAACCCATATATTTCTGACTATTGTGACATTTTTCGGTGCATCAACCAACCGCCAAACCTTTCTCTTACTCATCATCTCAAGTTCTTCCCTCATCGTGGCATTCCATTTCCCCCTTTCTGGATTTACATGTGCATCCTCAAAGGCTTTAGGGATTTCAGAATTGTAAAATTCATGTTGAAATAATTCAGTTAAATATGGATCGTCCGAATCACTACTAGAGGGTTCACTTAAAGTTTCAGTATTACGATGAATAGTTTCAGGTTTAAAGTCAAACTTATCTGGTTCAAAAGGGATTTTATTTTCCTTACAATATTTTTTAACATCATTTAAAGATCTCACTCTCGTATTTGTTATTGGGGTATAATAATAAACGTCAATTCTCTTACTTTTTGTTCTAGGTTTTTCAATCCTTTTGCATTCTGAAATATTTATAGAACTTGCAGTTTCCTTACTCCCTATTTTTCTTCATCTTCCTTAAACTCCCTCCTGGTAGTTCATGATTAAGATCTAGAGTTGCGTTACTTAAACAGTTTGTTTCAATTTGAGATTCATTAAAATTCAATATCAAATCCTTATACTTGTTTTTTTTCCCCAAATAATGTTTCTACATCCTTTTTGGATTCATCTATACGCACATGAATATTTTCTACAATTCGCCTTTCTTTCTGGATATAAATCCTAAATCCTTTTGTTTTCATGGCATAACCAAATAAAATACCTAGTAAAGCTTTAGGCTGAAGTTTATTTCGTTTAACTTTAGGAATATAAACAAATTCTAAAGAACCAAAAATTCTTCAATGTCTTATCGAAGGTTTGAATCCCGTCCATAATTCTTGCGGTGTAACAGCTTGGGTTAAACTGTGTTCAGTCTTATTTTTAGTATGAACAAACGCCAAAAGAGCTTCCCCCCAGAATGACGATTTTAATCCGCTATCATGTAGCATTGCTTGAACTGCATTCATTGCTACTTTATTAAATTTTCAGCAACACCCAACTGTTCTGGAGTATAAATGGAAGATCTTTTGATCCTCATACCTAAATCAGTTAACAATTTCTCAAATGATTTATGAGTAAATTCCATCATATTATCAGATCGTACACATTTTAACTTTTTACCAGTTTGTCTCTCAGCTTTAACTAAAAATTTTTTAAAGCACTCAAACACTTCCGTTCTATCCTTAATAATATAAGCTGCAGTCATTCTCAAATAATCGTCAATTATTGACAAAAGGTATCCCCCCCCCCCCCCATCCTCACGAATTAACAGGTCTAGAACCCCAGAAACCCAGATACACTCTATCGAGAATTTGACTAGAAATGCGTTTATACAAGTAATTTCTTTTAAACGAATTTCTATTAGATTTTACAATTGTACGAGATTCATACATCTTATTTTTATTTTTACAGTTAATATTTTCAATACCTTTAACACAATCATTTTTACTCATTTTTTCAAGTAAAGGTAAGTTTGTATGACAAAATCTACGATGTGCAATCTCTGAATTTAAACTAGTAGAATAAGCAAAATTTTCAATTTTGAAGCATAACATTTAACAATATACAATTTATCTACTCTAGGTACAGTAAAACAATATCTATTAAATTAATCATACACAATCATTTTATTATTTCCCCATTGAATTTGGTTGCCTGCAATGTCTACATTAGACACATCAATTAAATTTCTTCTCATATTAGGATCATATAATACATTTTTTTAAAGTTTTTCTACATGACCTGTCACATCTAGTATGGTAAAGTCAATATCACCGATACCCAATATTTCCGACGAACAGTTCTTGTCTCCTATCAGCACTTTTTGAGAGAGGAGGTTCCTATATGTTACAAGTATATTCTTAGTATATATATATAAGTCCAGAAGAAATTCCACGAGCTTTCCATCATTTGAAGACATTAGGGTGAATTCAGATTGCCTTGTAGGTTCACTGTAGAAAACTAACTTGCTTTTTTCTTCTAGAGTTCTTTTTGAAACACATTGTATCTGTGTAACCAGGTCTCTTGCAGTAACTGCATATTAAACTCGACCCCATACGATTAGCTGGTTTAGTATTTGTGCGTCTACTTGGATCCAGGTCGCTTCCACTACGTGAAAACCAGAGCTTTTTACCGCTTCCAAAATTCTCCACTCGAATGGTTGGTTTAACGGTAGGGTTTTAAAACTTAGTTGCATAAGCATCACCTACAGCGATAACTTCTTTACCTTCATTTTTGGGTTTTAAACAAATTCTCCCATATTCACTTAACCACTTCACCGTCTATCCCGAGATAACTCGGGGGTAAAAGCCCAGATTCCTCATACCTATCGCCGGTGAAGTGGTTAATAACTGTTTAGATACATTTTCTAATTTGAATTCCTCATCATCTAATCTATATAACACTTGAACTAGATTATCATACTCCTCAGGTAATCGACGGATTAATTGAAAATATACTAACAGTTCTGGCATCTCAAATCCTGCATCTTAAATTTGAACCTTTTATCTTCATTTTTTTACAAAATAAACCGATAGTTTCTTCTTGCGAGTTTAACTTCATCTCAAAAAATTCATCGACTAATCCAGCTAAGCGTGCCCGTGAAAATGGTTCAAAATTTTAATTTAAGATATCCCAGGCTTTATTTCCGCTTTCTGTCTGAGAAATAAGTATCTGAAATTTACGTTCTATATATTTATAAATTATTGTATAAGCTCTACGTTTACGCCATTCAAAGTCGTTTTTCTCACGACCAGTGGCATCTACTTTACATGCAATATCTGGCTTTGTAATAAACTCCCAGCAATTTCTTTCAATCAATACACATTTGACGTCAATCTTCCAAGAAGGATAATTATAATAAGATAGTTTTCGGAAGGAATAAGTTATATCTGGAACCTGTGCCCTTATACTTTTTAAAAAGTATCTATTTCATTTTAATCACATCTATTATATTACATCTATTTGACCTTTAAATAGCATGACATGGCACCTTAACCATGATATAAATAAAGCAGAGTTATGAAAATGCAGTGATTAATGTATTTGGTGTGGCGTCAAGTATAAAGCACATCGGTTGAAACAGTTCAATTTAAAATAAGAGTTCATTTATTAATTCAGCTTGAATTTAAAACTTAAATAATAATTACAGATACATGTACCTCCATCCTTTACTGGGAACTTTGTTAAATTAAAATATTATTAACATAACTGTAACAAGGAGTAAGTTTAATCTCTTCAGTTCTATCATCCTTCCATCACATCACCTCACACTCCATGGAGTTGTTTCATACAAGATATACTTACTCAGTACATTAAACTGGAATAAAAATATGCATACAGTTACAGTTAAAAGAGAGAGCCTTTAAGACCGAAATTTGAACAGAAAAACAGGTTCAGAACGATATAACTTCCGAAAAGAGCCACACGACAAATTTTGGGGGATAAGATTTTCTTCAGATTTCCAGCAATTTTATTATTGTTCGTTTCTTGTTTGCGTATTGCCTTTTTATCTCGGTTTCACAGAACATATTTAATAGTTTTGGTTTCATTTTGTAAATGCTTCTCTTAAACATTATTGTTCAATACAATTAATACACTTTCAAAACCTATGAAATTGCAAATAATCTTATAATTTAAAACTGATAATAGTTTTCTTGCATATGTAGTATTTAATCTAATTCAAATGATGTATAAATGTTTAATCTTATGATGTTTAGTGGTATTATAGTATTTAAATGTAAAGATTGTCCTATGTGTGTTAGAATATTTTGCCTCGAGCTAAGAAATCATATTTAATTGGCGAATATATCTATATTGTAAAGGACAAACCTATCTGTGCGTAACGTTGACGTCATTTTGCGAATGGCAAAACTGTACGATGAAATTTCGGTTTTGCAATGTATGCTACTGCATTTTTTTAAATTACTAACCACCGCACATTTTGAATTTTTACATTGCCTTAAAGGAATAAACCGAGGATGTCTAAAATGATCTTAGAATTTTTAAATTTGAACTAGTTTTCGAGATATAATTTTTATCGTAAATTTTAACAACAAGATTGCATCTTAATTAATGCCCTATTGTTGTGCATAGAAAGGAAAAAAACGGAAACTGATAGGGATTACTATTATTCTTTTATTGAAGTCGTTTTCAAATTGAAATTAACTTTTATTTGAATAGATATTGAAATTAACTTTTATTTGAATTGATAGGGAAAATGATATTGTAAATGAATTGTATTTTTCTAGAAAATTTCAAGAAATACTAACTTACTTTCAAATATTCAAGCTTCAAGAATCAGTTTTTTTTTTTTTAAAGCAAAATATCGGCTGTCAACTGGAACTTAGAGATAAATTCGATTGACGTAAAAAGAAAAAAAAACTCATCGTGGCGTAGCTTTTGTAACTTAATTTAAATTAGAACAACATTTTTTCCATTATTTTTTTAGAATGGCGATTAAAATTTTTCACAAGGACGTTAAAAACAAAATGTTATAGCGAGAAGAAATATATTTCTCTAAGTATTTAATTTAATTTATAGATATCAATTGCTTTTGAATAAATTTGTCAAAACAAAGTTACTTTTGTTTAAGCTCACCGAAATGACGTCATCCCTAACATCTTCCAAATGACGTCATTCCTAACATCTTCGAAATGACGTCATTTCTAACAACATCGAAATTAGACGTCAAATTTTTGATGAACGGATATCTTTTGGCAAATAAAGTTATAGGACATGTGAATTTTATTAGGAAAGCTTTCGACTTAAATTGTAAATATAATTTAGTATTAGTCATAAATATTGTATTTAATAAAATGAATACTATAATTTCTTTCTAATTTTGGAATAAAGTTAGATGTTATTTTTCCCGAAGTAATCTCATGGAACTGAAAAAACAACACAATGGTTTGCCAAGCAACTAGTAACATTGAAAATAGAATTCGATCCAAAAATGCATGGCAATAATAAAAAACAGTTATCGAGATACAAAGTACAATCAGAGATGCAAATCTAAGCCTATATATCTATAAATAGTTAGCTAAAAACAGCTTTTGTATATTGCAATGTAATGCTAAAGTTTTTAACATATCCTTTCACACAAAGTGTCTACAGACATTACAGTACAATGAGAATCATTTATGAAAAGTATTACCTTAAAAGTCTCATATGCACTTTAACATTATTATGAAAAAATATTCTTTAATAACCTATATTAAAGACCTATTTCAGTAACACTATTATACAATCACAGCTCGACGAAAGTAGCGGACAAGATTATAATAACAAACGAAACTAAAGCCTCTCTCACAATGGCCAAAAAATGTCAAAAAGACATTAATACTCTAACTGAATATTTATCCTTAAATGTAAACCAAAAGTATACTGGAACATCAACTAAAAGGTTAATTTAGAGCAATAAATTTTAGATCAATATCGAAAAACTATGTTTAAGTTACAACAGGAAATAAGCATATACAATATTAATCATATGGGAGAGTGCTTTATTTTAAAACAGATTACTGTTCTCTATAAATCCAAAAATCACAAAATGAAATTTATACTGAACTATTGTATAAATTATTATTATATTGCATTAAAATTTCGGAGCAATTGTATAAAGTGTTCTTAAACGAAATATAAAGAACACAAGTCCCATAAGAAAAAGTAAAAAAACAAAAAAAAGAAATTCAGTAATTGTGACTACCGGGAATGAAGTTTCTCAAAGGGTTAATAATCGTATTTTTTAAACAAAAAACGTATTTTAAAAGTTAAACTATTGTGTCATTAAGTTACGAAAAATATAATTGTTCTTTTAAACAATGCCTTATAACTGAGAATCGGATACACTTATAGTTACTATCTAAATATACAAAAATGTTCTATTCATCAGTACTCATTACTACTTAAATTATATAGATTTATTAACTGTAATATATGCCTGTTGTGATGAAAATAATGAACAGGTTGTGCAAATAATAGATAATTTACTGCTACGAATATGTAGAAATTGACATAAATGATTATATCTGTGAGGAACATTTAAATAATCTGGGCAGAACTACGTTTTTCACGCTTTTTAAGGAAATTGAAAAATGCGCCATTTTTCAGTTGTCATGTCGCACTGCGCTTGCTATTGAGTGTATAAAAAAGTTGCAGAAAATTTTGTGTTCTTTAAGACTGTAATTAACAAATTCTCGCAATATTTAACAACAACAACAACAAAAAATTCCACACTTTTTTGTTGTTTTTTGGCAGCAGAAAAGTCTGCTGAAGAACATTTTGTTGGATAATTTGGTTCTTCCATTCTGACCTCAGTATATCCAAGTCGGAAAAAAATCTTCTATCTGACTTTTTGCAAGATAACATGTAGATTCCCCCTTGACTTAAAAAAAAAAATAAAATAAAAAAAAAATAAAAAAATAAACTTCTACTGACTTTAATATGAATATGGAGCAATCTGTAGTAACCATTAATAAAAGGTATTTTAAGTAACACTTATGCCAGATGTTCGCCAAATGACAGATGAAAAGAACTATAAAAAACAAGCCAAATAATAAGTACTTCTTACTTACGAAAATAAACATTGAAAAGATCTATATACTATTAATTAGAAATAAAATTTATCTTTTTCCTCATCACTCTCTGGATATTATTCTCACTACTGGAATTTCATGTTTGACAAATGCTGAATGCTTTGATACAACATGATCAGTATTGACATTATTGGCATAATTTTTTTACCGAATTTTAAAGATTTTTCTTTTTGTTCGTTTTTGTAAGCAATATTTCATCATTTTGTTGTCATTATGTCTACAAATTAGAGCTTAATTGAAAATCTTTCTAAAGTACAGCCATTATTTAACTAAAATTCACGATATATTGGTAGTTTTTTTCAATAAGTGAAATATTGTCACAAGATAAAACTTAATATATAATCAATAATTATTATTTGTTTCAACAAGGATTATTATAATGTTTATAAATTATATTTTTTTATAATTTTGTAAATCAAATAATAATAATAATAATAATAATAATAATAATAATAATAATAATAATAATAATAATAAACTATTTCCACTACAGTACCGTTTTCCTATTTGTGTAATGCGCGCGTTTTCCTCCTGAAAGTTTAGGTTTAAATAGGAGGGAGTTTATTTTATTAAGGCAGAATATTTCCGGCAGCTATCGATAGCTAATCATGCTTTCAGAAACACGTTGAACACAAAATGAAGATATCGGTACATAAGCCTTTAAAAGCATGTATAATACTCGAAGTGAGTAAAATAATTGTAATTTTTTATATCCAATGGCATTTTATGCGACGTTATACATCTCATGTAACATAATGCTTTGGATTATCAACAAGGATTAGCAATTGAAATTTTTTTGATATTATTTTGTATAATATAAAAATATACCATAACGTTTTTGAAGTCATGAAACATTTAAAAGGATGTATTTAATGAGAAAAACATACTTATTTCACAAACCTGAAGTTTATGATATTTTAATAAACTGGCGTATATTTATGGAGTAAGTACTTTAGTTTCAAGTAAAAATTATTAATTTGTATTTCAGTAGATTTTTTTCGTCACGTTTCTTAATATTTTGCTCTTAAAATAGAATGGTGCACGATATACGTGATATATACTTTTAAATGTATGTATTTCATATGATATATACGTTTTCTCTCAGTCAAGAAACAAAGTGTGCATTAAACATAAGTTCACATTTTTATCAGTAAATAACGTATTTACACGTATATCTTTTCTATTTCTAAAATATATTTTAAATTACCGCCCTAAATAATACACTTTATTTTTCTTTTTAAATGTGCCGGTGAAAAATTAATAGATGAAATCATTGATGAGAATATTCTTTTTTTTTTTTTTTTTTTTTTTTGCTTTTGCATTAAATTAGCTACATTGATCAATTACCAAAATAGTCGTTTTATTCATTTTTTTTTCGTTTTAAAAGTAATCTTCTTTAAAACCTCTATTATTAAATTGTGAAATTAACTCTTCTACATTTGACTGGCATTTAATTAAGCTATTATTAAAGTCTAATATTTTCGACCACGCATCGTATTAAACTCTTAATTAAATCCAGATGATTCTCCTATATTCCACACAAAGCCTTCATACTATATTTGCTGAAATTTATTAAATTACAACACATAATAATTGCACTATTTATGCTATGAATCCTACGTTTTAATTTAATAAGGAAAATAAAATCTTTTATGTTATTTAAACTGTATATGATTTTAGTTTATCTTAAAAGATGAAAACATTCAATTTCATCAATAATAAAATTAATGAAATTTATTACAAAATTGTGTGAGATAAATTGGGCTAAACGTTTTAAAAAGTTTTAAATTTAAAATACATATTTTTACATCTACAGTATTTAAAGCATGTATATTTTAATATTTCAACGAAAAAATAACTATTTTTTACAAAAAGTTATGAAGCATAACATATATTTTTTAACAATCTATATTATAAAGGACAAACATATCTGTACGTAACGCATACGTCATTCTGCGAATGGCAACATTTGAAATTTAAATTAAATGAAATTTCGGTTTTGCAGTTTTCGCAACAGCAATTTTTTAAACTTTCAAACATCGCCCATTTTCACTTTTTACACCGTCGTATAGGGGAAAAATGTACTTTTAAATGCAATTTGTTTGAAAGCTGTATCTCAAATTATTTTTGAGATATTAATTTTTTTGTAGTTTTTGATACCATTTTTCTAATCGTGGCAACAAAATAACTCCATTTCTATTGTAAGTAAACCGGAAATAGTCGAAAATAGGAGATTACTCTATCTTTTTGTTGCCATTTTCTCATAAAACTAGAAAAAAAGTTTAAATTAAAATACGTGCTATGTCAGCAATATCGTCTCTTATTCCGCGATAATGACGTCATATGCATACTTTCCTATAGAAGAAGTTTAAGACTGGGTTGTAAAAGTGGATTGCTTTAGCGGATGCAAATGACGTCATTTTCTAAAAAACCGTGAAATTAATACTTAAAACTGAAATGTGTTTTGTAGAAGTTCGTCACTTTCACCCCAGCTGCTTTCTCAAGTTTTTGTCCAAAATTCTCGCGACTAATAAAATTTTAATGTTATTCTTTAGGACTTTCTACTATAATTTTATCAAAAATAACATAATTTGCTTAATTTAATTTTTCATAATTTTATATAATCTATATATTTAAAACACAAGTGTGTTTTTTAGTCAGTTACACTTATCTTTCTACTAAACCAATTTTACTAATTTTTTTTTTTTTTTTTTTTTTTTTTTTTAACTGAAAGCTGAAATGTGATCGCACTAGCTGCTTTTTTTAATATCCCTACTTTTGTATTGTAATTTTAAAAACATTTTATGAAATTTCTTCATAATGGTGAAAATTAGATAACTTTCGCTATTGCAGAGAAGAGAGAAATAATGATATTTATTTATTCATTCATCATATTTTCTGATAAAAATTCCAAATTGTTCATAAAAATTGTTGTATAGGATTTAGTGGCGCAAAATCCCGTTAGGGGCATAATATTTTGAACGGAAAATGGCATACTGCTTTTGAAAACACGCATTTTTCCTGATAAATTTTCCATTTTGTTTTTTCTTCTGCATGTGTACTGATACTAATTTTCAGATGCTAGGGGAAATGCTTATTTAAGTAAAAATTAAGTCATATTTAAAAGAAAACTATCATTTTCTTAGATAAAACTGAACACAGATGCGCCTAAAAAACATAAATAACGGAAATTTTTATTTTGCGGTATTCATATTAGCATCTCAAGTTAAGAGTGCGTCTGTTCACATAAAAGATGTTGCAGACAATCGTGACTTCAAGTTTTGAGTTAAAATGATTTTAAATGATTAAACAAAATACACATAACAAGAATGATGAATACGGATATTAGAAGTGCGTATGCAAATTTTGAGTCGTTGAAAAGGATGTCGGGCTCAGATTTCATCCGGAAAAATTTCTACGTTCGTGTCAGAGTGGAATAAATTTTGCTGTTTTTCATTCCGGATAATACCAAGAATTAATACCAAGAAATAAGAGTCTCAATTAATAACCTCATCCTAATAACTGATATTAATCATGTTTTACTGATTACGTGTTTATATTACAAAGGACAAACGTATCTGTGCGTAACGCTGACGTCATTTTGCTAATAGCAACACTTCACGATGAAATTTCGGTTTTGATATTTTCGCTACTGCTATTCTTTAAACTTCGGACAATCGTACATTTTCAATTTTCATCGGATAGGGAAAAAATCTACTTTCAAATGCAATTTGTTTAAAAACTTTATTTTAATTGACCGATTTATTATGTTTTTTAAAAATAATTTTTAAGCATGATATTTTTATCTTATCACGTGCCGGCTTTAGTACATAATAATAATAAATATTTTGCACATAAAGCAACAAGAACTGTTCAGTATTTGTTTTTGACTATTTTTGTATAACGAAATTAATACTTCCTTTATAAACAAATAAAAGAATAATACTAAAAAACACAAATCTAACATATTTGTAATAGTAAAATTTAAATTCTTAGATCACCAAATAGGGAAAAAAATTCAAATGGAATTTGTTTGCAAAGTGCATCTCAGATTACTGATTGGCTATGATTTTAATAACAATTTTAAAGCATGAAATATTTTTTTTAATTTATCTATATCACGCTGAGCTCGCTTACGAAATATTAATCCGTTTGCCCTTAAAACAACATAAAGACTTCATCATTATCTTACGGCTAATATCCATTAAAAAACTTCCTTATGAATAAATCAATAAAATAATATAAATAAAATACAAATTTAACAGGCACGTAATTGAATTATGCGCTTAAAGCTCTGAAATTATCAGAATATAAAAGGATACCATAAGTAGCAAAATCTTAGTCAAATAACGTTTAGCATGCGGTTATTAAGAAAATATCGCTTTTGATAAATTTCAAAACTTTATTTGATTGCATGATTCATATTTTTCATATGAAAAATGTTTTTTTTAATGTTAGTGAGCAACCTAAAAAAAAATTATTGCATATAAAAAATTATTAGTTTAAAAAAAAAAAAAAAAAAACAGTTTTATCTATATTCTGTAACCCGGGTACGATCCCCTATAAATAATAATAATAAAAATCAATTTTAAACTCAATTTGTTCGGTAAATTTTTACTTCAAAAATGCGAAACTTAATCGTTTTCATAAATAATCAAATTAAATATAGTTATAACCTTATTGTATAACATAAAACGTGTAAAACAATTTTTGTACTTTTAAATCTAGAACAACACTTCTTACAATGCAAGTAATTCCATATTTTCCTGAACAAATGGATGTTACTTGCAAACAACAACAATATTAAAAATTACCTTTATTATGCACTCATGTTGAACATTATCGTTACATCCATAGAATCAAGGATTTCGCAGAAATGGTGAACTATAATTTTATGTATTTCTGTGGAATTATATATAATATCATAAGACAGAAATACAGAGGAAATAAATTTAATATCACTACGTATGATATAAAATTGTAGCATGACAAAAATAGGTGACAAGGAGAGTGCAGAAAAACAAGAATAACTCTGTAAAAAATGGAGGTTTATGATTTTAATACAGAATGCGATCTCCTCTAAAGTGAACACACATATCACAGTGTGTTTTCATGCTAGCAATAACGCTGGTTGCCACAATTTGGGAATCAAGTTCTACCCTTCCAGCAATGCGGTCTTTAGTTCATTTCCGTCTCTTGGAAGAGTATGTCCCCGTGCGATTGCTTTATCAAGGTAGTCCCATTAGTTCTCTATCGGGTTGAGATCAGGAGATTTCACTGGCCGCGGTGTTCGGTCAATGGCGTCACTTTCAAGATAGTCGTTAATGAATTGTGCTCGATGCGGACTAGCGTTATCGTCCATAAATAAAAAATCAGAACCATAAGCACCTCTGAAAGGTCGGACATAAGGTTCTAAGACCTTATCCCAATATCGCTGGCCGGTCACAGATCCGCTGTTGAAAGTGTGTAGGGGTGTACGTTCATTGATCATTATTCCACACCATACCATCACACCTGCACTTCTGAAACGGTCACGTTCAATCATGTTCGAAGGACGATTTCGTATTCCTGACTCCTTCCAGATGTAAACACATTTAGAACCCGATGTTAAACTAAATCTCGATTCATCAGTAAAAAGAACATGACTCCATTGGTGTTCATTCCAGTTCTGATGTTCTTTGCACTAATTCAAGCGATCCATCTTGTGTTGGGCAGACAATGACACATATATCCTTGGCCTTCTGGCAGAAACGCCTTTTTCATTAAGCCTTCTGTATACAGTTTGCTGCATACAGACGGTGCTGTTACAGATACGACTGTTCCAGTGGTAGCTGCAAGCTCTGAAATTAACTGCAGAGCAATAGACTGTATGTTATGACGTGAAATTATTGCCGAATATTGGTCTTCGTAAGCAGTTGTCTTTCATTTACGACCTTCTTCAAACTGCCTGACAACAGTGCCAGAGTTCTGATATCGTTTCCATGGCGTACAGACATTCTGCCTTGAAATATTCACACATCTCGCTACTTCTGTGATTGTCTGGCCTGCTTCTAAACTGACGATGATTCTCCACTTCATAGATTCTTCCAAATGATACTGCGAAGTCATAACAAATCGTTTTGAGTCCTTACGCACTGAAATTAAACGCTATATTGCAGAAATTCACTGTGATATTCACTTTGCGCAACGCGCTTTCTTCACCGTCGTACGCCTCATTACCTGATGTAACGCCCTCATTTGCATATCAGAAACCGTTTGATCACTTTTGATTCGATAATGCTAATTAGGCTTGTATTTTACACATTTCCTACAAAAATGGTTTAAATCAATTGTATATTTTATGAAATATCATTATTTTTGTTTATGTCGAGATACATTTGGACATGAGTGTATTTCACATTCATTTTCTTGGTCTTTGAGAAGCTACTACAATATTTATATATATATATATATATATATATATTTAAGCGATATATTATATATATATATAAATTACCATTTGCCAAACGGCATGTAACTCCCCTGAAATATATTGCTTTATATTGACATTTAAATACTTTTTAATTAAAACTTATATTGCTTTTTTTAAGTTGGTGTATAATTCCTACGTTTCATAACGAATTGATTTAAAAAAAAATAAATAAATAAAATAAAAATAAAAATCTTGTTATTCAGTTTACGGAGTAATACATCTTGTACAAAAAGGGAACCGTATTAACCTAATTATATCATATATACATTATGGCAGAATACTACTATAAACTGTAGAAAATACTTCAATATCTTAAAAAGTCGTTGAAAAATAATGCATTTTTTACACTAAATTAAACGAACTAAATTATTTGTGTCTTAATCTTCAATATTTTAGTTTTTATATAGTTTTTAAGTTCATCTATGACGAATCAGTTCCTTTCTTATAAAAATGTTTATAATATAAGTTATAAAACTACTACAACGTTTAAAAAAATAATTTTAAATTTAATTAATTATACATTCCTGATAGTGCAGTAAAATTAGCTCAGAAAAGAGCCGTTTTATGCAAAAATTCGCGGAAAGCTGGAAATCGTTTTAATCAATTTCTTTTCATCCAGATGAAGGGATTTGAAGTTTGTCCCTTTTTTCCTAGTGAGCTTCAGACGTGGCACCACAAAAACCTAAAAAATTTCGGAGTTTTTTCAGTGTTTTGTAAATAAGTCAAAAACCGTTCACTCTACAGAAACAGTTTTAGTTTATAAATGGTAGGCCATAAAACTTCAAAAAAACAATTTTATGAGATTAAAAAAAAAATGGAAAGAGTACTTTTTTGATCTATCATATCTCGCTTATTTTTGAAAGGATGTTTAGTCTGTGATACTCAATCGACGCAGAATTTTATGGTCTACAATGTACACATTAAATCTGTTTTTGTAGAGTGAACGTTTTTTGAGTAATTTGCGAAATACTTAAAAAAGTCCGAATTTTTTTAGGTTTTTGTGGTGCCACGTCTAAAGCTCAACAGGTAAAATGGGACAAACTTCAAATCCCTTCATTTGGATGTAAAACAAAGTGATTAAAACAATTTCACAGCTTTCCGCGAATTTTTGGTTAGACAAATCCTATTTTTACTGGCCTATGACTGTGATTATTATTTATGTATTTCAGAACTTATTCGAAAAGATAAAAAAAAAAAAATAAAAAAAAAAATAAAATAAAATAAAATAAAATAAAATAAGCTGTTAATCTTGAAAAAAAAAATTACACTAGACTAGTTTTTCTTCAGAAATAAAATTGTAATATCAAACAGCGCAATAGTGCTGTTTAGTATAGCTCAGCCGCATCTTTAATGATCTGAAACATGATGAAAAGGCAACAATTCAATTACAATCCAAACCAAGAAACATTCATTGATGAGTAATGGCTTGTTGGAAAACTCGTAATTTAGCAGTGTGCCTTGCGAATGTCGGGTCAAAAAATATCCATTATTAAAGGAATAGCAGTCATTTAAACTTTACATAGCATTATACCTCTCATAATTTAACATTATATAAATCACTCCTTTTAATTATCTAATTAAATCTTTTGTGTTGCCACATTCTAAGAAATAGCTCAATAATTAATAAAAAGGATAATACGTGTACTTTGTTTTTATAAGTCAATAAAATTCAGATTCTCCCGGTATATTTTAGCATTTTTGAAATCAACGTAATTCTAAACAGAAAATACACATTTTTCATAAATATATATAAAGTAGCTATTTAACCCGTGCTATGCACGGGAGTTCATGAATTTATTTCTAAAACCAAAATCAAAAATCCGATTTAGAAAAATATTTCTCTACTACTGTGCATTTTTTAAATTAAATTTATTTTATCTTGTTACTATGGCAGCAGACGATAAAACGATATCTTAGGAATAAGGAAATAAATAGGATAAAAAGTTTTGTTGATATTTGTGATTAAAAAAAATAGTTATTTTTGTTTAAATAAATAAGTGTAATTAAATAATCTGTAATTATTTGCATGAGAGGTAAAAAAATTATCGTAATACCCACTAGAGCTTCTGAATATTGCAACATGGCTTGCGTAATATGTATATCTCTAATTACTTGCAAGTGAGGTAAAAGAATTATCGTAATATCCGCTACAACATATTAGCATCGCAGCGCGACGTACGTAATATGCATATTTCACATTGGTTAGAACTCGAGCGATTACGGGTTGAACATTAAAAAAGTCCTTCCGGCCAGTGTCGGGAGGAAGAGGTAGCTTTCATATTCCTTATTTTTAAAAACAAGCTTATATTATTCAAATACACGAATCTCAATTTAGTGGATACCGATTATAGGAAGATTCAATATTAATTTTTATCAATACTAAATCATTATGAATGAGAATTTCGCGAAATTAGTTACTTCCATCCAAGCTGTTTTTATTTAAATTAACTTATATTTGGTTGCCAAATTCGGCGATATCTTGAAGTTCCTGCAATTTTAAGACAACATGGTGGATGAGGCTAACGAGTGAACTTGGTCGAGACCTTAGTAATTCCTGTGCACATGCTCACTCGCATCGGGCTCTGTTGATATATGCAAGTGCTGTCGCAGGCAAAAAATCAGATTTTTCAAAACGTCACCTACATTAGAAATTGAAACTGCTATATCTGAGCCATTTTTCAAGATAAAGGCAAAAAAAAAAATGCTCCGGAATTCTTATATCATGGTCAAATACTTAAGAAAGAAACCTTTTCTATATTCTAATTTTTTTGTACCTATATATAATACTAGCAAACCCCACGGCTTTGCTCGCGTAATAGTTGAAATATGCCAAGTGACATTTGCATGACGATATTTTATTAGAAAAACACTTTTTGGAATAATTCAAAAATTACAAATTAAGCCACAGTTTGACTAAACTTCATTATTAAAGCTCAATAGACAGAAATGAGATTTTAATTAATAAGAAGAACTGAAACTAATTCAAATAAATGATAATTTAGAAAGTATTTTGAGTTTTTTATTCTGATTTCAGTATTAATTTGAAGTTTTGGATTTTTTAGAAACCATCGTACCACATTTATACATCTTAAAATTAACCATCATGTCAAATTCCAAGCTTCTTGTCTAACACCTCTCTGGTTTTAGTGACACCAACATAAAATGCCGAAACAGAGTTGAAATAGAATGTCTCGAAAAATATTGAAACAGAGACTGTCTCCATTAATTTGGCAACATTAATCTTGAAATTGGTTTGTATTTCTAATATTCTATAGAAAACGGAATTTAGATGTTTTTAAAGGCCTTCTTGTTGTTCCTGCCAACCAGGTGGTAGTGACACCGGCATAAAATATAGGCCGTATAGGATCTGGGACTATCACTCTTGATTCGCAAACAATAACTTCTGTAATCGGTTTATTATTTCCTGAGATCCCATAGAAATCGTAATTTAGGACTCTTTTAGAATGCTTTTCGCTCCTCCCCTTCGCTTCACCCCTTTTTAATTTCGAATTAATTTACAACTGTTCTTAGAGAACATTTATATTTTATAAGTAACTACCGAGCTAAATTTAAAGTTTCTAGCCTCTTCAGTACCGCAGAAAACGCAATTTAGAAGTTTTTTTGCTCCTGCAATCCTGTAGGGGTTGTGGCACCGTCAGAATATATAGCTTATGTTTGAGCAAGTTCTATCACTATCAATTTGAAACCATTATGCTGCAAATCGGTTTAGTATTTCACATGACGGCAAAAAAATCGTAATTTAAAACGCTTATAAAATGCTTTTCGCTCACTTCATCCTTTTAAATTTGAAATTTTCTTTCGACAATCCTTTCAAAGTATTTGCATCTTTGAAGTAATTACCATTCAAAATTTAAAATGTTAGAACCACTCTTTAACACAAAAAACGAAATTTAGAACATTTTTTGCTCCTGTAACCACCAGGTGGTAGTGACAACAACGTAAAATATAGGCTATGTTGGAGCGGGGACTGTCACCATCAATTTGAAACTATTACTACTGAAATCGGTGTATATTTCCTGAGATTGCGTAGAAATCGCTATTTAGAACGTTTTTAGAACGCTTTTCGTTTATTTTCACCTATTTAAATTTCCAATTTTTAAGAACTCTTCTAAAAGTGCATTTACATCTCATAAGTAATTACCATTTCAAATTTCAAGTTGCTGGCCTCTTCAGTATCACAAAAATCACAATTTAGAACGTTTTTTAAAATGTAACAGCAAGGTGGTAGTGACGCCGACTTGAAGTAGATCCTATATTGGAGCAAGGGCTGTCATCATGAATATCCAACCATTACTTTTGAAATCGGTTGGGTACTTTCTGAGATTGCGTAGAAATCGCCATTTAGAACGTTTTTTAGAACGCTTTTCGCGCATTTTCACCCCTTTTAAATTTCGATTTTTTTAAGAAATGTTCTTAAAGATCATTTATATCTTATAAGTAACTACCATTCGAAATTTCATGTTTCTAGGCCTTTCAGTAACACAAAAATCGCATTTTTGAACGTTTTTTTGCTCCTGCACCCCCATTGGCGGTAATGGCACCGCCATAAAATGTAGCCTATGTTGAAGAAAGGGCTGTCACCATCATTTGGACTCCATTATTTTTTGAAATCGGTTTGGTACTTCTTGAGATTGCGTAAAAATCGCCATTTAGAACGTTTTTTAGAACGCTTTTTGAGCATTTTCGTCCCTTTTAAATTTCGAATTTTTTAAGAAATGTTTTTAGAGATCATTTATATCTAATAAGTAATTACCATGCCAAATTTCATGTATCAGGGCAGGGCCCTTCAGTAACACAAAAAACGCAATTTCGAACTTTTTTTTTGCTCCTGCACCCCCTGTAGGGGTAGTGACACCAACATAACATTTAGCCTATGTTGGAGCAAGGGTTGTCATCATCATTTTGACACCGTTATTTTTGTAATAGGTTTGGTACTGTTTGAGATAGCGTTAAAATCACCATTTAGGACGTTTTTTAGAACGCTTTTTGCGCATTTTCACGCGTTTTAATTTTGATTTTTTTTAAGAAATGTTCTTAGAGATCATTTATATCTAACAAGTAATTACCATGCCAAATTCTATGCATCTGGGCCCTTCAGTAACACCAAAAATCATAATTTTGAACGTTCTTTCGCTCCTGCACCCCCTTTAGGGGTAGTGGCACCTACATAAACTGTTGCCTATGATGAAGCAAGGATTGTCACCCTCATTTTGACACCATTTTTAAAAATCAATTTGATACTTCTTGAAATTGCATAAAAATCACCATTTAGAGCGTTTTTTAGAACGCTTTTTTGGATCGCTTTTTTGATCGCATTTGCACCTATTTTTATTTCCGATTTTTTAAGAAATGTCCTTAGAGGCCATTAGTATCTTACAAGTAACTACCTTTCCAAATTTCATGTTTCTAGCCCCTTCAGTAACATAAAAATAGCATTTTGAGAACACTTTTTTCTCCTGCACCCCATTTTGGCCAGTGGCACGGACATAAAATATAGCCTATGTTCTAAGTTGGACTATCATCATCATTTTGATACCATTACTTTTGGAATCGGTTAAGTAGTTCCAGAGCTTACCTCCTATAAATAAACATTTTTTTCCTCTTTATAATATTAATATAGATAATATATAATCTATTTATATAAAATCCAAGTCTCTGTGTGTCCCTCACTAGTCCGGTAGGACCGCCTCATTGAAATGAGTAATTGTTAATAAATATTAATGCAGGGTTACCACAGTAGCGCCAAATGTTAGACAATTTGGCGATAGCTGGCTAATTTGGCGAAATTCCCATTTAAAACCATTAATCTTTCATAATGGAGGTCACCTATTAATTTAAACTCCATTCTTTTAAGATATTTTTTCGAAATCTATGGGTGAGAATTTAAAGTACATCTTTACATCTTCCTCCCGATGCTACTAATAAAATAACCGCCAATAGACAACGGTGTACTGTGTGAGCTCCTAACTGCGCGATTTTAATGTGCTTTAGGTACTTTTCCAGTATAGGTGCCTTGGCGAAAAAAGAAATTTGGTAACATATTTTCCGGCAACCTATTCACTGTTTCATTTTATACACACACGCATTTTTTTCGATATTTATACGATTTATTTAACATAAAAAAGCCGTTTCTCTAATTTTATACAGAAACAGATGTAATTTGTACATAAAAACATCAATAATATACATATAACACAAACATAAACGCTCATCAAATTTGTTTTCATAGCTGTTTATATGATTTGACAACAAATCTCAATATTTTTCCGTTATACGGACACCATGCCAAAACGTATGCTAATGCGCCAATTATTTCAAAATGCTAAAAGATATTTGTAATTTTATGACAGCAGTTTAATATGAGTTTTATTTTATTGCTTTATTTTATAGCAGCTATTTGTTCACTTATTTTATGTATATATTTGTGATTTGATGAAATAGTTCGTAAAAATCTGGAATTTTCAAATGTTATATTTTTTAAATGCTCACTTTAGTATAGACAATGGTTTTTCTTTTATTTTTCAAATGCTTCAATTCACGATTTTGCGCCAACTATTACGCTTGGCGACAATGGTGTCCGCATAACGGAAAAGTAACCAAATCTCACTTTCTGATGCCCAAATTACACCAAGCTTTTTTTTTTTAAAAATGCCAAAGCCCCTACAGTGGAAAAGTACCAAACTGTCTATTATTTTGCGCTATCCGTGTTATAGTTTGTACTATATGCAAGGGGAGTGGAGCGAAGAGTTTAAACATTAGATATTAAAGTTTCGGCACAGATGTCATATACGCCCCATATTGGCGCGAGTTTTTTCTGACGCCAATGTCATATACACAACGGGTACGTAACTGGCGCCAAAGTGTCGTAATTTTGCTTGATATGGTAATCCGGATGTTGTTGTTTATGCTGTAATTGTTTTCGCCAAATTGGCGTCGGAAAAAAATCGCGCCAATATATGATAACGTATATGACAACTGTGCCAAAGTTTCTATAAGGTTTCTATAAGTTTCTATAAAGCAGTATAAGCAATATAATTAAAAATAAAATAAATGCAAAATAAGACTAAAGAAGAAAGAAAAATCATGCGTTAAGCATAGAATATGAAACACTTTCCAACACATCCTGAATGCTTTAACAAAACTTCGTTATTTAGGGAAATAAGGTAAATAAGATAACGTTACTTCTTAGATATCCCGTCGACCAATTTCGCCAAATTATATAAATCGCCAAATCAATAGTAAAACATTAATAAAAATACAAATAAAACGTCGAATTAATGGTTTTATTGGCCATTATTGGCATTTAATTAATTCATTAATGGCAACCATTATTGGCAATTAATCTTACAATATGGCGACAGTAATTTGGTCGACGGAACAACTAAGAAGTACCAAGATAACTAGAAAACGCATTAAAAAAATTAAAAATTGATTTCAGCAGTTACCGTCCATAGCCAATTGTACCGTTATTACATGCCACTATTTAGCTAAAATTTAATTTAAACTACTCTTAAAACTACTGAAATCACATTTCCAGATATTATCATCCATAGACGGTTATGTATCCAATTCTTTGCGTGACCATGTATATCATTTTGTCTATATTCCACAAACATTTCTTAGGAAACTAAATGCAGTTCAGCGTAAAAATGCATAACTCTTTTAAAAACCACCTTTAAGCAATTTACTCTCATACTCAGTAACCCTTACGAATTCTTTTGTGTAGCCCTGCATATGAACTGTAGCATTTATACACACAGTATAGTATGCATAAATGTAGTGAAACATAAAAGCGCATATCATAATTAAAAATGCATTTCTAGCAATCATTGCTTATGTACAATATTTCGGAGAAAAGTTTCTTGGCGAGAAAGAAATTTGCCAACGTATTTTCTAACAACCTATTTACTGCTTCATACTCACAAGCAATTTTTTCCATATGTATACAATTTGGCACAGATGTCATATACACAATTGGCGCGATACATTGGCAATACATTGGCGCGATTTTTTTCCGACGCCAATTTGGCGAAAACATCAACAGCATAAACAACATTCGGGTTACCATTACAAGCAAAATAACGACACTTTGGCGCCAGTTAAGTACCCGGTGCGTATATGACATCGGCGTCAAAAAAAAATCGCGCCAATATGGGCGTATATGACACCTGTGCCGACAATTTAATATAAAAAAAAAGCTATTTACTCATTTTTATAAAGAAACAGAAGTAATTTTTGCACAGATGTCATATACGCATGAAGGTTGGCGTGATTTTTCTATGACGCCAATTTGGAAGAAATCTCGCTTTCGAGTACCAGTTACTTATATATTTTTCAATTATTTTCTATCATTTTGAGAAGGAAATAACTATAAATAAATAAAAGTTTGAATAATAACTATAGAACAAAGCAGCTTATATAATTAAAAAACAGAAAATAATATTAAATAAACAATTTATTAATAAATAAAAAACAATAGCCGGGTTACCATAGCAGGCAAAATAACACCATTTTGGCGCCAGTTAGGTATACCGGTTCATATCTGAAATCTGTGCCATAATTTGTATATAAAAAAATTATATATATTTAGAAACGATTTTGGTACAGATGTCATATTCGCCCCATATTGGCGCGATTTTTTTCTGTCACCAATATCATATAGGCAACGGGTACTTAACTTGCGTCAAAGGGCTTGATGTGGTAACCCGGATTATGTTGTTTATGCTGTTGATGTTTTCGCCAAATTGGCAACCGAAAAAAATCGCGCCAATATGGGGCGAATATGACATCTGTTCCACGATTTTTTTATGCATATAAGTGCATATATAAACAAAGATAAAAGTTCATTAGATTTGTTTTCATAGCTGTTTATATATTTTCGCAACATATCTGCCCGAATCGCGCCAAGCTTTTTTCAAAAATGCGCTATAATGGAAAAGTACTTAAATAAATAATTAACAGAAATAACAAATTATACAAACTAAAACTTTTTATTTCGAGATCAAAGCATTGTTTTTAATTTCGATTAAAAATACATATATCCTTGGATAACTTCAATTGAAATTACTTTCACAGCTTAATATCTCATTCCATAAACCTAAACAAACACAAGTGATTCATTCATCGTGAAACGTCAAAAATATTAAATCATTGAAGTAATCATTCACAAAGTTCTCCAACAATCAATGGGCAATATTCTAATGACGTCATAGTAGGTAAAATGGTGGCGGTATCGTTTGTTTATGGTTTGTAATCACTAAGATTTAATTTTGCAATGTCTCTTAGTTACATTATTTTATTGTCATATTTATGAGCTCAGAACAAAAGCCTATTTTTTCATTATTTAGTTATTAAAGACGGAAAAAAATCATAAATGCATGATTTGAAAATTTTAAATAATTTTCTTTCTTAATACTAAAAAATAACATCGGGAAGTAACAGCGGGTTTAAGTTAAATAAGTTTAACTGTTTAATTCCGTTGTAATATTCAAAATAACTGTCTTTATTAGATTTCAGTACTCAACATCAGGGCCCGATTAAACTTTGAAGTTAGAGGAATTACAATGTCATTTCAGGACCTTTCTTTTGGAGAAGCTTTTCTAAATTCCATATATACATGGAAAATCTTCAGTGTTAGAAATATTATTCCTAGGACTGACATAACACGAGAACGACCTGCAATTTTACACAAGTTTTTGAAAGCTACTTTATATCAGAAATTTTACTAAAAACTGGTTACTTTTTTGTTATAGCGGCCCACACTATTAGGATTATGACAAGTTGCAGCCAATTTCGCCAACGTCATAACCAAGATCGTGAATCACACACATATAATACCATATAATACCATGAAATCGTATACGATAATTTAATAGTTTTTAACCTTACTTCAAGTGTGTTATTTATTTATTTTTAAGGCTCAACAATCTAAATTGTCCAATATATAAATTAAAAAAAATGTAAATAAAGATTGAATAGACATGACCGCAAAAAGCCTCAAATCTACATAACACTTGGAACCAAACTGTGCAGATTACTGTACACAGTTTTTCATAAATGTGTTTCGTTCTTAAAATGTGTTATTTTCATCTATCACTGCGGAACAAGAGAGAAAACTCATATTCTTGCGCATGAGTTGTATATATCTTTATATCTAAATTTCCGTCATTTTTGACGGGCTACCTTTCTAGTATATATAAATAATATATAATAATAATAAAATATAATTTTTTATTTAATTTAATGGCCACCATTTTGAAACAAGATGGCTGATGAAGCTGGCCAGCGAACTTGGTTGAGACATTACGATATACTATCCACATGACTTCTTACATCGAAATAGGTTATTAAATTCGCGTGTTATCACGTGACAAATATCAGATCGTCTCAAAATGTCAGCCATGCTAGACATTCAAAGTGCTATATTTCAACCATTTTTTAAGTTATATACGAAACAAAAATTGCTCCGGAATTTTTGTATCAAGGTTAAACACATAAGAAAAAAATATTTTTCAATTTTCTATTTTTTGGTACAACATTTCAAATTTTAATTAAAAAAAAAAAAAAAAAAAAAAAAAAAAAAAAAAATGGCCACCATTTTGAAACAAGATGGCGGTTGAAGCTGGCCAACGAACTCGGTCGAGATATTCGTACGTATTACGTATAAACCAAGGTACATCCAACTAGATTCATAAATACGCCTGTTACTGCGTGACAAAAATCAGGTCGTTTCAAAATGCCAGCCAAGCTACAAATTCAAAGTGCTATAACTCAGCCATTTTTTTAGATATAAACGAAACAAAAAATGCTCCGGAATCTTTTTATCAAGGTCAAACACATAAGAAAAAATATTTTTCAATTTTCAATTTTTTGGTACCACATTTCAAATTTTATATTAAAAAAAAAATTTAAATCGCCGCCATTTTGATACAAGAGTGTGGATGAACATGGCCAACGAACTCGGTCGAGGCATTGGTATGCAGTATGTATACACGAAGTTACATCCAAATCGTTTCATAAATACGAGAGTTACAGTGTGACAAAGATCAGAAATATATATATATATATATATGTCGTAGGCTAATTGAGAAATTCGGCTCTTTGCAAACAGCCTAGGCTGTTTTTAAAGAGCCGGGCTAATTGGAGAATTCATCTCCCTTTTCCCAATTAGCCTGACATTGTTCAGGCTTATTGCAAAGAGCCTAGAAAGTGTTAGGCTAATTGAAAAAAGTCCTTCCGGCCAGTGCCGGAGGAAGAGGTAGCTTTCAAATTCCTTATTTTAAAAAAGCCAACATATATTATTCAAACACACGAAGCTCAATTTAGTAGAAACCGAATATAAGAGATTCAATACTAATTTTTATCAATACTAAATCATTATGAATGAGAATTTCACGAAATTAGTCATATTTATCCAAGCTGCTTTTATTTAAAGTAACTTATATTTGGCTGAGATGTTGATGTATACTATCCACATGCCTTCTTACATGGAAATAGGCGAATACGGTGTTATCGGGTGACAAATACAAGATCGTTTCAAAATGTTAGCCATACTTGAAATTCAAAGAGCTATAATTCAACCATTTTTTAAGATATAAACAAAAAAACAAATTTTCAGAAACAAAATCTTCTCCGGAATCTGTATCAAGGCCAAACACATAAAAAAATCTTTTTCATTTTCCAATTTTTTAATGCCTCATTTTACATTTTCAATTTAATTTTTTTTCAAGTAACATCCAAACAAACATTTTTTAGCAAGTAACATTTTTTAACAAGTAACATCCAAATCGGTTCATAAATACGCCTGTTATCGCGTGACAAAAATCAGGTCGTTTTAAAATGTCAGTCACAATAAAAATTCAAAATGCTATAACTCAGCCATTTTTTTAGATATAGACAAAACAAAAAAAGTTCCGGAATCTTTGTATTAAGGTCAAACACATACGAAAAAAATCTTTTTCATTTTCCAATTTTTTAATATCTCATTTTAAATTTTAAATTTTTAAATTTTTTTTAAATGGCCGCCATATTGAATCAAGATGGCGGATGAAGCTGGCCAACGAACTCGGTCGAGATATTTGTATGTACTATGTAGACACCAAGGTACATCCAAATCAGTTCATAAATACGCCTGTTATCACGTGACAAATATCAGGACGTTTCAAAATGTCAGCCACGCTAGAAATTCAAAATGGTATAACTCAGCCATTTTTTAAGATATAGACGAAACAAAAACTGCTCCTGAATCTTTGTATAAAGGTCAAATACATAAGAAAAAAATATTTTTTTCAATTTTCAATTTTTTTGTACCACATTTCAAATTTAATGTTTTCTTAAAAATTTAAATGGCTGCCATTTTTAAACAAAATGGCTGATGAAGCTGGCCAACGAACTCAGTCGAGGCATTGGTATGTACTATGTACAAGCGAAGTTAAATTGAAATCGGTCCATAAATACGCCTTTTATCGCGTGACAAAATTCAGGACGTTTCAAAATGTCAGCCACGCTAGAAATTCAAAATGTAATAACTCAGCCATTTTTTAAGATATAGGCGAAACAAAAACTGCTCTGGAATCTTTGTATATAGCTAAAATACACAAGAAAAAAATATTTTTCCATTTTCAATTTTTTGGTACCACATTTCAAATTTAAATTTTTTAAAAAAAATTTAAATGGCCGCCATTTTGAAACAAAATGGCGGATGAAGCTGGCCAACGAACTCGATCGAGACATAGGTATGTACTATGTACATACCAAATTACATCCAAACCGGTTCATAAATTCGAGAGTTACAGTATGACAAAGGTCAGATATATATATATATATATATATATATATATATATATATATATATAAATTTTGAACGGAGGGTGGTTTCGTGGTCTGGGGGTCATGATAGATGAAAATATACCAAAATTTTTTGGAATCGCTTTCCTCCGAACGTCTGCAATAGGTAGCTTTTTGTAATGAAAGCTACCTAAATGACGACTTATTATCCAATCAGGGTGATATTTTTAGCTCACCGGCTATCAAAGCCTGAGAGCTTATGTTCCCGCCGATTCTGTATGTACGTACGTATGTACGTAACGCGATAACTCTTGATAGAAATATCCGATTTGCTTCAAGTTTTTTTTTTCTAGGTTCATTCTGATGAGGTGCTTCCCTCATTAGTTTTTGGGGTTCATTGGTTAAGGATAAAGGGGAAAAAGGGGGGCTGGTTCCCTCCCCCCGTAATTTATATAAATGGGTTTTTCATGCAGAAATATTCGATTTGCTCCAAATTTGGTATACTGGTTTATTGTGTTAAGGAGCTTCCCTGATTAGATTTGGAAGCTCATTATTTAAGTATAAAGGGGGGAAAGGGGGCTACCCCCTTAATTTAGATAAATCGGCTTTTCATGCAGAGTTATTCGATCTGCTCCAAATTTCGTATACCGGTTTATTATGTTAAGCAGCTTCCCTGATTAGATTTGGAGGTTCATTAATTTAAGTATAAAAAGAGGAAAGGGGGGATAGACCCCCCCCTTGTGCAATTGCCCCATTTCTCCTCTTTTATACTTAACCAATGAACCTCCAAATCAAATGAAGGAAGCCATATCGTAATAAACTGGTATATCAAATTTGAAGCAAATCGAATAATTCTGTATAAAAACACATTTATCTAAATTAAGGGGACACTAGCCGCTGTCCCTCCTTTATACTTAACCAATAAATCTCCAAATCTAATCAAGGCAGCTCCTTAACATAATAAACCGGTATACGAAACCGGTGTACCGGTGTACGTACGTACACACGTACATACAGAATCGGCGGCACATAAGCTCTCAGGCTTTGATAGCCTGTGAGCTAAAAATATCACCCTGATCGGATAGTAAGTGGTCATTTTTCAATTAGCCTGACGCTTTCTAGGCTCTTTGCAATAAGCCTGAAAAATATCAGCCTAATTGGGAAAAGGGAGATGTATTCTCCAATTAGCGCGACTCTTTGCAAAGAGCCTATTAGGCTGTTTGCAAAGAGCTGGATTTCTCAATTAGCCTACGACATATATATATATATATATCAACTTTTAAACAGAGGGTGGTTTCGTGGTCTGGGGGTCATGATCGATGAAATTATACCAAACTTTTTTGATATCGCTTTCCTCCGAACGGCTGCAATAGGTAGCTTTTTGTAATGAAAGCAACCTAAAAGGCAAAAATTCGTCTAAAATATAAAATAAAGAAAAATATATTTAAAATTTTCGAATTTTTTGCCCCATTGGTCCCCTATCATTAACCCGTGTGCCAAATTTCTTCCCCCTGCACCCTGTTGTTCCCGAGTTCTTGAGGTTGCATAGATACGCGCACAGATTTTAATAGGGTGGAAGTTTGTAGCTAAATGTGTGTTATAATAGCATCGTACCTTCATTCGAATGTTTTTGAAGTCAAAACGGCTACTATAATATAGGTATTTCAATTAGAGAAGGATAATTTATGAAAAATATAGTGAAAAAAAGTAGTTTGCTAGATATGACGTCATTTTTTTATTCTCCCATTCTAATGATGTTTCATTCTGAGTGGAAACTCTTGATTTTCTGACATTAATACTTAGTACAATCATCCCTAAAATGGAAGTTTAATTTTAAGTCATACTTAGGGCATTTTCGGTAAATACTGGTTCATTTGTTTGTATTTATTACATTTTCCTGCGTATTGTCAAGGAAATCATATACTCCTATTGCATGCGCCAAAGAAAACCTGCATTTTAATTTAAAAAGCTGAAACACTTATACTATAATTATGCCAATATAACGCCAAATGAAATTCAATTTCTCGAGTTAAAAAAAATAATAATAACATTGTTGGCGCGAAAGTAATCATTTAAAGAACATAAATTTTCAAAATTACAGAGTTTCTACAACTATTTTATGAAAACAATACAAATATACTAAAACTAAAAGCGCAAATAAATATTATACAAAAAAAAATATTTTTTTCAAAATCGCATTTTAAACTACATACATGAAATTGTAAGAGTCTCTTAGTACTGCACTAAACATTGCCAGTTTTGAGTAATCGAAAAATGAAGTTAAACTTATTTTTTCTGAATAAAAATAATCTTCCATTCAAAAAACAGTAAATTAAAATTATTTGCATGGTACACGATTAAATAATAATTCAAACCTAAAGGGATTCGCGTTCAAAAAATAGTAAATCACAATGTTTGGCTTGGTTTGTAAAAAAAATGGTACTTTTCCAGTATAGGGGCCTTGCGTTCTTTTTAAAGCTTGGCGCAATTCGGTCGTCAGAACTTTCGATTTGTTGCCAAATGATATAAACAGTTATGAAATGAAACTTGATTGACTTTTTCGTTTAGTTATATATGTATTTTAAATATATGCCTATTATGGATGTTTTTATATACAAATTACTTCTGTTTCTACATAAACTTAGCTAAATGGCGTCTTTATGTTAAATGAATTGTATAAACCTTGAAATAAATACTTGTGTATATGAAATGATACCGTGAATAGGTTGCCAGAAAATTTGGGTAATTTCATGAACCTTACAGATATGTTGGTTCCATTACTTTTCTACGCACTACATACTTTTTTAGACTGAAACTATTTTCCATTTTTTCTGTAACTTTTTTAGATCGAGCTTTAATTTTCTCTTTGCTTCCACCAGTTTTTAATATCATTTTATGTATAATTTGTCTCGATAAATTGTTTGTATTTAGACGATTATCTATTAAGATTATCTTTTAAATGTGTATATCCGTTTTTTTAATCATTTTTCTGTTTAAAAGAACTTCTGGTGATTTTAGGTTAAACTTCAAATACAAACATTATAAAATCATAGAAACAGCAGCATATGAATTATAGTTTATATTCCCGCTACAAAGATATGATTAATTATGCTATTGAAGCACCCAGGGTGAAATATTTAATGAGAATATTCAGGAATAATGGAATTAAAAGATTTTTCATCACTATTGCGTGTAAAGAAAGCCGCAGATTTAAAATTAAATTGCTATTTACGGAACACAGAATGTTGAGTGCACAATTTTATACGTGAGAGAGCATTAAGATTTTAGTGAAAAGAGCCTTCATTTATTACTTTGATAAATTCAATTTAAATTTAAATTCGAAGAGTCGTGTTTGTAAATATGAAGCTAACACATTTACTTTTGAAAATGTTATGCACTAACTTACCATGCACTTTCTGAAAAAATTACACACAAATTTATACTTAAGAATTGTTATGAATATTTAATTCATATAAAGAAAATAGTGAAAAATTTGTATTAGACTGCAGTAATATTATATTCTCAATGAATTAATGCTTACGTACCCAAATATATCTTTATATGTATTAAATGGAATCATTTATTGTTCCTTTGTCATTCAATTTACAGTCACAGTACTTCATGTCACTAGTACTTCAGTAAAATGATTAAATTAGTTAATGGATGACATTTGACTGGCAGTGGTATGTAAAATGAAAATATAAAACAATTAGGCGCCGCAATATATGTAACCTATTTATATGCGTATGTATATATCTTTATATATGTGTGTATGTATACGTTTATATATAAGTGTGCGTGATATTGTCATTAGATATTATCATAATCAAATTGAAAAGGCTTTCATTCTAATAATAATTAACCTTCCGTCTACCAGACGGGTCCATTGGACCCGACAGCAATATTTAATGTAAATTTTTCTCATGAAAAATAGCATTCAAAGTTTCGCGATTACATGACTTTTCCTGCAATTGTCTCCTCTATGTATATGCAATTGCGATTAAAATTTTGTTCGAAATTTTTTACCTATTTTTAATTTGTTTCATTGTTTACCACGCGGGTCCATTGGACCCAACATTAAAACAAACGTAATATACTGTTGCTTTCTTTTTCTAGGGTTGCCATAAATCATGAGGAGGAACAGGGTTACCATAATTGGCTGTTTATCGCCCATTTGGCGATGGATTTTTAGCGCCAATCTCGCCAAATTTGGCGACTTTATAATGAAGTTTTGAGAACATTCTAGACTGATCTAGTAAACTTCGTGCTCTATATATAAAAGGTTACTTCTGGTTCAGAGAGTCATTTATCAACAGACACAGTTAGTGAGCGAATGGTGTCTATTGATGTTTTTGAGTCTTTTCATTGAAAATAGGACTTGATATTTGAAGACAAGTAATAAGTGTAGTTTGTACGTGCTTTGTTATTTTACAAGTATTCATCATTTTCTTATTTCCTAACTTATTTTTTGTTAAAAACTGAATTGAAGATGAACAGAAAAAAAGTATTGACTCAAGAGGAAATTCAAAAAATTATGGAAAATCCGGACGATATAGAATTCGACACCGATGATGAAAATCTGTCGTCTGATGAAGGTGAAGTAGATTATGTTGAAATACATAATGAAATTTCTGATTCCTACTCAGAATCTGATAATGATTCCAATGAAGTAAATGTAGCAACCACAAGTACTTCAAATTCTACTTTTGTTTCCAAAAATAATTCACAGATCTGGTATAAGAATGAAGTTGCCAGACCACAAGGAAGACGTACTGAAATCAATATTTTACGTGAAAAATCTGGACCTTCAAGATTTGCAAATCGTGAAGTGGATTCCATATCATCCTCATTTCTTATCTATTTCCGAAAAAGACTTTTGGAAATTATAGTAAAATGGACAAACGCGGAAGGCAATAGAGTATTCGATAAAGAGTGGAAACCTATAGATATTATAGAACTTAAAAAATTCATCGGACCTTTTATTACTTATTGGAGTATATAAATCGAAAAATGAAACAGTAAGCGAACTTTGGAGCATAAAAAATGGAAGACAAATATTTCGGGACATTATGAGTCGCAATAGATTCACAAGTATATTACGTGTCATAAGATTTGATGATGCTGCTGAGAGGCGTAAAAGAAGATCAACTGATAAATTAGAGCCAATAAGAGAATGCTTTGAATTGTGGAATAGCTATTTACAAGACCCTTATATTCCTAATTGGTCTATGACTGTCGATGAGCAATTAGTTTCTTTTCGTGGAAAATGTCCTTTCCGTCAGTATATGCCATCTAAACCTGGAAAGTATGGATTGAAGTTCTGGGTTATTTGTGACAGCGTAACATCGTATGCTTGGAAACTGGAACTATATACAGGCAAAAATGAAGTAAGAGAATCTCATCAGGGAGAAAATGTAGTTAAAAGATTGACGAAGGAAATTGAAAATTCTGGTCGTAATATTACATGTGATAACTTTTTTACGTCATATGCATTAGCAACACATCTTACTTCAAAAAAATTATCTCTTATTGGAACAATTCGAAAAAATAAACCTGAATTACCCGCTGTGTTCACAAATCCAAAACATCGTTCTGTATATTCTACTTTATTTGGGTTTCAAGAGAAGGCGACCATCATCTCTTACTGTCCCAGAAAAGGTAGAATTGTTACTTTGCTAAGCACAATGCATAACACTTATGATATTGACAACAGCTTAGAAAAAAAGCCACAAATAATCCTAGATTATAATAAAACCAAAGGCGGAGTAGATACGATGGACAAAATGGTAAGAGCATATAGTGTGAAACGCATGACACGTCGGTGGCCTTTGATTGTATTTTATAATATGATCGATATAAGTGCGATGAATGCATACATAATATGGTTGTCACTGAATGCTGAATGTGATCCGAAAATGAAAAAAAGGCGGAATTTCATTATTCAACTTGCAGAAGAATTAGTAGGTGAAGGAGGTATCGCCGTCTCAACATCTACTTCAGAACAACTTTACGCAAATAGTTTTGAACCGCCACGAAAAAAATCAAGATGTCATATTTGTCCCTCTAAAAAAGATCGAAAAACACGAACATTATGCAAGAAGTGTACGAAAAATGTTTGCGGAGAACATTCCGTCGTTATTTGTACTTCATGTACAGAATAATTTTATTATGATGAAAAACGTTTTGTAGTCATTATAATATACTATATATATTACTTTCATACTCTATGTGTTACTTTCTTACTCTATTACTATATATATCACTTTTATATATTGTATAAGGTGCATTAATAACAAATATATTCATTGTAGATAAATGGGTGTTTTGTATATTTTGAAATCCTATATATTTTACATATGGGTCCAATGGACCCGAATGGTAGTTCTTGCATATACTTTTTTTTGGTAGTCTGAAGGTTAAGAATACAATAATTGCCACCATTCATCTAGTATAATGTTTTACACACCAGATTCCTTCACACTTTCTGACTTCAAAAATTTCAAAGACATTTCTTATAAAATATTTAAGCAATAATTGTGGTCTAACTAACAAATATAATATAAATTATGATTTATTAATCGAAATAACGAGAAATTTCCAAATTCTATGTTGATTGAAATTACAAAGACATATTTCAATTGTCTGAGCGAAGCGAAGGCTAATACTCGGCGAAATATTACTGTCCGGACACATTACTACTACGATGGATATTAACGCCATGTCCTACTAAAAAAAAAAAGCCTAATAAAAACCTTTCGTCAAGCATAACTCAAAAAATATTTATCGGATTTCGTTTCTGATTGCACCAGAAGGTACCTATGAGGATCGCCTACTGAATGCACTTACTATGAAAAATAAGTTCCAAACCGTTTAAAAATGATATAGAAAAAACTGATAAAAAAGCACAATTTATCTGCATACGTCACAGAAATTTGGTGTGCGTCACTATCGCCGGTTGATGTTTTCGTAGACAACTGGTTTGAACACATGGAGCAAATAATAATAATAAAGAAAAAAATACGAACGCATTAATATTGAATAGATCAGTTTCAACCACGTGATCACAAACCTTGCAACAACCCGTGGCAACCAGTTTTGGTGGGCAAACAAATAATAATAGAGTACTCCGTACCACGTTGACCGTTTTTAGCCTGTTGTATAAAATATGGCCTGTTGTATGACATACAATTGTGGATGATTAAAACAAAAGACATGAGTGTTTATTGCTCCGGGAGGTTATCTTTCTCTGGATGTATGTCTGTCTATCATACAGCATGCAATTTTCTTTTAAAGGATGATATTATTATGCAGTAAAACCTCCATAACGGACACACCCGATTAGTGGACACCTCTATTTAGGGGCATTTTTTTCGATTACCAACCCTTAAATAACTGTACATTTTTTACTCTCAGTAGCGGACACCTCCAAATAGAGAACAAATTCTGCCCTCCCGAAGTGTTCGCTATTCAGAGGTTTTACTGATAAAACCTCCATAGCAGACACACCCGATTAGCGGATACCTCTATTTAGCGGACATTTTTTCGATTACCAACTCTTAAATAACTGTACATGTTTTACTCTCAGTAGCGGTCACCTCTAAATAGAGGACAAATTCTGCATTCTCGAGGTGTCCGCTATTCAGAGGTTTTACTGTATATAATATTGATAGTTATTTTACAGGGCCACACAAAAGAATAAGAATATATGAAATGAATACAACCTAAATTCGGGATTGGTAGATCGCTGATGGTAATGTAATTTTAGGATGTTGTTACAGTCATCCGCAGCATGTTTTTAGAGTTTTGTTCTTCTAACGAAAACCTACCTGTCTTACTCCTTTGTCTGTCTGTCTGTCACAGAGCCTGTTCTCAGAAAATATACATGTCGGAGACTTGAAAATTTGCATACTTATAGCTGAACACCACACATCAAACGGCAAATAATAAAATTTTGAAAAAGTCTAATATTTAACCCTCTGGGCTCTAACTTGTGTATTTTAAGCAATTTTTCTAACTCAGCCCCTAATTTAATTAGGTTGGAGACATGAAATTTTGCATACTTATAGCTGAACATCTCACATCAAACGACAAATAATAAAATTTTGAAAAAGGTTTAATATTTAACCCTCTGCGCTCTAACTTGTGTATTTAAAGCAATTTTTCTAACTCAGCCCCTAATTAAGTTGGAGACATGAAAGTTTGCATACTTATCGTTGAACACTTGCGATAACACTATAAATCATAAAATTTTGAAAAAGTCATATTTAACCCTCCGGTCTCTAACTTCTGTATTTTAAGCAATTTTTCTAACTCAGCCCCTAATTAAGTTGGAGACATGCCATTTTGCATACTTATAGCTGAACACTTCACATCAAACGACGAATAATAAAATTTTGAAAAAGTCTAATATTTAACCCTCTGGGCTCTAACTTGTGTATTTTAAACTATTTTTCTAACTCAGCCCCTAATTAAGTTGGATACATGAAATTTTGCATACTTATAGCTGAAATCCTCACATCAAACGACAAATAATAAAATTTTGAAAAAGGTCTAATATTTAACCCTCTGTGTTCTAACTTGTGTATTTTAAGCAATTTTTGTAACTCAGCCACTAATTAAGTTGGAGACATGAAAGTTTGCATACTTATAGCTGAACACTTGCGATAACACGATAAATCATAAAATTTTGAAAAAGTCATATTTAACCCTCTGGGCTCTAACTTGTGTATTTTAAGCAATTTTTCTAACTCAGCCCCTAATTAAATTGGAGACATGAAATTTTGCATACTTATAGCTGAACTCCTCACATCAAACGGCAAATAATAAAATTTTGAAAAAGTCTAATATTTAACCCTCTGGTATCTAACATGTGTATTTTAATCAATTTTTCTAACTCAGCCCCTAATTATGTTGGAGACATGAAAATTTGCATACTTATAGCTGAACACCTCACATCAAACGACAAATAATAAAATTTTGAACAAATCTAATATTTAACCTCTGATATTTTGTCTCGCGCAATTTTTAAATTTAAACTGTTTTGCAATACTATTTTTTGTTCATTTTGCATAATAAGTGTAATGTGACGCAATTTCTTCTATTTCAGACTTCTAACGCATGTTAATGAATTTATTTTACAATATCCTTTCTCTTTCAAAATTCACATGTAAATATAGTTTTAATGGCGTAATTTCCAATAAGTGCCTGCTTTTTATACCTAATTATTTAATTTTAATTTGAAGGTTTTTTTCTGTTTATAATAGTAACGTGCAAATATTTTTTTTTAAGCAAACATTATTGTTTGCGCTGTTTATACAGTTGGCAACAGTTTAAATTAATACCATTTTCTAAAATATGTAAAAAATATCAGTCAAGATGCTGAATATTTGAATTTAAAATAGAAATAAAACCGCAAAAAATGAGTCAAATAAAAAAAAAATTAATGAAATCTGCACACCGAGATTTTCTATTGAATAAAATGATCTAAAAATTATTAAATTCACATGTATAGTTTTGCTCCTATAAAAATTATTTAATGGAACGATTTTGTCCAACTTTAGCATTACATATCTCTTAAAATAAATCTTCGATTTGAAAACTGTATGCATTAGCGTGTTGATCAAACATTTCGCTATAATACCACCGATTTTCATATTTTTTGTATGCAATAGTTTTCTTAATATTAACGAAGAAAGACCTCCGGTCACAAAAAATTCAAAACCGGCGGCGGTGACAGCGTTAGTTACTTTTTTTTAGAATAGAGAGATATATAAAAAGGAAAACTTGTCTATCTGTCTGTTTGTAATTCTATAAAAATCCACAATTTGGAAGCCAAAATTGTGAAAAGATACGTACATGTGCATTAAAACATGGCCAAGGCAACTAAAGTAATCCGGAATCGAAATAATTTATAGTTCATTTTTAATTAATAAAAAACCACCAATTTAACAGCAATTTCTTATCAAATTTAAACATTTTTCGTTATAGTAGTTGCCAACAATTAAAAAACACAATAAAATTATTACTACAACAATTAATTTTCTACTGCAAGATTTCCACGTGAAAAATGAAAATGAAATAAATAGTTTGACGAAATTTAAAAAAGGTGAATATTACGTCATAACTTTTCTATTGCAAGATATTCACGTGAAATATGAAAATGAAATAAATGGTTTGACGAATTTAAATGAAAGTGAATATAACTTCATAATTTTTCTATTTCAAGGTTTCCACGTGAAACAGGAAAATATTACGTCATATTGGAAATATAAAGGACGTGGTGGATATAGTATAACGTCATATGAGTGTGAAAAATGTATTGAAGCATGATAAAAACCCGATTAGGGAAATATTGGCCTATTTTAACATTATTGCTCCAATTATAAATTGAAATAAGTTCATTTATAGCTGTATTCTTTTGCGTCTGCTATATACATTTATACATTTTTATATAGCGTTTTCATATGATTCATTCATACAACATTTCGACTGCTTTTTTTAATGTTTGTTTTGTGTTGTATGTTAAATTTTGAAATTGATTTTTCAGAACAAACATCCTTCAAATTCTGGGCAACGCCGGGCACATTAGTTTGTAACAGATAAATAGCTTTTGTATCTGTACATCTAATGCTAATATTATAAAGCGTTATAATATTATAAAGTGTATAATATTATTAATGCTTGTACGTTTGTGAGGTGTTATCTCTGAAACTACATAGCCAACTTAAAAAAATACTGGTGGCCATCTCTGCTCCGAAAAAAAGACTGTATTTTATGTCAGTGCAAGAACCTGCATCGCTGCAGGGGCAAAAAAGTTCTAAAATTGCGATTTCTGCGATATTGATTGGGTTAGAAATTTTAAATTTGGTGCGGTAGTTACTTTTAAGATGTAAATACTCGTAATGAACGCTCTCTAAAAGGTTCAATTTGACGGATAAACGTAAAAATTTCTAGAAAGTTTCTAAACTATGATTTATTTGTAATACTGAAATTTTTGCGATACTGTTGGGGTTAGAAACTAGAACTTTGGCATGGTAATAATTTATAAGATGTAAATACTCGTTGTAGAATGATTTCTAAAATATCGAAAGACTAAACAAAGCGGAAAAAAATCTAAAGATGATCTAAGTAGCGAAGTACATGGAATTGTTAGGAATATAAACATGAAAATTGACATGGCTGTATTTATCATGACGTAAATTCTCGCAATAGAACAATTTCTAAAAATGTCGCTATATAAAACAGTGCAGAAACAAAAAACTTTCGAAAATTTTCTATATATATGTTACTGCTGAGCCCAAAATCTTGAAATTTTGCTTCGGGTTAGTTTTAAAAATGTCTCTATGAATGGTTTCTAAAAAATTTAAAATTTAAAAAGATTAAATTAACGAAAAGCGATCTCAATTACCATTAATTTGGAATTATTAGGTACAGCAACTTTAAATATTTCATAATGCTGCATTTCCTCCGCAAAACATGCAATTTAAATGCAACAAAACAGATAGATACCCACCTAGCATTAAATAAATTGTGTAAATATTAAATAAAGACCTGTATGAAAGAGTGAGTAGGTTGCCCGAAAGTACTTGTTAAAGTGTTCCTTCTCTAGGCGTTTCTCTCTCTCGCCAAGGCCACTAACAGAGGGAAGTGCCGTTTTAAATGTGGTATGAATGTTTTATCCGATTCATTTTTCTAGACATTTTATCATAAGGTCATATTCTCAATTATCATTAGTAGCTTTTTTATATATTAACTTATAATGGTGAAATTTCATAATCGGGATCATATTGGCGTATGTTAGCTTGCATGATTCCCTGAATAAATATGTATGGATTTGTAAATTACTTCAATTGACACTTTGACAGCTCAAAAGTTATGCAGACGATATATTCAGATCTTGTGTGATACTTTATGTTGTAATCATTGCCGATTTCTTTTATTTAATACATGCTAAATACAGCTCAACATGTGCAGAATATGTTTGAAAACAAAACAATACAGCGTATGTAGTGGTCAGCATACACTCATCATTTAAATTCGATCGAGCATATCTAAAACACACTCGAACGAAGCATTGCATGCCACTGTTGACGTATTCGGTACTTTGATACTATACTTAATTCCACCTTAAGTTGGCAGCGTTGGTTATGCTACGAATGCCGAATCGCAGCCGTTGCCGTAGCAACCAGGGTTTGCTTGAAGACCAAAGGAACACTAGTAACCAAGGAAATGCGCCATTTTGGCGGAAAAGTATAATGCGTGTGCAAAAATCTGTACGTTTTGAAGTTCCTATGAAATTAATTATATAATCTATTAAAATAACGAATTGCTTATTATTCTTTTCTTATTTTTACATTTTTTTAGACTGATTTTAGGACTATCTTACATTATATTAGCTGATCCGCCCGACGTCGCCCGGCCCGCAAAGTGCGAAAATTTTTTTTTAAATAGCGAAAACTTTAAAAAAGGGTGAACGAATCGTGGTAAAACTTTATTGAAAAAAATGTCAAAATTTACTGTTTTAAACTAAAAATTTGAAGTCGAATTCCACGTACTGATGTTGAAAAAAATCACATCGGAAAGAAAAAAATCGCATCGAAAATTGTCTAAGAAATTTAAAATCGCGAATGGCAAAATTTTCTGTATTTAAGCTCCAAGTTTAAAACAGAATTCCTCTTACAAATGTCAAAAAATTGCCGCAAAAAGCGAAAAAAAAATTAAAAATCAGATTTAAAAAAATTCGAGAAAATTTAAAAAAAAATCGCTGTACGAATTCCGAATTAAATTTACTGAAAACGAAACAGTATTATCTATATTGGGTTGAAAGATTAAAACCAAATTATCCGGAAATCTATTTAAAACAGAAAATATGTTATTTATACCAAAACTTCTGGCAGAAATTCGGAAAAGGCTATATCTCACACTGAGCCTGTCTCATGTTTAATGTACATTTTTAATTATAGATATTAGGGTGTAAAAAAGTCATGATTTTTGAAAATCAAAATAACCTGATTTTTAAATAATTAAAAACTGCATTTAATATTAAATTGTTAACACTGCTGAAAATTAAGGGACTATTTCACTCACGCAAAAACACCCGCTTGCTAATTCTAATCCTATGGAGAAAAAAAAAATAATATCTCGTTTGCATTTCAGTATTTTTAAATTATTTTTTTTCTTTTGCGTTGAATAGCTGAGGTCGATCTCTACAAATAACCTTTTTTACCTTTTCGATTTTGTTTGCAAGATTTTTTTTTTTTTTTTTTTTTTTTGGGGGGGGGGGGGGGGGATACTCTGAGTATGCCCTTCATTTACCCATGTTTCATCAAGATAATAAATAGAAGCATTTTTTTTTCTTATACTCTGTAATTATTCTCAAATAGTTTCTGCGCCACAAAATAATATCTTGCCTCTCAAGAAAAGCTGCCTCTCTTTTTCGTTTTTCAAAAGAGAATCCCGAATCTTTTAATATTCTGTACAATTTAGTCCGGCTAATATTTTTCAAAAAAATTTCTTTATCATTGTTTACAACTTGTAAAACTTTACCCAAAGTTGGTATGTCATTTCTGCGAAAAAAATAACTATGGATTTTTCGTCGAATGCAAGATAACGTGAATTCGTCATATTTTCCAGCCTTCTGCGTTTACCCACTGCACCAGGTCGTTTCTTTCCGGGTGTACTTAAAGGGCTAGATCCATTTTTCTCTTTTTTCAAACGAAAAATTGTTCTTTTCGAAGCACCTGTAAAGTTGGGAAGCTTCCTCTATGATTTCATTAATTGAATGTTGGAGATTTTCTTGACGAAGTCTGGAATAAACATTTAATATATTTCTGCGAGCTGCACTTTTGATTGACTTTCCTCGCTTTGAAGGTCTGTAAAAGCGTGGATGGAGATAATGCTTTATCAGACATGTTATAATTGAAATAAATTTGATTCAAATAAATATTTAACTATGTAACAAATTTTTAGAAATACTCAGTTAATAAACGAATAAATAATAATAATAATTAACAGTAAAAATAAAAAACTATGAACACGTTAAAAAGAAAAGTAAAAGCGAAAGCAAACAGCGAGTATTATTAAAAATATTCAAAAGAACAATAAGAATGCGCGGAGTAGCAGAGCACTAAAGCGCGCCAGATATTTAACCTTGAAGATTTGTTCCTCGCCAAAGGAGAGTTCTTTACGGCAAGATTTTTACTTTATACGTTCGCTTTAAATACAAAATACTTTTAAATTAAATACTTTTAACAGAGAAATTACATTAAATATATGCTTCAAAATACCGAAATTTGTAATTTATAAACATAATCATATAAATTTGTATGCATTTTCACCATTTAAGATTAAAAAATAACGGAGAACTACTTTTCAAGGCGGAATGTTACTGTTTCTACCTTTCACAGTGCTGCCAAGTTGAGATGGAATAGAGTGTATATTAGATTTTGAGGAGAGAATTCCTTAATTCTTATCGACAACCTCATTGCATCTGTGGAAAACAGATATTGTACAATATTAACTATTCCGGGGGAGCACACACCATATAAAGTATAGTCCATTCTTTTTAAACATCATATATTTGTCATTTAAAGTTACTCAAATTGGTGCGGAGCGTCTGATTATGCTCTTCACATCATTTAATACAGTTAAAATTCCGATATAAGTAATTTAGTGTTTCATTTTCTATTTTACTTTTAATATATTGCGTACTTTCAATTTTATATCCATACATGGCTGTCTTGAATGGTTTGATTTCCCATTTTTTTAAACAGTGTATACGAATTTATATACAAGATTTTGTAATTCTACGATTCGTTTATTTTCATCATTTCGGTTTATCGCAGTATATGGACAATTAAAGATAACATCTCATTTTCTTTGCTTCCACATGTTATTATTAAATCTATGTTCTCAGTAATATCGCTCAGACTAATCCCTCTGAGGGAAGTCCTAGTATAACTTATACATATAATGAATAAAACATTAATGGCGATATATGTTTATTTAATTTAATGCAATAGAAATTTTTTTTAAGTGTTACATATACAGTATTGTAAGAATTATTGAAAATATGCATTGACACAAAATAGCTGAACTCATAATATCCACATGGGAGAACTAAAAATAATTAGTATCTTCTTTATGTCGCACGTACCAAATAATTATCCGTTTCTTTCACTTTCCCCACCAAACGGGTTTGGTAATTTTTTATTTAGGAATAAAATTTCTTTACACACACACACACACATATATATATATATTAATAATTAAAAGTGAAAAAAAATGCCAATGTAACCAAGAATAAGATTGTTAAGAGTCTTGTTAAGTATTTATTTTTAAGTACTGTTAAAGAGACTTTTACTCCCATACGAAAACATACCAACGTTAACCCTCTCAAAAATAGTTTTCCGACAGCCGTTTCAATGTATTTTATGATTTCTGCAATCTTTAAAATCTAGATCCACGCTTTTGATCAAAATACGAAAAACTTAAAATACCAGAGCATGTCTACGTTCGTTTTCCTGCCATATGTGTCAATCTGTTTAAATTATATATATATATATATATATATATATATATTGAAAATAAATATTTTGGAAGCAAAATATTTTCCATAATTCATTCTCGTAATTGTGTTTCTTTTTTCGCAATTATTAATGTTCTACACACGGAATCTATACTAATAAAATAACAAATCGCTCTGTCTCTCTACGTGTCTGTCTCCATGTCTATCTGTGTACGATGGCTAGCAAAAACTTCTGCACATAGGAGTCTGAAAATTTGGATGTGAACAGTCCAAGACAGGTCCTGATGCATCTAATGCTCAGATTTTTAAATTTAAGGGCCCTTTAAGTTTTTATGCACTAAATTGCTAATTGCTTGCCCCCTTTTTATCCAATCTTCTTCGTTTTGGGAGACCTATCTCCATTTAGTGATTATCGCCTTTCTACTTTTCAGTTAAGAACATGGGCCCCTTGGGGCCTGACACAGGGCCCTTTGAATTTTCCGTGAAAATAAATTGTTAATAAATTGCTTCATTTTAATCCGAACTTCATTTTTGGTATCCTTTTTCTATTTAGTTAGTCTCGCGTTTCTACATTCCAGTTAAGTCCCTCCCCGCCCCTGGGGTGCATAGGGCCTGTCCAGGGTCCCTTGGACTTTTTATTCAGTAATCATTTTTAATCGTCTATTTTTCTCATCTTCTTAGTGCATAATTTTAAAGGCTTTACACTATTCTCCCCAGAGACTATTATTCCCTCGTATTTTTATTGGGACCGTAGGTCCCTCTTTAAAACATTTACTCCCTTTTTTTTGTGCATTTCTTTAAAATATTATTTCAAAGAATAATGCATATTATTCCCTATGCTTAGATTTGACAAATTGAAGATCTAAAGCGCTAAGTACTAAGACATTTTAACATGTTTTCATGTTGAGGCCCTTTTTTTCAGTTGACCTCTTTAGAGCCCCCAATTTTTGCTCCCTTAAGAATGGTCCGATGAAGAAGCTTTTTTTTTAACAACTTCTTAGGTACTCCAGCGACTACATGAGCGACAAAAATATTATCAGGTTTCAGCTATCACCAATTTTGAATATTAATCGCCTTCTTGGGGCCCTTGGTGTAGCTTCTTTAAAATGATCCGAATTGCTTGCAATTTTCTTTAACAGAGTTGTAGCGTCCTCCGATTTCTTTAAAAGCTGCTAAAAATATATTTATGCCCATTTTCATTGCAGTTATGTACTTGGACCCTTAGGGCCCCTTGAAGTTTTTGCACAATAAATTGTTAATAAATTGCCCCTTCTTAATCCGATCTTCATTTTTGGAACCCTTTTTCCATTTTGTTATTCTCACGTTTCTACATTCCATTTAAGACCCTGGGGCACAGTATGGTGAGTTCTAGGTCCATTGAACTTTTTGTTCGCCATGCATTTTTCGTTCCCTAATTTCCTTACCTCCTCAGTACATAATTCTGAAGTTGAGTCTTGGACTTTTCTTCCAGGACCAACACCCTCATATTTATATTGGGGCACTAGGGCCTTTTTTGAAACATTTACTCAATTTTTCTGTATTTCTTTAAAATATCATTCTAACAAAAAATTCATAGACTGTGATTAGTTTTGACTAATTGTAGATCTAAATTGTTAAGTACTAAGGCATTGCAATATGTTTCCATGTTAGGGCCCTGTTTTTAATTATAAGTTGGCATCTTTTGTGCCCCTATTATATCTCCCTTAAAAATGGTCCGATCCAGAAACTTTTTTTCAAACAACTTCTTAGATCCACCAGCTACTACATGAACGACAAAAAAGAAAATTTCAGAGTTCAGATAACACCAATTTTACATATTAATCGCCTTCTTGGGGTCCTTTGTGCAGCTTCTTTAAAAATGATCGTAATTGGTTGCAATTTTCTTTAATCTCCTGACCGCCAAGCAAAAGGGCAAAATTGTAAAGTTGTTTTCTCTATAACCTTTGTTAAATGCTAAAAAAATATGTTTTTCCAACGTGATATAATTTTTTTTTTTTTATTACGTAAAGGCATATAAGCCTTTAGAGTACTAATCATAACTTAATTTCTTAAAACTGGATTATATCTGTAGAATTATGTTAATTTAAATAATGCATCTATTGAGGTAAAACCTGCAGCTTAGTGAAAACATTTCTAGCATCCTCTGACTACTTTAAAAACTAAAGTATACTAAAAAGGTTTACTAAAAAGTATATTTATACGCAACTACATACCACTTAAGCCCCTGGCCCCTTGGGTCCCGGTACAGAGCGCGTTTTGTTTTTTTCAACATAAATTGTTAATAAATTGCACCTACTTAATCCAATTTTCCTTTTCGGGACCCTTTTTCCATTTAGTTATTCTTTCGTTTCTTTATTCCAGTTAAAATCCTGAGTCATTCTAGTGTACCATATGGCCCTATTTGGAGCCCCTTGAACTTTTTATGCGGTATGAATTTTTCACCACCTAATTTTCTCGCATTATAAATGCAAAATTTTAAAATTGAGTCTAGCACTCTTCTCCCCGAAGCAATACCCTCTTATTTTTACTGGGCTCTAGGGGCCTGTTTTAAGCATTTCCTCACACTTTTTGCGCATTTCTTTAAAATTTTATTCAAATAATTGATTTATATCCTATGCTTAATTTTGACTAATTGAAGGTCTGAAGCGCTAGAACTGAGACCTTTTTAACAAGTTTTCATATTAGGGTCCTTCTATTTACTGTCAGCCTCTTTGGACCCTTTGTTATAGGTCCCTTAAAACGGTGTGATTCACTAGCTCTTTTTTCAACAACTTCTTACGTCCTCCTGCTACTACATGAATGACAAAAAAATTTCTCAGACATCAGCTACTACCAATTTTGAATATTAATCTCCTTCTTGGGCCCTTTGTTGCAGCTTCTTTAAAAACTATCCGATTCTATTACATTTTCCTTTAACATATCCTCCAGTTAATTTATAACTACGAAAAAATTTTCTTACACCCAACTACAGTGAAGACCCTGGCCCCCAGGGCCCGGTCTTTCTTTATACTTCAGTTACCACTTTTTTTCGAACATTGATCTCTTTTTTCAGCATCAACTTACGTGTACTCACTACAGCCGTAAATTTTAAATCGCGTTAATTTAAAGGTAACCTTAGATAATGGATTTCATCAGTTTATTAAATATCGTGTTAATGTTAAAAGTAATTCATGAAACTTACAAGGGGAGAGGTCATCTTCCAACGCTTGGGAGCGCATTCTTTCCTCTAATTCAAAGGACCTAATTTCAACGGGATTTAGTTCATTCAACTTAGATTACAATTCGGCTACTATATGTATTATGAAATTTTATCTTAGATATCAGTTAGCAACATTTTCTAACATTAACGATGCGTTCTTTTTCTTTTATTCTATGTGCTTCATTACCACGAGGTTTGACTCACTCAACTTGATTCTCGATTTTCTCCGGCACGTGGGGAGCAGTTCCGGTACATGCTGCATTAGGTAGCGTGAACACATGTTACAGGTTCGTTCGGAAAGAAGTTTGTTGGGAACACACTAGACGCTGCGGAAGGCAATGGGTGCTTCGAAATTAGGTTCATTTAAAAGAATTTCAAAAGATATAAAATCATACAAACTTGAGTTTTGTTTAAGGTTATTATTTACGGAATCCGGGCAACACCGGTCGGGTCTGCCAATTGATAATAAAATCATGAAACCAAAACACATACACTTAAAGACTAAAGACACAGACACTAAGACGTAAAAAGACATCATCAATTAAAAAAAAAATATTTTTAATAATCCTTAAAGTAAAACTGATTCTTGTAGTCATATCAGGATTTTCTTATGATCGCGTGTTTAAATTATGAAAACGGACGTGATTTTTGCGATCATCTGCAGCCATTTTACTACTAAAAATCAATATTTAAGCGCAAATTTTATATACACAGACATACAGATCAGAAAATTATATTTATAGCTCATAAAGAATTCGTAAAGTTTGAAGAAAAGATACATGTATATATATTTTTTTTAATTTTATATGTATTCAGTGGTGGTAGATGAAAAAAAAATGAAGATTGCTTCTTGTAAGCCCTCTTTTAATTACATATCCGTTTAAAGCAGTGGTTACCAATCTTTTTTTGTCCGTGCCCCACCAAAGCATGTATAAAATTACGATCCCCTACCCCCGCCATCTTTACCATATATTTCTTATATGTTAAAATAATTGTGTTTTTATTTAGGAAGGCTAACAGATATCCTTATAAAAAAGAAAAGTGCCCAGCTAAACTGATGGCATTGAGCTCACAGACTATTCACACTAATTGTATAATATACTCTTATTTTAAAGAATAATGCCAATCAAAAAAAAATAAGTGAAGGGGAATTAGCCCCCGTTTCCCCCTTTATACTTAACCAGTGAACCTCCAAATCTAATCAGGGAAGCTCCTTATCATAATAAACCGGTATACCAAATTTGGAGCAAATCGAATAATCTTGCAAAAAAAAACAACAAAAAAAAAAAAACAAACATTTATCTAAATTTAAGGGGGTACACTAGCCCCCCTTTATCCTTAACCGATGAATCACCAAAACGAATCAGGGAAGCTCCTTAACATAATAAACCGGTATACCAACTTCGGAGCAAATCGAATCATTCTGCATGAAAAACCCATTTATCTAAATTAAGAGGGGCGGGCTAACCTTCCTTTTCCCCCTTTACCCTTAACCAATGAACCCCCAAAACTAATCAGGGAAGTTCCTTAACATAATAAACCGGTATACCAATTTCGGAGCAAATCGAATCATTCTGCATGAAAAACACATTTATCTGAATTAAGGGGGGTAGACTAACCCCGTTTTCCCCCTTTATACTTAACCAATGAACTCCCAAAACTAATCAGGGAAGTTCCTTAACATAATAAACCGGTATACCAAATTCGGAGCAAATCGAATCATTCTGCATGAAAAACCCATTTATCTGAATTAAGGGGGGGGGGGGGGTAGACTAACCCCGTTTTTCCCCCTTTATCCTTAACCAATGAAATTTCAAAACTAATCAGGGAAGTTCCTTAACATAATAAACAGGTATACCAAATTCTGAGCAAATCGAATGATTCTGCATGAAAAACCCATTTATCTGAATTAAGGGGCTGGACTAACCCCCCTTTTCCCCCTTTATCCTTAACCAATGAACCCCCAAAACTAATCAGGGAAGTTCCTTAACATAATAAACCCGTATACCAAATTCGGAGCAAAGTGAATGATTCTGCATGAAAAACCCATTTATCTGAATTAAGGGGGTGGACTAACCCCCCTTTATCCTTAACCAATGAATCCCCAAAACTAATCAGGGATGTTCCTTAACATAATAAACCGGTATACCAAATTCGGAGCGAATCGAATGATTCTGCATGAAAACCCCATTTTTCTGAATTAAGGCGGGTGGACTAACCCCGTTTTTCCCCCTTTATCCTTAACCAATGAACTCCCAAAACTAATCAGGGAAGCGCCTTATCTCAATGAACCTAGGAAAATATTTTGACGCAAATCGGATGTTTCTATCAAGAGTTATCACGTTACGTACATACATACATACATACATACATACATACATACATACGTACGTACGTACGTACGTACATACATACAGAACGGGCGGGCACATTAGCTCTCAGGCTTTGATAGCCTGTGAGATAAAAAATAACTGTTCCTTTCACATTTTTTAACTTACCAAATAAGTAATATTTCTATATACATCATGGCCTTTATGTCAAAAAATGTTTGTTTGTTCCTTTAAACTTACCTCAGTTTAAACGAAAGTCTTTATTGTTATCTGTACTTTTATATTCATAAAATACTTGAAAAGACTCTCACATGTCGCATCAAAATTTGTAATATCGACGCAATTTATAATTCAATTTAGTAACTTGCGACCAGATAGTAAGAAAGCTTTGAATACTAAATTTCAGGAATCTCATCTTTATTAACTTGAAGTAGCTATTATTCCATTATTTCTCAACAAAACACTATCGTTAACTGAGGGCAATGTAATATCGGATTCTAAATTTAAAATGTAGTGCACATGTCATATATTTATTGTGAAAGAGGCCTATACCAGTTATGTAATATTTACCCATCTCCTTTTGTAACGCCATTTACAATTTATAAAATCTATTATAAAGCACAAATGTGTCAGTGAGTAATGCAGACTCACGTCAATTTGGCGTTGGCAACTCCTGACAGTTTCGCTTTTACTGCAATTTTTAATCTTCTAAACACTGCTCACTTTCCATTTTTAGGTGCGTTCGTAGTTATATAAATACGCCACGCGGGAATTCCTGGGAATGAACTGGCAGATCAGCTGGCTAACGAAGCCGCCCAGTATTGCAACTTACCAGTGGATCGAGGGGTAAAATTACCTCGATCCTATCTTAAAAAATGTTTACATGATCAATTACTGGATAGGTGGCAATACAACTGGGACCACTCAGGGGGAGGCCGATTTACGCACGGGCTGATTCCAAAAGTACAATCCAAACAAATCTCAAAAGATTAAGTATCACTATACTTTCTGTCAGGCTGCGGCAGCTTCCCGTCATTTTTACATAGGATAGGTAAAAAAGACAACGACCTTTGCAAGTGTGGTGGCCGGGGAGATCCGCTACACTACATTTTTGATAATTGTAAATTTATGCGATTTAAGTTCAAAAGATCAGAACCTACACTTTTAGAAGACATCATGAAAATCTTAAATGATCCATCAAAATTAACTAAACTCTATGCCAACTATAACATTTTAAATAGTCACTATTCTTTCATAAACTATAAATTTCCCGAATACAAATACCTAGCCTGATATACTGTGGTGGCATCCCATGGGTCCACGTGGTAAGTATAGAGTGTAAAATTAATTTAAGGGAAGATGATTATAAGAAAACATGTATATAGTTCTGTTTCATATTGATTTTCATATTGAGATTGCATATTGTGCTCCTTTAAGTGTGTCGGAATGCTTTTCTTTCTTATTGTCGTTCTAGGTGACATCTGTGAATTGCCATCTGTAAATATACTAATATCTAATTATTATTAATGTACAGTAATTACTACCTCAAATTTATATTACTAATATTAATTACAATACATATTTGCAATATTATCAAAGCATTATATTTTACATATTTTATATATTTTCTACTTATAATTTCAATTACTAATTAGGAAACTTGAAAGATAAATCCTTATTATGAATATTTTCCACATCATTGTTGATTTAGGTGACGTCTGTAAACTGTTATCTGTAAATACATTATTATTTGATTTTTATTAATTTATAACAATGTCAACTCGAATTTATTTACTTATCTTAACTTTATCTTGAATTTCATACCTTCTGCTAATTGACATTCCAATTTATTGTAATACATTTATTGAAATAATAACATTACTAAATATTATCCCTGAAATGTAAAAATATAATTAGACTCGCCCCGAACTAATAGGGTAGCCAATTGTGATCGGCTCTGTAAAAACAGTTTATTCTATTAAGCAAAAAATAAATGTTCATCGGTGGTCCGGGGGCCTCCCACTGGCCTCCCGTGTTCTCTTCGGGGAGTCGGACGGGTCCGTGGGGGGTCTTGTTTGTTGGGGCTGGTTCTTTCGGGGCCTGCTCCTGAAGTTGTGGTTTCGCGGGTGGTGGAACTTTTTCCTGCCCTGTGCTCGGGGGCAATTGCCCTGACCATATGCCACAAGCGGGTTCTCAGGGTGGGCGATATCCATATCCATATCCATATAAATACGTACTATTCATTGTCGTCGTTCGGTCCATCTGTTCGCTCGCCTGTTAGTTTGTCTGTCCGTCCGTCTGCATATAACAGAGCAAAAACTACCCAACCGAATATTCTGAAATTTTAAATATATAATTGTTGCAAAATTTCGTCGAGTCACTACAAATTTTATGAAAATATGATGTACAGTTTAATTACAAGGACAGTTAAATTTTTCTGTTACATTACGACCAATGGGGAAAATTTCTTTTAAGTGCAATTTAATGATGTTACAGCCTTTCGAAAAGAATTAAATTGATATGCACAAGTGACGTGCACTAAAATACACATTCAGTACAATATGCTATGCAATAATTTTATAAAGCTATTTATATTACGAACGAACCCCATTTGCCACGTTACGTTTGACGTGCAATTTCGAACTTATTATAGCGTCGTATAGGGAAAAAATATTCTTTTTAAATACAATTTGTTTGAAAACGCTAACGCTTGACTGATTTTTTATGGTATTAAAAATAATTTTCATTCACGATATATTTTATTTCCATTCATCATCCTTATCGCGTGCTGAGTATTAAGAAATGTATTAAACTTTAACCCTTTATGTACTGAATATTGAATTCATGAAAATTTTATTTTCTAATGCATTTTTCGTGAATTATTGAAACTATATTCGAAGATTTACAAAATCATTTAATAAATTTTAGAAGGATTTTAGACTGAATAAAGGAGTTTGAAGAATTAATTAAATTTGAATTTATAGGGAATTTATGCAATATTTATAACCCCACTCAAATAATTTATTTTAAATACTTTTCTTAGTATTTTGTAGAATTAGGAAATGCACGAAAATAATGTTCTTACAATAGAAATATAGAAATATTACCGAATTAAAAAATCCCCCCCCCCCCGCCCCCAACGACAAGAAAGCTGAAAAGATGCAAAGACAAAAATATTTTTGTTTCGTGTAACCAATTACGCTTTTGGAACAAGATAAAACAATGCATCTATAACTCATTCTAAACTGTTTTACTACTAATCGATGTATAGGATGAAATTTATAACAAGTTACTTTAATGGTACTTATAAGTACCGTCATTAGATAAAGAGTCAAGATTGAACTTCTATTATATATATAAAATCCAAACGGAAATTTCGTTCCGAACGTCTATATTTCGAGTTCTACTGCATGGAACTTACACTGCTTTACGGAACTTACACTGTTAGATAGATATCGTTTCAGGAAAGGTTTTAAGCTATAACACATCGTTCTACGTAGATTAGTTATCGAATTATGACAGAAAATTTTTACTAATTTTATATAAAATTAAAAAAAAAGGAGAAAAAGAAAAAAAGAAATCAGTTTTAATGAGTGATGATATTAAAAAACTAAAATATTTAATTTAAACATGTTAAAGAAAATGTTCGTAATGCTTAAAAAATTACTCAGTTGAAATATTGCATTATCTTTTGCATCAGGTTAAGAAAAATGCAACTGAAAAATTGATAAGATGACATCAAGGAAGTTCTCCATAAGCGCAAGCTGAGAAATATTTGAAAAAAAAAATAATAATCATCTCATGAGAATATATATGTTTAAAAAAAAAAAAAATCGACAGAACCTCGATTTAGTGTTCGTAAAATAATAATGAAATTTTCATTTTTTTTTTTTTTGTGTGATTTAACGCTGGTTGGCGACACAATAAAATGTTGAATAATACTATGATAAATTTTCTTTAAGAAAAAGTTTTTTCATTTCTCCATACACAGTTAGTTTAAGTAAATTTAACTTAAATAAACACATTTTTATAACTGCAGTTTTGTCATATACATTTATATGTGTATATAGTGAAATTTAACGATCGTAATTATGCTGTTTAGAACAAAATTTAAATGGATTAAAATTGTTTCAAACTCAAAATTAAGGTCCAATCCTGAGCATAGGGAATTTCACTTCGATATTAAATATTAAGGTCAGAGACAACAAGAGCAAAGTATTGTTGCCATGGAAATAACGACTTAATATCGAAATGTTTAATGATAGCATTCTTAATCAAAATACACTTAAAATTTATCCCGCCGGCGACACCGTATAAAATTAAATAATTACAGCATCACGCAATTTATATATATTTTATAAGCTTACGGAAAAAATAATAAACTAATCCACCGTTTAAGCTTAAATTGATAGAGTATTAGGCATTTAAATACTTATGTAACAAGAAATTTATAAATGCATTTCGATGTCTTGCATTTGGCAAGGAAATGTATTGGTTCGCCAAATAGAGTGGAGCGTTCGTCTTTTCGCGAAAAATATTCGAAAATATATATTGTTTACAAATTTTCCACAGAGATTCTGCCGCTGAATTTGACTGATCTTTTTTACATACATGAGTAATTTTATTAGCATTTCCTTTTTCAAAATATTTTGAGTATGCGCTTTAAGGAGACCTTCCTTGTGAGTAAAAATTTTGTTTATTATTATTATTATTTTTATTATTATCTAATCCTTACAGAAAAAACTTGCAGAAGTAATTATAAAAATGACGATACTTATGAGTTATATGTTTGTTTATTTTGATTTTACATTTGTCACCAAATAATTTGATTTTAATCCAAAAAGGCGTGTAAACGTGACATCAGCTCCATCGATGTTCACATTATATAGGTGATTTTTCAAATGTAAGACAGCCTTTTTGGAGCAATTTTTTATATTTAAATTTAAATTATATAAATAACAGTTAATATTATAAATGTGGACTTAAATTTTAGTGAAAATGTCTGCCCCCCCCCCCCCCCCCATACACACATATTCTAAATAATTTAATTTCAGACATTTAAAATATTTTTCTGATACTTTACTACGGAAACATGCTGGTTTGTTTTCCCCAAACTTGTGACTTTTATAACCTCGAAACTCAGATCAGCGAATATTGTACACTCTTTTTTTTTTTTTTTTTTTTTTTTAGACATTTTGCTAATTTTCCTCTTAGAAATGTCTACTGTTTAAAAGTTTAAGTTCTAAAGATTATTCTTAAGAAAATTCATGCAATTATGTGTGATTAATACTACAGAAGAAAACATTTTACACTAAAAATTACTTACTGAAATAAATTTTCGGTGATCTTTTTAATTCGACATCTCTTTTTCATTTTTTTTTTTTTTTTTTTTTTAATTACCATTTGGAAAAATGGTTATTGTCCTCGGTCAGGGTAGGAAATCTAAAACATATGTGAAGCGTTTTATTAGTTGAATCCCGCATTTTATTCGTTTTCTGTTTGGTCTATACAGTAATCTGTATTTTCCCTTTACTTTCAACAGAGATGGATACTTCTGTTGCCACTGTGACAAAAAGTAATAAAGACTACAAAAAAAAAAATTAATAACTCAGAAACAAATTGAGTTTCAGCTTCCAAACAAATTGCACTTAAAAGTACATTTTTTTCTCTATACGACGGTGTAAAAAGTAATATTGTGGGATGTTTAGAAGTTTAAGAATGAAATTTCATATAAAATTGGCATTATCCTGTTGAAAGTTAGCTCCAGGATTACCTTGTAGAAAATGAATGAATTTGGTCAAGAGCACTTCAGTGATGTAAATGTTGCTGTTCAAGTTACGCACAATTCGTAGCAACTGTGAACGTCGATCATTCGCAATGGCACTCCACATACCCCGGGTGTTCGCTCACTATGACGTTCGATAATGTTATCCGGAAAGTAGCATCCACGGACATAACATCTGACAGGAATGCGGCCATCATGGTACTACAAATTACAACGAGATTCATCAGAAAAAAACACCTGTTGCCAATCTGCACGCTAGTCTGTGTGCTCATGAGCCCATTGCAGCGGCAGGTGTCGATCGCTTTGGGTGAGAGGTATCCTGTATAATTGAGTTCATGCACGCAGTCCATGGTGCAACAGGCATCGAGGAATTGACGAAGCAGACAGTGATATACCTGTAGCTGTTGATCAATGTGCTGACAACTGTCTAGGTAACGTCTGTGCGGTCCGTCAGCGCCATGCGGACAGGTGTGTTTATCATCGTGTGTTGACGTCACCTTTCGGGCCCCACTACCAGAGTTCCGAATTGTCCTATTCTCAGTCGGTCTACTGCTTCTAAATTCAGGATCACTGTGCTATTGTTACACAGCACACGAGATGCTATTGCACGATAGAAAAAACATCCTTCACGAAGACCTGTGATTCTATGCCGTTCAAATTCCGTCAGTTGATGATAAGTCGCCCTCTTTCCCCTCAGAGGCATAGTAATGTCTCGCCTAACGTTTAACACTAGCAGATAATTATAGGATATTTTCAACGTTCCGCTACTGTCCTCTATTTATACAGTTTTTGCAGTAGTCCAGATGGCGCTGCTGAGCCTACGCATGCGAGATGACTCGGAAATGAAATTGGAATCGTTTGCATAACACCCTATACTTTGCATTTGCTGAAAATTTCAGATGAATGGCATCATTCCTTCATGGTGTTGCATTTTTTCCATATGTTAGGCATTCTCACAAAATTTTAACTTTCAGGAATAAAAATCTGATGAAATTAAACTTAATAAAATGACATTTTAATATTATAGACGATGCCTTAATGATTCAAAATAAATAAAAAATGGTCAGCAGCGATGATTTCTTTATTTAACTGAGGTTTAAGTTAAACTTGCGAGTTTAATTTTACCTCTCTAACTTTTTATTTTCTTGTAATTTTTTCCTTAAAATGAATTTGCATAGTACTCGCAGAACATTCAAATATGAAATATTAAAAATGTACTATTATTTTTAGTACAAAATTTTGGTATAACATTGCCTTAAAGGGATGTTAAGGAAGGGACGTTAAGGAAAAAATAAGACGGTAAGGGAAAAAAGGGACGGTAAGGAATAAAGGGGACAGTAAGAAAAATTACCACCTATTTTTAAACAAATCATGTTAAAACTAAGTGATACCCACAATGTTGATTAATTTTCAGCAACAATTATTTACATTGGATTAAATAATAATAAACAATAATTTTCAACGAAAAGTGCAGGAATAAACCTTGGGAACGGTAAAACAACCAATAACGCCACGATACTTGAAATTGACATTTAAATCTTGATTTATGCAGTAAATTTACTGTGAAAGAATTTTAGCCTTTCTTTTTCTAGCCTCTGCATGAAAAAAAAAATTGATGAAAAATCTGTGGATGTATTTGAAGATGATGATGATATGATTTTCTGTATAATTTTAGCACGGGGGACGGTAAGAAATCTAAAATACAGGGTATAGTTAAAAAAATAATAACAACCATAAAAATGTGTGCAGGTTAATTTTTTGCTACATATTTATATAAAACGATGGTCCGAGTTAGGGAAAAAAAATTACATCGAATTATTTTTATTGAAACAATTTTATACACACAGCTCCAAACTTCAAAATGAGCATCAGGGACACGGGACGGTAAGGAATTTCGTGGTATATTTGGACCCCCCCCCCCCCCCCAACATCGTCCAAACTTATTTATCTCGTTAATATTGTTATACAGTCATGCAATGGGATGTTTTCCAACATTAGAAAAAAAACAAGAATATGTAAAAATATAAAAGTTATTATTCAGGGACTTAAAATTCAAAATTATGTCAGAGTGCCTCATATATGCTAAATAAATTTATATCTCATTAATGCAATTCACCGTCGCATAATTGTAATAATGAATGTCCAATTATTCTCTCTTTTCTGACCTTGTTCTAGATAATAGGGACTCCTCTCACTCTCAAGTCATAATTTTATGCAAAGCACTTCAATGTATCATTCCCATATTCAGAAACAAATGCCTGTACCCAATCAAATATTAAAACATCGTCCGTGAATATATGTCTCAAAACAGAATATGAACCAAAGTGATTATGTCGATATATGGTAATGGAACGAAATATCAAATGAGGTTTTCCCGAAATGAATTTGGAATTCGCATCTCTGTAGGAAATGTATTTTTCTTCTCAAAGGTATTTTCACAAAAAAAACAACTAAGAGCGCTTCCTGATGCAGAATCATTAGCTAGGACATTTCACCGCTGATCAACTTTATGCTATAAATGTATCAAATGTTACTTAATGAAAGATTAGTAGATGGGTAATGCATATTTTAACGAGATCTTATTACTGGAGGCGTACTAAAATGCCATCAATTCAAAAACACACAAAATTCTACTTCCGGTATCCATGCAGCACAATTAACACTATAAGTGGACGATTTCTTACTGCAATGTGGAAAGTACTTAATGGAGAATGCGAAAGTTGCAAAGAATGGACTACATTTGCTGACTGGGTAGGAAAAGATCCGCAATGAGGAATATCCGATAAATGGCACAAAAAGGTTTTAAAAATACAGAAAAATAATAAATTAAAATGCGATTTCAAAATCAAGTTATTTTAGTGGAATTCGGACAAGATTTTACGATGACTTTTGCAAAATGTGCGTGATCAATACTCGTCATCACATGCTGCGTTACCGCCGACCCCAGGTGTTGCTATACAACCTAACTGAACACATGGGGTCTTGTAGCCAAGGCTTCTCGTCCTCGATTCCTTTTCGTGGAACCTCATAGGAGAGAACCACTTCTGCAGAGAAGTAATTCTGCCATACCAGAGAATTACTTTAAGGTCAGTCGGAATTGATGATCCACAATAAACAGGCTATTTATGCAATTCAAGCCAGCTGACAAAATAATGGAAAGCATAAAATATTAGTAAAAAAGAAATTAAAATAGTATAACTAGCCTCTGAATCGTGTATTTACGAGCCAGTTATCTAAAGGCATGACCGAACTACCGTGATAGAGAATTTCAGCAAAAATGGTGATCCAGCCGGATCCTATGTAACCATTCGTTTCCCATTCATTCATATGCCACAAGAATAACCAGCTGTTTCCATCATACTAGGGAAACTTCTCCTCACAGCCTCTCCACTGGGTAGTGGATGCCCACACAATGCTACTCTGAGTGACTGACAATCCAGTTGTATGTGCTCTTGCAACATATTCTACAGTCTGAAATTGGGGTGCAATCAATAACTTGTAACCGTCATGAATCCCGCATTAGTATTCTTCCGAAACTGCAATGGGTCGCTATGGCATCCTGTGTCAGGCTGTTATTCATTCTTCTGCGCCAAAGCCAGGTTTTTTTTAGACCACATATAGATGCCAGCACTCTGTCTGCTTTTAAAGTAAAATTTAATGGTAAATACAAATTGGAGGTCAAAATTTTGTTTGAGTGTACAAAATTTTTGAATTCGATAAAATTTAAATAGATAAGCAATGCTTCAAGAAAATATCAGTATAACAGGATGTAAAACGTAATAAACTAAGAAATTTGATGTAAAATGTTTATTTTCAACTTTGTTAAATGAGATAATGGTCATCTCTTTGTTTCTTTTTACGAACTTTATATAGCGCATTTTATAACGGCTGGTTCAGTTAATTGCTAGGAAAAGAGTTCGAAATGCGATATCATTCAACAATTGGCGTTTAGTTTTCTTCCTAAAAAATGGAAACATTAACTGTGGATTTTACTGCCGCACGTTGCATTATTTAAAAAATAATGCTGTTTCTGTTCTTTGTTACAAATGAATGTAGATAATAATTGTAGTAAACAGAAATGTCCATTTAATGAAGTCTCATCGTTACACTTAAACAACTCGTTATGAAGGAAATTCGTACATTAGAAACATGTATTTTAATTTGGGCAGTAATGTTTTTTATTTGTAATGTAGGCATATGAAAAAAATTTAATTAATGTTTAAAAAAAATAAATAGAGGTAAACAAAAACTGCAACGTAGCGTACTTTACACGTTTTTTTTCTTAGTTATTCCAAATCCTTAACTTAAAAGAATACTGTAATATTACTTTGTACAAGTGTCTTATAAAAAACATACACTGCTTATAAAAATTTAAGCAGTTTTGTAAGTATCCGAAAAATACATTTGAGACATTTTCGTAAAAGAGGGATCCCTTTGTTATTATATCGAAAACTATTAGCATTTCTTATTTTGAATGCAAATGATTAAATAAATGAGTAATTTCATTTTCACGCAATGAGCTGTAATAATTTCATGCATCCATTGCAACAGGAACCTCTGCATTAGAAAGTTGTACACGCATAAAAGTGGAATAAACTTCGTTTATAGAATATATTTCTCGTAATATGAGGATTAATTTACATGTTAACGGTTGAAGTGAAGGCTGAGCAGAAAATTCCTTTAAGAAGAAAACTTCGTTAAAAAGGGACTCGTTAGATGGAAGTTCCATTGCATTTCTAATTGAAGTAATTCATAACATGAGAGAGATTCGTATATGAAAAAGCGGAGCATATTTATGCCTCTCGGCTCACGTTATTAATGTCTTAAAAGAAATGTAGTTCTCAGCCGGAGGTGAACAAGCGGGTTAACAAATTAAAGTAATTATATAAGCATAGTAGACTAATAGAATAAATACAAAATAGTTTAGAGGAAAAGGTCCAAATACCGGCTACTAGGTGTTCTGAGAACTGAACGCAGCTCAGCCTAGCGGTGATAAGCAGAGTTTGCAGCTTTAATTGAGAGAAGAAAGTTACGAAAAATACGTCACTGAAGTCCGTCTCATTTACAAATAGTAAATAAAAAAGTGTCTAATCGACGTAATCTGGTACATAAAAAGTTTTTCACATGTGTGTTTCTCATTTTTAAAAAAATATACTGATCGTATGTTGGCTTGGATTGTTCATGAAGTTGTTTTCTAGACATATTTAGCTCTAAACTGCCGCGCGCATATTATTGGTATTTTATTATATGAATGAGTAATACCGGTCTTAACTTAAACATAGCAGTGGTCCGAATACCGGCTACCTAGAGTGGTCTAAATACCGGCTAGCCGGTATTTAGACCTCTCTCGGTTGCTCTGCTTGAAGGGGAGGAAAATAAATTAATTTAAATAGTTTTATAATTAATAAATTAATTTAAATGGTTCAATAAATAGTTCCAGTTCCATTTCGCAATATGAAAAATGCAACCGTGGCCATAATTCTTCCAGACCGATACTGGTTACCGGATCACTTCCCAAAAAACGCTGTTGGATACTCCAAAATTGCCCGTAATAAATGTGAAGTGAAAGAAAAGAGAATAACGGGGTAAACCAGGCGAAAGAGGCAGAAATTGGATTTTAACCCTCTCGCTGCGCAATCCGAGATTTCCTCGAGCAACGTAAAAGTAGCAAAATTTGAGCAACACGAGATTTCCTCGGAGATACAAATTTTTCCGTCTAATTAACCCTCCTTTATTATTCCCACCAGTTTTTTTTAATTCTAAATTTTGCCTTATCTAATCGGAGCATTTTTCCGATTAAATCAGACGAAAATTTTTGTTTTCAAAAACCGGCGACAAAAGAATAAAAAATTCTTAAAATACGCTCGTCGCGAAGGGGTTAAATACGCAATTTTTGAAGCTATTTTGATAAAACAATTACGCAGCGAGAGGGTTAAAAAGTGAAAAAGGAAAATAGCCAACAGAGGAAGACGATGGAATTCGAGTCTTCTGCATGGGTGCTTACTCTGTGGACAAGAATGGGGGAGGGGATTCTGGGTTCAATGTTAAGAATGCGATATGTGGGCTGATAGGGACTGCACCGTCCAGAGAGCGATATTATCTTTGGGATTTTTTCGGATAAAATAATTCTCATTTCAATCAGCATTTTTTTTTTTGTTGTTGTTGTTTTACACGTTAAAAAGCAAATCTAGAAACATAATCGGAAGAAGACTGTGAGAGATAGTCGTAAAGAATTTTATAAATTTGACAAATATACTTGTTTATTAAAAATTGCGTATTTTTTCTGTGCATAAAAAATGTTATTAATGAATAAAATTTATTAAAGTAATATGCTTATTGCTTAATAATTGTCATTAGCTCTATTTGTGTGATCTTTTGGAAAAAAAAAAAAAAAAAAAAAAAAAAAAACTTAGGTAGCCGGTATTTAGACCCCATTTTAAAAACTCAAAATTTGAAGACTTTCGGAATTTTGCTTTTTATAAATAGAAAACGCCTTTAGACTGATTTTATTTTTCTCCAAGCATGTGTAAAACATGTCAAGGTACCCTGCTGTCACTTTTTATTTTATTAATCTTGAAAATTGTATGATTTAGATTGAAAACAAAAGTGGTAGCCGGTATTTGGACCTTTTCCTCTATATATTTAAGTAAGGATCTAACATTTGAATTGCGTAAGCACCACACACATCTGGACTTACATACATGAATCAAAGGAGAATCCGCGTGACTGGTTGCGAATGCCCATTAAGACGAAAAAATGAAAAATAATTAGGAAATCATTTGTGTAAAACAGAATTCAAGAAGTGTAAGACGACTTGTTATTTTTTCATTTTATTTTACGCATTTTATTGAATTTTAAATAATTAAAAATAAATTTGGACAAGCTTGTATAGTTCTTTAATAATTACCCCATGATCACATCATTATTTTTCATTTCCCTTTTAGACTATTTCTCGAAGTGGAATTTAATCTTAATTGCATCCTATTTTTACAAAAATCTAATGTCAAAATAATATATAAATATAAACAAGTTGGAAATTGTTCGTCAAACGAGGGGATCCTAATTGAGGAAATTCTAAATTCCCGACCTTTATTTCTGCTTTCTGATGACATAAATGAGTTTGAAGTGCTTACGCCAGGGCATTTTTTAATTGGCAGACCCATTGACAGTATTCCAGAGCCTAATGTTATGAATATTTCTGACAATAGATTAACACCATTGGCAATTAATTACCAAATATGTTCAATGCATTTGGAAACGTTGGTCTATTGACTACCTTAATCACTTGCAGCAGCGCGGTAAATGGCAATTTACGAAAGAAAACATTAAATTAGGGTCTCTAGTGTTATTAAAAGAAGAAAATCTCCCACCATGTAAGTAGGTTCTTGCCCGGATTAGGGAGATAATTCCAGGCAGGGACAACAGGGTTCATGCAGTCAAAGTCAAAACTGCATGTCGTACATTTTTAAGAGGCATTCCCAAAGTATGCCTGTTGTCCATTCAGGAATCTTAAATAATGTTTATGCATCATTGTATTTCTTATATATTATTTTAAAGTAATTTTCCTGATTGTTTTTGTATATTAAGTATTTTGTATTTTAGTATCATTTGTAGTGTTAATTAGTTATCTATTGTATTATGTCTATATTAATTGCTTAAATATTTCATATTTCATCCCCGGACGGCACGTTCCGTTCCGGAAGTATAACCAGCTCCCCCTTGCGAGCAGCCTGTAAAAAGGTAATTAAGCTGTTGATTGTCAAATCATCAACACGTATGTCAAAACACTCCATCCAAACCACGCGATGGATATTAATTATATTTTGTAATCTATTCAGATTTGTCAAGTTTATGTTTGTGTAAGTGTCTTGTGCAGTTTGTACTTGTAAATAAAATAAATTAAAAAGAAATTAAACGTCTACAGTCCACCATAACGAACACAGATCTTTGCAACACAAATTCCATTGACTAACAACAGATTATAAATTACCCCGCTGGAAATTTATCTATTGACTGAGATGTTGGGAATATCTCTTCTTCGAAATTGTATATATATTTTTTAAACTGACTATATATATGAATGTTTAAATAATCATGTTGCGGCGCACGAAAATTAGACACAATAAATATTCACTACTTTCTGCTTACGCACAATGAACACCATTTAGTAAACATTGTATATAGAACATTGCATTTACTTATTTATTAGCCCACGATATGCTATTTCTTTCTCTCAGCAATTAAAGTGTCGTCCCCCCAAAAAACGTCCCTCTGTATAAGCCAGTCGTAAAACAATGCAGATGTATGATTGTATTTTTAAATACTGTATTGTAATTTTTGTAGCTTCTAAGCATCGCACATTTTCAATTTTTATACCGTCGTATTAGAAAAAAGTACTTTTAAATGTAATTTATTTGAAAACTGCATCTCTATTTATTTTTGAGATATTAATTTTTTTGTAGTTTTTAGCACCATTTGTTTAATTTTGGCAATGCAAATCCCCATTTCTGTACAAAGTAAAGGAAAAAAAAAATAGTTGGAAAAAAGTAATTATATCTTTTTGTTGCCAATTTCCGGTAACTATTGAAAAATAATGTAATTAAAATACGTACTATTTTGAAAAAAAAATATATGAACGATTTCTGGCTAACATAGAGTTATTATAAACTATATTTAATTTAATTATCTATATTACAAACTAATGAAATCATATGAATCATTAGAAAGCCGATTTTTTCGTCGTTTCTTGAGTGACATCTGTTTGTTTTTGTATTATTTAGAGATAGTGGCGTCATATGAATACCTCATTCGTAGGTGTTGTTTAAGACTGGGTCGTAAATGAAGAATTCTTTGGAGGATGGGAATGGCGCCATTTTATTTAAATGAAAGCGTGTGTTTTAAGTTTTAAAACTGAAATATGTTTTGTATTATCTATATTTATATACTTATATATTTTTTCCATCGGGGCGGCACTAAATTCAGAAAAAGCAGAATTCCGGTTTTCTAGCTTATATTTATTACTTCAGAAAAACAGCAGCTTAGCTCATATACAAAATTTATTTTCCTGTATGTGCCCCTTCAGGAAAGGTAAACGAGGCATTATTTCGAGTTCCAAATTTTATGCACTCTCAAAAATACTTTCTTCAATTCACGGAAATTTACTGACAGAAGTGCTGCTAGGATTTTTCCGTTAATTTGCAAATATTTGTCTCTTTCTCCGTTAAAGAAGTTAAAACATCTATCAATTGAAGAAAGTTAGGAAAAAATAAAAATTTGTGACCTTGAATGCGAACCAGCCATCATACTAGGAAGCTCTCCATACGGGCATATTCAGAAAAATCTGAAAAAAATTACAGAGTATTCTTCTCATGTGGATATATATGTTTATAAAAAAAATTGGCGGAACTTCGATAGGCCGTTCGTAAAAAAATAATGAAAATTTTGTTTATTTGGCGATTTATCATCGGTTAGCGATGAAATGAAAATTTCGAAAAATACACTTTTATGTCGAATAATCTTTAATATAAAAATGTTTTACATTGAACTTGTTTAAATAAATTTAATGTAAATAACTTTATTTTTGCCAGTTTTAGTTTTATTTAACTATAGTTTTGTCATATATATATATATATATATATAATGAAACATTATGAAACATCAAGCAAAATTAAAATGAATTAAAATTGTTTCAACATCTCAAAATTAAGTCCAATTGAGCACTGTCGATTCAATTTTGTTGCTATGGAAACGACGAATTCTTTGATATTGAAATGGATAATTGGTAAATTAATCTTGCCTTTATTTTGGAATACGCTTAAATAGATGAAAGTATTTTTTATATATGAAATTGTTTGTAAAGTAATAAAATTAAATAACAAGCAACATAAATATGTAATACGAAAAAATGTATTTATTAAACTCTCTGATTGTTTTGGTTTAAATTCATTAAATACTTTTTACACGCATTCTAAAAATCAATTAACAAACAATTTTCAGGTGCATTAAAATCGTTTGATTTTTGGCGAGGAAAAATACAGCTCGACAAATTGCGTGACGCTTTCGTCTTTTCGCGCCAAATACTCGAAAGTATTTATTTTTTTACAGACTTTCTAGTGTAATTCCGCCACTAAATTTGACTGATTCTTTATTACATACATAAGTAGTTTAATTGGTATTTTTTTTTTCAAAATATTCTGAGTATGCCCAGTAAGGAGACCTTCCTTGTTAGCTGTAAGAGACGCGCATACTATCAACTGGGCTACAGTTGTACAGCAGCGAAACACTTTGAAGTAAATATGTTTGCTTCAGATGCGTATGGCTCGATCAGTTTATTTAAGGAGCTTTTAATTTTTAAGTTAATCTCGAGTAGATTTCGTCTTTGGCCGTGGGTACTTTAGTATTATTGTAGTATAAAATATGAATTACAAACATTTTTAGATGTAAAATATGAATATTATATTTTTATTCGATATGTTATTAAAAGTCATATCGGTTTTTTTTTTCATTTATTATTTTAATTAAAATATCTTGTGTTCATGTAATAATAAATGCGTTCATGTAAAATATATTTTAAATGCGAATATTTGTTTATAAACAACTTTATAAATTCAACGTTATTTAACTTTATTCAAACTTATTCAACATTTTAAAAATAAATTCTGAGTACTTTTGAAGGAATGAGAGAAGTAATTGCTATTTATTTTTTAATTTGAAAACTTTTGTTGTCTCTAATTAAATTAGAAATTTTAATTTACAGAATTTTCAATTTTCAATTTTTAAAATAAATTCGGATTTAATACAAATAGAAACAATACCCATGCATGCTAGAAATGAGCAGAATGTTTCACTTTTTTCAGAATTTCGGGAAGAATTCACCGATAAAACATGTGTTCTAGGAGTACGTAAATTATTTTTCGAAAAAAGGTGGAATAATTTAGTGTGTATTGAGTGGTTCATCTGACAGTATATCTTATTTTTTAATGCCCTACGAGTAGTAAGTTTTAAAATGGAACTGATTTTCTTTAATGATGCTGTGTAAGTTTTCTGATATGTAATATAAAAAATAAAAAAAACATGTCTGATTACATTGCATAGATGCCGTTTTAATTATAACTGTATTAATCGAATAAATGTGTAAAAAGTCATGTTATAAATTTATCTCTATCTTTTAAATTGCAAATTTAGTGTGTTTTCATTATTATGTAAATTGCCATTATTTAGCGTCTATTATAATTATTATATTGTGCATATTTTAATAGCAATACAAATTTGAAAACTTTTAAGAAAAAAAAAACTATAACAGCATAAATTTCTAGAACGAAATTCAAAAGAAAGACACATTGAGATAAGAAACATACTGTTTGCATAAAACATCAGCCAGGAGTTCTTATTCAAAAATTTTTTTTGGAAGGTATAATTTTATTCTAGATCAAAGACACGGTGAATTTTCACCATACTGATTCAATGATAACATCTATGTTAAGAAAGAGAAACAAAGTATAAGGACAGAAATATAAATATGTTTAAAAAGCAATCAAAAGCAAATCGGCACAAAGTATAATCCTTCCCCCAATTTTATGCAACATCTATGTTCCAGACTTTCAGACTGCTCAATAATTGGTGTAGCAAATGCTAACAAAGGGTTTGTACGCATCAATGGATGCAGGAATTTTAGGTGTTTTCGCATCAGAAATTTGTTAAGTACTGGTCTGTATAGCAAAAGAATTTATTTTCATTAAATAAGGTAAATATTGCTTTAAGAAAATTCTGGTAAAATGCCCTTGAAAGTCCTTGAAGCGTACGTATGAACCCTGTAAGACAGTTTTGGAAACCCTGATTTTGTTCGTTAATATGTTAGAAATCTACTCTAAAGTTTTAACAAAAAAAAAAAGCGCTTGTTTAGCAACAGGTAATAGAGAAGCAACAGAAAAATTAAAACACAAAATTTTAGAAAATATAGACTGTGGGCAATGTAGATTTTTAACAGAAATAGCACAAACTGAACGATTTATTCGCATTTTCACCTCCAAGTAGAGCTGAAACTGTGTGAGCTGAAATATACAGTCGAACAATTGATGATAAATGTAACTATTCTGATAAAAAGCGTTCTTTTAAAAAAGTATTAACCGTTATTATCATTACTGAGTAAACCACATTGTACTCTACTCATCCCATACATAACAAATTATTGAATATTTACTTTTTTTCGATAATTTTAACTCTCCCGGGATTAAAAAAATTTTTTGGGTTAATTCATGTCACATGATTCTACAACTTTCTCTTGAAAACAATTGCTTAATGCACCAGTACACATTTTGGACAATTAGCAATATTTTCAATTTTTACAGATTTAAATTTATGAGACATATTTTAAATTTTCTATTAATAACATTTATTTTGTTATACAATGTGCAGTGCATGAATACCCTTAGATTATATGTATTTTTTATCGAAGATGCTGTTCTAATCGTTTATATGTAACGCAAGCTTTTAGTTAATGGGCACAATACTTGTATATAGGCGTAATATGAATTCAACAAAATTTGAATACCATTTATAAGCTGAAAGTTCGAAAAAATAATTCTGTAAAACCGTTAGTAAAATCAGCATTTTCTATCTTTTGAAGAGTTTTATTTTAATTTTAGATATCTATTTTAAAATTCAACTTCATTTCAAATTCCCTTTCATCAAAGGAAAAAATATTATGGGTAAGTTATCTTTTTTCTTATTCTATACATATTCTATGCATAATATTTCTATTCATTTGGAAACTAGAAAAGAATATTGTAAACCACGTGATTCTCTTAATGGTCTTTTAAGGTTTTTGTAAAAGGAAAGCTTATTCTTCGGGAAATTCATGATTCAGCAGTTCTTATTCAATAATAAGTGTTTGCCTGAGGCACCCCCTTTAATATAAATCATTGTGGCGTAACAAAACTTCTCTTAAGCGGTGTTAACACGTTAAGTTGCGTTTGCGTAATGTTTTAAAATGGTGCGCGTAAAAGGTTTTTCATTCCAAAATGAACATGCATGTAAATTTCAAAATTAATAGGTATCGAATAAAATAATTATACGCTGAATAAAATTTCATGATTATTCATGAAAGAAATTCTATCATAAAATTAATAGGACTTTATTTAGGTAGATTATTTTTGAAGGTATTATTTAAATCATTTTATCAATAAAATGTTGCAAGTTGGAACATACACTGTAAAATTAATCTGTAAAATTACTAAATTTTTCCTAGGAAACTGGGATTCCTAGAACTTTTTATGTTACGTCAAAAACAAAAAAAATCATGTAAAGAGATACACTTTTGTACAAAAAATAAAAAAATATGCAAGGTTACTAAGGATTTTTTAGGAAACCGGAATGCCTAACACTTTTTAACTGACTGCAACCCGCGTTACGGATAAAATTTTAGTAATTCTTAGAGTAACATATTTTATTCCATAATGATGTAAATCGTACTTTATTAACATGTTAAGTCCGCACTACTGCGAATTACACAGACCAATATTTCAAATCGCCGACTTGAAAACGTACTTTCACTAATTTGTACTTCCCATTAACAAAATACATTTATTTTTGTATAAAATTAAGTATCACAGTTCAATTTCTCATGATATTGTGTTTTGAAATAGTATGATATATTTTATTATCACTGTATTATATAGGTGCAGATTCCCAAAATTTTTAAGGAGGCAGTGGCTCCTGAACCCCAAAAATCCAGTCGCCACTTTGGCTCCTAATCAAAATCTAGTAACCAGATTGTGGAACAAATTCATAAAACAATTTTGCTTATATGGAAACAAATTAACAGAAAAACTCAGTAATTCAGAATGATAAATAGTTTAATCAATAAATACACATATACAACAAAACACAGACTAATTACAACAAATGTGTATATTTAATTTTATCTAAAATTCTTGAAATTTGATATTAAAAAAGCGTAATATAAATCTGGAAAAGTCAGAAGATAAAGGTGGACAAGATACAATTGAATAATAAAACATATATAAGCTAAGCAGTCATGTTAATGGGGAATATTAGGAAAAATTTATTTCTTATTTTTATTTTGTCATATAAATGTATAGGTATATATAAAGGAAATTAGGAATGTGTAAGATTATATTGCACTATAAAAATCTCGCAATTGCAGAAAACATTTACAGAGCAAGAATATACCTCGCGTTAAGTATTTTTTTGTGCGAGTTTCTCTTTCTTTTCGTTCTTTTTTCTTCAGAGTTCGGAATCCCCTATCCAAGCGACTCCATGATCCAAAGTCCTTAACCCCTTGAGCAGCGTTGGGATATATTTTAATCCCACCTACGATTAATGAAGATTTGCAACAGAAAATTTTATGAAATTTTACTTTTCTAACTTTGGATGGTAAACGTCGTAAAATTGCTTTTGCCTATTTTGCAATACATTTTTTTGAAGATTCTGGTGTGAATTGCAGGTCATTAATGGTCATATAGTGTATATACATGCAGAACCGGCGGTCACATTAGATCTCAGGCTTTGATAGCATGCGACCAAAAAAACATAATTTATCTACATACGTCACGGAAATTTAGCGAAAAAACCGAAATACAGCACATGGAGCAAAGAAAATATGCACGCACTAATATTAAAGTATAATAAAACCTATTTAAACAGGAAAATAAGTCTGTTTTTTTTCTAATTAAAAAAAAAGCAAAATAATTTAGTATTTGATATTTTGCGATAATCTCTGTAACATAATTTTTCAATCACCAATAGCGTATTTTATCTTACGCATGTGCAAATTAGAAACAATTTTTTGAAGATTAAATAAAACATTTTTATTATGGCGTCATTCCTTCTTCGTTTTGTTTTCTTTTCTTTTTAGTATTTTAAATAAAATTGGTAATTTTCCAGTATATGAGCCTTGGCGAGGTAGAAAAAATAAATTTGGCGAGAGAAGTAAACTTTTCATGCATATTTTCTAGTAACGTATCTACTGTTTGGTATACCAAAGCATTTCTCAAAAACATTTATGAAATTTATTATGTAAAGAAGTCATTTACCTATTTTTACATACACTAGGGGGCTCGGCCTCCTACGAGCTACGCTCGCCAACCCCCGTTCAGACACTGCGGTCTCTAAAAGCACGCTAATTTGATCGGCTTTAAAAAGATTTTGGAAGATTGAATTATAATTAAAAAAACAAAAGCGATCTCCCTATAAACGGGTTTCTATTCATTTCTCTTTTATTGGGGAATTTTACGGAAAAATCAGCTGCTGTTAAAAGATACAATGGCATTTCAAAATCATCTAATATAAAATGAATTAAGTAAACAGAGTCTTTGTCTCCCGGTATTTTTTAACAAAGCGAAAAGAAAGTCCTTTTAAATAAGACTTTTTAAATATATCGTTTTTAATCTGACGTAATTTTCACCAAACTTTTCTTTCCCTTTTTAATATTCACGTGAAAATGCTTTTATTAGAAATGAAATATTATTTGCGCTGTCCAAAAAAAAAAAAAAAATAGTTGAAAAATTCATCTCAAAATATCAAGTAAATGTCTCGCGCTATTTTTAAATTTATACTGTTTTGCAATATTATTTTGTGTTCATTTTATGTAATAACTGTAATGTGACGTAAATGTGATGTAATTTCTCCTATTTAAGACTTCTAACGCATGTTAATAAATTTATTATTTTACAATACCCCTTCTCTGTTAAAATTAATGTGTAATTATAGATGAAGTAATTTTCAATAAGTTCCTGCTTTTTATAAGTAATTATTTAATTCTAATTTGAAAGTTTTTTTCTGTTTATAATAGTCACGTGTAAATAAATTTTTAATTTGAAGCAAACATTATTGTTTCCGTTATTTATAAAGTTGGCAACAGGTAAGATTAGTACAATTTTCTGAAATAAGAAAAAAAATATCTCTCGAAATGCTGAAAATTTGAATTTAAAATAGAAATGAAACCTCGAAAAATGAGTCAAATTAAAAAAATTAATTAAATCTGCACACCGGGAAATTATAACGTATAAAATGATCTAAATATTATTAAATTCCGATGTATAGTTTTTGCTCCTATAAAACTTTTTTAGTCGAACGATTTTGTCCAACTTTAGCATTAAATATCTCTTAAAATAATTCTTCGATTTGAAAACTGTCTACATCAGCGTGTTTGTCAAACATTTTGGTATAAAACTACCGATTTTCATATTTTTGTATGCATTATTTTTCTTAATATTAACGAAGAAAGACCTCCGGTCACAAAAAATTCAAAACCGGCGGCGGCGGCGGCGGCGGCGGCGGCGGCGGCGGCGGTGACAGCGGTAGTTACTTTTTTTTAGACTAGAGAGAAACAGAAGTAACTTGTACATAAAAAATAATAATATTGTGATATATAAATACAATGTTCATACTTATATTTAAAAATAACCATAAACTTTCATCAAGTTTTTTTTTTTTTTTTTCATGTGTGTATATCATTTATAAGCTCAAACAGCACCGAGTTAAAAAAAAAAAAAAAAAAAAAAAAAAAAAAAAAAAAAAAAAAAAAAAAAAAACGCCAAAAGTATTATTGGAAATATACCATGGAATTAGTTAAAATCATATATTTTAAATCAAGGGTATTCTAAAACAAGGTTTACATTTTAAATGAAATGAATGCAATATACATATGGTATGGGGAAATACTTTAGCCATTCATCCCTTGCGTTCGGCTAACGTAAAAGTAACGATATTGTCATCGGGGCACAGATGTCATATATGCACAACGTTGGCGCGATTTGTTTCAAACGCCAGTTTGGCGAAAACCTCGTTTTCGATTACCAGTTCCATATATATTTTTAAAAAGGTAATAACAATGAAAAAAAAATAATTAATAACTATAGAACAAAAAAAATTATATAATTTTTGAAAATAAAATAAAACTAAGTAAACAATTTATTAATAAATAAACACCAACATCCGGGTTTTCATATCAAGCAAAATAACGACACTTTGACGCCACTTAAGTACCCCGGTGTGTATATGACATTGGCGTCAGAAAAAAATCGTGCCAACGTTGTGCGGTTATGCTATCTGTGCCGCAATGAGTACATGGTACGCGAAATGAAACGAATATGTTATAGCCAGTCTTCGTACAATAAAAACAAGTTGGAAATTGCTCGTCAAACGTGGCAAATGAGGTGCGTTCGTACTATAACTAGTTTTATAATTATTTTTTGCACCCCATATTGTACTGAATGTATAATTTTTTGCACTTCATAAAGCGCATAGTCTGATACATCATTAAAATGCATTTCCAATATTTTTTCCCATTCCCCGTAATGTAACGGAACACTTTTGACTGTCCCTGTAATTAAACTATACATCCGATTTTCCTAAAATATGAAATAGCTCAACAAAATTTTGCAACAATTATATCTTTAAAATTTCAGACCATTCGGAAGGCTGTAATATCATTAAAATGCACTTGCAATAATTTTTCCCATTGGCCGTAATGTAAAGAAAAACTTTTGACTGTCCCTGTAATTAAACTATGCATCCGATTTTCCTAAAATTTGAAAGGGCTCGACAAAATTTTGCAACAGTTATATCTTTAAAATTTCAGATCATTCGGAAGGCTCTAATATCATTAAAATCCACTTGCAATAATTTTTCCCATTGGCCGTAATGTAAAGAAAAACTTTTGACTGTTCCTGTAATTAAACTATACATCCGATTTTTCTAAAATTTGAAAGGGCTCGACAAAATTTTGCAACAGTTATATCTTTAAAATTTCAGATCATTCGGAAGGCTCTCATATCATTAAAATGCACTTGCAATAATTTTTCCCATTGGCCGTAATGTAAGGAAAAACTTTTGACTGTCCCTGTAATTAAACTATACATCCGATTTTCCTAAAATTTGAAAGGGCTCGACAAAATTTTACAACAGTTATATATTTATAATTTCAGATCATTCGGAAGGCTGTAATATCATTAAAATGCACTTGCAATAATTTTTCCCATTGGCCGTAATGTAAAGAAAAACTTTTGACTGTCCCTGTAATTAAACTATACATCCGATTTTCATAAAATTTCAAATGGCTCGACAAAATTTTGCAACAATCATATATTTGAAATTTCAGACCATTCGGTTGGGTAGTTTTTGCTCTGTTACATGCGGACAGACGGACGGACAGACGGACGGACTGAACGACGACTATAGGTGCTACGTATTTATATAATTACGAACGCACCTAATGACCAAAAATTCACATTCATATACACGGGCAAGGTTGTCGTCAAACGAGAAAAAAAAAAAAAAAAAAAACAAAAAACAGTGGCACTCCGGGAGTGCCAATAGAAGTGAAAACTTCAACAATTACGTGTGTGTTTTTTTAATCGTCTGGAAATGTTTTATGCGTTGATTTGTGTAGCAGCACTAATGAAAGCATCTGGGGACACGGCAGTGCCCCTGCCAAGTCTTGAAAGCACAGCCGTAAGCATCTTTTTCTGGAAGCAACTCAGGGTACTTTTGACAGAAACTTGAAACATCGTAAATCTAAAGTAATGCGGAAATGGAACTAAATGCTGAAATTTCACGTTTCTCTCTTTTTTATTTCAGAAGATATATGAACTTAAACTTTCCCCTTTTCGACACTGATTCACAAATCATCAAAACTCAGAGGTACGTCCTGTATCCCTAGAATCTTGAAATTTGGTATGAAGGTAGTGTTTGGGATACAATGAAAGGGAAAATTAAAAAAATCCGGAAAATTTGGATAAAAAGTCGAAAAATAAAAAAAAAACCGAGAATTTGGCAGAGATGTGATATACGAACCAGGTTTGGCGCGATTTTTTAACGTCAATTTGGCGAAAGCCCGTTTTCCAATACGCAGTTACAATATATATTTTTAAATAATTTTCTATTGTTTTAAAAAGTAAACAACAATAAATAAACGGTAATTTCATTAATAACTATAGAACAAAACAATTGTACAATTTTAAAAAATAAAATAAAAGTAAATGAACAATTTATTAATAAATAAGCAACAGTAGCCGGGTTACCTTGTAAAATAAAATAACGCCATTTTGCTGTCAATTAGGTACCCAAGTGCGTATCTGACATCTGCGCCCCGTATTTTATCTTCGGTAATCGAAATTCCCACCAATACTGTTGGTTATTGACCAGACCATCAACACGATAAAATACAGCGTTATCGGTTTTTAGTTACCTGAAATAGGTAGGTCACGAATGCGGTATAATGCATTTTAATTGACGAAAAACAAAATAAAAAACAGTGGCACTCCGGGAGTGCCAATAAAAGTAAAAACTTCAACAATTACGTGTGTGTTTTTTTAATCGTCAGGAAATGTTTTATGCGTTGAATTGTGTAGCAGCACTAATGAAAGCATCTGGGGACACGGCAGTGCCCCTGCCAAGTCTTGAAAGCACAGCCGTAAGCATCTTTTTCTGGAAGCAACTCAGGGTACTTTTGACCCCCAATATCTTTGTGTTGGTGATTCCCAGAAACTTGAAACTTTGTAAATCTAAAATAATGTGGAAATGGAACTAAATGCTGAAATTTCACGTTTCTATCTTTTTTATTTCAGAAGATATATGAACTTAAACTTTCGCCTTTTCGACACTAATTCACCGATCATCAAAACTCAGAGGTACGTCCTGTATCCCTAGAATCTTGAAATTTGGTATGAAGGTAGTGTTTGGGATACAATGAAAGGGAAAATTTAAAAAATCCGGAAAATTTGGATAAAAAGTCGAAAAATCAAAAAACCGAGAATTTGGCAGAGATGTGATATACGAACCAGGTTTGGCGCGATTTTTTAACGTCAATTTGGCGAAAGTCCGTTTTCCAATACCAGTTACAATATATATATTTTTTTAATTATTTTCTATTGTTTTAAAAAGTAAACAACAATAAATAAACGGTAATTTCATTAATAACTATAGAACAAAACAATTGTACGATTTAAAAAAATAAAATAAAAGTAAATGAATAATTTATTAATAAATAAGCAACAGTAGCCGGGTTACCTTATAAAAAAAAGTAACGGCATTTTGCTGTCAATTAGGTACCCAAGTGCGTATATGACATCTGTGCCCCGTATTTTATCTTCCGTAATTGAAATTCCCGCCAATACTGTTAGTTATTGACCAGACCATCAACACGATAAAATACAGCGTTATCGGTTTTTAGTTACACGAAATAGGTAGGTCACGAATACGGTATAATTCATTTTAACTGACGAAAAACAAAATAATAATTTGTTTTAGCAATACGCCGGGAGAAAAAGTGAGTTTTAGCTTCCTTCTTCTTTTGTGGATTGAGCTGAAGAGGGAAAAGTTCCTGTCATTCATCGCTTGGCGCGCTAGTGTCTATGTGTCAAAATGCTAGCATGTCGTTACGTTACAGTATCTCGAAATCAGTGGTTTTTCCCCATCTCAAAAAAAGCTCAACGCGCCTAAAGAAGTTTTCACTTCAATAAAGACAACAACATTGTTATAACTGTATGAGAATTTTAAGAGTGATATAAAGTTGGTTTTGAGCAAACAACCACACAAGGAGTGTTTTACTACATATGTTTCCAATGTAGCTCGATCATCAAGGTACTAATTAATTATACAAGAAACAGATATATAAACAAAAGTTTAAATCCAAATGTAAATGATATAAAAAACTGGTGGAACCAGAAAGAAAAGTAAAGCCCGATCTAAAAATGTAACAGTAAAAATTTTTCAAATAGTTTCAGTTTAAAAAAGTAAGTAGTGCGTAGAAAAGTTATGGAATCTGATTATCTGTAAAGCTCATGAAATTACCCAAATTTTTGTTGATAGCTGAAAATGTCGACTGAGCTTTACTGGTGCCTTAAAATCAATCAGGGAAGTAAAGGCATTTTTAACTAATTCTGAATTCCAATCATTCATAACCAGTTTAAAAATTTGGGCTCATAAGATTAGGTTAGAGGTTGATTTGGAAATGAGCGAGAAAATGAGAGATCGTTCAGTACGAAGTATGGACCCAATTCCATTATAGGGTCACTGATAAGCCTGGAAGATCAAAGTCCAAAATAAGCCAAAAACCCTAAGCATGTACGATTCAACCATATGCTAACTACTTCCTCGCTTAAGGCCATTAACATAAGGTTCCCTTTTCACAGTAATTACATGAAATAAAAATTATTACGCTGCATGCGTTATGTCAGAAATGTTAATAACAACAATTCCTCAACAACTTGACTATATTAATGTTATACTTTAACTATTACTTCATGGTTTACATTCTTTCAGCTTTGTCAAGTTTAGCTTGACTTGATGCAATCATCTCCACAATTCTGGGCCTGACAGAGTTTTTTTTGCACATGACTACACATTCTGTTTACTATACCCAGTACTCATTTTGAGTAGATAATATGATTTTGAATATAAGACACCAGTAAAGCTCAGTCCACATTTTCAGCTATCAACAAAAATTTGGATAATTTCATGAGCTTTACAGATAATCTGATTCCATAACTATTCTACGCACTACTTACTTTTTTAAACTGAAACTATTTGAGAAATTTTTACTGTAACTTTTTTAGATCGAGCTTTTCTTTCTGGTTCCACCAGTTTTTTATATCATTTCACATCTTTTTCAGATCATTTCACGAACTTAATCAACCAACTTCAACTAATCAAACAACCGCCCCAATTAACCAGCCAATGATCCCAATTAACCGGCTCAACCAATTGTACCAATCAAAAACTAACAGAAACATTGGTTCACCAGTGTATTTCAAGAGCTCTGATGACCCCATACTTATTGCTAAACCCAATATTGGGATATTGACCTATACTTTACTCAGGACTGACCGCCAGACTAGTCCTTAGACTAACTTTTATACATAGTGTGATCGCTTGAATTTTTCTGCTATGTACCTACGCTCCTCTGGTTTAAGAGACTATGCAGTATCATAGGCCAATCCCTCAAACACACAAAAAGCTACGGTAAGAAACAGACACAAGAAGTGAATTAAAACTGCGAGAAAACTATAAAAAGGGAAAATTTCTGTCTTTGGAACTTAATGGGAATGTAAAATTAAATAAAGTCTGAAAACGACTGAAAGCAGAAGAATGATCAAAAGTGACTGAAAATATTATAGAATACACCTGTAAATAATATCAGAAATATTACTAATATTGGATATTTATAATATTATTTCGGAGGTCAGACAAAATATCACGATAATGACTAACATATTTACATATAACTATAACCATTGATCAAAAAATCAGGAAAATTGGAAAGTAGGTGTCCTTTGTAAAGTATGTATTAATTAAGGAGATAAATTACGTAAACGAGTCTATTGACAATTGGTGTATTTGGTACGGATAAATTACATAATGGAGCCTACAGACAATTGGCGCATGTTACCGGGCGTCGTTTAGGGCCTAATTAACTGAACCGTAAGCGCATGCACCTATTTTTGTAACGTTAACACACGCGTGGAGGAAATCTCACATCATTTTGTCTCCCATTATATTTCTGGCTAAATTTGCTTTAAAAATATTTACTACTCTATATTGTAAAATGCATCAGTACTAATTCTTTTTATGGAAAAATCAAGCGTTTCATATTTATTTTCCGATTTTATAACAGTTTCTGTAAAAATGGCGGGTTTTTTTCCTTACAAAATATGCAACGATTTGTTTTACCTCTTAAAACATGAATTATTTTATAAAATTTACAGTACTTACATTTAATACACTTTCATCAACATATGAATGCAGCTTTTATTTCACTCTTTCAGTAAAATTATTTTAGTGTGTGTTATCCAGTAACGAATGAACATATCGAAATGTAACGTTTGTGTACGCGCGGGATTATTTAATCCCAAAAGCCACATTTCTACTATTCTAGCCAACAAACTAAAGATATTCCTTCATACAACCTTTCTCAATCTTGGCCTTGAAAGGTACAAGGATGGTCAGAAGTGTTTCATGACGTAATTTTGAAGTTTTTTCACCTGCATAACCCCTTCTCCCGCAGGTAAATGAAACGTCTCCCGCCAGCCAGAACTTCGGCATACATACTACACCATAAAACGGAAGAGCATAAAAAAATAAGCTTTGCTAAAATAACGAATTTTTGAAGTTTTTTCACCTGCATAACCCCTTCTCCTGCAGGTAAACGCAACGTCTCCCGAAAGCCAGACCGTCCGCATACGTACTACACCATAAAACGGAAGAGCATATAGAAACACGAGCCTTGCTAAAATGACGTAATTTTGATTTTTTTTTTCATCTGCATAACTCCTTCTCCCGCAGGTAAACGTAACGTCTTCCGCCAACTAGACCGTTCGCATACATACTATACAATAAAACGGAAGAGCATATAGAAAAAGGAGCCTTGCTAAAATCAAGTGACGAAAACGTTGCTAGCTCTTAGATCAGGGATGGCGAACCTTTTCACGCCCACGTGCCAAATTTTCCCCAAAATATACTTTACGTGATCATGACGTGCCAACAATAAGAAAAATTAATGGATCAAATAATAATGAATTAAAACTACTTAAAATTTTGTTTTTAACATTAAAAAAGTCCTTCCGGCCAGTGCCGGGAGGAAGAGGTAGCTTTCATATTCCTTATTTTAAAAAAGCCAACTTATATTATTCAAACACACGAAGCTCAATTAAGTGGAAACCGAATGTAGGAGATTCAATACTAATTTTTATCAATACTAAATCATTATGAATGAGAATTTCGCGAAATTAGTCAGCTGTATCCAAGCTGCTTTTATTTAAAGTAACTTATATTTGGCTGCCAAATTCGGCGATTTGTTAAAGTGCCTGCCATTTTAAGACAACATTGTGGATGAGGCTAACTAGTGAACTTGGTCGAGGCCTTAGTAATTGCTGTGCACATGCTAACTCACATCGGAATCGGTTGATGTATACGAGTGCTGTCGAAGGCAAAAAATCAGATTTTTCAAAATGTCACCCACGTTAGAAATTGAAACTGCTATATCTGAGCCATTTTTTAAGATAAAGACAAACAAAATATGCTCCTGAATCCTTATATCAGGGTCAAATACTTAAGAAAGAAACCTTTTTCAATTTCTAATGTTTTTGCATCTCACATTAAATATATATATTTTTTTTATTTAATGGCCGCCATTTTGAAACAAGATGGCTGATGAAGCTGGCCAGCGAACTTGGTCGAGATATTGATGTATACGATCCACATGCCTTCTTCCATCGAAATAGGCGAATACGTGTGGTATCGCGTGACAAATACAAGATCGTTTCAAAGTGTTAGCCATGATAGAAATTCAAAGTGCTATAATTCAAAGACTTTTTAAGATATAAACAAAAGAACAAATTTTCAGAAACAAAAACTGCTCCAGAATCTTTGTATCAAGGCCAAACACATAAAAAAAAATATTTTTCATTTTCCAATTTTTTAATACCTCATTTTAAATTTTAAATTACATTTTTTTTTTAAATGGCAACCCTTTTGAAACAAGATGGCGAATGAAGCTGGCTAACGAACTCGGTCGAGACATTGGTATGTACTATGTACAGACCAAGTTACATTCAAATCGGTTCATAAATACGCCTGTTATCGCGTGACAAAAATCAGGTCGTTTTAAAATGTCAGCCACAATAGAAATTCAAAATGTTATAACCCAGCCATTTTTTTTGATATAGACAAAACAAAACCTGTTCCGGAATCTTTGTATTAAGGTCAAACAAATACAAAAAAAATCTTTTTCGTTTTCCAATTTTTTAGTATCTCATTTTAAATTTAAATTTTTAAAAAATTTTTTAAATGGCCGTCATTTTGAAACAAGATGGCGAATGAAGCTGGCCAACGAATTCGGTTGAGTTATTTGTATGTACAATGTACACACCAAGGTACATCCAAATCGGTTCATAAATACGTCTGTTATCACGTGGCAAAAATCAGGACGTTTCAAAATGTCAGCCACGCTAGAAATTCAAAATGCTATAACTCAGCCATTTTTTAAGATATAGACGAAAAAAAAACTGCTCCCGAATTTCTTTATCAAGGTCAAACACATAAGAAAAAAATATTTTTTCAATTTTCAATTTTTGGTACCACATTTCAAATTAAAATTTTTCTTAAAATTTTAAATGGCCGCCATTTTTAAACAAGATGGCGGATGAAGCTGGCCAACGAACTCGGTCGAGACATTGGTCTGTACTTTGTATAAACGAAGTTACATCCAAATAGGTTTATAAATACGCCTTTTATCGCGTGACAAATTTCAGGACGTTTCAAAATGTCAGCTTCGCTAGAAATTCAAAATGCTATAACGCAGACATTTTTTAAGATATAGACGAAACAAAAACTGCTACGGAGTCTTTGTATAATGGTCAAATACATAAGAAAAAAATATTTTTCCATTTTTTATTTTTTGGTACCACATTTCAAATTTTAAATTTAAAAAATTTTTTTAAATGATTTTGAAACAAAATGGCGTATGCCATTTTGAAACAAAATGGCGGATGAAGCTGGCCAACGAACTCGGTCGAGACATTGGTATGTACTATGTACACACCGAATTACATCCAAATCGGTTCATAAATACGAGAGTTACAGTGTGACATAGGTCAGATATATATATATATATATATATATATATTGATATATATATATATATATATATATCAGTGGCGTGGCGTGAAAATTTTCGGTGGTCATCGCAATTATTTAAGTTTGTGGTGAAAAATTATTAACTCTAAAATTCAATGGTTGAATGTTCAAAAAAGAAACTTTAAATCTTACCTTAACTTATACATGAACTCCAAATGTTCTGCTAAAACTGGATCGTAAAGTTTTAAAAGCTTATTAAGAGTTTTAAAATATTGCTTGGTCATCGCCGCATCCAGCGATTAATTATATTTAAGGGAGTCCAAGTAAATTAAATTATGAATAAAAGTAACATGATACAATGCCTAGCATGCTTTCCCAAACATTTTAAGGGATACCAAACTGGTCGCCAAACGCGGGTAGTTACTTAAAAGAAGATATTTCAGAAAATCTCTGCTGTGCAATGTATATATATATTAAAGAGAAAATTAAGAAAAAAAAACAACGTTCAAATTAAATTCTTACTCTAAAAATGAATAAGAGTCAATACTGGGTATTAAAATCTATTATTTATATATTAAAGAGAAAATTAAGAAAAAACAACGTTCAAATTAAATTCTTACTCTAGAAATGAATAATAGTCAATACTGGGTATTAAGATCTATTATTTATATATTAAAGAGAAAATTAAGAAAAAACAACGTTCAAATTAAATTCTTACTCTAAAAATGAATAAGAGTCAATACTGGGTATTAAGATCTATTATTTATATATTAAAGAGAAAATTAAGAAAAAACAACGTTCAAATTAAATTCTTACTCTAGAAATGAATAAGTGTCAATACTGGGTATTAAGATCTATTATTTATATATTAAAGAGAAAATTAAGAAAAAACAACGTTCAAATTAAATTCTTACTCTAGAAATGAATAAGAGCCAATACTGGGTATTAAGATCTATTATTTATATATTAAAGAGAAAATTAAGAAAAAACAACGTTCAAATTAAATTCTTACTCTAGAAATGAATAAGAGTCAATACTGGGTATTAAGATCTATTATTTATATATACATGATGTCCCAAACGTCCCTGATACATTTTAAAATTCAATATTAAATCAAGAAATTGTCATGGAGAAGTGCGGTTTAGATTAAAATGCTTCTGACGGTGAAAAATTTTCTTCAACCAAAAGAAAATAGTTAGTTCGAAACTTCGATCAAAGGTCGTGACTTGTCAGTATATTTTGTTACGAACATGCGTTGTATCTTATTTTCAGATTATATTTGATGCTGTGACGCAGAAATGACAACGAAAGCGAAAAAGGACAAAGTGTATGCATCTGATGTGGATGACAATGAAGTATTGAAGACTAGAACCACGAATGTGATGTGATGTAGTCAATTCCACTTCCACAATCAATGCTAGTGAACACGTGGATCGTACTGAAGTTCTTTTTGGACGTGACTCGAGCTACAAAAGGTGCGTACGTTAAACTATGCTAATGGATTGCACAAATTATTGCTCTGTAACTGCTTTTGACAAAATCAAATGAACTGTAACTGATTGTTTTAAGTTTTTGAAGATTCCTTCTGATATTTTAATGTAAAGTGCCATCTGTGGGCGACGTTTGGAACTAATGTTCTTATTGAAAAGTATCTTTTCATCGTGAGAAGCATTTCAGTCCAAACCACATTCCTGTACGGCAATACCGAGAATTTTTATTGGATTTTCAAATGTGTCAGGAACTTTTGGGACACCCTGTATATTGCTATCAAGTTTACAATCAAGCTGCTAAAGATATTCTTCCAATTCGATTTCAAATATTTTTTAACAAAAAAACCGATATTTGAAACTCAATTCTTAAAACTAATTGTAAAACATTTAGCGTTGAATCATGTTTAATATTTTACTACCACTATAATTTCTGTAACTGTTTTTCACTAATAAAACAGTCAAACTATAAAATGTTTATTGTTGAATATTGATTAACTATTGCTATCATTTAGATAAGTTTTCTTTGCAATTAAACTAAACGTTTTCCACTAAATTCTATAACGAGGATTGAATGAAGCTCACTTCGTTGAACAGTTTCAAAATATTAGCTTTCTTTTTTTTTTTAACTAAAGTTAAATCAGACAACGATAATTGTTTGGATAACGTTTCCATTTAAAAAAACTGTTTCAATAACTGATTTCAAAACAGTACTTTAAGTAATCTCTCATCAGCTTGTCGATTTAAAACGATTCTTTAAAAGGATTTAGCTTAATTGTAAATATCACATTATAATACTAAATCTCATTAAAAATCTTATTTTAAAATGACATTGGGATGAAACATATACAAAAAAAAATCTAAAGCAATACATGACTAGTCGGATGCGTCAATCGCAAAACTGTCTTCCATCACATGCACGTTAATACTTCAAAATTGGCTATTACAGTGCGAGAATTAAATGGCAATCTACGTCCATCCTGGGTATGCTAAAAATATGAAATTTCTTGCATTAGTTCTTGGGTTTCGATTATCGCTAAAATCGTGTAAGTCCTGCAAAATGTAGAATAACAGCGCCACCTATTGGGGGATTAACACCAAAACATTATCAGCAACAACTTGTCTCAAGGTCTAACTGAATCCTAAGTTAGATGCAAATTCCTACTTTAGTTATTGAGATAGAGCTATTGCGGAAATTGTGAACAATGCAGCATTGTAGCATCACCTGTTCAGCGATCTACACCAAAATGTAAACAACACCAACGCATGCCAAGTACTAAATGATTCTGAAGTTCGATGAAAATTTGTGCGTTATTTATTGAGATACAGTTATTGCGGAAATCCTGAATAATGTAGCATAGCAGCGCCACATGTTAGAAATTTGCACCAAATAGTAATCAGCACCAACTTATACTAGGGAGTAACTGAATCTAAAGTTTTAACAAATTCTGTGCTTTAGTTCTCGAGATAGAGCGTCCACAAAATTTGTTTCACTTACAGAGAGACAAACAGACAGATTCACAGACTCGCAGACACGCATTTTGTAAAAATATGTTTTTCGGGATCTCTGACTCCTAAAACGTGTAAATCCGTCAATAACCGGTAGTCAAAAATTTTCACGAATCCAGTACTTTCTCCTTGTAATGATAGAAGTAAGTAATAAATGGCACAGAAACATTGAGTAAGGCGCCGAAGTAGAAGCATAAGATAACCTCCTTTGTTTCTACGCATTTGTACATAAAACAAATAAATGAAACAAAACTAAATTCTTTATTAGTATTTTCAAATAATATCGAAAAAATGTGTAACATTTTTTCACTATACATTGAAAACTACTTGGATGTGGCAATCGAAAAACTTTCTTCTATCTCATACATGTTAATACTTCAAAATTCGCAATCACAGAGCCAAAATTAATTGGCAATGTATGCCCATCTTGAGGATTCTAAAGGTATGAAATTCCGTGCATTAGTTTTTATGTATGACTATCTCTAAATTCATGTAAATCCAGGAAAATGCAGCACAACATCGCCATATATTGGGCGAATAACACAAAACCTAATCAGCAAAAGCTTGTGTCAAAGGCTAACTGAATCCTAAGTTAGGTGTAAAGTCGTGCATTAGTTTTTGAGGTAGAGCTGTAACAGTGAAAAATGCAGCATAGCTGCACTTTTTGAGCGATTTACGACAAAACACAATTATTACGAAAACTTATCAAGAATCTAGAGTTTGATCAAAAATCCATACAGTAGTTTTTCATTCAGAGCTGTTTCCGGAATCGAAAAAAATTCCGCATAGCAGAGCCCCCTGTTGGACGATTTACACCAGAATGTAAGCAGCGCCAAGTCATATTAAGGATTAACTGAATCTGAAGTTTAATGAATATCCGTGCATTAATCCTTGAGCACATCAGCGCTACATGTTTAGCGATTTACACCCCCCCCCCCCAAAAAAAAGGACAACAATAACAACAAAAAAACATCGATTCATATCAAGGACTAACTGAATCTGAAGTTTGATGAAAATCCGTGCATTAGTTCTGTAGATTGAGTTATTGCGGAAATCGTCAAAAATGCTACATAGCAGCGCTACCTGTTGAGCGATTTACACCAAAAACTAATCAGTACCAATTTATATCAGGGACTAACAGAATATAAAATTTTATTAAATTTCGTGCATTAGTTCTTGAGCTTTCACAAAATGTATGTCACATACTGAGTCACATACTCACATACAGACATTTTGTAAAAACATGTTTTTCGGTATTATATGTCTGAACCTTCGAGCGTGTAAATCCTTCGAAAACCAGAAGTCGAAAATTTTCACGAATCAAAAACTTTCTTCTTCTAAAGATAGAAGAAAGTTAAAAAAAGAAAAAAAATGCTTTTTAATCTACACAGAAAAAAAAAAATTACAGCCTTCATCTAGAACAAATAGATAGTCATCTATATCACTAAACTAGAAATATATAGATTTCCGAGGTATGCGAATAAGGTAAAAAAAAAAAAAATAACCTGAATAAACGAAATGATCAAGAATTGGTAGTCTATAGTTTTCTAGTTGATGAAACGATACATATATTTTGACTCGTTTGAATTGTGAGAAATTATCACTTGATTTCTAGAATTAATTAATAAACTTGAATTATAGTTAATAAAATTCACTTCTTGTGTTAAATATTTTCAAATAATTTTGACCACGATAATACAGGAAAATGCCCTTGAATTTTAATAGGCATAACTAAAAACCTGTAGCGAATGGAACTAGAACTTATAGGGATGACATGGAACTATATTTTCTAAGGCCACAGTTGATATTCTAGATGCCGGTGGCAGAATTTTTTTTCAGTGTAGTTAAATATATTATAAACACGATCTTTAAATATGAATCATTATTTTTTTTTCTGTTATATAACCACAAATGTAAATATACGATGGCCTCTTCCCAATTACTCATTATTCCGAAAAACGTTAATAATTTTTTGAAACCTTAGAAATCTTTACAATTTAAAAATTTAAAAAAGCATTTCTATGGACAAAGTTCCTTTTGTTCTCACTCATTTTTATAAACGTTTCCAGTGTATTTTTTAGTGTACTATGCAATTTTCTCAAAATGGAACATCGGTTTTTAAAATGCTGCAGATTCTTAATTAACATTTTCATCTTCTATGCCATTGAATTTATATTTGTAAGAGTAATGGAAGCATATTAATTTTAATGTTAATATTAACACTGTCAAATCACAACGTTTGTCTTAAAGCATATTTTTACTTGATGTTTATTTGAGATTTCATACGATTAAAAAACCTAGATTCTTAGTTGAGAAAACTGTAAAAGAACATTCGGAAACGTTTCCGGAAATCTGTGGCAGACAAAAAAACTAAACAAAAAAAAAACTTTGCTTTCATAAATGTTTTTCCTTTTTTTTTTAAATCTGGAAAGTATATTGCTATCTGAGATCTTTTTAAGATATTTTATTTTCATAATCTTAGCACTTTTTACCATTTAGCAAGCGATTCGTTGTGGTACTTTACGAGAAACCTTATTTTCTTTCTTTTTATTCTTATTTTATTATCTCAAATGACGCCCAAATTAAATTTAAATATTTTCTAGATATATATAATAAAAATTTTACTTTTGTTTGTTTTTTGTATTTACCACAGCGTAAATACCGCTTCCAAAAAATACGTCGTGTATGTGCAAAATTAAAGTGCCTTACCTATAGGATCAATCAGAAATATTTAATAGTATCACACAGAAAAATATGTACAAAGGATGCAGTACAAAATTTACAATTTTACAATAAGTACAAGACGCATATCCAAACTCTGAATTTTACTTGCATATTAAATAATTTCTTTGTAAATCAAGTATTATTAATTCGAATATACGGTATTTTTACATTTTTTTAAACACATTTTGAGAAGAATTTTTTTTAATTACTATATTATATTTCCTCTAGCAATATATGTATTTTTTTAGTCTAAAGTTATAACAAGAAAATACATTTTCTATTGTAATATACGTATTAGTTTCTAAAATTTCATTAAAACAATATGATGTAGTAAATATAATATGTTAAATATCGCATACTTCAATGTCTGGAATTAAAAGAAATAATAATAATAATAATAATAAAATACATATAATCCTCCATTGATCTCTTATGAATTTTAAAGTGCTTTTCAAAAAACGGAAATTCTTTCGATATAAAATGTCTGATTCAGCAACTCTTATTCAATCACAATTTTTCGCCTAAGGCATTACTTTTATTTGAATCAATGTGGCGTAACAAATGTCGCTCAGTTGTGAGAATAATACCCGATATCTTGGTAAAATGTGAAGTAACTTTTATTTTCGGCGTTTCAAATCAATGAAAATCTTTCAGCCTTAGTAAAGAAAGAATTATTACGCATATTTGAAGTTTTATTGTGTTTTGTTTTAAACGCAGTTTTTTTTTTTTTTTTTTTTTTTTTTTTTTTTTTTTTTTTTTGTACGTACATTTTTAGTATTCGCAAAACCAAGAAAAAAAAACGAATATTATATATGCACATATATGCGCGAAGGTGCATATATGCGTCTTCAAAAAGTGCATACAGAATTTGTTTCGGTATCAGTAAAAAAGAAAATTAATATTTCCTTTCTTTAGTTAATTATAGCATTTTTGGGATTATTTAAGTAAAGGTAACTTCTTTTTAAAAAAATCCCTGTTGGCTCGGCCTACAGGCGCAGGTAGATTTCAAAGTTAAGTACTAATTTCACCAACAAAAACTAAATGAAGAATAGAGATAAACTCAGTTTAACAATTTTATGTGAACGCTTTTGACGGTATTTTAATTTCATTTTTCTGTAAAATCTGGTTTTTGTTGCATTAAAATATCTCTTTTTTTCTCTGTAAGCAAGTAAACCTGATTGGTCTACAATGGAAGTCTTTGGGAATTTCGAGAAATATCAGAGATATCGACACGTTGGCGTCACATTTGGTGACTTATTTTGGTCGCCAAATTTGATGGCAAAATTGGCGGTATTTGGCGACAGAACAGGGTCCCCCTTACGGTAACCCCCTTTATATGTATGTATCTACGATAGCGTAATATATATATATACAAATTTTTATTTTTCACTTGGAAATCTTGCAATAGAAAAGTAATTGTTGTGGAAGGAATTTTATTGTTTTTTTTTTTTAATTGTTGGCAACTGCTATAACGAAAATGATTTTAAGTTTTGCTTTTTTAAGAGCTGGTTGTTATCGGAATCATATTATGGCGGTATTCAAAATTTTTAACCATCCCCCATTTCTACTGCCTTGGTCTGATTTTTCTCACTTTCAATTCCCGCCGAGATATTAGCCATCTCCATGTGTTTGGCGAGTTTGAAGACGATCCGTGCATAATTATGACTTTTATCCTGCGGACAATATTCAGTAGATACATACATACATACATACATACATATACACTCTTTAGGTGGGGGTGGTTTGGGGTTCCTGGGGTCCTATAATGAAAAGTTATGAAGGGATTTTTCAAAAGTCGAACCATGGTAAAGACTGCAATGGTAGTATTTCTTACGAAATCTACCTAAATGAAGTGCCAATCAAATAAAATTTGTGTAAGAACCGTTGGTCCCATGGGGGTTCAAATCATTCGTTTTAATTATGATATAATTTAACTGTGTTTAAATTTCAATATATTTTTAAAGTATCGTAGTTAAAATAATGCAAAATGTAACCAATGCTTTTTTTAATGAAGTAAAGAAAAATAAGGGTTTTTTTTCCTTCCATCTTTACAAGAAAAAAGTATTGGATTCATTAAAAGTTTCGATTTCTGGTTTTCGACGCATCTATATGTTTTAGAATATCGTCTTGAGCACTATTTGACTGTTTTTTGAAAACGACTGTCCTCGAGTGTATCTGTACGTCTTTCCATATGCAATACAAATTTTCTAGTTCTCTAGTTCAAGAACTAACGCTCGGAACAAAATCCAACTTCAGATTCAGTTAAACATTGACGTAAGTTGGCGCTGAATAGGTTTTGGCGTAAATCCTTCAGTCACTGATGTGATGCATGTTTAAATATTTCCGCGATTGCCATATGAAAAGAATGCATGAACTTTCATCAAGCTTTATATTTTGCTAGACGTTCACATAAACAGACTTTGAGATGGATTTGATGTAAATCGTCCAGCAAGTGGAACTGCTATGTTGGATTTTTAACGCTTTCTAGTATAGCAATATAACGTAATATAGCGCGTCTCCGCCGCTCCTTAGATAACTCGATTTCCTACCAGAATTAATTTTAAATAAAATGTGACTTCCTTCTGCTTAGTACTTATTTGACATCATTTTTTCAGTAAAATTTCGATTTGAAAGAGACTTAACAGAGCCGCGGCAGATACGCGGGAAATTACGGTATCTCAAAAACCTTATGCATGGGATTTGACCAAACTTCAAATTCTGTAAGGCTTTGACATAAATTCATCCTTATTATCTGTTAACTATTTCTTATATTGTATATAGCCGAAAATAGTTTATTGCAGTGCTATTTTCCACTTGAAAGCAATATTTCAAAACCAAAGCGATTGTCATTTATTTTCGGTTAAAGACGATTTGATTCACAGACAAGAAAGTTTTATACTGGCCAAAATAAGCAAATTTTATTTAGTAGATGTTTTCCATATTTTCAGACATTAAGGTAACAAAATGGTTTTAAATGACCAAAAATGTGACTTTTTTATTATTTCGTCCATATTTTCCTATCAGTAAGTCAGTGTTTATTACCTGTTTCCTAACTGGCTGAACTCAGTTTAAATTTACATTATTTGTTTCGCATAATTTGTATGTTGGAAAAATATCTTTCTTTTCACCAAACGCAAGACTGCCACTAGTGACTATTTTTTTATTCTATCTTGCACCAATTTTTCAAAACAAAAATCTTTCAAATACACTTTAAGATCAAGTGCAAGAGAAACATATTACAAAGTTTATTTATTTATTTAAATAGTGGGTCATATAGAATATAAAAATAGTCAATAGTTACAGTCCTGCAAAAACTGCAGCTCTTTTCAAAAAAATAGGCAAAATTTTAGACATGTAAGGAGCGTGTCTTTGTGACATATGTCTGTGTTCAAAATGATGTTTATGTTGAATTTCCAATATACAAAAACATTTTATAGTAAAATATTGCGATATATTTGGAATTTTCACCTATGAAAATAAGCTTAAATGACAGGTTTTAAACTATTCAGTGCTATCTCATAAAAGCGGATCAGATGAATATATTTTAGTAACATTCGTGAAAACGGTACAATCACAAAAAATTAACCTGAATGGCTTTTTTTATAAACATACAGGTTACTGATATCATGTATAGATTTTTAATAAAATATTTTGAAATAGCCGAGAGCGTTTTAAAAGTAATTGAGTGTTTTTAAATTAAACATGCCATATAAATTATTTTTATATTTGAATGAAAGGTGAATAAAAAAATTATTCGATTAAATATAAAATAATATGCATCGGATACATTTTTTCTATCGTTATTATTATTTTTTTAAAAAGAACACGCCAGTATTCTTGTGGCTCTATTTGCCCGCATTGCATATTTTTATGTGAAATATTTTGAAAAAAGCATATATGACGTGGTTTCTGCAGTTAGAATCGGAGAAGGAGCGTTTTTGCAAAAGTCTGCCATAACTGAAAATCATAAAAGTAAATTTTCGTAAGCAGATTTTACTTTTTTTTTATTTATTTTTTTTTTTTGTTACAGTTTTAAATTTCTTGCCTTATTACAGCTTCTGAGCCATTCGTATCAATGAAAATGACATTGAAACAACTTATAAAAATTTATTCAGCTCTGCGAACTGGTACAGTCGTGGGAAAAAAAAAAAGTAAACACCCCCTACTAACGCCTTAAAAAATTATCGTAGAAGACATTTACTCATACCGAACGACTGGAAATAAAGTCTACTTTTAAATGATGTATATAAATTTTGCTTAGGGAGCCATCTACCTATTAAAACGAACCATAACTTTGTTTTTTTCAATAGCAGTACACAATTCTGACAACATAAATGAACTCTACACCCTTCAATTAGCCTAAAAACAAATTTATATGCAATTCGTACAATAAGTTTCCGAGAAATTAATTATTTTAAAACGAGCGTATTTTAAGGGCAGTATCCAAATTGCAGTTCGGTACTCGATTGTTAACCGAGAGAGCTCCCTTCTTGATCAAGGCACCTTAAGCAGTCAATTAAGCATGTTAGATTACAGGATAGCATAATAAATTTATATACGTCAATTATACGTTATATACGTCATTTAAAAGTAGACTTTATTTCAAATCTTTCGGTACCAGTAACTTTCGTCTACGATAATTTGTTGAGGAGTTAGTAGGGGGTTTTTAATTTTTTTTCCCACGACTGTACATATGCCTCGATTTGTTATCTCATATCAGTGAGTATAAGAATAATTAATGTGAAAACGCAGTTTTAGAATTTTAGATAAACATGGGGAATTTTAGCCTGCCAACCGCCACTAATTTTTCAATTCTCCCCACATTTGATATTCACAGTAGTAGAAATGCTAAAACCACAGTTCTTATTAAACACAACAACGTCAAAACAGAAAAATATATAATAGAAAATTGTGGCCAAAGAAGAAATGTTTGAAAAAGTCATAGATAGCTGTGATCTCGCAATCATAACTATCGTACGTAGGTATGAGGAAGATAAATTATACGTGGTGCAAGTAATATTCACATGGACAATTGTTGATACGTGCGTATTGTTAGTGTGATGCGTTTTTTTTTTTTTTTTTTTTTTTTTTTGTGTTAGTGTTAATACGTGCGTAGCGGCGTTTTTAAGTGTTTTACCTGAAAAAGAAATTTGTGCTTCTGTGGAAGTGAAAAGTCTAAAATTACTATATTCTATGCTTCTGCCATAGAAAAGCTTTTTGCGTGGATTGCAATATCACATGATAACGTTTTCGTACCGCTTTTATTTGATCATGCGATGTTATTGTGTCCATATGTAAAGTTTATTCGGACGGAATTCTTAAACTACAGTAAATATAGACCATTCTGTTCAACTGTAGATGTAAGATATTGTTGAGGCAACAAAGTTAAAGGCGCTGTTTATTAACAAATTGCACGTATCACCAATTACCATTTTTATTGAGCATGCGATGGTATTGCATGCATATGTAAAGTTTATTCAGATGGAATTCTCAAACTACAGTGAATATAGATCATTCTGTTCAACAGTAGATCTAAGATATTGTTGAGGAAAAAAAGTTAAAGGCTCTGCTTATTAACAAATTGCACGTATTACCAATTACCATTTTCTTTGAGCATGCAATGGTATTGCATGCATATGTAAAGTTTATTCAGATGGAATTCTCAAACTAAAGTGAATATAGACCATTCTATTCAACAGTAGATGTAAGATATTTTTGAGGCAACAAAGTTAAAGTCGCTGCATATGAACAAATGGTACGCATCACCAATTACCGACTGTAAAGTTCACCTTCACCAAGTATGGTTCTAATTTGTTCTAATCACTAACGGCCTATTTTCGGTGCATTTTGTATTGCCACTTCTTAATTAATAAAATTGTTTGTCTTCTGACAAAGATTTGGATTGTCTGACGAAGTATGGATTGTTTTAAAAGTGAAAATATCGTAGTGTAATTAAGGGGATATTGTACCAATTTTTTTGGTAACTATAACCTATATTATATTTTTATTCTCATGTTTGAATAAAGCATATTATTATAGATCATAAAAAATGTTAAATTCTCAATACAGCAATAACGTTTTTTTTAAAAATCGAATTAAAAAAAATTAACAATTTTTATATTCCGTCTTCTTATTCGGTTTCCATATTTGAAAATATTTTTTTCATCCCATATTCAGAGTACTTTTTCCTGTAAATCTAAGTATGGAATTTTGATTAGCCGCTTAGATCAGCAGAAAAAAAAATAATTAGTGAATCTATATGCGAAAATGTGGGAAAATAGCATGATTTTAAGTTCATGGTTTGTTTTTTTTTTCAGTTAGAAACGTAATCCAATACTTAGTTATCACACACAGGGTCTAAATATACTTTAAAAAAAATTCCAGGCAATTTGCTTAATTAGTGTAGAAGGGTTAGCGTTTCGATTTAAAAAAAAAAAAAAAAAAAAAAAGAGAGAGAGAGAGAGCTGATAAATTGGAGTTTAAACATTTCACTTACACATAAATGATATTAAATTCTTATCTTTATGACTGGAGTATATTTCCTTTATCATTTATCGAATCGTTCCGAAATTTGATCAGAATGTTCTCTGAATACTAAGGCACATTTTAATATAAAAATCTAAAATTCAACATTTGTGTCATTGTTTTATAAAAAAGTGACAGGTTTTGATTCTCCTTAATGATGTTGGTATTGCTGATTCCTTCGTTACTTTTTGTAATTATATATATATATATATATACTTTTTTTGTTGTTATCGTTGAATTGTATTTAAGTAGTAATATTTGTTTTAGAAACATAATGTAAATAATTTTCTCCCAAATATATATACGTATTTTTGTATCCATAATGATATTTGTTTAAAAGTAATTAAAAACAAAATAAAAATTTATTTTATTGAGTTAAAATGTTACACTGAAGTGTGCTGAAAATTTTGACTTTGAATTACCACAAAACCTCACATTACAAAAAAAAAAAAAAAAAAAAAAAAAAAAAAAAAAAAAAAAAAAAAAAAACATAGATTCATCCATTTCTCATTAGAGACTCCCAACGCCCCAAAGTAATTTAAATGTTGAATGGAGCATGTCTCTTTCTCTGATTATTTTGTGACTTTAAAACTATTTTTAAACATTAACATTTTTTCAACAACATTGTATTTAATGTTAATTAGTAAAAAAACAAAAAAAAATAATAAATAGAGAAACCAGTACAGTAATACGCATAAATAAATCGCTGTAGTATAAGTAATATAGTTTTTGCAGCGAAGAAGATTTTTCGGAATGTTTCGAGTTAGAGAAATGATAAGTTTGTAGGAGGCTTTTGTGATTTTTCAAACTTTTTTAAATAATACAGGTTTTGTTAATTAACAAAAGAAATTTGTAAAAGTTCTAATTAATTGAATTTTCTTTTTTCATAAATGCTATTGTAGTTTTATCAGTTAAATATTTTTAATCAAAAGCAGATAATTCTAAACTATAGTAAATGAATATAAAAAATTCTAATGTGAAATTGTATCGATGTTATTTTAGCAATGAAAAACATTTAAATAAAAATAAGAATAAAATAATTTTTAGAAATTATTTTGAATAATGATTATTGTGAAGAAAAAATAGAAGTCACAATTTTAAAAATAAAAACAATATTTAGTAATTATTGAATTACAACTTGATGTTCCGGCACATTTTACCCTTTTTTTTTTTTTTCTTAAGAAATTTCAGACAATTAAAGGAAAATAATATTGTTTTTCTATAATATGCTAATTTATGTGTATTTTTACTTTTTGAATAGTAATTTCAATTATTATATTTAAAAGGAACTTTGACCAATTCCTAAATCTAATTTATATTTTAATATGAAAATAAAATAATACTTGAGTTCATAAAAGCATGTTCAATAATTTCTTTAAACTACGAGCACATTGTTTGCTGCTTTGTATGAACTAAACGATAATTTTCCCAAAATAGGCAAATTTAATTTATAAAGAAAGATCAAGATCTTAAAAACTTAATTTGTCTTTTTCATGCAATTGTGTTATATATATATATATATATATATATGAAAGGATAAAAACCCTTTTAAAATTCAAATTAAATTAAAAAAAATTAAATTAAAATCTGAAGCCTCTTTCTTCTAACTTTAAATCTCATTCTAAAACCCCTTGTAACTTTGTTTTCCAGCAATACATCTTATTACTTTGAGATATCATTTTCGGACGATCTTTAAGAGTAAAAATGCTGACGTTCGTAATATTCTCATTCAGTTGTACTTAGCTGATTCCCGGGCCGGCCAAGCACAGCTCTGGCATCTGAGCCTGGGCAATCAATCAAAAGCTAATCAACCAATTAAAGAAATGTTTCTCCCAAATTTACAACCATGCCCTCTGCTGGAAAATATGATAAACTCCAAGATATTAACTAAAACCCGCACCAAAAACAGGAGATTTTGTACTTTTGAGATGCCTGCAATACCTACGACGATGTAACTCCTAAAATCATCTCGTAACGGACTCGGAAACCTCTTGTTGGACCGAACTCAATTATTTGGTGCTCCATCTTATAGTCCGTTTCGCGAGTCCGGTCGTAGGTCCTCGAGTCCATTACGTGATGATTTTAGGAGCTACATCGTCGTAGGTATTGCAGGCATCTCAAAAGAGCAAAATCTCCTGTTTTTGGTGCGGGTTTTAGCTAATATCTTGGGGTTTATAATATTTTCTAACAAAGGGCATGGTTGTAAATTTGGGAGGAACATTTCTTTAATTGGTTGATTAGCTTTTGATTGAGTGCCAGGCTCAGATGCCAGATCTGGGCTTGGCCGGACCAGGAATCAGCTAATTACAACTGAATGAGAATATTCCGAACGTCAGCATTTTTACTCTTAAAGATCGTCCAAAAAATGATATCTCAAAGTAATAAGATGTATTGCTGGGAAACAAAGTTACAAGGGGTAAACTGGTTTTAGAATGAGATTTAAAGTTAGAAGAAAAAGGCTTCAGATTTTAATTTAAAATTTTAAATTTAATTTGAATTTTAAAAGGGTTTTTATCTTTTCATATATATATATAAGAAGTCATGAAAAACTGACCTTTCAAAGTAATTTGTAATTTCTTTTTTTTCCCTATTTTTTGTAAAGTTTTAAAAAAATGCTCTATACAAACTACACAGTAAGAAAAAGACAAATGCTTTCTAATATACAAAAATATAATGTAATTATGAATAAAAATATATTATCGCCTCTTAAGTGTTACCCATATTCCGAAAAGAAGATCTTATCTTCCGAATCCTTAGAAACCAACAGATTTTTTAGATTTAATAAACTACTTATATCAATAAAGTTCCTTTTACTGTCTGTAACTTTCAGAAACATTTCTGTGAAGATTTTGTGGTGCATTAATTGGTTTTCTGAAACCGTAATATTATTTTTTTTTTATGTTATCCATTCTCATGTACATTTTTCATCTGTAATAAACGTCTTTCTCAATTGGACATGATAAATTAACAGCATTAACATTAACATTACAATTAATATTATTTTTCTATCCTTACATGTATAAATTCAGCTGAAAACGTGTTCATGAGAATTGATAGAATCCGAAAAACCAATATCCTGGTTCATGAAAACTGATTTATGTACTGTTAAAGCTACTCGGAAACGTTTCTGAAAATTATTTGCAACAAAAGAAAAATTTTAGTTATGAATGCTTCTTAAATCTGCAAAATGTATTGGTAGGATTTACAGAGCCAGTAGTTCATCAAACAAGGTTTGCGCTACGGGGTTTTTAATATATTACTTTCCTTTTAAGTTTTAGAAGTAAACTAACATAATTGCTACAACCCTTAACTCTTCTCTGCATGATGATGGAAATTTCCATCATAACATTGAATGCCCAAAAATTATGTAAAAGTTCAAGTTCACTTTAAGTTGATCGTGTCTGGATATCTTTTTAATGTCCATTGCATAAAAAAAAACAAAGCTGTCAAAAAAAGGCTTCTCCAGCTCCTCCACCTCCAAAAGATATAAGAACAGATGGTGCTGAACATTGGCCAACGGTTGGTGGGTCACCCCGGTGCAAGTATCCTAAATGTAAAGGGTATTCTACAATTTCTTGTAGTAAATGTGGAGTTACTTTGTGTCTAAATAAAAATAATAATTATTTTGTTAATTATTATAAAGAATAAAAAATATCCAGTGATATCCTCTTTTATTTCTATTTAGTACTAAGCTAGAGATCTAACTTTGCATGATGATGGAAATGTCCATCATATTGTTTTTTTGCTAAATTTATACTATAAATATATACTAAGATTTTTTTAACCATTTTTCCTTTAATTTTGAACATGAATTATATCACCTTGATTTATTTCACCAATAAAGGAAAAATCAAGCAAAGAAGGGTTAATGGATGTCCTATATTGTGCAAAAGTGACATCTGCTTAAATTAAATAGCAAAAAAATTATAAGTAAATAGTTTTTTTAATTTACATTTTCCAAGTAGTTGATCAATCGAAGAAATCAGTCGAAAATTTAAAAATTAATTTTTAAAATATAATGCTTAAGGTGATTAACAATAATTCATAGAAAACTATTATTTGAAATAACCTGATTGAACTGGTTTATTTTAACTTACCGTAATTGCCTCCAACTAATCAAAAACAAAATTTTTACGTTTTCTAATTTAAAAAAATCATAAAATGGCTTCACTTACAGCAGGAATCTCACAACAATATGACAATAGGTGCTCCAACATTCAAACAAAAATATTGTCTCTAGTGACACGTGTAAAACTCATTTCCGCCTGAAATAACGCGAATATGAAAAAAAGAAAAACATATATCAACTACTGAAGAGGTATCAACTATTGGCGAGGTCACCCTATATGAAGTTTCTAAACATAAAGGAATGCTTTTCAAAATCGTGAATGATTCCGAAGCCATTAATTTATATTTTGGGTCGCGGTCATATTACATTTTCGTAGATTGTTTAACACTTGTCTTTTTTTTTCTACAGTGTAATGTTAGTCTTAACAAACGTGTACAGGGACATATCCGGAAAGAAATTTTTAAAAATCCGTTTTTTTTTTACATATCCATTTACATATCCGATTTAAGGCTCCCACCAGTGGCTTAGAGGTTCTGCTTTCGAAGCTGGTAGACTGGAGGTGCTGGATTCGAACCCAATCGCTCCAGTTGACCTAATCGTTCGGAGTTTTCGTGGTTTTCTTCGAACCGTGGATATCCATGCGTAAATACGGGTTAGGTTCCCTTAGAAAGACCGCCCACGGAGGGCACCCCCCTTTGAGCCTATATCCCGCGTGTTGATAATTGGCCGTCATAAACACAACCAACCGATTTAATAAAGATAATATAGCTATGTATTCAAGCTTTAAAATTTTCCATTTAATTCGGAACAAATAATTGTTCATTAATGATTTTCTAAACGTAATATTTCAATAATTAATCTACTTTCTGTATACAGGGTGATTCATAAAAGATGGGCAGAACTTTAAGGGGTTATAGTACACTTAAAGACAAATAATATTAAATAGGAGACTAAGGGACGTAAGACGTATTCCCAAGGAGATAGGGGGCATTAAAGTTTAGGGTCCGAAATTTCAAATGATTATAAAACATGGAAAAATTGGTCGATTCGTTTGCGGTTTTTGCAAAAAATTTTCTTTATGCCAGTATTTTTTTGAAATAAAATTTTAAAGTTCAATTTCAAAAAATGCCGATAGGGGGCGCTTTAGACTTTGGAGTAACAAACAACTGTTTTTTAACGTTATTTTTTGTATTTCTTTAAATGATTTCGAAAGCTTAGACTTAAACTTAAATTTTGATCTAAAAATCTGAGTCCTAACGAGTAGTTAAGTAGCGTAAACTGAAATTTGAAATTTGAAACCCTTCTCCCCCCAGAACAAAAATCAGTTATTCCCGATCTTTGTGTCGTAGATTAGGCTCTAACTACTGCCGCATTTTGCTAAAATTATTCTTTATGTCAGTATTTTCTTGAAAATAAATTTTAAAGAAAATTTTCAAAAAATTCCGATAGAGGGCGCTTTAGACTTTGGAGTAACGAACAACTATTTTATACCGTTATTTTTTGTGTCTCATTAAAGGCTTTCTAAAGCTTAGACTTAAATTTTCAGCCCAAAATCTGAATCGTTAGACGTGGTTAAATTTCTGGGGAGAGGGGTTTGAAATTTCTACTCCTGAGCACAGTTCAGTTTACCATGTCCACACACTGTGTGCTGTGATACGAGGTAAAAAGACACAAATTAGGATTATGTTACCAAAGCATATTTATTAACATGTAATTACAATAAATGTTCAAAATTGTGACCACCAGAGGTTATGCACGCAGAACAACGGCGAAGAATGGAACGGCGAACATTCGCGAAAACATCAGGCTTTTCGAGCACTTCCCCTACAGCGGCGGAAAGTCTGGAGACCAGTTCCTCGGGGGATTCAATGGGTGTCTCATACATAAGAGCCTTCAATCGTCCCCAAAAAAAGAAATCGAGGGGTGAAAGATCTGGCGAGCGAGCAGGCCAAGCAACAGGACCACCTCGACCAATCCATCTGTTCGGAAATGTGATGTCCAGATAGTTGCGGACGTCTCGTACGTAATGGGCTGGCGCTCCATCGTGCTGGAACCACATGACCCGCCGGATGCGTGGAGGAACAACGTTTAACAGGTCTGGCAGCACATGTTGCAGAAATGTGAGGTATGTTTTACCGTTGAGGCGTTCAGGAAGAAGGTACGGTCCGATTAGGTGGTCTCCGAGGATTCCTGCCCAAACATTGATGGAAAAGCGTCTCTGATGAGCATGTGGATACGTAGCATGTGGATTGACATCCGCCCATACATGTGCATTGTGTGTGTTAAATGTACCTTCACGTGTGAAGGTACATTCATCGGTGAAAAGCACAGTTCGTCCAAAATGTGGATTTAGCGCGTTCTGCTGCAGAAACCAGCGGGCGAATTCAATACGATATGGATAATCCCCTGGAGACAGTTTCTGGACTCGTTGCACATGAAACGGGAGCAAATGTTCATCTTCAGTACCCTCCAAGTCATGGACTGTGAGGTATCCACCTGCCTAGCCACTGTTCGTGTACTTGTACTTGGCTGCGCCGCTACTACATCCAGAATGGCTTCTGCAACAACTACTGATTCGTCCTTTTTTGCACGACCTGCATTCGACCGGGAAGCGAGAAATGATCCCGTCTCACACAACTGTCTGTGCAAGCGTTCGAAAGTTTTGCGGTTAGGCAACCGCCTGTTGGGAAATCGCTCTCCGTACATTCGTTGTGCCTCTGCACCATTTCCATCTGCCGCTCCGTAAATTAAATGCATCTCAGCCTTTTCCTTATTCGTGAAGGGCACCATCTTCCGATTCATTACTACAGCGACTTACACTTGACTCACCGTTCAGTGGTTTTTATGCCTGAATCGTGTCGAAATTTTGCATACGTGTTCTTCTTCTTCCCCATTTGACATTTGCATACTTTCTGTTTCCTTCTTCACCCGGTGACTAGCGTCAGGAATGGAGCTTTAACGTTTGCATGAGCGACGTTTCCAACTGTGCCAGTGCCTTTATGAGTGAATTCCGACTATGCAGTCCTTGACGAAAGTTGTATTTTTGCCTCGTATCACAGCACAGAATCGTTGGGCATGGTTAAGTAGTGCAAACTGAACTATGTTCAGAAGTTGAAATTTGAACCCCCTCCCCTCGCTACTGAACCACGCTCAGCGATTCAGATTTTGAGCTGAAAATTTAAGTTTAAGTCTAAGCTTTAGAAAGCATTTAATGAGACACAAAAAATAACGGTATAAAATAGTTGTTCGTTACTCCAAATTCTAAAGCGCCCTCTATCGGAATTTTTTGAAAATTTTCTTTAAAATTTATTTTCAAGAAAATACTGACATAAAGAATAATTTTAGCAAAACGCGGAAGTAGTTAGAGCCTAATCTACGACACAAAGATCGGGAATAACTGATTTTTGTTCTTGGGGGAGAAGGGTTTCAAATTTCAAATTTCAGTTTATGCTACTTAACTACTCGTTAGGACTCAGATTTTTAGATCAAAATTTAAGTTTAAGTCTAAGCTTTCGAAATCATTTAAAGAAATACAAAAAATAACGTTAAAAAATAGTTTTTTGTTACTCCAAAGTCTAAAGCGCCCCCTATCGGCATTTTTTGAAATTGAACTTTAAAATTTTATTTCAAGAAAATACTGGCATAAAGAAAATTTTTTGCAAAAACCGCAAACGAATCGACCAATTTTTCCATGTTTTATAATCATTTGAAATTTCGGACCCTAAACTTTAATGCCCCCTATCTCCTTGGGAATACGTCTGGGACCCTTAGTCTCCTATTTAATATTATTTGTCTTTAAGTGTACTATAACCCCTTAAAGTTCTGCCCATCTTTTATGAATCACCCTGTATATTCGTGAGCTGGTATTTACGTTTTTAATAATTTATCTTGTTTGTTTTATCAATAATTTGCATTATTCACTTCATTAAATCATTAAGAATTTTCGAAAGTAACTTTATATTTTTTCTAATCTAATTTCGATTTTTTATGTGTGTTTATTAAAAAATACTTAAAATCTTAAATTCATGAAAAATACATTAAAAAATAATCTGTAGTCTTCATAAAAACGTTTATTTTAAAAACTTTCCATCGCACTTAGTTAAACGTTTCGGTCTAGACGTTGTTTGTCTTTAAAATTAAATTTGACTTTATATTCTTTTAAAATATGTTAAAACAAAATCCTTATTGCTGTTTTTCTTTTAAAAAATATAAAATATCTTTTTTTAGCTTTCAGTATACATAATTTTTTTTTTTTTCACTCTGCAAAGTGAATATTAAACAATCGAGAACCGGAAAATGATAAAGTAAATCTGAAAAATCGTAACTTGATTATTCTAAAGGCAAATGAACAAAAATAAGATAAAATAAAACTCTGAAGTAGGAAACTTATTTCTCTGCTAACCCTGTATAAAGCACCTAAAATATTTTAATTGGTAATTTTCACTAACACAACTTTTGCGTTCAAAAACTACATTATTTACTAACGTAAAAATTTTTAACTTCTAATCATCGCATAACTCTGACTTTTACACTGTCAAACATTCAAGAAATGTGAATTCAATTGCAATTATTTTGTAAAGAGTATATCAATTTACTCTTTTTTTTTACCACGTATTTTCTTGTATTTCTACCACGATCAAACATTGAAGTTTATTGTTTAAGTTTCCCATGTTTGCCTTCTAAACAACAATGTCAGAAATAATTTCATCAATTCACGGAAATTGTCTGGTAGCAGTGCTACCATGATTTTTCAGTTAATAGACGTATATCCGTTTCTATTTTCTCCGTTACAGGAGATAAAATATACCTCAATTTAAGAAAATAGGAATAAAATAAACTAGCCGGATGTACCAATCCCAAAAAGTCTTCTATCTTATACATGCTAATACTTCAAAATTCGCTATCACACTGTCATAATTAAATGTAAATATATGCACATCATGAGGATTCTAATGATTTGAAATTCCGTGCATTAGTTCTTGAGATATGACTATTGCTGCAAATCGTGTAAATCCAGCAAAATGCAGTCTGGCACCGCCACCTATTGGGTGATTTATACCAGAACCTAATCAGCAACAACTTATGTTTACGTCTGACTGAATCTAAAGTTTGGAAAAAATCCGTGCGTTAGTTCTTGAGATAGAGCTATTGCGAAAATCGTGAAAATTCCAGCTTAGCAGTGCCACCTATTGGGCGATTAACACCAAAACTTAATCAGCAAAATTTGTGTCGAAGTCTAACTAAATCTGAAGTTAGATCAAAATTCGTGCAGTAATCTTGTGATAAAGCTATTGCAGTAATCGCGAAAAATGCAGCTTAGCGGCGCCACCTGTTGGACTATTTTGACCAAACACTAATCAGCACCAATTTATATTTGGCACTACCTGAATGTAGTTTTTTATTAAATTCCGTGCATTAGTTCTTGAGATAGAGCGTCCACAAAATTTGTATCACATACATACAGACAGACAGACTCACAGACAGACATTTTGTGAAAACATGTTTTTCGGGATCTCTGACCCCTAAGAAGTGTAAATCAATCGAAAACCAGAAGTTGAAAAATTTCACGATTCCCATACTTTCCTTCTTGTAAAGATAGAGGAGATAAAAATTGCTGACCTTGGGATCAAACCAGTTACCTTAGAGTTACGAAACCAGTACGAACTTAGAGTACGAAACCAGAATCCACTCGGCTACAATTGTGCAATAGTGGAACAGTTTGAAGTAAATATGTCTGTCTCAGATGGGTATGGCTTGATTAATTTAATTAAAAAGCTTTGAATTTTGAAGTTAATTTCGCGAATATTTCGTCTTTAATCACATTGTGGATTTGGTTTTAATAATTTAGCATTAAAATAGGATAAAAATATGAATTATAAATATTGTTATGTAGATCGCTAGATGTAAAAAATTAGTATATATTTTTATGCCTTTTTATGAGTAACATGGATTTTTTTTTCATTTAATATTTTAATTAAAATATCTATTTTATATGTGTTCATTTAAAATATATTTTAAATGCGAATATTTTATGATAACTTTAATATATATATATATATATATATATATATATATATATATCAATCTTAAATCTTCTCAAATCTTAATTTATAGAATTTTCGTCTTGTTGATTGAAAATTATTTTGGAATTTAGTATTAATAGAGACAATGTGCATGCGTGTTAGGGAAAATGGAATTTCCCCCTCTTTTTCAGACTTTTGGGAAGGTTTCACTGGTACAACATGTTTGCTTGGAGTACGGAAATTAATTGTTTAAATTATGCGGAATAATTCAGTGGATATTGACGAGTTTCCCTGATATTAAATAGGAATCGATCTGTACTTGTTTCTGTCTACTGTTCAATACGAAAAGATAAATTCATGATTAAAAACTGTAAGAATGAGACAAATAAAACACAATTTTGCCAGATATGTAATCGCACTACTCACGTAGGCACTGAAATAATCTAAATCAAAAAGCTTTCTTTAAATAACTAAAACTTTGGAGGTTTTTTTCGCTATTAACCACTGGCGAACAGCTAATGTGAAAGTACCATTTTTATTAAATTTCGAAATTTTATTTGATTATAAAATTCAATTTGATTTCATATTATTTTTTTTGTTATTATTAGAATAGAAACAAAAAGGATATATAAGGTACTACATTAATATTGTTACTACATTATCAAACTACATTATTTATGTTACTACATTATCAAACTACATTATTTATGTAACTACATTATCAAACTACATTATTTATGTACATAAAAATTATTAACTTCTAATCATCGCATAATTCTGACTTTTACACTGTCGAATAGGGAAGAAAAGTACATTGAAATGCAATTTTTTTGTGAAGTGTATCTGAATTTACTTTTTTTTTTTTTTTTTTTTTTTTTTTTTTTTTTTTTAACACGATGAAAGCATTTGGTTTTAAAATACAAAGTTTCTTATATCTCTGTCACGATCAAACATTTAAGCTTATTCTTTAAGTTTGGCATGTTTGCATTCTAAACAATAAGAATCGATTGTATTTGCTTCTGTCTACTGTCCCATAACGAAATGATAAATTCATCAATATTAAATATAAGAATGAGAGAAATTAAACACAATTTTACCAGATATATAATTGCACTACTCACTCAAGCACTGAAATAATCACAATCAAAAAAGTTTCTTTAAATAGTTAAACCTTTTGAGATTACTTTGGTTATAAACATCTGCCATACTACTAATACGAAAGTACCATTTTTACTAAATTTCGACGTTTTATATCTGTACAAAATTGCTATTTTTAACACTGACCAACATAGATGAAAAGTGTTTATAAATTCGGTTTGTCTGTCCGTCTGACTGTCCGCGTTCTAGATCGCGTAAATAAAATCCGATTGTCATGAAATAATATTTGTTATTGGGGTGTACTATGGCATGTTCGGTATTGAAATTGAAGTGTGTAGCATTTTCGGTTTATTTACAAGGCCATTCAAAAGAAATCCTCTTATCACTTACTGTGTACTACAAGATTCTTACTATAGAATATCGTGTGCATAGAACTTATCGTTTATTTACATGGACACACAAAAGAATTTAGCTATAGAAGAAAATGGGAAATAATTGAACTATTCCAGCCTACTAACAATAATTGCTGCTAGTGCGTTTTCAGTTATGGTATGCGTTTTTAAATTTAAATGTTTTTTAAATGTTACTTAGTATGCATAAATTCTGTAGATCATATGCAGGTTAGATCAAAAGTCATCTAAAAAGTCTAGTCTAAAAATCATCTGTTTATTGGTGGAAATTTCTGAATGGAAATTTTCATCTGTCTTAAGAATTTAACTGAACTAACTTTTAGCATGCTATGTAGTATGCATACCTACATATCTGTAGATCATATACAGGATTGCAAAAAACTCGTATATTTTAATAAATATTCATTGTAATAGCAAAAATCCGATTTTTACATGTGTTATGAGTTTCCATAGTTTTCATTTAGATGTCATCTTTTATCTTACAAGGGAACCACTTTTGGTACTGCTCACACCTAGCATTAAGACCTGGTGCATTTTAAAGCCCTATATTACGAAGTTTGAGAATCGGTAAAATTTTTCTGTTAAAATAATATTTGTTGATTTTACAGCAGCAAAACTTTCTGAAAATGCAATTTTCAAGACCACTTATCGGACTATTAACGTTGAAGTTTTTTTAGAAACGCATTAAAAATACAACTTAGTTAATAATAAGTATAAAATATTGAAAAAAGTTAAAAGTTCTTTCAAGAACCCACGAATTTGATTTTGAAAGATTGCAACATTATATTAATATTTTTGGCGGAGGAAAACGTTGGCGTATTTTTATTCAATAGTAGAGCTTTCCGGCAACCCTAGCCAAATGTTATAGCTGTTTGTCTTGTGTGAGAAGTGATTTGGACTTCAGTAGAAATTGATTTTACCGACCTAATTAGCCGCAGTAATTTTTCTAAATTGTGAAAAAATATTAATTTACTTTACGATTACTTTTACCAAAGGACCATTTAATACAGCGAAATTGCATTTTAAATATTCGAAACTTTATTCCATTCGTATTCAAAAGAAAATAGTTTACTTATTTTGTATTTCACTAAGAAAGTAGTTTTCAATGGTCTTGAAAATTTTTATAGAAATATATTTGCTATTTATATATTTATCGTCTGCATAGAAAAAAAAGCCTAATTATTACTTCTTATGCTATCAATTATCAAATAAATCGCAATCTGATACAATTCTAATATGAACTGTTCATACATTTACTCCCAGGGTAAAGCGGGCGGAATAAGTGTAGCGCCCTATTTTTCGACTTAACTCATTTTTGGCGTGAAATAAATAATAAAATTGTAATAATAAACAAGAGAACAGGAATTCTGCTTTTTCAGAATTTAGTGTCGCCCCCAGCATTTCCATTACTTCATTTTCTTCTGATGGACTGATGACTTACACTTCATTACACATGATTCACCTAACACTTCATTTTTAATATCTGTTTCATAATAATAGAAGCCACCTGTCCATCAGAAAAAAATAACTCGGTTAAGCGGGACTCTACTGCATTACAAAACATATTTCAATTTTAAGACTTAAAGCCCACGCTTTATTTCATGTAAAATGACGTCATTCGCATCCGCTTACGAATTCCACATTCACGATCTACTCTTAAACATGATACAGTAAAGCATGCAAAGCACATCACTATCGCGAAATAATGCACAAATGCAGCAAAAAGATGCCGTCATTCAAAAAAATTGGCAAAAAAAAAAAAAAAAAAAAAAAAAAAAAACGGCTATCTCATGATTTATAGATACTTAAAAATAAATATAGTTTATAATTGCTTCGTTGTTTTAACAGGAATCATTCATTTATATATTTTTTTCAAAATAGCACGTATTTTAATAACATTTTTTTTTTCGGTTGTTATGAGAAAATGGCAACAAAAATGTATAATTACTACTTTACAACTATTTTTCCTCCACTTTCCACAGAAATTGTGCACTTCCGTTGCCAATATTAAGCAAATGGCTCCAAAAACTACAAAAAAATTAATATTTCAAAAATAAATGGAGATTCAGTTTTCAAACAAATTGCATTTAAAAGTACTCTTTTCCCCAATACGACAATACGACGGTATAACAACTGAAAATGTGCGCTGCTTAGAAATATAGAAAATTGCTATAGGGTATTTAATCAAACTCCTTCGTTTTACGGCTGGCTTCTGATAAGATAACGTTATTTATTGGAAACGACACAAAATAAGCTGGGACAAAGAAATAGCATACCGTACACGGGGCTATTAAAAAATTAAATGTACATAAAATATGATTTTAAGAGATAAATTTTATCGGTTCTCTGACTTATGTGTATAGGGCTACAAAGTGCACCAGATCTCGATGCTAGGTACGAGCAGCACCAAAAGTACTTTGTTAGTAAACAAGCGTAGTTTTGTTATGGTATTCTGAATGTTTTGAAATTGTTAATCAATGCTGTATGCATGATTTTTCGTTATGTTTTATATAAAAAATACTTTTGATTTTCTTAGCGTACAAATGAAAATTATGTATTAGATGTAAAAAATCTATTCGAGTTTTTAATTTCAAACTTTTCAGCTATTTTGTGTACACAGAGCCATACTATGTTTTCTTTCACTGAATGCCCGAAATGGAACACGCAAATCTTATTAGGGGTGTTCAAATGCTAAAATAAATTTACAGAAAATGTACGTTTATTTCAAGACATATCTCTTAATGAAAATCACCTACTTTTAGATATTTCTTTATGATAGTACATTTGTTGATTTGTAAAATCTCGACAGAATTTACTAAGAGTTTTGACGTAAGTGGAATACACTGGTGTGCTACTGCACACACGTTTAAACCATCTAATTTTATGACATTTCGTTTAAAATTCGCTTAAGTTTTTATTATTATTATTGTTGTACTTTTAATGAACATTTCTCTTTTTTATGTCCATATTTTCAATTAGGATCGATTTCTGAAAGATTTCGGAAAATAAATTCTCCTCAAGTGAAAAATTACATACTACTTCTGATAAAAAAATGAAACACAGATGAAAAATAAGAATTTACGAGGACACGAACAGAAATTTGCAGATAACAGCAATATTTGTTTAGTTATTTAGAAGGTCATTGTGTTAGTTTTGACTCATTCTCGTTTGAGTATACTTCAGTTTTTAAACACGAAAAACGATTGCTGGCATAAGTTTAGATGACATCACAAGAGTTGCACGATAAGTGAGTGATGTGGACATCAGTTTTAACGTTTCAGCATCACAGTTAGTGTGAAACAGGTTGGTAGTCTTAGTATACGGATGTACAATATGGATGCTAATAACAGATTTTTTGTCACAATTACAAAAACAGATTATAGCTAGTTTTCATATCTTAGAAAATAGGAGAAAATAGTGTGAATGCGTAAAAACTATGCTTGGAAAGTATAATGATTCAATGATTTAGTGAATATTAATGAAATAAGCGTATTTGCTTTTAAAATCTAATTCTCATTTCATTTTTTTTTTACCCCACTGAAAAGAAGGGTTGTGTGTTTCACGCGTATCTGTGTATGTGGATTTATTTATTCCTTCAAAATATCCCAAAGGCTGGATGGATTTTAATGAATGAGGTCTCTATCGATTCGTCTTAACAGCCCAATGGTTATAGTATAGGTTTTGTTTTTATAAATTCAAAATGGCGCCGTAAAATAAAAAATGGCGGTAGAGACGAAAATAAAAATTTACGCACCCTATTGAGTGGCATATCATTGGATATGTCTTTCAAAATGAAGACGATGTTTCATTGACTATTTTACAGTCAGAAGCTCCGTTAAAATATTATACAACCTGGAAGTTGTGTATGTAGGATCTCCAGCTTTACTGAAACTCTAACCATCATAGACATCTACCGACCTCATCAAAAAGTCTTTATAGATAGCAATTAACAATTAAACACAACTTAAAGGTAATAATAAATAATAAATAAAGTACAAGTAAATAACAAGTAAAGTACAAGTAATTTACAAGTAAATAATAAATAAATAAGCAATTCAACAAATTACAACGACCATTTGGAAAATGATTTTTTCAAAGACTAAAATTTAAGATATAAAAAATCGCACGGAGTTGATCATACATTACGTACGCTATGAATTAAACATTAATAGTGTTATTACACGTACCAAACGACAAAAATCGCCTGCGACTCGTACGTATTATCCACCTGAAACTTACGGATTATCCAAGCGTTTCATGGGATGTTCGGGAAAAGTCTTTTCCATCGTCAGATTTCCAAGATCTGACGATACATTTTAAATGAAATTTCATTCTTAAACTTCTAAACATCCGACAATATTACTTTTTACACCGTCGGATAGAGAAAAAAAATGTACTTTTAAATGCAATTTGTTTGAAAGCTGTATCTCAATTTGTTTCTGAGTTATTAATTTTTTTGTTTGTAGTTTTTATTAAGTTTTTGTCATAGTGGCAACAGAAGGTATCCATCGTTGTTGAAAATAAAGGGAAATACAGATTACTGTATAGACCAATCAGAAAACGAATAAAATGCGGATTAAACCAATAAAAACTTTCAGATATGCTTTTGATTTCCTACCCAGACAGAGAACAATAACCATCTTTCCAAATGGTTAAAAAAATAGTTAAGTAATGTAAGCAAGTAATCTTAAAAAAAAAAAAAAAAAAAAAAAAAAAAAAAAGGGGCAATTCCTACTTAGGTCAATAAGAGAATTTTTTTCTACAATTCTTCTTTCTCCTCGAGTGCGCTTAATAGGTCTTGATCAAGAAGAGGGCTCTCTTGGTCTTAAAATACCTTGATCAAGAGGAGGGCTCTCTCGATTATTGAAAATTAATTAATTTAATTTAATTAATGAATTAATATTTGAAAGAAACTAGATTAACATCAAGTGCCATCCACTAAAAGTTTAAAAAATTATTTGAGCTTGATTTGATGAATAATAAGTATTTTATTAACGATTGAAAATTTGAACGAGATATATATAGCGAGATTGTGAGCTAATAGTAGGAATTGAAAAAAAAAATAGTTTCAGATTGATGAGAAATAATTAATTAGTTTGCTTTTTACGCAGTCGGGTTTTTTGATTTTTTAAATTTAAGTGTTTATTACAAAATGTATATAAAGAAAGGGAAAATAGAATTCGCTTTATAAGACCAATACAGGTAAATATGTTTACAAGGTAGTAAATGAAGAAATACGATCTTTTCTTCATATATGGCTTTGCCAGAAAGTTCTCACTAATCGTTTTTCCGAGACAATTAGGATTCTGGGTGGAAATTTAGAGCTTAATATGAATTAGCTAATTAAATTTATATTTTTTATTAAAAATTTTCTTCGTCTACTTTTCCGGTACCTTTTTAAGAATTTTTTATTTGCCAAAAAAATATGAGCATCCGTCCTTTCCAGTCTCATTTATAAAATTAAAATAAAGTACAAAATAATGTGAACATAAATTATGACATAAGAAAGGAAAACAAAAGAAATTCCAAACCCTGATATTACAGCTTAAAAAAGAGAATTATACTCTATTTTGGAGTGTTAAGTGATTGTAATCTCTTTTATCTTGTTGTAAGATGCATTCAATCATTTAGTAATTTTCAAGTTTCTTGCATTTCTTGCTCTCGTAAGATATTTTTCAGATTTCATTTATGGTTTAAGGAAAAAGGTTACCATCACTGTTTTATCGCTAAACAGATGCAGAAACTGGAGAAATTATGTTTTCACTCGTGATTTATGTCTTCTTTAAATATATATACAAATAACATTAAAGGTCGCTATCTCATAAAAATTGTAACAAAATTTACAAAAGGGACAGATGATTTTAATATCATATTAGATTTTTTCTGTAAACGATAATATAAGGCATTAAAAGGGAAGTCATTAGGACATTAGTTCAATCAATTTAAAATTATACGTGTTCCAAAATTTGTACCTCAAAATGTTAAGATTTTGTATTATAATTGTAAAAGAAAATGAGATACAAGCAGTTTGGAAATTTAGCACGAAAAGTAGTAAGAAAAACTAGCTATAATTTTGGATTCCCATAATTGATGAGTCTAAAAACAAACTGCTAACTTTTATGCTTTTTTGTTACCGGTTTTGGAATACAGTAATATTCAATTTATTTAACCATTGATTTTCTGCTATTAAATAAAGTGGGGATTTCTCGTCTTTGATATTATTCAGCAGTTATTTTATAACCATATATTGTGAATAATATTCATTTATATTTCGTATAAATCAGATAATTTGCTTAATTATTGTGGAAAACTTAGCATTTCGAATAAAATGAAAATATAAAAAAATGTGAACTGAGAAAGATGCGTTTAAACATTCCACTTACACATAAATGATATTAAATTTAATCTTTTTGACTTAAATATATCTCCCTCATTATATATTGAATAGTTCCGAAATTTGGACAGAATGTTTTAAGAATACGAAGGCGCATTTTAAAATAAAAATCTGAAATTCGATATTTTTGTTACTTTTTATGAAAATGACAGATACCGAGTCCCCTTAATAATGTTTATAGTAATGATCCCTTCGTTACATGTTGTAACTTTTCTTTTAATCGTGGAATTGTATTTGAATATTAATATATTTTTTTAAGCATAATATAATTAAATCTTACACGAATATATACATTAAGTATAATGATATTTGTTAAAAATTAATTAAAAACAAAATAAAATTGTATTTTATTGAGTTAAAAATGTAACATTAAATTTTGCTGAATATTTTTACTTTGAATTACCTCAAAACTTCAGTTTAGAAAAAAAGCATATTTTCATCCATTTCTCATAAGAGACTCCCAATGCCCCAAAGTAATTTAAATGTTGAATGGAGCATGTCTATTTCTCTGATTCTTTTGTGGCTTTAAAACAATTTCTAACATTAACAGTTTTTCAACAATTTAATGTTAATGTTAATTAGTCAGTGAAAAAACAGAGAAAACAGTTCAGTAATACGCATAAATCAATCGCTATAAGTTATATAGTTTTTGCAGCAACGAAGACTTTTCGGTATGTTTCGAGTTAGAGAAATGATAAGTTTATAGGATGTTTTTGGGATCTTTCAAAATTTTTTAAATTTTATAGATTTTTTAATTAAAAAAAGAAATTTTTTTAAAGTTTTAATTCATTGAGATTTTATTTTTTTTTTTTTTTCATAAATGTTATTGTAGTTTAAACAGTTAAATATTTTATTCAAAATCCGAAAATTTTAAACTATAGTAATCGAATATAAAAACTTCTAATGTGAAATTGTGTCGATTTATTTTACCAATGAAAAAGCATTAAATAAAGATAAAAATAAAAGTGTTTTTTTTAAAGAATAATTATTAGATTATTAGAATAATTATTAGAATTTAATTCATAATTATTAGAATTTAAGGATAAGTATCGTGAAGAAAAATTAGAAGTGACAATTTTAAAAATAGAAAAAAATATTTAGTAATTATTGAATTACGACTTGATGTTCCGGCAAATTTATCTCTTTTTTTAAGCCATTTCAGCCAATAAAACCAAAATAACATTATTTTTCTATCATATTCTAATTTGTGTGTATTTTTACTTCATGAATAGCTTGTTTTCAATTATTATTTAAAAGGAATTTTGACCGTTCTCTAGCTCTAATTCATATTTTAATGCGGGAACAAAATTATACTTGAGTTCACAAATCCCTGTTCAATACATTCTTTAAACTACGAGTACATTTTTTGTTGCTTTGTATGAACTAAACGATATTTTTTTCCAAAATAAGCAAATGTAATTTATACAGAAATATCATGATCCTAAACGCTTACTTTCCCATTTTCATGCAATTGTGTATTATATATATATATATATTTATTTATAAGAATTCATGAAAAATTGACCTTCCAAAGTAATTTGTAATTTCTTTTTTTTCATACTAGGAGGCTCTGCCCCCTACGAGCTACGCTCGTCAACCCCGTTCACACACCGCAGACTCTAACAGCACGTTAATTTGATCGTCTTTAAAAAGATTTCAGAAGATTGAATTATAATTTGAATCTGACGTAATTTTCACCAAACTTTTCTTTCTCTTTTATTCAGGTAAAAACACTTTTGTTAGAAATGAAATATTATAATCACTTTAAAATATCAAATAAATGTCTGGCGCAATTTTTTAATTTAAACTCTTTTGCAATATTATTTTTTGTTCATTTTACGTAATAAGTTTAATGTGACGTAAAAGTGACGTAAATTCTCCAATTTAAGACTTCTAACGCATGTTAATGAATTTATTATTTTGAAATATTCTTTCTCTTTTAAAATTCATGTGTAAGTATAGTTTTTATGACTTAATTTTCAATGAGTTCCTGCTTTTTCTATTTTCTGTTTATAATAGTCACGTGTAAAATATTTTTTTTTAATTTGAAGCAAGCATTATTGTTTGCGCTGTTTATACAGTTGGCAACAGTTTAAATTAATGCAATTTTCTAAATTTTGTAAATAATATCTCTCGAAATGCTGAAAATTTGAATTTAAAATAGAAATAAAAACTCGAAAAATGAGTCAAATTAAAATACTAAAAGCAGTCTGCACACCGCGAAACTCTGACGCATAAAATGATCTAAAAATGATTAAATTCCTATGTACAGTTTTTGCTCCTATAAAACTTTTTTAAGGGAACGATTTTGTCCAACTTTGGCATTAAATATCTCTTTAAATAATTCTTCTATTTGAAAACTGTCTGCATCAGCGAGTTTATCAAACATTTCTCTATAATACTACCGATTTTCATATTTTTGTATGCAACAGTTTTTTTTTTAATATTAACGAAGAAAGGCCACGATTAAGCATTCAAATTGAATGCCGACCTGCCTGGAATATCTACGCAGATTTTCATTGGTCCATTTCCAAATCAAAACTTTTTTTTATATATAGAAGGATTTTTCATAACGTTTTTAAAAATGCTCTCTATACAAACTATACTGCCAGAATATGATAAATGCTTTCTAATATACAAAAATTTAACGTAACTAAAGTGGTGACCAAAATTGTTTTTTTTTAAATTGTTTTGATTTTTTTTTCTCATGTTTTATAACTTTGTGTGCTTGAATAATATAATAAATTTCAACTAAATACAAATGATTATTTGTCAAATTCAAGGAAATGTAATCTAGAATTTAACTAAAAAACATAATTAAAATACCTGCATTACAAAAAAAGTTACTCTTACAAAAATAAGATCAGATTTCATTGTATTTTAAAGTTACACTTATATATTCAGTATTTAGTAGGATAACCCTTGTTTATTATTACGGCTCCAAAGCGTCTTTTCATTAAGAAAACTAGTGTTTCGAGTTCATCCTCTTTAATCACATGATGCCAAGAATCAATTATAGCTTCAATAAGATGCGTTTTATTAGATAGACCCTTTTTTGCAAGGATTTTCAAACGTCGCCGCAAATTTTCTATAGGATTCAGATCAGGGCTGTTTATTGGCTAGGGTAATAATTGTTATTTTATTTTTAAATCATTCTTTGCATATTTTTGTCGTATGGCGTGCAACTGAATCTTACTGAAAGATAAATGGTGCTTTATTGGGGAAGAAATCACTGATGGAATGTATCAATTTTGGTTCCAGGACAGTTTCGATGTATTTTTTTACATTCAGAGTGCTATCAAACACTTGAATGCTGCCCACACCATCTGCAGACATATAGGTCTAAATCATGACATTTGTTGGGTTCTTTGTAGTTGCTTCAATGCAATCAGAATGCAGCTCTTCCACCTACTCTACGTCTCACATACTTTCGCCCATCACTACCAAAAAGCGATATTTTACTCTCACCGCCCCAGATTATGTACTTCTACGGTTTTTCTGATCACTTAATGTGTTCTTTTTCCCACTGAACTCGTTTCTCGCTTTTCTGAGGATTTAAAAATAGTCCTTTCCTCAAAATTCTACCTTTCAGTCCAAAACATACTAAACTTCACCATATTGTTCTTGAACTAACTGAAATACCCATTGCACTCATTTCACATCTAACCGCATCTGTCGAAATTGTTCTATCTTTGATGCATATCCTTTTCATTATTCTATCGTCAGAAGTACTTGCGTATTTTTTCGGCCTGATCTTGCCTTATTTATCGCTGATTTAATTTCTTTATTACGTAAGCATAACTTTCATACGCCGGATACTGTGATTGATCTACCAACTTGTCTTGCAATTTCAGCATAAGGGAGACCATTTTCTCTCAATATGACAATTCTACTTTTTTGTAGTAGGTGTCCAAGCAGTTCTTGTCGTTGATGGAATTGTTTTAAATTATTTGCATTAAGGAAAAGATAGAAATATTAAAAAATAATAATAATAATATTCTATTTTGTTACACTAGCATCCACCATTCTGGAAAACCCATTCCAGCCAAATACAGCTTTTACATACCATACAGCCATAACATACTACAGTTTAGTTACTGGCATTTGATTGGTTCTCAGAATAGTCTTTGTGATTGGTTAGGAAGTTTTTATTACAATACACGTCAGCATTCATGAATAATTGTGTTTGTATTTTGGTCTAAAGTTAGTGTAACTTTTTTTGTAATGCGGATATTTTAATTGTGTTTTGTTATTAAATTCCACATTAAATTTCCTTGCATTTGATATATAAACATTTGTATGAAAAAGAAGATGTTTACCTCCAGAATTCTTAGAAACCAAAATATTTTTTTAGATTTAATGACCTATTTATGCCAATAAAGTTTCTTTTGCAGCCCGTAATTTTTAAAAACATTTCTAGTAATTCTGTGGTGCATTAATCGGTTTTCTGAAACCTCAATATCATTTTTTGGGGGGAACAGCATTCCGATTAACATTGCAATTAATATTATTGTGTTATTCTTACATGTATAAATTCAGCTGAAACCGTGTTCATGAGAATCGGTAGAACCCGGAATATCGATGTCCTGGTTAGTGAAAATGTGTTTTTAAAGCTACTCGGAAAAATTTCGGAAAATTTTTGCCATCAAAGAAACATGGTGTTTAAGAAATCTTCTTAAACAAAATGTATGTTTCGATGTATAAAACGTAATGGTTTCTGAAGTTCCTAAAGCGAAGGAAATGCTTTTCAGAATAGTGAATGACTCGGGAAAGATTTATTTATATTTTCTGTCGCAGTGATATTACATTTTCTTAAATTATGTAACACTTGTCTTTTTTTTTTTTTTTTTTTTTTTTTTTTTTTTTTTTTTTATAGTGCAGTGTCACGTTAAACAACGTTATACAGGGACATATTTGGAAACTAATTTTTACATACTGCTTTATTTGACACATGTAAACACATATCCGCTTTAATGAAGAAAATATAGCTCTTTGCTCAAGCATGAAGAATTTTCTATTGAATTCGGATTAAATAATTTTTCATTAATGATTTTCTAAGCGTAATATTTCAATAACGAATCTTCTTTATATATTCGTGAGCTTACATTTAAGTTTTAAATTATTTGATTGTTTGCTTATCAAACATTTGAATTAGTCATTTCATTATCATTAAGAATTTTCGAAAACACTTTTACACCTTTTCTAATTTAATTTCGAATTTTTTATGTATGTTTATTGAAAATGATTAAAATCTAATTTTCAAAAAACATACATTAAATAATATTCTGAATTCTACTTACAAAAGTCATTTTATTTTAAATGCTTTTCATCGCACTTAGTTAAACGCTTCGGTCTAGAAGCTGTTTGTCTTTTAAATTAAACTTGACTTTATATATATTTTTTTAAAATTTGATTTAAAAAATTCTTATTGCTGATTTTTTTCTTTAAAAAAATATAAAATATCTTTTTAGCTTTCAGTATTGTGGTTCAAGATACGGAAATTCACAAAATAGAAAGAACATTTGCTATTTTAAAGAAAAAAACATTTTTTTCACTTTGCAAAGTGAATATTAAATAAATGAGAACCATAAAATAATAAAGTAAACCTGAAAAATCGTAACTTGATTATTCTAAAGGCAAATGAACAAAAATAAGATAAAATGACCCAGGTGGCTTTATTCTTAAATGATATTTCGAAATACAGACTTTAAGAGATAAAATTTAGAAATATTTATTTTTCAAATTAGTTGAAACTTCCGAACGAAATATCTTCTTGTGCTTCGCATAGCATAAATAAATAAATAAATATATATAACGACTTTTCTTTGTTTGATATTAAATTATAATATAAAATACATTCTGCGATTTTTATAATTTATATTTAAAGACAGAGTATGAAAAAAGAATACTGACCACTGTATAAAGCACATTACCGAATGAAAAAATAAAAGAGACGGAAAAAATTATACGTTTGCGTATTTAACGATACGAGAAGTTTCGAAATGTGTTTTAATTAAAATAGAACTTGAAAGAATCAAAAAATATGTAATTAATTAAATATACAGCAAATAGTTGATTATAAGTTTTACCGTAGATTATAAGTTGATTATAAGTTTTAACCATCTTCACAGTTTTGTAAAGACTTGAAGTAAAAGTTGTACTTCCGTTTAGCTATTTCTCAAATTTGATATTTACTTTCAACATCCGAATGAAATATGTTATAAAGGTACGTTTAAATGCTACAAGGATCTCTCTATTCTAAAAAAAAGTAACTTACGCTGTCACCGCCGGTTTCAAATTTTTTGTGACCGGAGGTCTTTCTCCGTTAATACTAAGAAAAATATTGCATACAAAAATATGAAAATCGGCGGTATAATAGAGAAATGTTTGATAAAAACGCTGATTAAGGCAGTTTTCGAATCAAAGAATTATTTTAAGACATATTTAATGCTATAGTTGGACAACATCTTTCCATTAAAAAAGTTTTATAGGAGCAAAAATTATACATGGGAATCAATTCGTTTTTAAATAATTTTATACGTTATAATTCACCGGTGTGCAGATTGCATTTATTTTTCTAACTTGACTCATTTTTTGAGGTCTTATTTCCACTTTAAATTCAAATTTTCAAAATTTCGAGAGAGATTTTTTACTTATTTTAGAAAATAGTATTAATTTAAACTGTTGCCAACTGTATAATCAGCTCAAACAATAATGTTTGCTTTAAATTAAAAAAATATTTACACGTGACTATTATAAACAGAAAAAAACTTTCAAATTAGAATTAATTAATTACGTATAAAAAGCAGGAACTTATTAAAATTACTTCATAAAAACATATTTACACGTTAATTTTAAAAGAGAAAGGATATTGTAAAATAATAAATTCATTAACATGCGTTAGAAGTCTTAAATAGGAGAAATTACGTCAAGTTTACGTCACATTACACTTATTACGTAAAATGAACAAAAAATAATATTGAAAAATATTATTATTTTGATATGATCGTTCCAACTATTTTTGTTAGGGGAGCGCAAATAATGTTTCATTTGTAACAAAAGTACTTTCACGTGAATATTAAAAAGAGAAAGAAAAGTTTTGTGAAAATTACGTCAGATTAAAAACGATATATTTAAAATGTCTTATTTAAAATAACTTTCTTTTCGCTTTGTTAAAAAATATCGGGAGACAAATATTCTGTTTACTTAATTCATTTTATGATAGCTTATTTTGAAATGTTTAACTGATTTTATTTAATCAAAGACGAAAACAGCCATTGTATCTTTTAACAGCAGCTGATTTGGCCTTAAAATTCCCCAAACAAAGAGAAATGAATAGAAGGCCGTTTATAGGGAGATCGCCACTGTTTTTTTAATTATAATTCAATCTTTCAAAATCTTTTTAAACCCAATAAAATTAGCGTGCTTTTAGAGACTGCGGTGTCTGAACGGGGGTTGGCGATCGTAGCTCGTAGGGTCCGAGCCCCCTAGTAATTTAAAAAAAAACATTTTGAAGTTTGCATTTATATAGATGTAATACAAGGCCAGCAAAAAATGAGTTTCCCACTTCCGAAGGATCTAGAATGCATTCTATTGGTACAAATGAGATAAAGTTTGAAATACAGATAATTGAAATGATGTGCTTTTCATTTGTTAAATAAACATAGTACAAAATCAACCAATGGGTGTCGCTGTAAAACACAGTAAAACATTTAATATGCTTTTAAAATGTTAAATAATATATAAAAAAGAAGCATTATAGCTGATCAATATGGCCTCCTTCATTTTCAACTGTAACATATATAGGGTGTTTCAGAAAATACTCCCCAAATTTGAAATTAAATAACTGCGAAAAAGTGAGAGACAGGTAGGTGAAACAAGTGGTATTTTGGACAGACAGGTCTGTCCAAAATTGAATTGTCTGAATTTCTTATATATAGTTTTGCACTAATAGTTTCAATACTGGACATCAGAGAGCGCTACAGTCACAGCCTAGTGCATTTGAAATATTGCCTGAAAATATGCTTCGTGAACAGAGGTGACACATTACAATGATTTTGATACGGTCACCTTTCTTAGCAATAACATGACGCAACCGAAGGGTAAATTTTGAAGTCACTTGTTGCAATGTCTCTATTGAAACGGATGCACATGCCTCACAGATGAATTGTTGAATCTGTTCCAACGTTTGAGAATTCTTAGAGTAAACACTGTCTTTCAAGTATCCCCATCAAAAGAATTCATATGGATTGAAATCCAGGAAACATGGAGAGCAATCCATACCAATGCAATCGGTGGTATTCCAGTTCAATAAAAACTTGTTGATCCAAGGGAAACGTCATCATGTTCTTCATTTTCCGTATAATAACTAATTCGATACAACTTCTTTACACGTGTTAGCAATAAAACAGTCTCATGAATGAACTTTCAGTACTTCTGAGTACTATTTAAAGCTTCATGTGCTTGTGCTGGCACCTATTAGCTAGTCTTTGAACTATTTCAGTAAACTGGTGTATAATAAACACTGTTAAAAATAGCTGATGCTTTACAGTACTTTACTGCATAATTTTACTGTAAATTACTGTATTGTAGTAAATATTGAGCATGCCCGCTAAATATCAGTCACTGACAATAATAAGCTGTTATTGACCATTATAACTGACCATTATAACGTAATTGATCATTTTTTCAGTATTAACCTTACTCTAACACTCATATACGGTCGAGGGGATAATGTAACGCAGACTTTTACAGCCTTTAACGGCAGATCACGGGCTAATCTAGTAAATTACTGTTACTCGCGATCGCTAACCATGATCTAACGGTGGATTACTCTGGCACAGCGGCACGCGCATTCTAGATTCTGAGCATTCTAAGACCACGTTTTTTTACTGAGAAATTTAATAGCAGTGTTGATGGCAGCCATCTTGACTATAAGTTTGATTGTCCGTACGTAGGTGCTAGCGGATGCTAGCTGTAACAGTGATGGATAATACTCTAATTCTAGATGATTGTCAGCCTTTCCATTTTAAAACAAGGTAAGTGGCAGATGTTTGTGTACACATCATTTAAATATTCGCATATGTTTCCGTTATAATTTAAAGAAAATCATTGTACTAATGTGTAATAAAATAGGAATAATAATGTAGTAATAATACATTGTTATATATTGTTAATACATTATTATTGTGTGTTTAAACTATTATTATTACTAAATTATTATGCCATTATATTATTATAACATTGTTATATTATTATTATGTTTTTATATTATTATTACATTATCAGTAATATTTTCAATCTCAGAAAAATGGACATTTCACAACTGTAGAGCTTTTTAATAAATTCAATTAAAATTGTTATCCAAATTACACTCACTGTAAAAAATCCACAAAACGTACCACGCAAAGCAGATTTTTGTTTACTTTTAAATTCTACGAATGAAAGACTTTTAATAAACTTTATATTTTAAACTTAAACCATACTCACATTAGCACCTTTGTGCTCGTATAGTTGTACTATTTATGGAACAACTCCTACGGTGAGATAACTTCAAAACTTAGTAATAATAACTCATAAAAAACAAGCTACCAGCATTTATTTTCTTTCTTACTTGAATCTACAAAAATATAAGAAGTTGCCACAGAATACATCAAAACTTGTCCCTTTTTCTTTTTTAACCAGCGACAATAACATGTGAACGCGCAAAAACAAAATAATAAATGTCATTTCAAGTCAATTGTTTTTTCTTTACATTTTTCATCTCTGGTCGCGTGATTTTGAACAAAAATAAATAATGCCGATCCCGTAACACTCACCACCTTTCCTTTCCTCACCCTAAAATAATAACAACAATAATAATAATAAAATGGATAAATAAAAAATAGAAAAATTGATACGATTATCAAAAAATTTATATTGCAATGAAACAAGAACTCAAATTAATAAAAGAGGTAGGCAATACTTGTGAAAATATTTTGTAATATTGCCAATTATTATGTAATTTAATCTAATATTGTAAAGGTTTTTTTCTTATATTTCATACCTATTGCTGAAAAAGTATTAAATAAAAATTATAAAAATAGCTAAAGGGTTTTAATAGACTGTTTGCATTTTCATTAGATCCCCGTTCAATACATTTTGTTAATACAATTAATAAAGTATTCTTTTTTAAGAACAATTAAAAATTTTAATTCTGTGTAATGAGTATGTGTGTGAGGAGGGAGGGGGAGTGTTTGGAATATTATTATTTATTAAGTTTTTTTAAACATCAGATTTTAGTGATATTAACTTTGTAAGGTGAAGAAAGGAAAAGCGGTTACTGAAATTTAGAAAATTATTTTAAATGAATTTATTTAAAAGTGGAAATCTAAGTTTTAAGTGTTGTGAAGGGTCCATTTCTCTGAGGTTGAATTTCGTAAAAGACAGTTTACTGCTAATGTACAATAATGTAATATGATAATAATCCAGTAATAATTATATTATTATTTCTCGTTTATTACACATTACAATAACGTTCTTTTGATAGTTTTTAAATTAAAACGGAAGCGTATGCGAATATATAAATGATATGTGAATGCATAAAAAGCTGTCAATTATAATGTTCCAGAATGAGAAGGATGATAATCCACTAAAATTAGAATATTATCAATCACTGTTGCTAGCATTTACGTAAAATGCAGTTTCAATTCCCTAAAAGATAGAAAACACAGATAATTTATATCTCTTTAATGGAAATTGAAACAAAATAATATTTGGTACTAAAATAAAGAAAAAAAGGCCTAAACGGTCAAATATACTCCTATTACTGTGATTTACGGTCAGATGCGTTCTTGAAAGTTACTGTGGTTTACGATCAGATACTGTCTTGAAAGTTACTGTGATTTACGGTCAGATACGTTCAAAAATTTACTGTCATTTACGGTCAAATACAGTCTAAATAGATAAGGGTACATACTGTAATATTAAAGGAAAATGCTCGAATCTGTGCTGCCAGGCTTTTCCCGTAATCCAACAGTGAAATTTTTATCAGTGAGCTCCAGACCTATCTGTCCAACATACCACTTGTTTCACTTTTCTGTCTCTTAGTGTGTCGAAGTTATGTCATTTAAAAGTTGGGGAGTCCTTTCTGAAACACCCTGTATCATTTACTATCAATAAAGCATGTTAAATGTTTTTTATGTGTATTACAGTGCCACCCATAAATTGATTTTTGTGCTATTTTTTTTTCTCAAGTGCATCATTTGAATTATATATTGTTCTAATTTTATCTCATTTTGGCCAATAGAATGCATTCTATAAGCCTTCTGAAGTAGGAATTTTATTTCTTGCTAACCCTGTCTAAAGCACCTAAAATACTTTTATTGGTAATTTTCATAACACAACTTTTGCTTTCAAAAACTAAATTATTTATTTAAGTAAAAATTATTAACTGCTACTCATCGCATAACTCCGACCTTTACACTGTCGATTAGGGAAGACATATAAATTCAAATGCGATTTTTTTGTGAAGAGCATTTCAATTTACTCTTTTTTTTCCCTTTGGTTTTAAACCGCCAAAAACGTATAATATCACGATAAAAAATTGAAGTTTAATGTTTAAGTTTCTCGTATTTGCATTTAAAACAACACTCTCAGAATTTCTTCAATTCACGGAAATTTTCTGGCAGTGCTACCAGGATTTCTCCGTTAATAGACGAATATCCGTTTATTAATATTATTAATATTTATCTGTTACAGGAGGTAAAATATACGTCAATTGGAGAAAATAGGAATAAATTAAAACTTGCTGACATTGGGACCAAACCAGCTACCTTAGTTTTACGAAAGCAGTACTCTGTCCACTCGGATACAGTTGTGCAGAAGTGAAACAGTTTGAAGTAAATATGTGTGCAACAGACGGGTATGGTTTGATTATGGTTGTTATATATAAATAATATATATAATATGCATATAAATAATGTTGCATTTTTATACTAGTAGAGGAAAACGTTTTCCGTATATGTATTTCCTTATGTTATTTCAAGGTATTTTCGTTTCTTTATTTCAATTTAGACTTTAGAATCAACATTGTATCGTATCTATTTTCGTTTTTATGTTCTACTCTAACTGAAATATCACAGAAACCTTTGTGTGAGTATCTTATTTTCGTTATTCACTCAAAACTGTCTAAGCAAGACATATTTTCTTACGAAAACTCAAGTATTCTATTTTTATTGGGTATATTTTATTACACTGTATAATCAATTTATAAAATTTTAGACTTTAAAGTTTATATTGGTATTGGATAAGGTATTAACTGGCATTTTAAACAACACCCTCAGAATTTCTTCAATTCACGGAAATTTTATGCAGTGCTACCAGTATTTCTCCGTTAATAGACAAATATCCGTTTATTTTTTTATCCGTTACAGGAGGTAAAATATCCCTCAATTGAAGAAAATAGGAATAAAATAAAACTTGTTGACATTGGGACCAAACAAGCTACCTTAGTTTTATGAAAGCAGAACTCTGCTACCCGGATGCAGTTGTGCGGAAGTGAAACAGTTTGAAGTAAATATGTGTGCCACAGATGGGTATGGTTATATTAATTTCTTTTAAAAGCTTTGAATTTTGAAATTAATTTTGCGAAGATTTCATCTTTAATCATACTGTGGATTGGTTAAATACTTTAGTATTAAAATGGGATAAAAGTATTAATTATAAATATTTTTATGTAGATCGCTAGATGTAACAGATGAGTATTATATTTTTATCCTTTTTGAGTAAAATCGATTTTTTTTAATTTAATATTTTAATTAAAATATCTATTTTAAGTGTGTTCATTAAAAAAAATATTTTAAATCCGAATATGATTTGATAACTTTAAAAAATATATTTTCAATACCTTTAAATGAATGAGAATAATTAATTGTTATTTATTTTTAAATTCGAAAACGTTTATTTTTATTGTTGCTGTATTTTTTAATCAATTATAAATCTTATTTTATAGAATTTTTGGTCTTTCGTTTTTAAAATGAATTCGGATTTTAGTATTAATAGAGCCAATACGCATGCGTGTTGGGAAAAACAGAGTTTCTCCCTCTTTTTCAGACTTTCGGGAAGAATTCCCGGGTAAAATACGTTTGTTATGTATCGGAAACTAATTGTGAAAAATTGAGGAATAATGTATTATAATGAAAAGTTTTTCTGATATTAAATAGGAATAGATTAGTTTCTGTCTACTGTTCTATTACGGAAAGATAAATTCATCAATAAAAACTGTAAGAATGAGACAAATAAAACACAATTTTACCAGATATAAAATCGCACTACTCACGTAAGTGCCAAAATAATCAAAATCAAAAAAGGTTTCTTTAATTAGTTAAACCTTTGGAGATTTCTTTCGCTATTAACCACTGAGAAGCAGCTAAAACGAATGTACCATTTTTATTAAATTTAGAAATGTTGTTTCGTTACAACATTGCTGTTTTTCATATATTTTTCTGGTTATTATTAGTATACAGTCAAAAAGGATATATTAGATACTACATTATTATTGTTATTACATTATTTATGTACATAAAAATTATTAACTTCTAATCATCGCATAAATCGGACTTTTGCACTGTCGAACAGGGAAGAAATGTACATTGAAATGCAAGTTTTTTGTGAAGTGTATCTGAATTTACTCATTTTTAACCGACTTCAAAAAGAAGGAGGTTATCAATTCGACCTGTATGTATGTTTTGCCCATGTTTACGAATAACTTTCTTAAATATGAACCGATTTTGATAAATTTTTGCTTGTTTGAAAGTATAAGTCACCCATTTGGTCCCATTGCAATTTCATAAAAATCTGATGATTAGAACATTAAAAAAAAAAAAAAAAATAGAAACTTTAAAATTCAAATCCTTTTTTAAGCAGTCGCCCAATTATAAGCACTCACCTTTCATACTGTTACTCTTACAGAGATACGAGTTCTTTCAAAGTGCGGAAACTTAGCTGGACAAAGGCCGAGATCCAGATAGATTTTTCGCTGGTAGTGAAACGCGATTGACCAATCAGAAGTCTGCAGTTTCGCGAACTTTTCGCTGTTTGCAAAAATGCAGCCTTCTGATTGGTCGATGTTGTTTCGCTAGGAGCGAAAAATCTATCTGGATCCCGGTCACTCTGTCATCTACCAAACCGGAAGACCCACAAAGACACAAACCGATATCGAAAGTCAGTGTCGAAAAGTTGAAAATCAACCTTTAAAGTTTCTCATGTATCAGAGCACAAGAACAACGGCTAGAATAAATAGTGTGGAAATAAGCTATCCAAACAGCACTAAACAAATGTATCCCTTAAAGGTACAATGATGCTGTAATCCAATGAGTCGATCGCAGCGACATCTGCGTTATATTTTCAAATTTCAGTTTGTTTGTTTTTTTATTGAACACATACATCAGACTTGTGTGCTTGACACCAGGGCCCGCTTATAAGTCATCGGCGATGTACAGGGACGAGATAGCACAAGAAAAATTAAAACACAGAGAATTACATCCTGGGGGCTCCACAAAGAGTGTGTAACGGAACCGGCGGGATTCGATCCTGCCCCCACCTGCGCTCTCAAGCGATTAGCCGTGTGGTGTCTTATCGACTCAGCCACGGTGGGCCCATTCAAATTTCAATATAAACATTGTATTATAACAGCGTCTAGCCCAAATGATTTTGGAGTTTTAGAAAATATCCTCAGATGTCGCTCCGATCGATTCTTTAGATTTCAGCATCGTTTTACATTTAAGGGATACAATATTTTAGTACTTTCTAAGTACTACTGCTATAGAGCCTAGAATATATAGTGTGGAAATCGGTTATCCCTGTAATACGTAAAAAAGCGCTAAAATATTGTATGCTTTAAATGTGCAACGATGCAGCTGAAATATGAATATCGCAGCGACATCTGCAGGATATTTTCTACAACTGCAAGATATTGCTAGTCTATACAATGTAATACTAGTAATACGAAAATCCCGCAGATGTCGATGCGATTGACACTTGGCATTTTAGCAGTATCGTCGCACGTTTAAGGAATACAAATTTTTAGCACTGTTTGGATGGCATATTTCCACACTAGGTATTCCAGCGCTGTACTACTGCTAAAGTGTCTAGAATATATAGTGTGGAAATCGGCTATCCCAGTAATACTTAGAAAAGTGCTAAAATATTGGATCCCTTAAATGTCAAACGATTCTGAAATCCAATGAGTCGATCACAGCGACATCTTCAGGATATTTTCTATAACTCCAAGGCGATTTGGTCTAGACGTTGTAGTAATACGATGATGTTTACTTTGAAATTTGAAAATATATCGCAGGTGTCGCTGCAATCGGCTCCCTGGATTTCAGCATCATTGCACATTTAAGGGATACAATTTTTAGCGCTGTTTGAATAGCAGATTTCCACACTATGTATTCTATACTATGTACTACTGAGATAGTCAGTCATTATGTTTCGGATATCTGAATCTGAGGAACCAATGAGAACGGCTCAGGATCAGAACCCAGTAGGTATTGTGAACATGCTTACAGCATCTAGAGCTAGACCAAATTACAGCGTCTACACTGTTAAAAATATCGTGAAAAATTACCTCTGTTTTTAAAGGCTATCTATTTTCTGACCAACGAGAACGCTACGTAAACAACTATCGAGCGTTCTCATTGGTCAGAAAATAGATAGCCTTTAAAAACAGAGGTAATCTTTCACGATATTTTTAACAGTGTAGAATACATAGCGCGGAAATATGCTGTCCAAACAGCGCTAAAAATTTGTATTCCTTAAATCTGCAATGACACTAAAATCAAGGGTGCCGATCGCAGCGACATCTGCGATATATTTTCAGATATCAAAGTAAACATCATATTATTACAGTGTCTACACCAAATCGTCTTGGAGTGTTATAAAATATCCTGCAGTTGTCGCTGTCATCGACTCATTGGAGTTCAGCATCGTTTGACATTTAAAGGATCCAATATTTCAGCACTTTTTAAAGTATTACGGGGATAGCCGATTTCCACACTATATATTCTAGACGTCGTAACCATAGAGAAGAGATAGGGGTGGAGTGTGTTTTCTGTAGAGAATTCCGTTGAAAAGCGGCATCAACATGACCGGCCCTACTCATGTAAAGGTTTCCAGATTTCGCTCGTTATCGCTTGCTTGGCAATTTGAAAATTGTTGCCGGTCGTGAAAAAAAAAAAAATACTCAGCATCCACATTATGCATATGCATGTGAAGTAGTGTAAAAATATAAATTAGTAAAAGAAGATTCTCACTTTAATTTAACGATACGGTAATCTGTTTATTTTCCTTTCGCAAACATATGCTAGCCTTTGGCGGTAAAAGTCACGTGACTATTATAAACATGTGATATTATGTTGGTTCCACTTTAGGATTACCAAAGCACTCTCCACCCCTATCTCTTCTCTATGGCTGTAACCAAATCGTCTTGGAGTTTTAAAAAATATCCTGCAGATGTCGCTGTGATCGACTCATTGGATTTCAGCATCATTTGACATTTAAGGGATCCAATATTTTAGCACTTTTTTAAGTATCACTGTGATAGCCGATTTCCACACTATATATTCTAGACGCTGTAGTTATGTAATAGAATATGCCTCGGTTTGCTATAGTTTGGACATAAGTTTCTCTTAAAGCACTTTGCCGCGCTCTGATGTGTAAACTTTATTGATGGATTGTCAGCTTTTCCACACCCAATTTCGATGTCCGTAGGTATCGACGTGGATCTTATAGTTTACTGGATGCGGTAACTTTCCGAAGTGCGAGATCTTGTCTAGAAAAGATGCCGCATTCAGAAAAACCCAAATGTCTAAAACGATGCTAACCGACATCGGAAGTGGGTAACAAAAATCTTAGAATTCAGTAGCAAAGTGGCCTTATACATCATAGTTCAGCTACAGCGTCTAGAATGACTAGTGTGGAAATATGCTATCCAAACAGTGCTAAAAATTTGTATCCCTTAAATGTGCGACGATACTGCTAAAATCCCAAGTGTCGATCGCAGCGACATCTGCGGGATTTTCGTATTACTAGTATTACATTGTATAGACAAGTAATATCTTGCAGTTGTAGAAAATATCCTGCAGATGTCGCTGCGATCTTCATATTTCAGCAGCATTGTTGCGCATTTAAGGGATACAATATTTTAGCGCTTTTTTAATTATTACAGGGATAGCCGATTTCCACACTATATATTCTAGGCGCTATAGTTCAGCAAATTGTCTCCATTAGTCGGTGCACTGCAAAGTGCATCCATATACAGTATACATAAAAGTGCCTTCTTATGTGTAGCAGCACTGTCTTCGGTTATCAGATTCAGACTAAACACCTAATCATTGACGCTCATTTCTGATGTCTTTACGGCCTAAGGATGGGGAGTATTGGTATGAGAATGGTGACATACGGAAAAAAATATTGATTGATAGATTCTGGACAAAATCGATCGCCATAAATCTTGAAGAGCTTGCTATTATTGCCAAACTAATGCTTGCTAAATGGAGGATATTCCATCTACGTTTTGATCACGTGGTGAAGGTAAAAACTTCTAGCGTAAAGAAGGGAAGGCTCCGTAGACGTAATGAAAAACCCTTGCCTGCCAGTGAAACAGTTCATGCGAAAAGCAGTAGTAGCCTCCCTTCTTATGAGTTAGAAGTTCTTTGGGTAAATTACCGGCATCACATGACATTTTTCAGCCTCGAACACAGATTTGGAATAAAGTCCATTGCCCGTCACTCGTATAATCAAACTTGTCCAAGGAGTATCGCCAAGTTCTTGAATACAAAATTCCTAGTTTTGCAGTAGATCAATAAACTCAACTGGAGTGAAAAATTAGCCAAAGCCTGGAATAAACTGTATAATAATAAGAACTGTATAATAATGTAATATAATAATAATAATCCACTGTTTGCTTCCGCAAAAGAGTCGGGATAGAGTAGAAGAATAAAGGGCTGCGGACGAATATGGGCCGCTCGCCGCGGCGGTTGGCTATGCGAGATTGATTGTTAGAAGCTAGTTTTGTGTAGGCAAACACGTATGTATAAACAGAGTCTGAGCATTGTATGTCACCACTCTCAAATAGAAGCACCTTACATGAGGAAACAACTGTTGGAGATTATCGGAAACGAATAATGGAGAATGTACTTTATCCCAAATCTGGGGTCGAGGCTGAAAAAAGTCACGTGATACCGGTAATTTACCCAAATAACTTCTAACTGATAAGAAGGGAGGCTACTACTGCTTTCCGCATGAACTGTTTCACTGGCTGGCGAGGGTTTTTCATTACGTCCATGGAGCCTTCCGTTCTTTACGCTAGAAGCTTTTACCTTGACCACGTGATCAAAACGTAGATGGAATATCCTGCATTATGGACCACATGATTAGTTTATTGAATACATATATCTGACCATTGTGCTTGGTGTCAAGCGTCCGCTTATACGTCATTGTCAATATGCAGGAAGGAGATAGCACAAGGAAATTTACAGCACCACAGAATTACATCCGGGAGATCCTCAAAGTGTGTGCAACAGTGCCAGCGAGATTCGAGGCCGCAGCCACCTACGCTCCCAAGCGATTAGCGGCGTAATGCCTGCACTAACACTCTAAAGCAAAAGATGAGTTCCCGAGGTGATCATCGCTGTCATCGCTGACCACTCAGATACGGTTGGCCCTGGACCACATTTTCAAACCTGACCAACCTACAACTTTTTGGATGCCAGCATTTTAGTACAGAAAATTTTGTTTTATTTGATCGAAGAATTTTTGAAATTTAAAAGGACACATTCTATAAAAATTACAAGTTCGCAAAAAGGCAGGCTTCTGATTGGTCAATCACATTTCGCTAACAGCGAAAAATATAATCTGGGTCATTGTCAATATACTTGAAGAGGCAATACAAATATTGCTACATAGTCTGCATTTTGCTTCTTGACAACGGAGTCCCACAAAAAATAATTCTTGAATGTAGACCGTGGCTGAATGGTTAAGGCACCATACCACTAATCGCTTGAGAGCGTAGTTGGGCTGCGGGTTCAACTCCCGCTGGCTCCGTTGCACACTCTTTGTGGAGCTCCCAGATGCAATTCTCTGGTGTTGTAAATCTCCTTGTGCTATCTAGAACCCCCCTCCTTCCCGTCAAAGCTCAAAGTCCTTGTGCTATTTCGTACTTGTATATTAACGATGACTTATAAGCGGGCCCCTTATGTCAAGCACATACGCCAGGAGTATGTGATCAATAAATAAATGAATGTAGACTGTTCTGAATACAATGTACCTGTTTCAAAAAATATCATATGTATTAAATGCTAATAAAATCAATACTTCTAATGAAATTATAGAGAATTTATTAAAAACTATTTGTTTAATAAATAATTTTTGTAAATTATAATTTATTTGACAAATAATTTACTTATTCAGCGGATGTTGAAATCCGGATAATTATGTGTTACGGTATGAATAACTAAAAAGTAGGAAATAAAATAATCTTTTCAAAAAAAAAAAAAAAATATTAACCGACTTAAAAAAAAAGCGCTAAAAAGAACTAAACAATTCTTTAAACTTCTCTAATGACGAAACGTTATCCATTAACTGCACATCGGACATCATGTATCGGCATAAAAACGTTAAATTTAGTATATAGAATTTAATAGCTACCAAACATGGATTTTCTAGAGAATATTTTTTACAAAAGATTAATTTACATATTTATGATTTTATTTACGAATATATAAGTATAAAAAGTAATCAATTACTTTTTGAAGTTGGTGCCAAATATTCACAATCGATAATGACTAAACAAATAATTTGCTGAAGAAATAGGGGCATTTTTTTTAAAATTTTGTATAATAATTTCCATCATCACTTTATTTATGGTAATAGCTACAATATATTCACAATTTTACTGCGCTTAAGATAGGTTGGCACCAACTTCAAAAAATAATTGATTATTTTTTATACGTATATATTCGTAAATTAAATCTTAAATATGTAAATTAATCTTTTGTAAAAAATATTCTCTAGAAAATCCATGTTTGGTAGCTATTAAATTCTATATATTAAATTTAACGTTTTATGCCGATACATGATGTCCGATGTGCAGTTAATGGATAACGTTTCGACATTAGAGAAGTTTAAATAATTATTTAGTTCTTTTTGGCGCTTTTTTTTTGAAGTGGGTTAATTTTTTTTTTTTTTTTTTTTTTTTTTTTGAAAAGATTATTTTATTTTAAACACGTAGTTAAAACAAGATGAAAACATTTGGTTTTAAAACACGATATTTCTTATAATATATATCCATCACTATCAAACATTGAAATTTATTATTTAAGGTTCACATGATTGCTCCCTAAACAAAGGAAATGGATTTTTGTTTCTGTATACTGCTCCATAACAAAATGATAAAATAATCAATAAAATATGTAAAAATGAGACAAATGAGACACAATTTCACTAGATATGTAATCGCACTATTCAAGTAAACGCTCAAATAATAGAATTCAAAAAGTTTTCTTTAAAGAGTTAAACCTTAGGAGATATCTTTGGCTATTAACTACTGGCATGCGACTAATACGAAACTACAATTTTTGCTAAATTTCGAAATTTTATTTGAATTCAAAATTTCTATTTTTCATATTAAAATTATATTTGGTGTTATTAGCGTACAATCAAAAATGATATATTAGATAATATATATATATATATATATATATATATATTTCAATTTTTACATTTAAGCACTACTCACTTAAGCACTGAAAAAATCAAAATCAAAAAAGCTTATTTTAGTTAAATCTTTGGGAATTTCTTTGGCTATTAACCACTGGCATGCGACTAATACAAAAGTATCATTTTTGCTAAATTTTGAAATTTTATTTGAATTCAAAATTGCTATTTTTTATATAAAAATTATTTTATGTTATAAACGTACAATCAAAAATGATATATTTTATTAAAAAAAAAAAAAAAAAAAAAATGTTGCAGTTTTTACATCTAACACTACTCACGTAAGTACTGAAATAATCAAAATAAAAAAGGTTTCTTTAAATAGTTAAATCTTTGGAGATTTCTTTAGCTACTAACCATTGGCTTGCAACCAATACGAAAGTACACTTTTGTTAAATTTCGAAATTTTATCTGAATTCAAAATTATTATTTTTTATATAAATATTATTTTGATGTTATTAGTGTACAATCAAAAGAGATATATTAGATATCAAAATTATATTGCGTTTTTACATCTAAGCAGGGAGGGAAGTCATTAGGACGTCATTAAAAGGAAAGTCATTAGGACATTCGATCTATTAATTTAAAAATTATGCATGTTCTAAAATTTTTACCTCAAAATATTAAGATTTTTTTCCCTATAGTTCTAAAAGAAAATGAAATGGAAGTAGCTTTTAACATATAGCATAATGTGTATTTGGAAGAATTCGCTGCAATTCGTTATTCGCATTTCATGAGTTTAAAAATATTTTTTTTTTTTTTTTTTTTACAATTATACACTGCAACACAATAGTTTTAGAAAGTTCTTTTTAAATTAAATGTAATTTAAAATTCATATTTGATTGAAAAAAAAAACTCAATTTATTCAAGTAAAATGAAAATTAGAACTCATTCGCAAAGTACTTTCTTAATTTATGCTTAAAAACTACTAAATTTGTTTTGCAACTTAAAAAAATATAGCAATAACACTTAAAGATATTACATTTGCGTCCTTGAAAGAGTTCAATTTGGAATACTCCGGCAAAATTTTCTTATGAATAAATATAAGATATCAAAAGTTATTTTTCGTTTCGAAAATTTTAAATTTTGTTACGATTCTGTTAAGATTTTTATTTTTGTAATATTAATTCTCAAACTAGTAGAAATATTTCGCGCAAAATTAAATGAATTATTAGGCATTTAGAAAACCATCCAACAACTCATGTATTAGCGGTAGAGATAACCAATAAGCAATTGTAAAATGATTGGTCGTACTGAAGTTCTGTCAGAAAATAAAGAAAATGACAATTTATCTTCAAATTCGCAATTAAATTATTTGATTACATGAATAAAAGCTTACGTTTTGTTAATTTTAAAGAATCCCTCCCCACGAACTATTTTCTCATGACACATGCATACGCGACATTATATATTAACCAGAATTACTATATTTATTACCTATGGTTTAATATACACGTGATGCATACAATTAAAGACAAAGTTAAAGATTTATTTACAATAATTATTCACAAGAAAATGTTTAAGGAAACATTAATCTAAAACATGCTACCATTTAGCATTTACTGGGGATTACATGATCAACACAAATAACATTTAAGTCAACCTTGTTGAATAAACTTGAATCAGAGGCGTATTGGAGGGTATATGGAGGTATATGCTGTATACCATATGGATTTGCACCAACAGTGGCTTAGGAGTTTTGCTGTCCAAGATGCTAGGCGGAAGGTGCTGGGTTCGAACCCAACAGCGACCGTCAGCCTAATCGGTCAGAGTTTTATGTGGTTTTCTTCGAATCTTACGTAAATACGGGTGATGATCCTTTAGAAAGTCCCCATGGAGGGCATTTCCACTCAGACCTATATCCCTTTTGTAGATAATGGACCGTCATAAAGAACACTACTCCTGGATTTGTTTCAGTTGCTCTGCATACCATATGTTTCTAAAATACAGCTATAGCGTATATTCAAGCCATGAGCGCTCAAGACTCCGGCAAAAATCTTCTGCCTATAGCGTATATCCTCTCTTATTCTTGTGAATACAATACTCCTTGTTATCATCATTCGTTAATGCATTTTATTAGGCTTGTGCATTTAGTATAGCATATTGTATTAGGTTTATGAAATTCTTAATAAAAAAAACAATTCTTAATATAAAATAAATATAGTATTTGCATAAATTAAAATACCATACTTTTAAAACCTAATGTCTACCAGTACAAAGTCTCATACCTTACTATATAAAAGAATATAAGCATATATAAGGACATACAATGAAACATTTTAATTCATTGATGATATAAGGACATTTTTTGATGTTCAGAGAAACTGTCGTTGGTGACATCATCAATCAGCTTTCAAATAACACTTCACAGGAGCATAAAATAAATTGTTGGAAACAGTTGTTAAACTGTAATAATGAAAATTATATTCCATTAATTGCTGTTGAAAATTTCCTATCGGTAAATTCCCCATATTTTTCAACGTCCGAGTCTAATATACCGTTTTCAGAATTGATAATTCAGGCAGACGAGTTCTCGTGCTTTGAGGTTTTTCTTTATAAAGCCCGCCTCACGAACAGCATCACCACTCAGACTTATATCCCTTTTGTAGATAATCGGCCGTCATAAAGAACACCAACACTACTTCTGGATTTTTTTCAATTACTCTGTATACCCTCTGTTTCTAAAATAAAGCTATAGCGTATATTCAAGCCATGAGCGCTCAAGACTCTGGCAAAAACCTTCTGCCTATAACGTATGTGCTCTCGTATTCTTACGACTACAATACTGCTTGTTATCATTATTCGTTAATGCATTTTATTAGGCTTGTGCATTTATGGTAGCATATTTTATTAGGTTTATGAAATTCTTAATTAGAAAAACAATTATTAATATGAAATAAATACATTATGTCGTAATGAAGAGAACGAATATTGTTTCACAACTGGATTAGATATAGCCTTGGATATAGATAAATACATTATTTTCATAAATTGAAATACCATACATTAAAAACTTGAATGTCTACCATTACAAAGTCTCATACCTTACTATATAAAAGAATATAAGCATATATAAAAACATACAATGAAACATTTTAATACATTGACGATACAAGACCATCTTTTGACATCCTGAGAAACTGTAGTTGGTGACGTCATCAATGAGCTTCCAAATAACACTTCACAGGAGCATAAAATAAATTGTTGAAACCAGTTGTTAAACTGTAATAATGAAAATTATATTCCATTAATTGCTGTTGAAATTTTCCTATCGGTGAATTGCACAGCTTTTTTAACTTCCGAGTCTATTATAGCATTTTCAGAACTGATAATTCAGACAGACGAGTTCTCGTGCTTCGAGGTTTTTTTAAAAAAAATCAAACAGGTGAAAATCTGAAAATCTTCATGAGCCAAATCTAAGTTCTGAAAAATCTAATTAAGAAATCTCAATAATCTGAAATTAAAATTAAATCGAACGCGACAGAATACTTTTTCAGAGAACATAACTTGCTGTCTTCCATAAATATTACTGCACGTTTTAAATCGGAAAATCTATATTTTAATATATATATTTAATTCATATGTCCTTTAACGTTACCAGTTATAACTGAAAAGTAGCTTGATTTTTGTTTTATGTACAAATTATGTTTTCTATATAAAGTGCAATGGTTCAAACTCCCTTATACGTTCATCAGTATTTAAATATATTTCCATGATTACTATATTTAAAATATATGTTTAATGTATTCTTTTTCAAACTTAAAGCATTGTTCGAAAATTTACTGGAAAATATTATCTTTGAATTATGTATTATGAATCGTATAGCCAGCGAAATAAGAAAAAAAAAATTGTGATTAACAATAAGCTTATGACAATTATCTTTTAACGTTTAAACACAGAAAAATTTGTAAATACAAAAATTACACATATTACGTATGGAAATTATGTATGCCATAGGCTTTATTAGGCGTTGAATCATTTTCAAAAACGAACTTAATATTTTTAAAGAGCACCTTTTTGCTATAAATTTTACATTAAAAAATATTGCAACTCAGAGGGAAATTATAAAATACTCATTTTGATATCAAGAAAACTTCACCAAGCTATAATTAATGAATTTTGCAAAATTTAGTCGTCTTTTATCTCTAAAAATGGAGAAAATGGCTTTTAGTGCCGGAAAATACTAAAAAATCATAATATTTAAACTATCAGAATTTGGTATTTTTTTATTGTAGAATTTGTTATAGAATTTTTCTAATATCCTTCATAGATGAAGGATGTCATATTATCAAATATAAGTTATAAAGCAAGGGACATATAAAAAATTTATTTATTTTTCTTTTTGTACTCTATTAATAAATGTAAATGCCATATTTAAAATGGGTGCATTATTTCATGCGTTTTGAAATTGAAATTTAGTTCATATATTTAGCAATTTAAAAGTAAATTGATACAACATCTATTTTGAAAAAAGCGGTATAATTATCTGCAATGAAAACAGTCAAATTTATTTAACATCTACGCAATATACATAATTGATCAAGTGCGAGTTTTCCTCGTGCACAGAGGGTACACTATAATACATACATTAATTATTAACTGTAATATTACAAATAATCTTTGGTAAAAGAGACTTTAGACTCTCTAAAAAAATGCTACTTAGGGTTGGGTACAGATATATATACTAGAAAAGCATAGATGGACATATCATTAAAAAACAGAGACATATGAAACCTAAATAGTATCAAATATCGCTATTATGTATAACTTTTTTTTTAACTTATCCAAATCTGCTTCCTATGACAAAAATTTAATAAATGTGGCATTCTCACAATCTTTTGTCTTTTAAATCCCTAAATAATAATTTATATTTTAGTATATATTCTTGTGTTTTTTTTTTTATTTTTTCATATACTGGGGAACAACTTATTGCATGATTGCATAACAATATTAACGAGATAAATAAGTTTTGGATGATGTTGGTGGGTCAATATACTAGGAAAACTCCTATACCGTCCCGTGTCCCTGATGCTGACTTTTAAGTTTGAAGTTGCCTATATATAATTATTTAAATAAAAGTAATTCGATTTATTTTTTTTAGAAACTGGGACAATTTTTTTAATATAAATATGTACCAAAAAATTAACCTGAATATATTTTTATGGTTGATATTATTTTTTGAATTCTGTCCCTGGGTTTTAGATTCCTTACCATCCTTCTTGCTAAACTTATTCAGAAAATCACTTCAGATGCAGCCACAGAATTTTTTCAAGTTGTTTCTCATACAGAAGTATTTTAGAGAAAGAATGTCTAAAATTCTTTGACAGGAAATTTACTGGAGAATTTAAATCAGCATTTAAATACCAGTTTCAAGCATCGTGGCTGTATTAGTAGTCTTACCGTCCCCAAGGCTTATTCCTGCACTTTTCGAGGTAAACTTTTTTTTTTATTTATTTAATCCAATGTAAATAACTGTTTCTAAAAATCAATTTTCTGGCTATCACTTAGTCTTAACATGATTTGCTTTAAAATAGTGGTAATTTTCCTTACCGTCCATTCTAACCATCCTTTATTTCTATTACCGTCGCTTTTTTCCAATACCACCCCCCCTTTTTTTTCCATTTCGTCCTTTCTTTAACACCCTTTTAAGACAATATTATACCAAAATTTTGTACTAAAAGTACTGCATTGTTATTATTTCTTATTTGAATTTTCTGTGGGTACTATGCAAATTCATTATAAGTAAAAATTTCAAGGAAAATAGAAAGTTATACTGGTAAAATTGTAAGGAAAATTAAAGTCGCAAGTTTAACTTAATCCTCAGTTAAATAAAAAAATTTCCACTGTGACCATTTTTTCTTTATTTTGAATTATTAAGGCATTCGTCTATCAGATTAAAATGTTAATTTAGCAGTTTAATTTCACCAGATTTTTATTCCCGATGGAGGAACAAGAGAAATTATAATGATGGGTGATTTCAATGGAAGAACTGGATACAGGAAGAGAGATGATATTTTTGGTGAGTTCGGAGAGGATGTAGTCAATGATAATGGAGAAAGTCTTTTAGAATTTTGCAACACTAACGACCTAAGGATTACAAATGGCTTCTATAAACACAATGATATTCAAAACTATACGTGCTATCAGCATACTAGACAACTAAAAATGATTATTGATTATATACTTATTAAGCAAAGGACCCAATTAAAACTATTAGATGTTAGAGTCCAAAGAGGAGCGGATTGTGGCTGAGATCATTTTATGGTGAGAGCAAGACTTGCATTTCCTTACTCGACTAAGATAATTAATGAGGATAGGAATTATACAGAGATGGAAGATATTAATGTCCCAGAATATATTTTGGAAGGATTGACGGAGGAAAGTACAACAAGACTCTTTCAAGTAAGATTAGATGAAAAATTAGAGGAAAGAAATGATACTAATACAGCTGAACTATATCAACATATTAAATTAGCTTTACACCAGGCCATAAATGAAGCATTGGTACAAAAAAGAAAGGGAAGAACTTCACCAAAAATCTTTTGGTGCGAGGAAGACATTGAAAAGAATATAAAACAGAAAAAAGAAGCCTATATTAGGTGGATGAGTTCAAAAAAGGAAGAGAATAGACAGCTTTATAGAACTATTAGAGAAGACACTAAGAAGTTAGTACTAGAGAAAAAACGAACATCATGGGAAAAAACGCAGAGAAATTGAGACATATATAGGAGGGGGACGATGCACAGAGACATGGAAGTTTTTAAAGAATATTAAAAAAGCAAGTATTAATTCATGGCAAGGAATATCTGTGAAGGAATGGGAAGAATATTATAAGACTTTGCTTGCGGAAACTAGAAGTGAATTTCAAGTAAATAATTCTGGTATTGACGTTGTGGGACAACCTATGATGTTGGAGCTTGAGAGATTTAAAAAAGCAATAAAAGCAGCGTTCTTTCAGAGTGCTTTTTAATTAACGTTTAAAGACACGGTTGGCTCAATGAGACCTCCACTCAATGAAAACTAGTTTCGAATTCCAAAGTAATTACGCTATTAAATCTAATTAAATTAGTCTGTTTTAACAATTTGACATTTATTGCTTTTATAGCACTACTGGATTATAATTATACTACTATTATTATCATATCTATTATTATACTACTATTCCATTACACAAATATGTCATTAAAAATATTTATCTAGGCTTTAAAAGCCGATGGTGCATAGAATACGCCGCACCTGTCTTTATGTATGTCCAAACCGTCATTGTCTGTAAAGTTTATTTTATGGGATAGTTACCGACAATCTTTTTCGAAAATCATTATCAACAATCATTTTATACTTTCGCTTCATAGGTACCTCGACTGCACCTCAACGCCCTAGCTGAACGCCCGCAGAGGGAAATTTGTGCCTAACGCAAGAAAGCTATATTATCAAAAGTATGCGAATGAGGATATTCCCTGTAGATCTTCTACTACTCCTAATTTTTTCATAATTTTATTTTCAGTATCTTCGGAAATAGATGAGTGGGAGCAAATTTTCTTATTACATTTTCCACGATCTCTCTAAAAATATAATACCAATATCAAAACAAACGTATTTCCGAGTTCGGCATTACAAGAGCTTTCACCCGAAACCTCCCACAATGTACAAGAAAAATATTTTTATTTTCTGCAACTTAATTAGACCTCCACATTTTTCTTAAATATATTTGTGAATGGTTAATAATCTATAATTATATTCTTCAACAGCCTTTATTACTTCTGCTAAATTTTAACTTTCCACTTTCCATAGTTTACGAGAAAAATGCCTCTAACAGTTGTGACACAAGAGTTAATCTTATAATGGTTCCAATTTTACTGTCTAAGTACGGAAACCTAAAGAAAATCCGAGACGGTCAGTTTAACAATGTTTTTGAATACAGTCATATATTTTATATATTTATTTTTATAAGATTGACACAGTTATAAAACATTATAAATAATGTTACATTTTTATACTAGTAGAGAAAACGTTTTCCGTATATGTATTTCCTTATGTTATTTCAAGGTGTTTTCGTTTCTTTATTTCGATTTAGACTTTAGAATCGACATTGTATCATATCTATTTCCGTTTTTATGTTCTTCTCTAACTGAAATATCACAGACACTTTTGTGTGAGTATCTTATTTTCGTTATTTACTCAAAACTGTGTCTAAGCAAGCCACATTTTCTTGCGAAAAGTCAAGTATTCTATTTTTATTGGGTATATTTTATTCCACTGTATACACAATTTATAAAATTTTAGACTTTAAAGTTTATATTTGTATTGGATAAGGTATTAACTGGTCAATATTTATATAATGTGTTTTGCATTCAGTTTAACACATTATATTACATCAGAGTATTGCACGGTTGTTCACGAAACTACTGACGTATGAGGGGGAGGGATAAAAATTAATATTTGAATTTTGATACATATTTTAAAAGATAGAAAGTTTTTATTTGTTGCAAGGTAAGCTACTTAAAACTTGCTGAGATATTGCAGTTTTAAATTCTAAGGTGTCTGACATTTTGAAACAATCTCCTTTTTGTCACGCGACAGCACTCATATGTATTAAACTATCTCTCTGTGACTGAGCATGTATGCAAGACTTATCAAAGTCTAAACCAAATCCATGCGTTTGTCATCCGTCATGTTCTTTTAAATGGCAAATTATTACCGAATAATTGGAGAGAGAAAAGAAATGCTGATTTAGATAAAATGAGGAATGTTTTACAGAAGGTTTTATGCTTTTGCTTGGCAAAATTATTAAAAAAAACCCCTTAAAATAAGGAAAATAGAAAAAAAATGAGCTTGAACATCTATCTGCAAAAAGGAAAAAAAAATCAGCACCTGTTTTCAAAGAAGACATTCCATCACGTTATTCGAAGAAGCTTTATAGTATTCAGATCCATCGGGATAAGGCTACCAGACATACTTGTGAATCTACTGCTTCATATTTAGACAAAATGTAAACTGAAACAGGAATTGATGCTATTTAATTTAAATATATCTCACCCGAGTCCCTCGATGTGTTTCACATAGAGTACATTGTATTTGCAGTTTGTATACAGTTCTTTATAGGCTTCACTCCAAAACAATGCTTGTTGTACAAAAGATTGTTTTCGAGGCATTGAACAATGTTAATCTTGATATTTAAAGAAAAGTTCTGTTATCTTTAAAAAGAAAAGATGTAATATGATTGTTAACAAAAAGTCTATCAGATTGAACATATTACAAAAAGGTTTTTTATTATATATATATTATTATATATATATATATTTCTTGTTTCCAAAATCGTTAATAAAATGTTTCAGTACCTGTTAAAGTATTCTACCTACAATAAAAATAAAATATTTTCACATCGAAACAAACATCAAATGTTATACGTAGCGAATGTCTCTATTTTACTATTAAAGGTAATCTGTAAAACTATTTAAATTATCGGATTTAACAGAATTAATATTTTGATGCTATCCCGTTAATTGAAACATATTTCCACTGTAAAATAAAACTATGAAATCATTTAAAATCCCATTTGTAAAAATAATTAAAACTCCAAACAAAGGATTTTGTTCCAATTTAATTTAAATCGCAAATTAAAGTGCCATATCATACATAACGCTAACATTAATTTAATCTTTCTCCGAGGGAACGATTTTCAAAATGTTTTATCAATTAAATATTTTTGTAGATTATTAATAAATAATTTGGAATAGAACAATTTTTATGGAAATGAATAAATGTTATAACTGAATCATATGTCGATAATTTTGTGTTTAAAATCAAATACACTGATTTAAAGGATATCCTAAAAAGAGCTGAATATCTATATATATAAAAGCCGTTTTTTGTGTGTATGTCCTTTATACAAATCTTCAATTTTTGACCGATTTGCACGAAACTTCATGTACATGCGTTTCAGACCGTGGAAAAGATCACTGTCTACTTTAAAAAATCATCAGACCACTATTTATCCCTTCTTTCTACCATCTTCCATAATTTAACATTATAGAAATATCTTTTTTATTCTTCTTCTTCTTCTTTTTCTCATAAAACTTTTATGAGATACTTTTGTAGTGTATATGGCGCGTAGCGCCATTTATACCAACATGATATTTTCTCTTTTATTTAATTTTGTTATTCAATCATATCTTTCCTGTTGCCACAACCTAAAAAAAGTCCAATAATAAAAAAATTGATAACATGCTTACTTTCTTTTTATAAGGTAACTAGGGGGCTCTTCCCCCTGCAAGCTACGCTCGCCAACCCCCGTTCTGACACTGCAGAATCTAAAAGCACGCTAATGTGATCGGTTTTTAAAAGATTAGAGAAGATTGAATTATACTGGAAAAACCTGTAGCAATCTCCCTGTAAACTGGTTTCCATTCAATTCCCTTTGATTGCAAAAATTTAAGGTACAATCAGTTGCTGTTAAGACAGCCAATGGTTGTTTTCGTGTTTGGTTAAAGAAGATCAGTTAAACATTTGAAAATAAGCTAAAATAAAATGAATTAAGTAAACAGAGTCTTTGTCTCTCGGTATTTTTTAACAGCGTTATAAAACGATTGACATAATACAATTTACTACAATTACAAAAATTTGCTGCTTTAACCAAATCAATTAGATTTTTTAGAGTGAAGTTCTGTTATTCTAAGTATGTTAATCTTTTGCAAGAAAACATATAGGAGCTAAAAAATACAACTACTGAGCACTGATTTAACCACCACGAAGGACCTTTCAAGTCCTTTTTGAAGAAGTATATAACTTTTCGCTATTTTTTCCCTCGTCAGTTTTTGATTTGGAACAGTGCATCGTGCTCTAGAGCAATCTATTGAGCGGAACTTATTTTGTTCTAAACTTGACTATTGTCATCAGTTGCATATATACTGTTATTTTTCATCAGTGCACTATGTCAATGGCATGATTTCACTATTGCCAAGGAGGTGTATTTCTCACTTTCCCAACCCAGGTCTAGATAATAAGGAAGCTACTCATATTGAAATCGTTATGTAATGACCGAGCAACTTAGAATAATCCCACATTCGAAGTCTGTCACCGACCAAACAAAAACATAGTAAATGGATGCTTACCAACATAATAAAACAACGTGAACCATGCACGTGAAAACATGGTAATGGATTGAAGGATCATAGGGTTTTCAATAATGAGCTATTACTCAATATCCGTGTAGGAAATCTATTTATTATATCAGTGCTACTTCACACTCAACAGAACATTTTCAATAATTAAGAAGAACTGCAGAATCGGACAGAGCATCGACATTGATCTTTACTCATTAATTCATCAAATCTCACAGAATTAAACCGTCATAATCGAATTACTCATATTAATTAAGAGAAATTTTTCCTGGTGATGTATGAATCTACTACAAATCAAAAACACACAAAATTCGGAATCAGAATTAATGTTTCCAGTAAATACTACAAAGCGATGGAATTTTTACGATGATGCAAAGAGACCTAGGACAAATGCGATCATGTAAAAGCACGCACTATATTTTCTAGTCTCTGAAGAACAACGAAGTGAAACACTCTTTGCGACAAAAGTGCGAAATGCATTTTCAGAACAATAAGAATTGAATAGAAAAAGAGAATTACAGAATTGATAATTTTAGCAGAATTCATATCCTCATTTAAGATTGAAATACAAATGCAAAGACCTTGAAAAAAAAACAATAATATATAAAAAGTATTAAAAAAAGTTTTGAAAAGAGAAATTATTAATGTACTCATTTACATAGAAATAAAATTAAAATAAAAGAAAAGATTGGAATGGTTTTTAAAATTGGAAATAATTAGATAAACTAGGGTTAATTATAGAGAAATTATAGAATATTTTAAAAATTTTTAAAAATTAAATTTTCGTAACCTTTATATATATATGTGTGTGTGTGTGTGTATTTCATATTATAATTATAATAATATGAATGTATAACGCATATTCCAGTACATTAGCTAGCCCCTTAATTTAGTTACAAAAAGCGATGGTGTTTTCTTGACAAAATAAAACTGCTCGGAAATATGCCAGTTTTAAGAAATCATCGAAAAAAAAGCAAATTCTGCGATTATTTTTCTTGGGGTGAATATTTCTTTTTCTCTACAGATGTAGCGTACCCTGTAAGTCCGTTACATAAAAAAGAGGTCATGACTCCAATATAAAGTTAAAATCGATTTATTTAGGGGAGGGATGACAGAAGATACTTTTATGAATTAAGACTGTACTCTGTGCAAAAGATCAATCTTATTCTAATATAAACTTCTAAAAAAGATAAAATCAAAACAAACTCACATATAATTCACTTTCTGGAACGTATTCGATGGTTGACTCCAGTCGTAAAATGTCCAAAGGCAGCTGCAATTAACGTGGTTAATACAGCCCGTCGTTGTAAAGAGACTTTTTACTGCAAAATATATTTTCTCAAAATAACTGCTTACCGATCCGTTTTCCTTACATTCGAGCTTTTATTCCGCAAATTTCGTTACATGAGTTGGCAGGACAAGACCCAACTCCAAATTTACTATATCGCACTTTCCTCGAATATTTATATTCCTGCAGCCTGAACAACGACAACTAAATCTGCATACGGTTATAGTTAAATCGCTTAACTGTAGATTCCTTGGAAAACCAAATGCACCTCCGAAAATTATAGTTAATATACTATAGAATCCACTACTCCCACAGGTTATGTTTTACTCCATGTTCACATTCGGACAACTAGAGAGTCTATATAACAGAGTTACTAGTCCCTTACACAGTCTTTCACCAGTATAAATGCATTGATATATATCCTGTATTTTTATTTTCAAATGCAATAAAATATTTTTCTCTTTGTTCATTCATGGATATATATTTCCTCTACATTTTTCGAAAAATAAACGTATGTATTTTTTAAATAATAGAAATTAGATATTAGCAATAGTGAAATCGACTAGTATTATCATTACATTAGTACAAGTATACACGTGAGAAGATTTTGCACATAGTTGCCACCACTCAAAACTCAGTTTACCCACTTTCGTATCTCTAATTTGTAATTTAAGTAATATTTCAAACAAATTAATTTAATGAAATTATGGTATGCATTTAGATGTAGCAAAATATCTACCCTATATATATAAAATCCTAATGAAACGAATTTATGAAACGCATATATGAAACGAATTTATAAAACAGATATATGAATCGACTGATTAAACAACTGATTATGTTTCAAGCTATTTCTCCTAAAATTTGGAATATTTGCGATGAAATTAACACCAAAAATCAGCATTGATCCGCAGATCTCGAAACTGGTATTAGAATTTTTAAATTCTAATTAGTTTTTGAAATATTAGTTTTTTTCTAATTTTAGATACATTTTTCTAATGATGGCAACTCAAATTTTAATCAAACAGATTTTTTTTTATATATCTTAGAAAAGGTTGACATGGTAACCCGGCTATTGTTGTTTATTTGATAAATGTTTATTTACATTTATTTCTTTTTATAAATTGTATAATTTATTTTGTACTATAATTATTATTTTTTTTATTTCCTCTAGAAAATAATAGAAAATAATTAAAAAATACGGTGCTACTTACTTATTCCTTCGACCAATTTCGCCAAATTATATAAATCGCCAAAACAATCGCCAAATTATACAAATTGACATAATTTTAAATTTAAATAACGAAAGGTCAAATAAATTAGTATAACTTTAATAAATATATAAAAAGAAAAGTCGAAATAGAAATCACTTGATGACGTAAACACGTGTAACTTGCTTAAAGTCAAGTGAATGTGACATTTACGATCAACCATTATTGGCATTTAATCTTATAGTTTGGCGATAGATTTTTGATCGACGGGATAACTAAGTAATACCAAAAATGCATATGTAACTGGTATTTGAAAACGAGGTTTTTGACAGATTTTCGTTAAAAAAAAATCACGCCATACCGGCTGTGCGTATATGACATCTGGCCAAATATTACCACTCGAAAAAAAAAATGCTAACTGGCGAGTTGAAAAAAGGCTATTGTCGAGAATTGCATCCGGCTGGCATAACAGTACCAAGAATTCTTTGAAACCATGGCAAATTTTATGTAGTTATATTCGATTTTTTTTTTTTAAATCAAAATGGAAAACTTACGGTCCTATATTGATGCGATTTTTTCCTGACGCCAATGTCATATACGGAACGGGCACATAACTAACGCCAATGAATCGTTATTTTGCTTGATATGGTAAGACGGATATTGTTGTTTGTGCTGTTGATGCGTTCCCCAAATTGGCGTCGTTAAAAAAATCGCGCCAATATGGGACGTAATATATGACATCTGTGCCAAACTTTCATATGAACGACGAAGGGATCAGACCGTATTTGTTTATGGAAGTTTATGACTTGAACTATTATAATATAGATGAAATGATGGCGATAGAATAATATTTGGCGACTTATCACCTGTGCCTGGGTAACATTAAAGTGCCGAAATGGCACCTAGAGTATAAAAAGCGAAGTGGTCGGCCAGGAACTGTTGATGAAGTCACATGACTTAGACTACTGTTATAGAGATTGTTTTAAAATACCGGGGACAAAGATTCTGTTTACTTAATTTATTTTATTTTAGCTTCTTTTCAAATGTATAACTGATCCTCTTCAATCAAAAACGAAAACAACCATTGGATGTCTTAACAGCAACTGATTCGCCCTTAAATTTTGCAATCAAAGGGAATTGAATGGAAACCCGTTTACAAGGAGATCTGCACAGGTTTTTTCAGTATAATTCAATCTTCTCTAATATTTTTAAAACCCATCAGATTAGCGTGTTTTTAGAATCTGCGGTTTTTGGACGGGGTTGGTGAGCGTATCTTGCAGGGGGAAGAAGCCCCTAGTATATATATATATATATATATTCTCATCATTCATAATTGTATGCTAAGTATTAAATTCTGTATTCCATGTAAGTTGTGTGCAAAAAATCCTATACAAGGAAACCTAATTCATTGTTATATCATACATATTAGTTGAGAACAAGTTGGAAATTGCACGTCAAACGTGGCAAATGAGGCGTGTTCGTACTATAACTATGTTTATAAATATTTTTTGTACCGCATTATGTACTGAATGTATATTTAAGTGGACTTCATAAATGCATATCAATTTCAATCTATTCTAAAGGCTGTAACATCGTTAAAATGCACTCGAAATAATTTTTTCTCATTGGCCGTAATGTAATGGGAAAATTTGACTGTCCCTGCAATTAAACTATACATCCAATTTTCATAAAATTTGAAATGACCCGACAAAATTTTGAAAACCTTATATATTTAAAATTTCAGTCTATTCGGTTGGGTAGTATTTGCTCTGTTATTTGCGGACGGACGGACAGACAGACGGACTGAACGACGACTATAGGTGCTACATATTTATATAATTACGAACGCACATAAAAAGAGCTGTTGACAACATTATATATCTTTGTAGGGAAGCATTTTTAGTATCCCAATCGCTCTAATAACTTCCAGAGCCTCACCTGCATACTTCCTAGTGTAGTAAGTGTCTACAGCTTGCAGCGCTACAAACTTCTTACTAGCCTGCCAACCAAACCGCCCTCATTCTATTTGTTTCCTTTACCCATGAAGAGATACAGCGCGCATGCGCTCGAGGGACGGACTTCAGATAGAGATACATTCACTTTGAGTGTGAGAGAGCAAACTGAAGGGAAACGAGGAGAAACGACAAAGTAGAGGAATGAGGTTGTTGTTTTCGCAGGAAAAGCAGAACTATAGAATGCGGGGTAATGAAGAGTATTTGTATTAGACGAAAGGCGTAAAGAGTTAAATTATATTTTGAACTCTAAAGAATGTACATAGTTTGTAAATATTACGCTAATATATCTTTGATTAATTAAGTAAAGTGTCAGTCTTATTTTTAGTACAGAATTACACGATTTGATAATCTACAATTGGTGTCAAGAACTGCGATTAGAGTTCTACGCCCACAGACATTTAAGGTGTTGACAGACGCCACCCACGAAATTCTTTATGCAAAATGATGTGCTGCAATAAATGATGAGTGAAATATTTCTAGCGTATGCTTTATTCTAAAATTGGAGATCTATTTATAAAGTGAGTTTATTTTTTTGCTTTTAATTATGTCAAAGTTGGTTGATTTTAAGGAATTAGAACTTTCGTTGAAAGAGGAAAAGTCATCTAGTATCAAGACATCGCATAAATTAATTTTTGGATATCTTCGGTGATAGAAATAATTGACGTAGAGTTCGGAATTTTAATGGATTTGATTTTGAAATTGATTCTGATGAATATAATTCAAAATTACAAGATGTTAATGATAATTATTCAGAAAATGATTTAATAACGATTTGCAATGTTTTATGTATAAATGATTCGGGAACTTTCGATGAAATTGGTGCCAGAATAATTTTTTGTTTATATAATTTTGATTTGTTAAAAGCTAACCTTCTTTCTGACGAAGGCGCTCTTAGCGAAGATGAGAGCGATAATGATTCTAACAATGATTCGAATAAAATTAATGATATCTCAAATGTTCTTGATAATAATTTGAGAAATGATTCTGGTGGTTGCGAAAATAATGAAAATCAGAAAATTCTAATTCCTGATTATATTCTTAAACCTGAAATTTTAATGACATTGTGAATATGCTTACGAAATTCGATGGTAGTCAGTTCCAGAATGTTGAAAAATGGCATGCCGACTTTGAAAACAATTTTCCTTTGTTTAATGTTAGTGATTTGCACAAATTGATTTTGGCTAAACACCGTATGAAAGGTAGAGCTAAATTGTTTGTTGAAAGTGAAACAAAAATAAATCCGTGGTCTAAAAAGAAAGCATTACTTCTTTCTGAATTTGGTCAAACATGCAATTCAGCTGAATTACATGAATTGGTATCTAAAAGAAAAATTAAACCAAATGAATCTTTAAGATATTCGTCTAAAGATTAAAAGATACTACTCTACTTAAAAGATATTCGTCTAAAGACGAATATCTTTTAAGTATAAAACAGTTATCTTCCAACGGCAACATAGTAGATTCTCCACATATTCAGTGTGTGATTAATGGAATAAACGTTGTTTGGATGTTGTAATGGAATAAATGTCCTGTTTTTAAAAAAAAATTTTGCATGGTTGTCCAAATATTGTTGAATTTAAAGAAAACTTATTTATGATAAATTGCGTGTCGATTATGATGTTAAACCTGATGTTGATGTTAGGCCTAACATGAAACCAGAAGTTGAGTTTAAAATCAAATCTAGACTGATCAAACTTCATCTAAGTTGCTATAATTGTGGCGACAGATTCTACAAAAGTAATCAGTGTAGAAATAAAGATGAACGCCCCCTCTGTTTTTCTTGTAAATGGTATGGCCGCAATGCATTCGAATGTAGTAAAAGAAAATATGCAAAATTTCCTAATGATTCTCAAGTAAATGTGCTAACCTGTTCTCAGAATTTGATCTTAAAGATGTAAAATTGCATTCATGAAATTTAATTTCATTATTTGATAGAAGAAGTGAAAGAATTATTCTAAAGAAAGGTAATTTTAATAAAATTAACAAGTATGCAAAATTAGCAGATATTGCTGTTAAGCGGATTGAGTAAAAAATCATTCAGAACAATCGGTTACTTTGAGGCCGAAATCAAAATTGACGATTCTAAATTCCAAACATCTGTTTTTCTGATTGATGACAAATCTATTGAATTTGATTTAGTTTCTGGTACTGCCATAATACAGCAAGGTTCATTAATTCTTTCTGGTAATTGTGTTAAGTTAAATAAGAGTCAAAATAATTCTTTAGTCAATTTTATTAATTCTAGTGAAATAACTGTAAATTCTAAATTTAACACTTATTCTTCCACCTTGCATAGTAGCAACTCACAAATTCCAAACCAAAACAAATATTTGCCTTTTCATCAATTGTCCTATTCTAGAATTACTTGAAATGAAAATTTAACTGCCCAAGTTAAAGAAGTTGGAAGAAAGTATAAAATGTTAGAATTAGATGTAATCGATTTAAAAGAAACATTCTTGTCAGAAAAAACGATGTCGAAAATTGCAATAAGATCTTTAGATGATAAATTAGAACAAGAAGTAGCAGAAAGACAGACCATTAGTAAATTGTATAGAAAATTAAAGAGATGATGTTTCCACTATATAAAATCCCAATTAGATGAAGAAAGTAAACGTTCAGAGCAATAACGATCTCATCTTGCAAAAGTAAATAGCTATTCGAAACATCTTGAAAAACTGTTAGAATAATCAGGAGATGAATGTTCTAGAATAAAAATGTCCAAAAGAAGATTCCAGATAAAATTGAATAATTCCCAGGAAGAATTCGAAAATTTATTACAAGAAATGACTAAATTTAAGAAGCAAATTAAGATGACTAACAGTGCTAAAAAACTTAAAAATGATTCAGCTTCCCCGAATTTTAAAGATAAAGAAAATATTATGTGTTTTTCCAGAAATGAAAATAACCAGAAATTTAATGTAATAAATGAAGAAAATTTTAGAAAAGAAAATCTTAAGAAAATGTCTAACGAGAACTTGACGAGTAATGTTTCTAAGAAAATTAAGTATATCCCTAAGCTTTCAGATGAATTTGAAGATGAAATTGAAATAAATGATTATGAATTTAAGAAACATAAGCAGAAGTTTGCTAAAAAGAAGCCTGATTACAGAAGATCCATTTTAGAAGGAAATAGAAGTAAATTTGACTGTAATTCCGAAGACGACACTTTGACCGATGTTGACGAAAATGGTACCGTTCCTGATAAATCTTTTGATTCTGAAGATTATGCTGAGTTCCGAAGAAGCAAGAAATCTTTATATGATAGTGACTATAGAATGTGATGAAAAAAGACGAAAAGACGTAGTTAAAAAAGACGTAAAAGAAGAAAAGACGTAGAAAAAAAAATAAGACGAAAAAAAAAAAGTGAAAGAAGAAGAAATAATTTTTATGATTTCTTATGACCTGAGAAGCCCTTATGACGATCATGTTTCTTCAAAACGAACTGCTAATGACTTTTTTTTTTTTAAAGAACTTTGAATGCTGCTCTGATTTTTATATTTTCAGGTGCTCCTGTTGCTCCTACTAGCAGATCTACATTGTCACTGAGAGCAGTCGACCGGTCAGTCTGGCCGATTGTAGGGAAGTATTTTTAGTATCCCAATCGCATTTAATAGCTTCCAGAGCCTCACCTGCATGCCTCCCGGTGTAGTACGTATCTACAGCTCGCAGCGCCATCAACTTCTTACTAGCCTTCCGACCAAAGCGCCCTCGTCCTATTTTTTTTCCTTTCCCCATGAACAGATACAGCGCGCATGCGCTCGAGGGACGACCTACGGATCGAGATACATTCGCTTTGAGTGTGAGAGAAGAAACTGAAGGGAATCGCGAGGCAAGAGGTTGTTGTTTTTGCGGCAGAAGCAAGTTGTTTTTGCGGCAGAACTATAGAACGCGGAGTAATGAAGAATGTTTGTATTAGACGAAAGACGTAAAGAATTAAATTATGTTTTGAACTCTAACGAATGTACATAGTTTTGTAAATATTACGCTAACATAACCTTAATTAATTAAGTAAATTGTCAGTCTTATTTTTAGTACAGAATTACCCGATTTGATAATCTACACACACACATATATATATGATTGCTAGAAATATGAACCGCGATCGTAGGAAGTGTGGTTCTATAACCGGTGCATAAGAAGAACCCTGATTTTTATTTATTTATTTATTTTATTTTATTTTATTTTATTTTATTTTATTTATTATTATTATTATTATTATTACTATTATTATTATTTTTGTAATTTAAAAAGTCGACCCACGAATACGAGTATAAACCCAATTTTTAATACCGGAATTCTTTCAAATTCGAATTCAGCAATTGTTTTCGCTATTCGATCACAGCATTTCACTAGAGGAATAATATTTATCCTAATGTATGCGGTATAACAAATAGCTTGGTTTAAAATCTGGCATTTATTATTTTTTTTAATAACGAAATTTTTTATAGATTTTCGCGTTTACTGTATAATTCTTTAAATTCAGTACTTAAAAAACAACGCATGTATTAGGTATATTGTTATAGATTTCTATTTTACCTTGCGGTTCGTTTTTAGAAATATAAATTACATTAGATAGTTATATATTATTACATTAGATATTGTAATGTATAAAAATTCATAAGAAAGTTATTTCGAGAGTCTTCAAATATTCGAATCCGAAAATATATTTTGTACCGTCAAGTAGTTTTTATGTTCTGGTTAAGAAACTTTACGCATTATAGCACGCTTTACAATTAAAAAAGTTGAATATAACATTAGAATTAAAAAAAAAGTTAAATATTCGTATTTTCTAAATTGCTTTGACTTCCCGTTAGATATACCAGAGCAAATATACCACTACATCCTAATATGATGTAAAAATTAGGTTACCTTTACGCAATTTAAAATTTTTTTACAATTTCAATATATAGACGTTCACTAAGTTATTTTTTGTAACACACATTTCAATAAAGCATAGTTTCCAATCGAATAGGTATTTTCGTTTTTTTTCAGCGTCTATTTGCCGATAAATTAGAATAGGTGTGAGGGTATTATTTTTGTCTGAATGTACAGTATATGTATCGTAAGCGTTTTTTCAATACTAGAAATATATACATATATATAGTATAAAATTTACACGACATCAAAACATACATCATTTAAGGAGGTCCGGGACACAAAAATCTTAAAATCTTCTTAAAATTTTTTATTACATTATAAAATTTCTCTGTTTTTTTAGCTTAAAATGAAGTTTGAATCATGTTTCTATCTTAATTAGAACATGAAATATTCAATTTAAATTTTGGTTTGTTTTAAAATCTAGCTTTCAAGAAATGGTTGTCATGAAAACGAATTATTGCGAAAATGCGTTTTACTTCATGATTGGTTTTTTTTTCACCATTTCTCGTATTTGAATTGTTATAAGTGAAGAACCATTAAAGTTAAATGGTTCAAATTTGGAACATGTATTTTTCAATTGTTTTACTTTAATTTTGATTCAGCAAATTTGAAAAAAATATTTACTTTTGAAAATATGATTTCTTTTTAAGTTACGTCATTTTTTTTTTTCAAATTTTTACTTTAAATATTTTTAATTTTTATTTAAAATAATATTTTTTTAAATGCTGAGTCTAAATTAAACTTATATATTTCTGTTTATTTAAATGCAAATAAATTAAACTCTGCAAATTATATTTCGAGTTATAACGATTTTAAACTATCCCACTTTTTTAATAAAATTTAAATTATTTTTTTTTAATTATGAGAAGTTTTATCATGTGATTTTATGTGCAAAGAATACGGTTAACCATAAAAAAAAAATCGAAATTTTAGCTAACTGATTAAAAATTATTTGAAAATGTGTGCCGGACCCCCGTAAGCCCTCGAAAGCCAACTGAGAGTCAGAACATTCAATCAAAAATAGAGATCAAACCCAAAAACTTATCGAGCAAAAAACCTGTAACAAACTCGAAAAGCAGAACAAGTAGCAGAAGCATAACGCTTAAAATAGCCGAAGACAGGCTCATGGCCAACGACATGCATGTTGGGTTATACCGGTATTATACATGTTGCGTCCCCCAATGTTTAATTATATATATATATATATACCGGGTGTCCTAAAGAAGACTGACTGATTTTAAAATTCAATAACTTGCAAACGGTGTCAGATATTTAAAAAATTCTTGCAGAAGGGTTATGCATCAGGTCAAATTTTTTTAGAGTGATTTTCGATTTTAGTTCGAATAACAAAAAAAAGATAGTGCTGTAAGCAATAGTGGCTAAATTCAGGCTCGATTTTTCGGCCTTTCTCTTCTTCCATGAGGAAAATGGAGATTAAAATGTATTGAGAGTGTTCCGAAGTGCCAAAAATCGAGCCTGAATTTAGCGTCTATTAATCACAGCGCCATCTATTGTTTGTAATTCGAACTAAAATCGATAATCAATGAAAAAAAAAATCTTTTGACATTATGCATAACCCTCCTGCAAGAATTTTTAGAGTTTCGTTCATCTGACGAATTGACAGAATTCGTCTGTCTGTCTGTCCTTCTGTCACAGAGCCCGGAAACTATACATGTTGGAGACATTGCGCTCCCACATGTGTATTTTAAACAATTCTTTCTAAGTGAGCCCCTAATTAGGTTGGAGGCGTGAAATGTTACATACTTATAGCTGAATACCTGACATCAAATGAAAAATCATAAAATTTTGTAAAAGCCGTACATTTAACCCTTTGGGCTCCCACATGTGTATTTTAAACAATTCTTTCTAAGTCAGTCCCTAATTAGGTTGGAGGCGTGAAATGTGCATACTTATAGCTGAACACCTCACATAAAACGACAAGTCATAAAATTTTGAAAAAACCGTACATTTAACCCTTTGAGCTCCGACATGTGTATTTTAAACAATTCTTTCTACGTGAGCCCCTATTTAGGTTGGCGGCATGAAATTTTGCATAATTTTAGCTGAACACCACATATCATACGATAAATCATAAAATTTTGAAAAAGCCGTACATTTAACCCTTTGGGCTCCCACATGCGTATTTTAAGCAATTCTTTCTAATTGGACCCCTTATTAAATTGGAGATTTGAAATTTTGCATACTTATAGCAGAACACATGAGACCATTCGACAAATCATAAAATATTGAAAAAGTCTTACGTTTAACCCTTTGAGCTACCACATATGTACTTTAAGCATTTCTTTCTATGAGAGCCCTTAATTAAGTTGGAGACATGCATTTTTGCATACGTATAGCTGAATACCTCAGACCACACGGTAAATCATAAAATTTTCCAAAAATCTTATATTATTTACTCCTCCAGGATCTAACTTGTGTATTTTAAGCAATTTTTCTAACTTCCGCCCTTTTCACCCGTGGAGTACTTTTCCAACTTTTGCCTACACCCTTTTGACCATTCTTTCTTATTATGCACCATAGCCTTACATATTTCTGTTCCCCTTTTTACCGCCATTGGAGACTACTTATCTCGGATGCTATCGGCCCAATCCCCTCGACTAATATATCTACGGATAGTATATAAAATGGAGTTTCGTTCAGATAGATGTTTGTTTAGAATAGAGTGCGCCTCTGGTTGCGAAATGTGGAACTAACAGATTTTTCAAAAGGATAAAGTGTTTTGAAAGGAATATCAAACGAAACCGATCCCCTTTATGCCCTCGAAACATGCCAATCGCTGGATGGATTTTAATAAATGAGATCTCTATTGATTCGTCTTAACCGTTCGATGGTTATAGGATAGGTTTTGTTTTTATAAACGTGCGATCTGTGATCACACTTACCTACTTGTTTAAATATCTGTCACCGTTTGCAAGTTATTGAATTTTGAAATCAGTCAGTCCTTTTTAGGACACCTCGTATATAACAAAAAGTACGGTAATTTTTAAAGACTTGTTTGTAGGGAAAGGTTGTGCAAGAGTTCGCGGCATACAAGTGTACGCAGAGCGATTATTTAATTATAAAACGGAGTTATCCGTTTAGCTACAGTTGTAAATGATGTAACGACATGATAAGTTTCTAGTGCAAACAAACTGCGTGTTTTCGTGAAATGTTTGATGATTTAGAAGAGAAAAGGTGATTTTGGCCTTCCCATTATAGTATTTTTGGTTTTTGAAAACATGATTATGTTAAAGATTACAAAGCTAATTTACTTTTTGGGGGTTTTATGGATTTGGTTATTATTGGACTTCCTGTCACCTAAAGAAATTGTATGTTTGCCAATAGATGTCGTTTTCAATGTTTCAAAGATATTTAGTGACGGTAGTGCAAGTGTGTGCAATGCCAAACTGTGCAAGAGTGCTCACCTGCTCTTTGAAAAATTGCTACCGTTGCTAAATCAGGACTTAAAATAACGGTTCTCTAGCCTTTCAAAAATTACCTTTTTTTATTTACTGACTTTTGACCCAGCAGCGTGAGTAGAAGTCCATTAGAATCTAAACTTGTTAAATAAATATGTATGTTATGAAAGATAATTTCTTTTAATAGAAAATAATATTTCAGAAAATACAGAAAAGCTTTTAAAGAAAATACACATGCTCAATGTGAAATATACTCAACTTAGGTTTCGGAAGGTATAGCTCAGACTTCAACAACTTCATCTTACTTCAAATTAACAGAGTTGTCACCGTATCCAGAACCATCTATGCAGCGATAATTAGACGAACAGAACGTCTGAAATTTAAATAAGTTTACCACACCAAATGCTTGAAGATGACGCTACGGAAAAAAGCTCAAAATATTTAACAGAAAACACATGAAGCCAAAAACATGCACCAAAGAAAAAATTATGGATATGTCCAGGATTCTCAGAAATGCATAAAGAATCATTTGTAGGGGACTGAATAAAGTGCATTCCTTGCAGAGACATTGGTTTATTTGCCTAAGACCGACTGCTCAGACAAGGAAACCGAATCTGTAGAGCATTTCTTGCTGAAATAGGTGGTACGAAATGTTCACAGAATACGCAGGTAAGGACCAACACAAATGTGACGTTTGTAAGTCAATAGGTTCCATTTTTTACCAGACTTAAAAGAAGGTTTCACGCGTAGCTGTGTATGTGGGTTTCTTTATACCCACGAAACATGCCAACCGCTGGATGGATTTTAATAAATGAGGTCTCTATCGATTCGTCTTAACCGTCCGATGGTTATAGGATAGGTTTTGTTTTTATAAATTCTGCATGGCGGCTGTAAACTACAAAATGGCGGTAGAGACGAAAAAAAATCTTTACGTACCCTGTTGAGTGGCATATCATTGTATAGGTCTTTCAAAATAAACACAATGTGTCATTGACAATTTTGAAGTCAGAAGCTCCGTTCAAATATTACACAACCTGGAAGTTGTGAACGTTGGATCTCTACCTTTACTGTAACTATAACCTTCATAATATACATGTATAGGCCTCATCAAAACATTATTTGTAGGTAGGGACTAATAATTAAACACAACTTAAAAGTCATCCATACAAGTAAATAAAAAAGAAGGTAAGTAATATAAAAAAAAATTCATGTTGTTGAGAAATAATTAATTAGTTCGCTTTTTACGCAGTCGGGTTTTTTGATTTTTTAAATTTAATATATTTATTATATAGCGTACTCTTTCGCACTTGGCTAAGCACTTACGCTCGCAATGGTTGTAAAAAAGTGCGTATTTAGGAGGATAATATTTTTGCAAATAATACCGAAAGTGTGTTTTATAAGTTGATGAATGCAATTTTTTGTTAAATATAGAAATAAAGTTATAAATAAAGTATAACATCATCCCTTAAATCTCTACATTTATTGTTTCATAATGAAATAACTAAGGTGCGAAGCGCACTCCTGCACCACTTTACCCTAATGATAAAAATATCGGTAAAAATAAGAAGTTCCTACTATTAAAATGTCTTTAAAACCCTCCGAGTGTCTTGCAAAAGGGTAAAATTGTAATGTTGTTTTCTTTGCATTTTATTTTAAATGCTAAGAAAATATGATTTTTTCAACATTATAAAAAAAAAAAAAAAAAAAAAAAAAAAAAAAAAAAAACTCAATTACAAATATGAATTTAATCCTTGAGGGTATTAATCATTCTTCAATGTATTTAAAATTCATTAAATCTATAGAATTATATTATGTTAAATATTGCTGTATTGCTGTGAAGTCTGGAGCTTAGTGAACGGAATATTACGCCCCAAACACTTAGAGGGTTAAAAGCATTATTATGTTTATTTCAAAATACAGATTCTACAATACATCATAGCATTTCACTCGAGGCGTCAGTCACTTCAATTTTGATTACGATGAAGAATATAATTTTTGTAAATGAATAATTTAAATAAAATGCCAAAAATTATATACAGGTGATCACGTTTGTAAAAACTATGATAATTTACTTATCTTGTATATCTGGTAAATATTTATTTTCTTTATCAAGATTAAAAATAAAGAGTTTACGTTTTGGTAAAAAACACTCTTATTTATTATAAACAGATTTGCTTACATAAATGAAATGTAATTATAAAATAATATCATAAAATAATTTTAAATATTGGAATTTTTCAAGATAAAATGTAGGATTTACCGTTTATTTTTCCATCACTGCATTTCACCTGAGGTATCAGATTTATTTGGATCAATTTAGCGTAAGAAAAACCTAATACCTTCTCGAAATACGTCTAAGGTAGCTTGGTTGAATAAAAACATTCTTTCTTTAAATTTTTGAATCAATAGAAATTTACATAAGTGTATTTTCTGCTGAATTATCTTATTTTGCAAGAAACATATATTTTTAAATTCTGACTTTACAGTAAAATTTCTAAAGGATTCAGCTTAAGGATTTCAAAAGGAAATTCTGTATTAGATAGGAAAAAATAATATAATTTTAGCCAAATACACATATTAATGGCATAGTATATGACACCTATTTTATATTATATTAAAATATATTTGGAAGTGTTTGAAGTAATTATATAGTATATTTCTCATTTTGTATTTTGAATTGAGTATTTCTGGTCTTCTTCATGTCCAAATTGCAATTTTGGGCAGCAAGCATGTTTGTCAACTAGAATAAAACGTCCTATATAACCTGGTTATATCTAGGCAGAGAAATGTATAGTGTTCTTTTCCATTTAATCCTGTTCATATCAGAATCTTTTTTATTATTGGATTTAAAATTTCCATAGTGTTTTTTTATGACTACTAATATAGTTTTAAAAAATGCGACTAAGCCTATCTAATTTCAGCACGGCATAATATTTTTTTAAAGTAATTTTAAAGCATCGTCAACAGTTGTGACTTTGTAGCGTTTTTTGGATATTGTTGTATTTAAAGATCCAAAAATTATTGAAATTTTCATTTAATCATTTTCTAATTCATTTTTTCTCTAGTTTCAAGATATCAATTGTAAATTTCCCAAATTCACATTTTGTATTTTTAAAGAATAGTTTAAATATATATATATGTTACTTAAAAAATAAGTCAAAGTCACCCCTAGTTTAAAGTAAAGTCGTCCTATAACTAGAAGATCTGAAAATAAGCCTTAAAACTTGTGTATGACAATTCAAACCCACTATTATGATAATGAAATAATAATAATAATAAATTAGAATAATAGTAATAAACTACGTCATTTTGTCGTGAATTTTGATGAACAATCTGAATGAACAATTAATATGGTAAGTTTAATTTTTTTAATTAGCATTATATATATATATATATATATATATATATATTCAGTTATTTTCGGGACTGAAAATTACTTCTTTTAGAAGAAATAATGTCTTTTTGTTTGGGGGTAAGGGGGTGATTTTTTTATGAACTTATTGTTTATTCTTAATAGTAGTGATAATAATTAAAAATGAGAGTCCTATAAGAGTGAATAATTAAACATGAAACATTTCTTTGAGTAAATCCAGGTTCAGAGTGAACAATTAAACATGAAACATTTATTTGAGTAAATCCAGGTTCAGAGTGAACAATTAAACATGAAACATTTCTTTGAGTAAATCCAGGTTCAGAGTGAATAATTAAACATAAAACATTTGTTTGAACCTAATTCAGGTTCAGAGTGAATAATTAAACATGAAACATTTCTTTGAGTAAATCCAGGTTCAGAGTGAATAATTAAACATGAAACATTTCTTTGAGTAAATCCAGGTTTTACAACATCTAAAACTATCTGATGCATATTATCAATATAATTTTTATAATTACTATCTGTGGGATATTCCACTAAATTACTGGAGATTTATACGCAGAAGCATGATTACACAAGAACCTGTACAAAAGAATATTATATATATATATATATACCAGTACAGTATTTTTATTTGCAGTATGCTTGTTTTTATGATTTTATTTTCAGAAAATTAAATATAATAAATAATCTACATTTCTTGTGACTTATATCGAGGCAAACTCATTCCCAGTCGACATTCGAAATGCTGGTTTCTGAATAAAGTCAATGTAAAATGCTTAATATCAAATTATTATATATAAATCTCATTGATTTGGAAAGAAGACATACTAAGAAGAAAAGAAAAATATTTAATCTTTTACAGCATCAAGTATAAATAACTTTTCTAATCAAAATTTTCCTCCAGTAAAATCATGCAGGAAATAGTAAACAAAACAACAACCTAAGTGATGTCAAACTCAGGGCTTCCACTTGCGCTTATTTTTATATTTTATTGGCACCACTAATTAAAAAAAATAAATGTTGTAGTATATTTCACCTGCCCATGTTTTTAACCTGTATGTAAATTTGTTTTATTTTCAGAAAGTGGTGTAAATAAAATACAAACTAGTTGGATGTGCCAATCCCAAAACTTTCTTCTATCTTATACATCTTAATATTTCAAAACCTAGTTACACATGTTAATACTTCAATATTATTAGTTCAATACTATACCAACTTTGATTTTCATCTTAAATTTCTGCTCAAGTCAATTAAACGGACTAAAAACGAGTTAATCTATAGCATCATATTTTTTTTTAAATTATTAATTTTTCCTTATTTTGTTGTTATCAGCTGTTTGCGAATAGCCGACTTAGCAGGAAGCGAGTTCCCGCCGCTGCATGAGCCGCCGATGCACAATAGAACTATGAAAAATCAAGAAAAGTATACAAAAATCGCTAGCACAGAGCCCCTTTACCGCGCATTATTTCCAAATTCTAGGAGGACCTGTTAGCCAAAGCCAAAAACAAGCACAAACATTTTGGTTCAATTGTATGCCTAATTTTATACGTTGTTCGATGGTACAATAATGAAAATGGCACAGAGATCGGAATTATAGAGCCCCCTTCTGGCGGAATTTTTTCAAGTTCAGGGAGGACTTGTTTGCCATAGCCAGAAACATGCACACAAAATTTGGTTCAATTATATGGATAACTTCATACACTTTTCGATGGTACAATAATGAAAATGGTACAGACGTCGCAATTATAGTGCCCTTTACCGGCAGAATTTTTCCAAATTCAGGGAGGACCTTTGTGACATGACCAAAAACAAACACATAAAATTTGGTTAAATTCTATGCATAACTTCATACACTTTTCGACGGTACAATATTCAAAATGGCACAAAAATTGCACAAAAATCGCTATTACAACGCCCTCTGTGGGCGATTTTTTTACAAATTAAGGGAGGACCTCCTTTCCATAGCCAAGAACTTAAAAAAAAATTTTTGGTTCAATTCTATGCATAATTTCATACACTTTTCGATGGTACAATATTCAAAATCGCACAAAAATCGCTATTACAGCGCCCCCTAACGGCGAATTTTTTTGCAAATTCAGGGAGGACCTGCTTGCCATATCCAAAAACTTAATATAAAAATTTGGTTTAATTCTATGCATAACTTCATACACTTTTGGACGGTACAACATTCAAAATCGCACAAAAATCGCTATTACAGCGCTCCCTACCGGTGAATTTTTTCCAAATTCAGGGAGGACCAGCTTGCCATATCCAAAAACTTAAAATAAAAATTTGGTTCAATTCTATGTATAACTTCATACACTTTTATATGGTAAAATATTCAAAATCGCACAAATATCGCATTTACAGCGCCCCCTACCGGCGAATTTTTTCCAAATTCAGGGAGGACCTGCTTGCCATATCCAAAAACTTAAAATAAAAATTTGGTTCAATTCCATGCATAACTCCATACACTTTTGGATGGTAAAATATTCAAAATCGCACAAAAATTGCTATATCAGCGCCCCCTACCGGCGAATTTTTTTTCCAAATTCCAGGAGGACCTGCTTGCCATAGCCAAAAACTTAAAATAAAATTTTGGTTTAATTCTATGCATAACTTCATACACTTTTTGATGGTACAATGGCGACAGACAGACGGACAGCTGGACAGACGGACACACAGACAGACAGACATTTTCTATAAACATGTTTTTTGGAATCTCTGACCCCTAAAACATGTAAATCCGTCGAAAACCGGAAGTCGAAAAATATTTCGATTACAATACTTTCTTCTATTGAAGATAGAAGAAAGTAAAAATGGCCAAGTGGGACCCCTTAACTCAATTTATAAAATACTAAATTAAATTATTTATGTTTAAGCTACTGTTGCAAACTATCAGATATTGGCATAAGAGGTCTGCACGGGCCGAAATTTTCAATCCCGGGCCCGCCCGACTCACAGAAAATAAAAAATTCGGCCCGGTCCGATACAAAAATTAAATTTTCGGCCCGAGCACGGCCCGGAAAAAATGTTAAAATCTCGGCCTGAGCCCCACCCGACCCGGCCGAAATTTTACAAATCGTTGATTTTTACGTCGATTTGATTAAAAATTTGTCTCGTACGAGAAGTTCTGACCAAAAATATTTATCTTAACTTTTTTTTTTCATGTTTATAATCTTCATTTTTATAGAAGTGCAGCAGGCTGCGATATTTATTTTTTTAATGAATATATATTTCTTGTATCTAAATGTTTCAGTTATCATTAATATTGTTAGTACCATATTCCATAAACTGAAGTGTTAAAAATCGGAAAAATGCTATGCAGTAAAATCTTTTAAGACGGAATTGCCTAGAAAAGAAAAAAAAAGCGTTATAGACAAGTTTCCGTCTTAGCAAGTGTAAAGATAATATATTTTCTTTTCTTACGTATTATATTGATTTTGCTTTTCAGTTTAAAACAGGGCTCCGTCATAGGCAAGTTACTTTTCACACGTTTTACTATATTTTAATTTAACTATACTTTAATAAGCGTAGGAATCTACTATTCTTTAAAAAGAATAAATTTTAATGTTTAAGTGTAGAATAATGACGTTTAAAAAATGTATGCATTTTTTGCAAAAATTTTTGTGCCAGGCCTAATTTAACTGACATTTAAATGGAACAGGACACGCCATGATTTTCATACGGGTTGGGTCAAAACTAGGTCTGAAAGTTTTGGGCCGTGAAGACTAGGAATGAAACTAGTCCCGTCTCTGTGCATAAAAAATAAGGTAAGGCCAATCCCGCCCGGACCGAGCCTCCAGAAAAAATGTGGCCCGGACCAGGCCCAGTCCGAAATGAATGGAGACCAACCCGACCCGACCCGATTGCCGAGAATGAAAATCGGCATTACGAATTAGTTTTATTTAAACAATTTTATTTATTACGCGATTTTTCTTTATCCACGGGTTGAGAAAAAAACTAGTTGACGGTAACTTACGATATAATTTTATTGTTAAAATGTTATGAGTAAAAAAATCATTTAATGTTCTAGTTTAATTAAACGGTATGCTTCGTTTTCAAAAATAGAAAGTGAAAAAACATAAAAACACCTTTCAATCCCTTTCTCATTAGAGACTCCCAATGCTCAAAAGTAATTATAATGTTACATGGAACGTGCCTCGAATTCTGATTAGTTTTGGGGGGGTTGTAACTGTTTTGAAAAATTAACACAATTTATTTTCTTTAAAATAAAGCTTCTTTTTACTGTTTTTTTCCTAACATCAATGTATCCATTTTTCATTAATTAGAAGAATGTGCTTAAAACTAAAACCATAAGTAATATTGTTTTTTCCCCAATAAAGTAATGTCTCTGTTTGTTTCGAGAAAGCGTTTTCTTTTCTTTTTATTAAATTATAGTTGAATTCTTTTTAGGTTGAATCAGATTTTGTTAAATGACACTGAACTAATAGCATATAAGTATTTTAGTGTATCGACTGAATTGGAATTTCGTTCCATCTGCATATCTGTTTATGAAAGTTTATCATTTTTTCATTTAAATTAATTTGTTGATTAATTAGGACTTATAAAACATATTATAATAAACTTAATTTTTAATATATAGGGGGAGTCTAGGGAGGTTTAAACCACTTTTTACAAAATGATTTTTTATTTTTTTTTAAATATTGAACGCAGAATAAAGTTCTGTGTATCATTTTATTCCTTATACAATCAGTTATCAAAATAAAATTGCTACATAAGTGTAATATATAAAAAATTCGAAAAATAAATGGTTTTAACCAAGCGAAAATAATGGGTCAAGGCTCCCCACTTATGGGAGGGTTGACCCACTATATGGGAGGCTTGACCCACTTCGTTTTATATTTAAATATTTGTGTAGAAAAATAAAATCAGTGAAAAAAAGTAAAATAATTTTATGCTACATGCTTTAATTATCGTAAAAATATATTTTGGAAAATAGGATGCTTCAAAAAGCCTGTTTAGGCGTAATCGCATGTCAGAGGAGAAACATTTTGTTTAAGCAGGCTTTTGTCTGAGCAGGTATAATTGTACAACAGGGAAATGAAATTTTAACATTTAAGATAGCATTCCGATACAGACAGGTTTCGTTTCCATCGGGGTTCATGCATTATAATGTCCGGATTTAGAAGCCACTGTCCCGCTTCTTTTTGGTCTCTTTGTCTTAATTTTTATGACATTCGACCTGGCAGCTCTAGTTGTCACATAGTGTGGCTTCATCTAACTCTATTCGTTATGTTAAAATTTGTCTACGTACTTTCTTAAAGTTTTTCGATCCATGCTACGTTCCTTTGTAGCCGCATGAGTACTTAATTTATCATTAACACCTTTTAACCCTTTTAGAGGGAAAGTACTTTCAGTACTAAAATGTTGAAATAAATGACTGACACGGGAATATTCGAAGAAATTTATTTGCAAACATGGAAAATGCTATATTTCACATACATATTAAATTGGAAAGATTTATCAAAATTCTGGTGCCAGTGTGAAGTTTGAGAATTAAAATAAAGTGGTTTCATAAATCTACAACTGCCCCTGAAACTGTCCAGACTGCTGCTTTCTTACTTTCTAGTCTTTTCAACTGTTTCTATTTACCTATTGTATGTAATATTTAAATGGAAAAAAGTTCCTATCAACTTTCGCATTTATATTTCATTATTTTTTTGTGCAGTGCAAATAGCAATTTTGTACATCTTTAATTAATCAATTTTAAATGTTTTCTTTCCATCACCCCATTTTACTGTACCTTTCGAGAATAACTTTACATTCATTTTTATATATAACTATTAAACTTTCATTATGAACAGTGTTTAATAAAAATATTTCTAAAACTCCTTAATTAACATACTGCTTACGGGCAATTTTTACCAAACCTGATTTTTAAAACAGTAAAAGCTCCTCCCTGTTCTGAAAATCTTTAGTAAATTGGTGTTCTAGATAGGTTTCACAATTTTATGCATTTGTAAGTATCCTTCAATGAGCAAATTTAATATAAAATGTCTTGAAATCTAAAAAAATATGGACAACATGCTACAAATGCATTTTTTGTAAGGTAGAAGCCTTGTCCTTAGTCAATGATTTAATTGGAATGAAAACGAGAATTCTCGTTTCCGTCGTGAATGTGTTAAGGGAGCCTAGAACATCTGACACCTATTCAACCGCCCCTCGCATTGACAAGGTCAAGCCTCCCCACATAGCCTTTTTTTAAAGAATAGCACATTGTCATGTTAATCCTAACTTACTGAGTAAACTTTAAACCTGGAATGAAAGGTAGATATTTCTGCATTACTTTAAACCTACATACTTAAATTTCTGTAATTTATTATATCTGAAAAATTTTTTCAAAATAATTCTAAAAAACACAACTTTTAGGTTGAAAACACCTCACAGTTGATTTTTTCCACACCTATTTCGATTATCTGTATCAAACAAAGATTGTTTATTTCGATTATCTGTATCAAACAAAGATTGTTTATTTCGATTATCTGTATCAAACAAAGATTGTTTATTTCGATTATCTGTATGAAACAAAGATTGATATTGAGCATTCCGAGAGCTTTGGATGACACCTATTGACAAAACTCTGAAATTCTTTTAAATATGAAAACTGATGCGTGGGTTAAGCCTCCCGTATGGTCAACCCTCCCTAGTCTCCCCTATATTTATTTATATTTCGAAAGATTTGTTTTTTAAGTAAAAAGAAAAATCTTTTCCCAGATAAATTTTCTCAACAGTTTGTATCTGTACTTTTTACTTATACAACATTTTGCAATAAATCGACAATGGCTTTACGATTTTATGTTTTTAATCACTTAACTCTCGCGCCTGTGACTTTTACGTGCAGTGTAGGCTACTTTTTCTTTTTAATTCAGATTGTTTGATTCACACCAGTTTGTTAAAATAATATATTTCGCTTTATTCTCCATTCATTTTATCTACCATTAAATAAGGTGAACATGTCTGCTTCAAAAAAGTGGCGCCACTCAATCAATCTAAAATTTAAAAAAAAATTGCTTACACTTATTGGGTGCGACTCTTAAGGTGCTAAACTATTTTTTCAATATTTTATAGATAACCCTTCGAAAACGATACCCCGCTTTATTCAACAAAAACGTTGAATTTTCTTTTTCCCTATACTGATAAAACAAATTCTAAAAAAAACATGTTTCTTGATCTACGGAAATGTAATGTAACCACAAACTAAAATCTGCGATAATTTACTTCGGGTTACGAAAGATTCCGCAACATGTTTTTTTTTTTTTTTTTTTTTTTTTTTTAATTTAGAAACCGTATAAACAGATACACTATATGGCCAAAGGTGACCGGTCACTTGCGATTTTAGACGTTTTGTTAAACATCTAGAAAAATACTCGAGGAATTAACCTGAAACTGCAGGTGTGTTAACAGTATAATGTAGGCCATATATTTCAGCGAATATGTTTTCCCGAAACTCCAAGGGGACCGTCAACAAATTGAAAAAGAACGAATAACTTTTGGATAACCCTGTAAAAAATTATGTAGCAAAAGCGCTCAAACTCTAGATTATTAATAAGTGGCTTATTGTAATTTACTGTGTTCATTTTTATGAGGATAGCATGTACACCGGTAGAGAAATTAAGGTTTTTATAAAAACAGTTCCAAATTTCGCCAAGTTTTTTGCTTATAATTTGCAGAGTTCTTAATATAAAAGAGAGTTCTTAACCCATTAACTGCCAAGTTAAGTTAAGTTTATGCAAGTGATATTGGTTATTCATTTGAACATATATAATAGTAATTTATCGTTGAAATAACAAAATTTGTGTTAGCTTACGAAAAATGGATTGTTGCGTTTGCGCAACGTTAGCGGAATAAGAGTACTGATGTTTATCGAACTCAATTGATCATCAGCAGGGTTTTCTTGCATATTTGGGCACTGTAAGATTTTTTATTTTTTTTTTTTTACCTTTGTTACAATTTAGACAGCAAGCAATCTCTTTAATGTAATTAATTTATTATTAAAATTTAATTTATTTTTTATTCTAATTTACTGATCATATTTAGGAAACAGTTTCAAGTATCAAAATATTCGCTACACTTATGATGTAAATCAACATCACAAATGTACTGCAGCGATAAACATTCTGGCTATGGCATTGTTTATAATGCAGTCTTCTGCTGTCATCCAACTTGACAATTAACCCTTTCAGGGGCATTAGTATAATTTTACTCGTATTTCCCAAATGTCACAATGGCACCAGAATTGTGGTAAAGTAATTATCCTTTATTATGTCACTGTTCGTAAATACCGGTGTCATTCATTCATTTCAACATTTTAGAAATTTAAGGGCTTTGCCCCGGAAAGGGTTAAATTTCCGCGTTCTGTCTGTAATGGATTTTGCATGGAGAACTTACTATGCCTTCTTTTGACTCATTTGTTTATGGCTAACTCTTAGCTTTCAAAGGGTGTTTGCAAAATGTACAATGCAACTTCATGTCTGAAATCTAAGTGAGAGTTTTTATTTACGAACATAATCTTTATACCTTCTCGCATTGGTCAAGGTTTTATTTTTTCTTCATTTTTTGGCTGAGCCATATTCGATTTTTCTACCTTTATACTCTTCAAGTCTCCAGTTTTTTTTTTTTTTTTTTTTTTGTATGTGTGACTTGCACTACATTTAGAGGGTACAAATTTCTTTTTCACGCATACTTCAATTTCGCCAGCAGTATCGAAAGGTAAAATATCATTACACTTTTTGATATGTTATCATTTCCTTCTTCATCAATAATTTCTGCTATTTCTGATGCAATCACGATAATATCTGTTTCGTTCTCGTCATAATTATATGAATCTTTATTAAAAATTCTTTGAAGACCTTCCTCGAACGTAAAATATCTATTTGAAGCATATCTATGAGCACAGATTAAGAAAAAAATGCGCGTAGTCGAACGATACGAGTGAGTATTGGAACTACACCTTTTCCACTGACGATGCTAAGACGCAACACCTATTGTCTCTTCCTCCCCCATTAAAACAATAGCAACTGATTCGTTGAATGTTCTAATGTACTTTGACCTTGTCTAAAAATAGATTTACTCTAAAGCTTACGTTTGTCTAACTATATTTCTGCTGTGAAAACGACAACATAAAAGATTTCGCTTAAAAATGCTTTAAGTTTCGAACTTGTTATTAAATAGGAAAAAAATGTTGAAAGAAAATTTTTTTATATTTAATTAGTAACCATAATATACCCTACTTAAAAATTACTATTAATGTAAAATTCATTTGATAGTTAATTTTTTATACGTATTTATTTTGACTGTTGCGTGAACGGAACACCAGCGGTTAATGGGTTAATATATAAATAAAAAAGTTCTTTTCAGAAAATATGGCAAACAACATTGTACACAATACTCTGCAGTCGGAATAGAAAAATATTAAAAAATGACCAGGTTTAGTAAAAAATGTTTCGTTGCGCTTGCGCAAATGTAATCAAAATATAATGTGCATAATGTATTAGCTAAGTATATAGAGCAATTTTTGTGAAAGCCTCAAAATCATAGGCTGAAAATTCTGAAAATTATCGTCGATAGAATAAGCTCGAAATCCGTTACTCCCAAAAAGAAGCAAAAAAAGGAGGATTTGTATCAAAATATAGTAGTACATGCAATATTGTGTACGCCATCTTGGCACTAATCAGCAGATATTTGATACAACCCGTAATATTTTTGCTTCTTTTTGGGAACAACGTATTTCGAGCTTATATTCTATCGACGATAATTTTCAGAATTTTTGAGGTATGATTTTGAGGCTTTGACAAAAGTTGTTCTATATACGTAGCTAATACGTTATGCATATTATATATTGATTGCATTCGCAAATGCGCAGTGAAAAATGTTTTACTAAACCTGCTCATTTTTCATCCAATTATTATTTTTTTAAATTCTGATTGCAGAGTATTGTGTACAATGTTATTTGTCATATTTTCTGAAAAGAACTTTTTTTTATATTAAGAACTCTGAAAATTATAAGCAAAAAACTTGGCGAAATTTGGGGCTGTTTTTATAAAAACCTTAATTGCTCTACGAGTATACATGCTATCCTCATAAAAATGAACACAGCTTATTACAATAAGACACTTATTAATAATCTCGATTTTGAACGATTTTGCTAGATTAGTTTTTACAGGCTTATCCAAAAGATATTCATTCTTTTTTAATTTGTTGACTGTCCCCTATGTGGTTTCGGTACTCGGATTTCGGGAAAAAATCAACGTGGAAATATACTACACTGTTTATACATCTGCAGCTTCAGGTTAATTACTCAAGTATTTTTCTAGATATTAAAAAAAAAAAAAAAAAAAAAAAACGTCAAAAATCGTAAGTGACCATTCACCTTTGGCCATATAGTGTATACTTAAAAGATTTAAAGATTCATCTTTAAAATGCAATTCTCAAACCAGAATATTAATTTTAAGAATACTACATATTCTTAAACATTTTGTGCTGTGTAATTGAGGTTATGCATAGAAGACAAAAAAAAAAAAAAAAATATTTTATTAATTATATTAATTGTCTTTATTTATGATATTCGACTGTTAAAATAATTGTTGAAAATGAAAATTTGTACTGAATAATTGATAGAATTACATATTCTGGTTTGTGAAATTATATTAATATAAAAGAAAATAAGTTGAAACTGATGCGAATCAATAAGAACTAAAAGATCTTCTTAAAACACCATCAAAACATCAGCGCATTTAAAAGTTATTGATGATGTTTTAAGAAGATATTTAGTTCTTATTATTATCAATATTCTATAAAAACTACTCGTTATTATTTCAAAAATAATTGGAAGCAAAAGTAATTTTTAGAAAGGCTTCTTTAAATCTCGCAAACATAATTATTTCTGAAGTTCCGAAATCGAATGAACTTTTTTCCAAATCGTGAGAAATTCGAAATGGGATATGGTATATTTTTGTTCGTGGCTATATCATAGTATTTTCTTAGACAAAAGAAACTTATGTCTTTTTTCAGATTGTAGATGATTTTTTAACTTCATCTTAACCCTTTATGTATTGAATTATGATTTCATGAAATTTTTATCTTCTAAAGCATTTTTCGTGAATTTTCGAAACTACATTAGAAGATTTATATAATCATTTAATAAATTTTAGAAGGATTAATTAAAATTTCAATTTATAGGTATTTTGAGCAATATTTATAACACCACTCAAATCTTTTATTTTAAATATTTTTCTTAATATTTTGTACAATTAGGAAATATATAAATGTAATGGTCTTACAATAGAAATATTTCCGAATTAAAAAATTTCTCCCCCCACCTCCCAACGCCAAGAAAGCTAAAAAGATGCAAAGGCAAAATAAATCATCCTTTTAAAAATATTTTTGTTTTGTGTAACCAATAATGCTTTTGGAACGATATAAAGTAAAACATCGACAACTCATTCTAAACTGTATTACTACTAATCGATGTATTATACGAATTTTATAGCAAGTTATTTTAATGGTACTTATAAGTACCGTCAATAGATAAAGAATTAATAATTGAAGGGTATCTGTATATTATATATACTTCTTAATTTTAATCATCTAATGACACATTAGCACCAGAATTTTAGAATAAAATTTTGCTTTTCATAACGTAAGTCAAGAAAAGCTTTAAATTACTTTCATGCATATATATATATATATATATATATATATTGTATCTACCGGTGGCATTCAGTCATTGAAACATTTTCGCAACATAAGTTCTTTACCACTGAAAAGGTTTACAGCAGCATTTTGCCATTCGTTATAATTAAGTATTTGTAAAATACTGTACGTGCATTTCTTAAAGTCTTTCGTAAGCAAATTATATAGATTAATCAATATTTTTCTGAAAATTTGTTCTTTCTTACAAAATAATTTTCCAAAATAGAATATATGTATTTATATATATGCGCGCGTGTGTGTATGTGTGTGTGTTTTGTAATAATTTATTCCTGGATCATTAAAATAGCATATAATAATTTAGATTATATAGACTAAATGATAATTATAAGTATCATATTTATATGAATGTGACTATTTTCTGAAACTGTGGTGATTTGAAACCTTAAGGACTGTACCAATTTATTAGGCGGGATTTTTGATGTGCTAAAATTGGTCACATGTTTCAGTTGTAATATGGTCATAGCAATTCTCTTGCTAGGTATGTCATTAATATAAATTGCTAGGTATGTCATTAATATAAATGCTACATTTTTTCATATAGTTCATTGTTACGGATATTGCGTTGATTAATATATATATTTTTTTTTTATTCAATTTATATGGCATGGTAAATTTATACTTTTTGGTGTATAGTCGATTGGGTTCAAAATGGAATTCAATTTTTAGCTTATTGCCTCTATAACAGAAATCGACTATTTTATGCTTATATATGTATTTTATGTACCCTTGAAAACGTGAAATGCTATATAAGTTTCCGGCTACATCCATCCATTTGATCTATTGTTTGTTTAAGATACGCCTTTTAATGGTTCAACATTATTTCGCTGGTTATTTGTATCTTCTGTCTTTAATAGGATATTTTATCAAAATTTGGTGATTTTTCATATGTTTTATATGGATTAATCGTCCGCAGTGTGCTAGTGAATTAGTGGTATTGTGCTTGATTCTATATTACAAGTCAAATGTTCCATCTTAATTTTGTATAATGCCAGTGTTATGAATTGTAGCTACATTTATTAACTCACTTTTAGTAATTGGAAATAGATGATGATCTGTAATTATATATATATATATATATATATATATATATATATATAGGATCCATATAACATACTGATCACGTTCTAAGCAGTATTTATTATGTTTTTTTTTGTTTTGTTTTGTTTTGGGAACTTTACTTTGCACAGGGACAACATATTTCACACTGACAATTAAATAATAATAATAATTACCCAGAAAACAAAGAAAAGTGGGCCATCAGCTGAAAAAAAGATGGCAGCCACCACTGCCATCAGCGGTAAAATTCAATGGTACCATTACTTAAACCAGTACAAAAGTGCCATTGCGGAATTCAGCTGGCCCATCAGTGATGGCCAACAGCAGGCCAGCATTGGTATGCCATCACATTACTTGAATCCGGCACTTTTCCTGCAGTGCTAGCACCTATCCCGCTGCTAATCTTTTGCTGGCCCAGCACTTTCCCTTACAAAATATTATTATAGAATTCTATATAAAGACAAAGTATTATGGCTCTTTTTTCTATAAGCCAGTTTCACCATGAGTTATAGAAATATCTGTAGAAGTGACTATAATAGAAATGTCTATAGAAATATTTGAACTTGCAGCGGTTTCCATGTGGTCACCCTCTCAAGTACTAACCGCGTTCGACGATGTTTCGTTTTCGTGATCGGACATGAACAAGTACTTTCAAAGTATGCTACGACCGCTCGTAGTTTTTAAACTCTCATTACACTATTTCAAGTTTGTTCCTTTTATGATTTACGTTTCTAATCATTAAACTGGTATAGAAAATATTGTACTGCATAGAAATCCTATATATTTTATACGGTTTTTTTTTATTATAGAATCTGAACTGTGCCAATTATGAAAACCGAAATCCTTTGTAAATTAGTAAAACCAGATTTAAGGAGAAAAAAAGTGCGTTGAAATAAAAATTCATTTATTTATTCATTTACTTATTTATTTTGTTGGTGGCAATGGTGCTATAAGGATAGTTGGGGTAACTGGACCCACGAGGGAACTGGGCTATAGGCTATTTAAAAAAAAATGTTGGTGTTTTTTAAGTTTTAGCTTTTGTGAACAATGCCCCTTAGTCTCTACTTCCTAAATCAACGTGTATCAATTTAATCATAACTCTCACTTTGCTGTGATAGGTTGTCAAAAATTTACGTTTCTTTTTTTAAAAACAACGTCAATATGGTTGAACTTCCTCGGCTTTTTATTAAAATATTGTAAGTACTTTTATTAAACAATCGTTTTTTTAAAGATTAGACGTATAACTACATTAATATTATTAGGTATCTATACATATTTACTTCATGTGTCACATGTAACCCCGGTGTCCCAGCTACCCCATAAATTTTTCAAGAATGGGGTAACTGGGACATGTATCCGGGGTAACTGGACCATGCTGGACTCCAGTTACCCCAATAGTTAAAAATAACTTTTTGGGTTTCTCTTACTACGGGAAGTACATTTTTCCATTGTTTTTTGCTCACAATAAAGAAAATGATAGAATACTTTATTAAAATTACGTAATGAAATTTTAAAAAAGCATATTGAGTGGTATCAAACCAAATTTCTTGATCCCTTGAGAGGCGGTGATGCCGTTATGGCATCACTTAATTTTAATTCCTAATTGCCACATTGGCACCTGAATTTTACAATAAAATTTCACCTTTATTAAGTACGCGAAAATATACTTTTACTTGTTTTCAGATAGATTCTCTTGTAAATATTGATGTCAGTAAATTATTTCAACATTTTATGAATGCAAGTACCTTGCCCTGAAATTGAGGTAACCAGACCTTCAAATTTTACTATAACCAGGGGTCGCATTCTATAGGGAAATTTTTATCGTTCCTACCACTATTTCGGAAATAATATCTCCATCGCACCTTTCTTTAAGGGTTCTGGTAGGAACAATAAAATTTTCCCCATATAATGCGACTCCTGGATGAAGATAAAGTACTTACGTAGCCGTTTGTTCACAGATTTACCTTGCTATTTTTTCCTTAAAATACCCATGTGAATTTTATACTTATTATCTATACTAAAGTACATAAGTACTTACTTAAGTTTTATGTTTTTGGTATAAATAAATCTAATATTTTAACTTTTAGTGCTTTTTTAGACATATTGACAGCAAAGGTTTCCCTTAAAACGCTGTTTATTGACATATAATTTACATGATCTGCCTGGTTTAATTTTTTTTTAAGTTGTTTACACTTTTTCAAATAGGACCCTATATCCGATATGAAAAAATATAAACGCGTGTGGAACATAAATCCCCTGGTCCAGTTACCCCATTTTTTGTTGAATGAAGCTGAATTGTCAGAAGCTCCAAAGTCACCTTGTAAAATCATGGCCCTGTTACAATAACTAACCTTATTATTTACAGTTTAAAATAAAATAGCTTCACAGCTTAAATTGTGTTAAGGTATTCATTTCAGATTTGTGTTTAAATATTCAATGTCTTCGTTATTCGCAACGACACCTAGCATAAGGGTTCCCAGCAATAATACTGCAAAAGTTCGTGCACTTCCATGTAGTCGTGGGCCAGCGCATGAGATAAAACGGAAACACACCAGAATTTTATCTGATGATTTCCAACAGCAAAGTTGATTGAAGCTGTCAGCAGTAGTCATGCAGTGGTAGACCATTAACCAGCACTTATCTTTCTGCTGGTCAGCAATTTTCTCTTTGTTTGGTACAAACACAAATTATATTAAAATGCTAAAAGTGAAATGATTTTGATATATCTAAAAAATAGTGAGCTGAGAGAAAATTTACTAATCTTATTGCAAAATGTTACCAAAGCAAGGATTGTTATGGTTTTACACGTTTTTTTTTTTTTTTTTTTTTTTTTTTGTTTTGTTTTTTAATAAGATTTTCTTCATAAGAATTTATTTTACGATTCTGCAAACATATTTTACGCATAAAATAATAGGCGCCGTAAAGAAATGAAGAAGCCTATTTTCACACTTAAAAAAAAAAAAAAAAAAAAAAAAGAGAAAAAATGCCAATTTCCAAGTTGCAAGATCAAATTCGTGTCAACTAGGTTGTTTAATGCGTATACTCGTCGAAGTTTCACATAAGGCTTTTTCACCTTTAATTTTGTATCGTTCTTCAAAACTCATATAAAGCATTTCTTATGTCGTGGAAAATGAATAAAAGGAATATATATATATATATATATATATTAATTTGCGCCGAATAAAGGTAAAGTTGTAGCAAGCTGGCCCTTAATAGTTTTAGCTGATTTGGATCTTTACACTTCTTCATAATTCCGTTACAATGCCCATAGGTCATCAGGCTTTTTCATTTTTAATTTTGTATCGTTCTGGGAAACTCACATAAAGCATTTCTTATGTCGTGGAAAATGAATAAAAGAGAATATATATATAAGCATATGTATTATATATATATATATATATATATATATCAGTGGCGTGGCGTGAAAATTTTCGGTGGTCATCGCAATTATTTAAGTTTGTGGTGAAAAATTATTAACTCTAAAATTCAATGGTTGAATGTTAAAAAAAGAAACTTTAAATCTTATCTTCACTTATACATGAACTCCAAATGTTCTGCTAAAACTGGATTGTAGAGTTTTAAAAGCTTATTAAGAGTTTTAAAATATTGCTTGGTCATCGCCGCATCTAGCGATGACCGGACGCCACGCCACTGATATATATATATATATATATATATATATACATATATATATATATATATATATATATATATATATATATATATATATATATATATATATATATATATGCAGGGTGCAATATGCTATCTATACCATTGGTCGTAGATATATAGTTCCAATTACAAAAACGTTTCAAGTGAAGTAAATATTCATGCTGTGGCATTATTTAAAGCAAAAAAATCAAGTTTATAAAAATTACGAAATCTAACTTTTTATACTGTCCCCCAGTCCCTATAATTATATTTAGTAAAAGTTTATACATATCGTAACACATATAACGCAAAAATTTGACATATGTACTACAAAAATTGACAATTATTAAATTTTAAATTTTGAGATTTTTGCACATGATTTTGTCTTTTATTGAGGGATCAGTTGAAAGATGAATTAAAGTAATTCGAGATCAAAATCAAGGTGCTATGTTCTTTTTACGGCGAAACCACCTTTAGTTGGTATCGCCAAATCGGGGTATAACCAAAGAGGGTTATTTCATCTAAAAATTTGAACTGACTTTTAGGGGTCGTATACAAAGTGACGAATAAAATATTGAAATTAAACAGAAAAATAAATATCAATTTATAATAATATCGAAAACGGTCTGCTATAAAAAATGAATACATAAAACGCCGGAAACTACTAGAGATACTGTTCAAAGTGTGTTCCGTATAGGTAAACCTTATATATAAAAAAAAAATAAAATAAAAACTCATAACACACGGAGAAATGTTATCTTGCATAAGCTATTTATTTTTCTAATTTTATCTGATAAACTTTTAAATAAGATTTAAAAAAAAATTATAATCTGAAATTTTTTATTTAACACCTCTTTTTAAAATAAAAACTTCAGTAATTTCTCTTTTAAATTAACATAAAAAATTCATAAGAGGAAATCTTTTGTTTTATTTTATACTAAAAATGTTCGATTTTTAACTTTATTTTATGTAAACAAAGAAGAACTGGTGTAAAATGAAGTACAGCACAGAATTCGTAACTTGATTATAAGAAAGGCATTCGGATATAAATATATTTATTAAAGCAATCGGTCCGACTATTACAGATATCGAGGATCGCATAAATTTTATTGTATATTAATTTATTTTTAAAGCATCAGAATAATTTCGGTTGTGCACTGCACTATTTGCTACAAATATGTAACATTAAATTATTTATCCTTACTAGTATAATTGTTTTTTTTTTTCAACACAAAATATATTATTTTCTAGTTCTTGTGCACCCCTCAAAAAATACCCTACACATTTGAATCTCCAATTTGTCACAAAAATTGGAAATAGCAATTCGACTGGAAGCTTCCAGAAGTATATTTATGTTAATAAAATTCATAGGTCAGTTTATATATTTATTTTTCGAAATTTGATTTTAACAACCTTATGTTTTTCAGTATGTAACCCATATATACTTTAAATGTAATCGAATTCTAAAAGCTTTAAATATGAGAAATCAAAGTTACAGTTTATTCCGCCACGTAGTTCTTGAGATATCCTTAAAAATCTCCATCTTGCAATCTGTTTTGCAACGATTCCAAAGGAATTTTACATTAAGATATCCATGATTTAAACCGTCACGATTTCTCAGGTACTTGACAGAATTATTATTATTATTATATATTCGAAGTTAAAATTTATGAAAAAAATATATAGTTAAAATTTGATGTTGTTTCGGAAATTTCAATGCTTGTACAATTTCAGTATGAAGCAGGTTTTTTTAGTAAATGTTTTTCACAGAAAATGGAAAAAACTTTAAATAAGATAATAAAAGTAATAAAAATCAATATTTTTTTTTTTCGTAAACAACAAAACATTTCTGGATAATATATGATACGAATTATACTGAAATATTATTTAAAATGTTTGATTAATGATATTGCAGATTTGCCATTTAGTGTTTGTAATTGGCTAAGTCTGGACTTCTTCATTTCCAATTGGCAATTCTGGGCAGCAAGAATGTTCGTAATATCTCTCCAGATACACAGATAACTTTTTTCTTTTTTTTTTTTTTTATTTAACCGTGTTCATAAGAAAATCTTTATTGATTACTTGAATCAAAATTCACATAGCTCTTTTTTATTAATACTTTGAATACAATCATATTATATTTTTTAAGATGTAACTAAACCAATATAATTTCGGCGTAACATAAGGTTTTTGTTTATTAATTTTAATGTGACATAAATTATAATTGTATTGTTAAAAGGTTATCAGAAAAAAAATATCCTTTGAATTTCATTGTTTAAATTATGCGGTATACTTTCTTTTAAAAAATAAAAAGAGAAAAAAACAAAACACCTTTTCATCTCTTTCTCATTAGAGTCTCCCAATGCCCAAAAGTAATTATAATGTTGCATGGAACGTGTCTCGAATCCTGATTAGCTTTTTTGGGCTTGTAACTGTTTTGAAAAATTAACATACTTTGCTATGTATAAAATGAAGCTTTATTTTTACTGTTTTTTTTTCTAACATCATTGTATCCATTTTTCATTAATTATATAATGTGCTTAAAAATAAGACTGCAAGCAATATTGCTTTTCCAGATTAAAGTAAATGTCTCGGTTTGTTTTCAGAAAGAGTTTGGTTTTCCTTTCTTAAAAAAAAAAAAAATTAGTGGACATTTTTCAGTTAGAATCAAATTTTGGTAAATGTTATTTAGCTAATAGAATAAAAACGTTTTATTGTATTCACTGAAATATAATTTCTTTCTTATGCATGTCTGTGTATGGAAGTTGACTTTTACGTTTAAATATTTTTTTTGATTAATTAGAACTTAGAAAAGTATTTATTTTGGTTAAAACTTAATTTTTATTACATGTATTTTTTACTTTCTTCTATCTTTACCAGAAGAAAGTATTGGATTCATGAAAATTTTCGAATTCCGGTTTTCGACGGATTTACACGTTTTGGGGGTCAGAGATTCAGAAAAACATGTTTTTAAAAAATATCTGTCTGTGACTCTGTGTGTCTGTCTGTATGTATGTCTGTCTGTCTGTGTCTGTGTGTATGTGACAAAAATTTTTGGGCGCTTGTTCTCAAGAACTAATGCACGGAATTTAATAAAAATTTATATTCAGTGAGTCCCTAATATAGATTGATGCTGATTAGTTTTTGGTGTAAATCGCTCAACAGGTGGCGCTGCTATGCTGCATTTTTCACGATTATCGCAATAGCTCTATCTCACGAACTAATGCACGAATTTTGATTAAACTTCAGATTTAGTTAGTCCTTGATATGAATTGATGCTGATTACGTTTTGGTGTAAATCGCTCAACAGGTGGCGCTGTTATGATGAATTTTGCAGGAATTACACGATTTCCCCAATATCTCTATCTTAAGAACTAAGGCACGGATTTTCATCAAACTTCAGATCCAATAGTCCTTGATATGACTTGCTTCTGATTATGTGTTGGTGTAAATATCCCAACAGTGGCGCTTCTGTGCTGCCTTTTTTCACGATTGCCCCAATAGCTCTATCTATAGAACTAATGGATGAATTTTTATCTAACTTCAGATTTAGTTGTATGTTGACCCAAGTTGTTGTTAATTAGGTTTTGGTGTTAATCACCCAATAGGTGGCGCTGCTATGCAGGAATTTTCACGATTTTCGCTATAGCTCTATCTCAAAAACTAATGCACGGATTTTCTCCAAACTTCAGATTCAGTCAGACGTTGACATAAATTGTTGCTGTTTAGGATTTGGTATAAATCACCCAATAGGTTGCGCTGCTAGGCAGAATTTTGCTGGATTTAGACGATTTCAGCGAAAGTCATACCTCAAGAACTAATGCACGGAATTTCATATATTTTGAATCCTCATGAGATGCATAGATTGCCATTTAATTTTGGCAGTGTGATAGCGAATTTTGAAGTATTAACATGTATGGGATAGAAGAAAGTTTTGGGATTGGTACATCCGACTAGTTAATATTTGAAAAGATTAGTATTTCAAATAAAACGTTTTCCCAAACTATTTCCATGAAATTTTTTTTCCAGATAAATTTCCGCAACAGTTTGTATCTGTGGTTTATACAGATACACAGCAATTTTCAAAATACCAAAAATGGTTTCACGATTTGATAATTTGAATTAAGCCCTTTATTTATTATTATTATTTTTTTTTTTGCATAACGTTTAAAAAATAATACACCGCTTTTATAATTTTTTATACATTACTTGGAAAAAAATACATATTTTTTTCTAAGTTTCAATTTTATTCAACGAAAATTTTAAATTCTCTCTTTTCCCTATACTATAAAAAAATAAAATAAAAATACACATATGTTTATTAATCTAGGGAAATATAATATAACCACTTACTCTCTCGAGTTAACCAAGATTCCGTAATATGTTCTTTATATTTAGAAAACACAAAACATATAATATATTTGCCAGGTTTAAAAAAAAAAACATCTTTAAAAATGCATTTCCCAAACCATAATATTGTTTTTTAGGATGCTACAAATTCTCCATTAAACATTGCCAGGTGCATAATTGAAGTAATGCATAAAAGACTAACAAAAAATACACTGGGCAAAAAAAAAAAAATAAATTCTCCCCGGAAACAAAGTGGGTGAACTTTGTCAAGTTAACCTTTCTGATCCTAACTATCGCATCAAAATTGCTCCATCACGTAACGTTAGTGTCTTCCGTATAAGTATCCGTCAGCAATTTGCTAACATATATTTGCTCCTTTTTCCTCTGTATTTCTTTTACATGTCAGCTAAATCCTGGTTGAACATCTCTCCATGTTCATCAGAAACTGCTGCCATATTATCCGGAAAAGTGTCCACATGAGAATGCAGAAAATACAAATTTACCGACGCATTGCATCCAAATGCTTTAAATGAAGATAGTATATTCTGAACAATTTCTTCATAATTTTGACACTTTCTATTTCTAAAAAAAATTACATGCATTTTTGAACGCATTCCATGCTCTTTTCTCATAAGCATTCAGTTTATGTTTGAAAATATTGTCGTAAAATAGTTTTCTTATTCGAATTCCATCAAAAGTACCAAATTTTGTTTTGTCTCTCTCATGGATAATAATTTGTGCATCAAAAACTTAAAAATCTTACCGTTCTTATTCATAGTTTAACAAATTATTTAATAAGTCCAATTTTTATCTGAAGGGGCGGTAAATAAAATTTTGCCTTATAATTAATTCCTGTTGTGCAACATTGTTAGTGGCAGGAATAATTTGTTTCTCGTAGTGTCATTTTTTTCACGAAAAAGTGCTTTCTCAGTTATCCCATTCACAGAAGATACAATTGAATTTCGTGGAACCTTGTTGTATCCCAGTTAGCAACTCTAAACCTTTAAGTAGGCATATGTGTTCCAATGGTGGTCATTGTAATGTTTTTTTGCAATGCATTTTGAATATTCGAGTACGCTACATTCGTATGACCTGCATGAACAATAGGTGTTAAAAGCTCCACATTTCCATTGTGAGATAAAACCTCTTTTAAACTAAACTTCGATGAATCAATGAACAGCCTCGATTGTTCTAGTTTGTATTCAACATGTAACTTTTTCATTAAACCTAGAAAAACTCCAAGTCGCCACCCAAGAGAAATAGTTTGAAATGTCTCCTTACCCCTTTCTAGAAAATGATATTTTCACATCTTTTTACAATAAATTCTAATGTTGTTGCAGGGAACCAAGTATCTGAGCCATTATTTTGCGAAGATCTAAATCAGAAAAAGGTCGTTTAATTTAGCCTGAAAAATAAGGCGTTGTTCTAAACAACTGGGCAAAGAAAAGTCTTCATTCTCCTATGAACTTGCATTTCCATCTGGTTTCATAGTCCAAAGTAAATGTATCTGCTGGTTCTGCACTGAAATACATGAGGAAATAGGTCTTAACGCTGAAAATATATCAGAAACAAGTTGGAAATTGCTCGTCAAACGTGGCAAATGAGGTGCGTTCGTACTATAACTAGTTTTATAATTATTTTTTGCACCCCATATTGTACTGAATGTATAATTTTTTGCACTTCATAAAGCGCATAGTCTGATACATCATTAAAATGCACTTCCAACATTTTTTTCCCATTCCCCGTAATGTAGCGGAACACTTTTGACTGTCCCTGTAATTAAACTATACATCCGATTTTCCTAAAATTTGAAATAGCTCAACAAAATTTTACAACAATTATATCTTTAAAATTTCAGACCATTCGGAAGGCTGTAATATCATTAAAATGCACTTGCAATAATTTTTCCCATTGGCCGTAATGTAAAGAAAAACTTTTGACTGTCCCTGTAATTAAACATACATCCGATTTTCCTAAAATTTGAAAGGGCTCGACAAAATTTTGCAACAGTTATATCTTTAAAATTTCAGATCATTCGGAAGGCTCTAATATCATTACAATCCACTTGCAATAATTTTTCCCATTGGCCGTAATGTAAAGAAAAACTTTTGACTGTCCCTGTAATTAAACTATACATCCGATTTTTCTAAAATTTGAAAGGGCTCGACAAAATTTTGCAACAGTTATATCTTTAAAATTTCAGATCATTCGGAAGGCTCTAATATCATTAAAATGCACTTGCAATAATTTTTCCCATTGGTCGTAATGTAAAGAAAAACTTTTGACTGTCCCTGTAATTAAACTATACATCCGATTTTCCTAAAATTTGAAAGGGCTCGACAAAATTTTGCAACAGTTATATCTTTAAAATTTCAGATCATTCGGAAGGCTCTAATATCATTAAAATGCACTTGCAATAATTTTTAACATTGGCCGTAATGTAAAGAAAAACTCTTGACTGTCCCTGTAATTAAACTATACATCCAATTTTCCTAAAATTTGAAAGGGCTCGACAAAATTTTGCAACAGTTATATCTTTAAAATTTCAGATCATTCGGAAGGCTCTAATATCATTAAAATCCACTTGCAATAATTTTTCCCATTGGCCGTAATGTAAAGAAAAACTTTTGACTGTCCCTGTAATTAAACTATACATCCGATTTTCCTAAAATTTGAAAGGGCTCGACAAAATTTTGCAACAGTTATATCTTTAAGATTTCAGATCATTCGGAAGGCTCTAATATCATTAAAATGCACTTGCAATAATTTTTAACATTGGCCGTAATGTAAAGAAAAACTCTTGACTGTCCCTGTAATTAAACTATACATCCAATTTTCCTAAAATTTGAAAGGGCTCGACAAAATTTTGCAACAGTTATATCTTTAAAATTTCAGATCATTCGGAAGGCTCTAATATCATTAAAATCCACTTGCAATAATTTTTCCCATTGGCCGTAATGTAAAGAAAAACTTTTGACTGTCCCTGTAATTAAACTATACATCCGATTTTCCTAAAATTTGAAAAGGCTCGACAAAATTTTGCAACAGTTATATCTTTAAAATTTCAGATCATTCGGAAGGCTCTAATATCATTAAAATGCACTTGCAATAATTTTTCCCATTGGCCGTAATGTAAAGAAAAACTTTTGACTGTCCCTGTAATTAAACTATACATCCGATTTTCCTAAAATTTGAAAGGGCTCGACAAAATTTTGCAACAGTTATATCTTTAAAATTTCAGATCATTCGGAAGGCTCTAATATCATTAAAATGCACTTGCAATAATTTTTAACATTGGCCGTAATGTAAAGAAAAACTCTTGACTGTCCCTGTAATTAAACTATACATCCAATTTTCCTAAAATTTGAAAGGGCTCGACAAAATTTTGCAACAGTTATATCTTTAAAATTTCAGATCATTCGGAAGGCTCTAATATCATTAAAATCCACTTGCAATAATTTTTCCCATTGGCCGTAATGTAAAGAAAAACTTTTGACTGTCCCTGTAATTAAACTATACATCCGATTTTCCTAAAATTTGAAAGGGCTCGACAAAATTTTGCAACAGTTATATCTTTAAAATTTCAGATCATTCGGAAGGCTCTAATATCATTAAAATGCACTTGCAATAATTTTTCCCATTGGCCGTAATGTAAAGAAAAACTTTTGACTGTCCCTGTAATTAAACTATACATCCGATTTTCCTAAAATTTGAAAGGGCTCGACAAAATTTTGCAACAGTTATATCTTTAAAATTTCAGATCATTCGGAAGGCTCTAATATCATTAAAATGCACTTGCAATAATTTTTAACATTGGCCGTAATGTAAAGAAAAACTTTTGACTGTCCCTGTAATTAAACTATACATCCGATTTTCCTAAAATTTGAAAGGGCTCGACAAAATTTTGCAACAGTTATATCTTTAAAATTTCAGATCATTCGGAAGGCTCTAATATCATTAAAATGCACTTGCAATAATTTTTAACATTGGCCGTAATGTAAAGAAAAACTCTTGACTGTCCCTGTAATTAAACTATACATCCAATTTTCCTAAAATTTGAAAGGGCTCGACAAAATTTTGCAACAGTTATATCTTTAAAATTTCAGATCATTCGGAAGGCTCTAATATCATTAAAATCCACTTGCAATAATTTTTCCCATTGGCCGTAATGTAAAGAAAAACTTTTGACTGTCCCTGTAATTAAACTATACATCCGATTTTCCTAAAATTTGAAAGGGCTCGACAAAATTTTGCAACAGTTATATCTTTAAAATTTCAGATCATTCGGAAGGCTCTAATATCATTAAAATGCACTTGCAATAATTTTTAACATTGGCCGTAATGTAAAGAAAAACTCTTGACTGTCCCTGTAATTAAACTATACATCCAATTTTCCTAAAATTTGAAAGGGCTCGACAAAATTTTGCAACAGTTATATCTTTAAAATTTCAGATCATTCGGAAGGCTCTAATATCATTAAAATCCACTTGCAATAATTTTTCCCATTGGCCGTAATGTAAAGAAAAACTTTTGACTGTCCCTGTAATTAAACTATACATCCGATTTTCATAAAATTTGAAATGGCTCGACAAAATTTTGCAACAATCATATATTTGAAATTTCAGACCATTCGGTTGGGTAGTTTTTGCTCTGTTACATGCGGACAGACGGACGGACAGACGGACGGACAGACGGACGGACAGACGGACGGACAGACGGACGGACGGACTGAACGACGACTATAGGTGCTACGTATTTATATAATTACGAACGCACCTAAAAACATATAGGGGAGAGTAGCTATATTTGGACCGGCGCTTTAAATGGACCCTTTACCTTTCTGCCGTTAGTTTACAGAAAGAGACGTCATCTACCGCTGAAATCCTACTCATCAGAATGACGTCATTTATGATAAGAAGAAGCATACGTCTACCACGTGCTGTTTTCAGACGATTTTTAAAAACCTAAAATTAGCTGTTTTGATCTAATTTTTTTCCTACTAAACGTAAGTAAATAGTTTAAAACTGAGGTAAGTTGTTATGTTTTCATATACATATCTAAATTAATCATTTTATTGCGCATACTTTTCAAGCGGATTTGTTTGATTTCGTTTTCGTTCATAGTCTTGAGATTATCTGTTTTAAAAAATGGCGCATTTGCCTTAATTGGGCCAATTTACGTTGCTTAAATTGGACAAGATATACTATCATCAATTGAAAAGTATGTAATGAATTTCGAGGTCTGTACGGTTTGCACACTATTTTGTTATTAATTAATATTTTACAATGGATTACTATCTCCATGCAAGTTTTTGAGTATTTTATTTTATTTTTTTGTATATCTGGATCAATTTCTTTATTAGGCCTATATAAACATAAAAATATTTTTAAATGTTTATGCAATACATTTTGTTTGTAATTTCTTTTATCTTGTTATGTATTTCTATTTATTTTCTTTTTACAGACTTGAATTCAAACATTTCCTTCCTGGATGATATTTGCGGTTCTGAAAGGGGGGTGCGACTTTTTATAGTTCTAGATGGTGGAATTGAACGTTTAAAACGCATAAAATCTCAAACCTTCCGGACGGAATGGTTATTTCAAGGCTCCGTTTGGGAGGGGGGGGGGGGGGGATTTTCTGAATTCAACATTTTATGAATATATAACGTTTTGTGTTTGATTAATTGTAGTATGTGTTTTTTTTTCAATATTGCATATTTTTAAACACTTTTTTTTAATATAATTGAAAAATGTTGAAAACGACACAGACAAACTGTATGCAAAAAAAAAAAAAAAAAAAAAACACCCGTGACACCAAAGACTGTTAAAGATATAGGAAAAGAAAAAGAGAGACTAATTTGTGAAGAAATTGACCTGTAAGAATTCTGCAGCTAATAATCCCTCAAAAAGCCAAAGAATCATTAGAAATGTTACCCCTCTGGCTAAATTCAATTAAATCAAAGTACAGAGTGAGCCAAAAACAGCTGTTTTAACATCTTTGCCATATAAAGTAAATCTTGAAATGAAAAAAACTCAAATGAAGCTTATACAGCACAAAAGCAATGGGAACATCAGGTTTTAAAAAATAGCCGTAATGCAATTCGAACGAAAATTATGGAAAGGAAGAACTACAAACATAATGTAAAGGAAACTTTTGTTGCCAAAAAAAAAAAAATCTAATGATTTAGAATTTAAAAAGAAAAATCTAGACTGAGATGGTTTGTTTTACCTAGTGTGTAAGAAAATAAAATAGCTGAAATGATTCAGTGTTCAGATTGCCAAATATGATTCCATGTTGTGCGCGCTGGAATAAAAAATTAATAAACGAAATTCACGTATAAGCTTTGAATCACTTCTTACATGATATTTAAGTAACTGGCAATTAGTTCCATAATTTCTGTTCTTAATTTCTGATAACTTTGATTTATATTTTGAATATATTTTGATTTAAAACAATTACTCTTATTGTCAGGTATTTGATTCATTTATATTTTGTTGCTGTTATTTTGGGTGATTATTTCACAAATCGCAAACTTTGCTTTTAATAAAATTATTTATATTCCTTAGACATTAAAACTACCTGATATTGTTTGGTCCAATTTAGGAACTGGGGGTCCAACTTAGGCGATCAGTTGCTGAATTTGGACCACATTTGACATATTTTTCAAATTAAAAAAAAAATAATAATAATAAGATTTTCAAAAAGAAATTTATTTAAAGATTTATTTAGTTAGCAGATGAATATATTGACCCCGTGTAGTGATGTTTTGGAGATATTCTAAAAATTAAGTGAGTTACACCTGAAAATATGTGAAGTGGTCAAAATTCGGCTACTCTCCCCTATATTTTTTTAGAACCCAACAATATTTTTATACAAATACAATAGTCATCCAAAGCATTCTGAAGTTCATGCTATACCATTGGAACAGTAAAAGGCATTGACTTATGCGTCCCTTTTAGCCAACCATTAAGTGATTTTGAACCTAAAGTTTAGCAAGATTTGGGTTCCCACATTTTATCTTGTATACGTTGATCTTGCAGCCAAAATAAAGTTCGTGAGCATTCTGTATAAGCTGTGACAATGGCTTCCGTTTGTGTTTAAATGTCACCTCGTATAACACATATGACAAAATATGTTTGATCTGTTTTTAAAAAAAGTGACATCCTCGGTTAATAAATGTGATACAAAAACTTCGTGGTAATGTAAATTAACATAAATAAAGCACTCTACGTGTTTCAACAAATCATCTTGAATCTAGTATCTTCTTGAACATCTTGCGTGTGAAAAAACATTAAGTTATTCCGATATGTTTTCGTTTTCTTCTTTCGATTTAGACTTCAGAATCGACCATGTATCGTATCCATTTCCGTTTCCATGTTCTGTAACTGAAATATCCCAGATACTTTTGTGTCATATCTAAACTATCTTATTTTTGATATTTACTTTTTTTTCTAGTCACATTTTCATGCAAAAATTCAAGCATTTTTTTTAATTTCATATATTTTTTATTGTATACACAATTTATAAAAGTATAGATATTAAAGATTATATTGATATCGGAAATAGTATTGAATCTTAAAAATTAATAGCGTTTTAGCCATTTTTCCGCTATAGTTTAACACATTGCACTATTTCAAAGAACTGCAGTATTGCTCATAAAAATATTGATGCAGGGTGGACGTAATGTTATTATAAAATTCTATATATTTTTTTAAATAAAAAGACAGACAAGAATTTTCTTACAGAGTTTGATAAATATAACTATTAATTTTCGTTATAAAACCATTTAGAAAAATAAAGTATGTGAACAATCATTAAATATATTTTAAGAGTTCTTTGAATTTCAGTGTTAAAATAAAGCTAACCAATAAATCCAAAGCGTTGCGTTTAGTTTTTATTAATATTTCGTTTTATTGCTAGACAACTGCTTAATTATTTTTTTAATGATAATGTTTCTTTATTAATTATCTTATGAATCAATATGCTGTACGGTATTCTGAACCAATAAAATTTATTGAAGTACTTTGTGACTGCAACGAAACTTTTCTTACTTTAAAGCATTGTAGCGTAAGTGAGACATCCTTTCATTAAAAACTAGTTTTGCAATAACAATAATATTAATATTTTTTAACCCATCTTTAGCGGCCAGTACTCATAATTTGATGAAATGATATTCCTCTAACATATTTCATTTTAAAACAAAAATCTTTTCACTGTTCGTGTTTATACTATAAATGAATGTATGCAGTGTGTTCCTAAATTTAACCGACAAATTAAGAGGGGTGATAGAAGGCATCAAGAGGATGCAATATGACCATAGAATAAAGGATCGCAAACTGCGTATTTAGTCACAACTACAGAGTGTTTCATACTAACTGAACACGGATAGATGGTAATAATTTTGAGAGAAATGAAATAATTGCAATGAAAATGCAACGATATGTACCACATTTTGTCTGAAATGTTAGAACATCACGAAACGTTCTGGAAAACTAGGTGCTCAAGCAGCCAATGATACCGTATGAACTGGCAATCGCAGTCCAAAATGTGGAGCGTCAAGTGCATACTATGGCTTGCATAATGGAAGCTTCTATCACTTTTTTCGATATTATCACATTTACAACAAAGTTAAGAATGCCTAATAAAAGATTTATTACAATATACATAAGTCTTTTTTTAAATCTATTGCCGTTAACACAAACTGCAGTAGTGCTGAACACACTGTAATTTTGATTAAATACGTGGTTTGTGGCCTTATGTTCTATGGTAATTATTTATCCTCTTGATGATTTCTATCACCACTGTAAATTTGTCGGTCAAAGTTTGGAGAACCCTGTCTAATAATAGTATTGTTTCTGTTCAAAATATTTATGATTATAGTAGACTAATTGAAAAATACGAATTTGGTGTATGTTTTCTGAGAAATACTGTTACATTTAAAATGCAAATTTACCGCCCGAGGACGGAATTACATATATCGAACGATTTGTTTTCACGTTTCCCGCGTGAATTGTGTTTTATACTAAAGTAAAAATAAATTTTCTTTCATTGATTTTTTACTGTATAATTTTTCTGAAATGTAATGATAAATGTAAACACAAATATCTTTATTTAGCTTTTGCTTACTTCATTATTTAACAAAATTGCTGTGAATCTGAATATTCTACAATTATCTACAAATAAAGTATATTCCTATGAGCTATGATAATTGATACACAATGATAATTCCTATATATTGTGTTAGACGGAAACTCCTTTTATTCGTTTTTTTTCTATGGAATAATGTATTTTTTGTTAACAAGAAAGATAATCATACTGATAATTTTGGTAAACACTATCAGCATTCAATTTCATGTTAGCAGTTTCATGATATATATATATATTTATACGGGTCAGATATTGTAATTCCATTAAAGTTTACAGTTTGCGGTAATATTTGAAATTACTTTTGGAATTTTTTAACTATATATATATATATATATATATAAACGGAATTTTCAACATATTTAACTTACTTTTTCAGAAATTTTATGTCATCAGATACTTGAAATGGCCACTATATATGTTCATAGAATTTAATCATAGGCTGATTTTTTCAGAATATACACTGCTCAAAACAATTAGGGGAGCACGTGGTTTTAACGGAATTACGCAAATATTTACACCGGTAAGTGACGTAAAATAAAACATCCATAATTTAAAGCGTAGTAGAAAACAGATAAATAAAACTTCACATTCAAATTAAAGTTTATGAAGTCAAAAACTAGAAAAAGGAGATAAGTGCAAAAATAGGGATTCTGCAGAAACGTCTGTTTCACTGTCCCACTTGTGAAATTCAATTTCTCAGCTTGTGTTTTGAGAAAAGCTGACTAGGAAATGTCACAACATTATGATTTACCGGAATCCATGGCTTGGCGTGTTATCGGGACAGTTAAATCTGGGAAAACGCAACGAAGTGTAGTGGACGCTGTTGAAAACGCAAGAAGTGTCAGTGCAAGGCTGTGGAATCGATTCCAAGACACTTGGAATGGTAGACGTCGACAAAGGCAAGGCCGGCCATATGCTAATACAGAAACTGATGGCCAATATATCCTGTTAACAGCTCATCAAGACGGAACGGGCAATGCTACTCTGTTGCAAACACAATTGTTCTTGGACACAGGACGAAGGGTGTCCAGTGAAACAGTCCGAAGCTGGTTTCAATGCACGTAAGCCAATGGTCTGTAATCCGTTGACCTCAAGCAACTGTACAGACCAATGAAGGTGGGCAACTGTATATAGAGTTTAGAGGTAACATTGTTGGAGTCAAATTAAGTTTACAGACGAGTCCCGATTCAGTCTGTATGTGACATCAGATATGTTTTGGCATGGAGAGAAAGAGGCACTCAAAATAATCTCACATTCGTTTGTGAAAGATAGCATTACAGATGATGTGGGTTGATGGGCTGGAATCATGATAGGTGGACGCACGGGCCTGCATATCATTCGGAATGGCACTTTGACGGTCCGAAGTTTAACAGATGAGATACCGAGAGCTCATGTCGTATTTTATGATGCAGAAATTAGTGATTCCTTTTCTTCCATGCATGATAATGCCAGACCTCATACAGTTCGCCTTGTGGAAAACATGCTTGAAGTTAAAACAATTCTGCGTATGGAATGAACAGCGGGATCTTCTGACCAAAATCCGATCGAGCATGTTTGAGACATACTCAGATGACGCATTGCAGCGAGACCAAGGCCTCCTTTTACTGTCCGGGACTTGGAAATTGCAATTCTTGAGCAGTGGAACAGTATTCCCCAAATTCTTATCGATAACCTCATCACATCCCTGGAAAATAGGTATGCAGCAGTCTTAGCTGTTCGATGAGACCACACGCAATATTAAAAATGTTCCATCATTTCTAAACAATACTTTTTTATCATTTACATGAAACCAAATTGTTGCCTAAACCATCTTTTTATGTTCTTTCCATCTTTTCAAAGAATAAAAGCTCCCTTACAATTTTTTTTCATCTTATTTTCTGTATTGCGCATCCATACACGTGTACTGTCCATTTTATGCCAATACATGGCTGTCTTGCACTGTTCTTATCACTTTTTTGCTTTCTCCCCTAATTTTTTTGAGCTGTGTATTTAACCGTATGCGAAGTGTGAAGGAAAGAAATAAATTGTTCGAGGAGCAGAAAGACATAAATGGGTACTTCTATTAATGCAATTTCTTTTTTCAAAAACATACACTATCATACAAATTGCACATAGTCGTTTTATTATACGAAGATACTTGTTCCACAGTTCTAGCTTCATCTGACCAGACGTTATTTGAATATTTTCTGACATTAGTATGCACCCTGCATAATGCAAAGTTTCACAGCTCATCAAAAAATTAGTCACAAAATTTTCCATCTCCACATTTTGGTAAGTTGTTACGTGCACTTTATCATTTGAAGAAAACGTTTGTAGGAAATTGGATTCAAATAAATTACCAATTTTACCGAACAATGAAGTTTCCTTAAGTAATCTCTTTCTGATACTTTTTTCTGAGACAATGTGAAGGCACACGCTGCCGCTGTACCTGTCTTTGGATTGCTCCCTCATGCACTTGATGAATTATATTTTTCAATCAACATTACCCTGCATATCAAAATTGGCTGTCATTTTCATGTGATTCATGCTGGTAAAGCCTGCGCACACTAACTTTTCAGCGGACAGCACAACTTAAAAATATGTATCAGTTTTCTCACGCGTTTGATTTTTATTTACATTCTTTGAAGATATAGATCATCGATTGGTAAAACTTATATTTTTTAATAACTTACTTAAGATATTTCATTCTAAAAAGAGTTTTAATCAAAATTATGTCAAAAAACGCCAATTATGATGATTTTATACTGAATTTTAAAATAGGTCTTTTGCGTCACCATGTACTTATGTATACTAACTTGTAAATATTTTACATTTAAAAATAAGAGGAAATTTCAAATCGAAATAAACAAAGTAATATACGAAACGACTGTTTCCATTTTTATGTGTGTTCGTAATTATATAAATACGTAACACCTATAGTCGACGTCTTGTCCGTCCGCCTGCCTGTCTGTCTGACTGTCCATCTGTCTGTCTGACTGTACGTCTGCGTCTGTTCGCCTATAACAGCGTAAAAACTACCCAACCGAATGATTTGAAACTTCATATATGTAATCGTTGAAGAATTTTGTCAGGTCAATACAATTTTTATGAAAATTGAATAAAAACTTTAAAAGATATTAATAAAAGTTTTCTTTTTTCAATTCAGTCTTATCATACGTAATTAAATCAACAATATCCCATGATGGGTGATGATTCTAGGTTTCCACACCGCCCCCTGAATACCAGGCATATGCGCTGACACAAAAATGCCGGCAGCCGAAGGCGGATTTTTTTTTGACATAGGTACGGTCCCTCAAATGTTGACATCAATATTTTATAAAAGATTTTTTTTCCTCGTTTAATCTCAGAAAAATAAAGCGGAAAAAATTTTAAAATATTATTGGTACGAATATTTAAGGGACTGTGCACAGGTTGAAAAAATCCGCCTTCGTCAGCTGCCATTTATGTGATAGCGCTTAGGCCTAGTATTCAGGGGCGGTGGTTTCCATATTGTTTACGTCATACTTAGCCACTTGACTACGTAACCGTAAGGCGGTAGTAACCATTGAATCAAACGTCCGCTTCGTCGATGACGTACTCAAGGTGTTATAATGGAGTCATATTTCCATATTACTGAATTTAATATATTAATCGTAATAAATTTTGCATCCATGCATTTTTGCATAAGCGTGCAGAAGCTATTGCACGAAGATCTGAATGTTTATAAAACTATTTATAGTACGTACACACCTCATTTCCCACGTTTGTCGAACAATTTCCGACTTGTAGTATCAAAGGTAGTTGTAAAACGTTTTAATTCCACTAAACTTAATTCCACTTTAAAATAAGAGTATGAAATCATTTACAATCTCACTTGTATAAGTAATTAAAGTTCCAAACAAAGGATTTTGTTAAGAATAAATTTAAATTGAAAATTAATGTTTTATATAAAAATTAACAATAACAGTAATTTAATATTCCTCTCAGGGAGTAATTCTGTAAAAGTTTTATCAATTAAATATATATTTTTTTTTACATTAATAACAAATAATTCGCAGCAAACACAATTGTTATGAACATAAATTAAGTTATATCTGAATCATATTTTTGTATTTTGTGTTCTAACTGTAATCTGCGTTTAATTTTTGGCGTTTAAAAAACTTGTTAAGAATAGAAAACGGTGACAGTGGATGAACGCATTGATTCGTGAGAGCAATGTGTGATTTCAGGAATTTCTTTACTGCATTTCAATGTTTTAGGTTCGAATTTGGACGAAAGATGACGCTACATTGTCTCAAGCTGCAAGGTTGCGTAACACAATGTTGCAATTTGTTCTTGTATTGAGTTCCGATCAATTTAATGTACCCGCATAAGATTAATTGCTTCGAGCAGTCAGTCATTCTATTTTTGAGTTTTATCATGTGGATAATTCGAGGCGACAATCATGCCGCTGTAGGTATCCATGCGACGTCCACCTCACATTCAAACTTCAATGCAATTTGAAATCTTTAAACATTTTGATTGTTTCAAAAGCAAAATAATAATAATAATAATAACGTGAGATGATCACAAATGTTTGAAATGAAAAAAAAAAAATTGAAAAAAGTTTGATCGCTAATTAGACACTCTGTAATTAGTTTTGAACAGTACTTCTTTTTGCATTTGTTTATTTATGTTTTATAAAAATGAAAAATATATTGTTTAAAGTGTAAAACAATAACAACAGAAGTATTATATTGCTTAACAAAAAAAAAATCTCTTAAAAATAGTTTTGCGACGATTTTGAAGTTCATGTACAGTATCTTTTAGTTCACATTTTTTTTTTTTTTTTTTTTTTTTTACTCATTATAACATTGTTTCTGATATATATCTAAAGTAAAATATAAACGAATGCAAAAATATAATAAAAAATCTAAAATCCCTAATAATTATCGTATTTTTATCATAATTTGTAAATTCCTTTTTTGTTTATTTGTATTTCATGTGCAGTTTCTAGGGAGTTTAATTTTCAACATTTTTACGTAAAGAAACCTACAAATCCGTTTACTTGTTAAACAGTAGTTTTCGTGGCAAAATCGTCCACACTGAAAAACATCGTTTCTAGATTATTGAGTTTAAAATTTTAGCTGCGGATCAAAATTTATGTCTCGTATTACCACAATTTTAGACAAATTCTTATCAAACCAACTGTACTTTTTTTTTTTTTAAGTTCAAATATTATGTAAAAAAATAATAAATCATACCAATTTTCGTCATTTCAAGTAATTATTTTTCCATTAAAAGCTGCGAGATCTTTTCTATAGATTGGCGATATTTAGAACTAAAACCAAGAAGTGTAAATGATTTTTTCTTACTTTACTAATTCATTCCTGCAAGATTAACTTTACTTACTTTTGAATATTAAAAATGTTCAGTCATATTAAGGTAACCTGAGAATGTGTGGTTGTTCTTATAAATTATATGATATTGATATGACGAATTGAGTAAAATGTTGAAACTGATGATTTTGTGATACAAGTAATAACTATCAAATATTACAACAATATTTCCTAAGTTCAATGGAAAAAACGTTTTTATTAAAAATATGCATTGGGCAATATTTCAGTTTAACTCTGCTACGTTTCCATTAAATTAATTAAACAATTCCTACTCCAGAATTTTTTTTAATATTAGTTTATGAAATTAAATATGAAAATAGTATATTTTTAATAATTGCTTATTTATCGTGATAGTGTAAAATATTTTCTGAAATATTTTTTATAGTTAATTCATCTTAAGCGTGTCTCTACATTTGACAAGTTAATTTTGACAAGTACATTTGATATTAAAATATTAAATACAAAATACTATATATTTGATATTAATATGAGTTTAATCTTTAACAATTTATTTTTCAGCATACCCAAGATAATATAAACATTATTATTGTAATATAAATATCTCCTAGTTTTATAATACTGAATTTTTTTGTAAAGTCTCACACTGGCAATTAATAGGAACAAAATATGTATACATATAAATATAATTAAAATGAAATCCAAATGTAAAAATTAATGGGAAATATAATTCAAAACATGAACACAGAAAAATAGAAATGAAATAATAATAAACTATGAACAGCTTTTGGATTCTTCAAATGAGCTTCATAAACATAATTTATAATAAATATATGTTATTTTGTCGAAATATATACATGTATACATAAATGTGTGTTTGTGTAGTTTGCAGAAGTAACACCACTATTTATTTTTACATGTACTTTTGCCATTTGTGCAAACTATTGTTCCACATTTCCTATGCAGATTGAACATTGTAAGGTGATTCGAAAATATATAAAATGAATAAAATATTTTATATTACCAATACAAACGTTTTACATAGGTAAGAATAAACAACAAAATCACTTTCTGCTCCACGAATATCATCACGTGTAATAAGGTTTCTTATTTAAAAAACTATATCTCCGTTATTGCATTAGTGAAACAGTTTTTTAGTGGAACTAATAGTCCGCGAGCCAGCAACAGATTTTGATGACCAAGTTCCTCTCGTCCGATAATTTGTAAAATGCTTCACAGAGATGTATCATGAAGCTCCGTGAATGTCAGCTTCGGTTCCGTGGATGGGTTGTGCAGCGGTAGCCTCCCATACACGTAAGAAAAAAAAATTTCATTTCCTCCCGGTTGAAAATTTGTCCAATTATAACTAACACAATCTTGAAGAAAAAAAAGTCAGCTGATTATAAAGTGGTGGGTAATACGTCAGCTGGTCACAAATATACAGGGTGCAAAGGAAAGTCCCTTTAACCTGAAAATACTTGCGAATGGAGCGAGCTACAGCTATGGAAGTGAGGTAACGCCATAGCTGATTTGACAAATTTTCAACCGGGAGGAAATGACTATATTTTTTCGTGTTTGGGAGGCTACCGCTGCTCAATCCACCCACGGAACCGCAGCTGACGTTCACGGAGCTTCATGATACAACTCTCTGAAGCGTTTTACAAATTGTCGGCCGAGAGGAAATAACTGACGAAATTTGCACCTGGCTAGGGGACTATAAATATTTTGCGTAACATCCTGTAGCCCGCTAAAATAAGGTTTCGAGAATAATAATAACTCTCTGGTGAAATTTGTTAAATTTACTTAAGTACCCGAAATGTCAACATTATTGATATTTAAAATGAGAAGGTTAGTGATACAATTTAACATTAGGAGTATTTAATCTTAACAAAATGGATACTTCATGGATGAAACAACAATGATTTTATACAATGAAATAATCTTTCATACCATAAATTTATTTAAATTTGGCTAAATATGAAATAAGATTTAACACTTTTAAACAAAGATTCAAGATATTCATATTTAATCCTGTTTACATTTCCGATTTAATTTTGTTACTTTCGCATTTAAGACAACTACTTTCAGAAAAACTACTTCTAATCTACCTCACATCCTGTTACAAATTTTCACCGGAAAAATAATTTGTCTTCTCATTCAGAAGATCTTCAAGACATCAATAATTGGATACAAGAGTTTTCTCCTTCGATAAAACATCTCAATAACATTTTTAAAAGATTAATAAAAATGAGAAATGTGAACGAGAATTTAAAATAATCCCTTGTGTATTGGTTGATTTAAAATGTACCTGTAATAGGATTTTCATTACACATGTCATTTTATAAAGAATTTTAAGTTTTAAAATCTAATCATATCGATATTGATTGGAATTTAAATAAAAACAGCAAAATAATCACGTTGAGAATTTTTGTTATTGAGAATATACAATGTCTGTTTTAAATTGAATGTGAGTTATTCTGGGAGAGAAAACGATCCAAATATTCTGAACAGATCGAGATTTCAGTATTCTTGATATGAAGGTCATTAAGTGACTTATTTTAATATTGTTAGTATTACAAATCTCACGTTTGTTAGCTTATGTATATTCATATAAAGTTTTATTATTGAACCGTGGGAATATAAATGGCACCGTATCCAAACTATTTGTTATCTTGGTAGCAAGGTAATTGTAGGCCATTTAAATCATTTCAGGCTATAAAACTTTTGACTTGGATATTTTACAGATTGTTTCTTTCTATTTTATGATAAACAATATATGTATATACCTAAAACTCCTTCATTTAAAAATATCGAAGTAGTGTCAGTTTCGTAAGTTAAATGATATTCATCAAATGATAAAAAAATTTGTGTAGAATTGAAAGTACCTAATTTGAAGTATAACAAAAAGAAAATACTTAAAATGCCTCAAATGCATATGAATAAAAATTAACAAGGATCTGAGTAAGAGTTGTGTAATACTGAGAGTTAAGAGACAGCCTTTGACATTAAGCTGAAGGTATATATACTGTTCAAGCACAAAGAAACGAATAAATAATGAACAGGCATTATATTGGAAGATCTCAAAAATATTAAATGAAAATAGAGGGAGCTGCCGTTCTGCAGTGCTTCCTCTGAAATATTTTCAAATTAGTGCTAAAAAGTGCTTACAATGATATTATTGTGCCATAATTCGTAAACAATTAATTGGTTTGTTACTTTTAGTTTATTCGCGCTAAATAAAAGCAATCTTGATAACAGGCATAAAATAAACTTGCTAAATAGAGCACGCGTACTATAGGTATGTCATTCCAGCTCATTGTTTGGCATGTATGGATTTTTTACCGAAAAATGTATCTTATTGTCAAACATTTTTTATAATTTTTTAAATGGATACCATTTTTTATTCAAATTTATATTTAAAAATATAGTTAAATCCTGTTTCTATTTTTTCTTGCGAAATTTAAATTTCAACTGTGGAGATAGCTGACCATTTAATCAACGGTAAATTGTCGAATTTTATATCTAAAGATAAAGAATGTATTTCCTGTATTTGTGCTATTATATGCTGTTTTATTACGAGAGAATGGGAGGTATCTTCTTTTTTATGAGATAGTTCATTGATAAATATACATAAGGGGTTCAAGATTCTTCCATCTATAGTACTTTTGTCATTTTTAATGAAAGGTAGATATTAATGATCAATAGTTATTTTAATTAATTTTTGTTATTGTAAAAAACATTTATAATTAGGATTTAGAAAAAAAATATATTATAAATTACTGAGTTATGTTTGTGTGAGGAATATTGATACAAGTTAAAACAATGTGCAACAAAAACATATTCTTCATCTTCAAGTGTAAAATACGATACTTAACTTTGATTCAACATTTGAAATTTATTTTTTCCCATCAAAACATATAAAAACCCTTTAAATAATAAAATCGAATAAAACTTTTATCAATTTAAAATGTGATATAAAATGTTAGAAAATAATATACTTTTTTCGGTAACAATCATAAAAAACCTGCATCCTAGCGCAGAAATAACAAACCTATAGCACTCGTGCACAAGGTGGTAAGTAAGAACATTTATCTGTCTCATAATTAACTTATTATATTATTAACAATAATTCGTTAATGGAAGTAAGTAATTTTTACGTTTGTCATCAAGAATGATTTTCTTCAACGCGAATAGGCTATTAAAAACAAATGAGTTATTTGTTCACCAATTATCACATAGTAAATTTCATTATAAGCGCTTTGTGGTACCAATTTGAATGTAAAGAATTTCATATGCATATCTGTATGTTTAACTTATATGCATCGTTCTCTAGAGAATTCAGAGAGATTTTATTTCAATTGAAATGGTTCATCTGGAAAAATTCTAACTCATTACTGAATTCATTTTTGTCCATACCAGCATGCATTTAACTATTGCTATCATTCTTGCTTTTATCATTGCTTGCTTTTCTATTTAAATCTTATGCAACGCAAAAAGAGAATGCTTTTAAAAATGATGGTAAAAAGGCTTTTTTAATCGAATTTTCGAACGCGACATTGCGATAAAGGTGGTAACCTGAAAACCATTGTCTATAAATCAATATGTAATATACTTACTTAAAAACAAAAACAAATCTCTTTAAATCCAAATCATTTCTACAGTCACATCTTCAACTGTCATGTTCTACTTAATCTAAGTAAAAAAATTATGAAACACTAATAACCAAAAGAACATCTTAAAACTCCATTAAAAATATGTAAATGCGGTTTCCTTTCGAAAAAACTTAGTCTTTCTTAATCATGCGCAAGACTGAAATAAAAGATAAAATGAAGGAACAACTTGAAGGGATAGCCAATAGGGGGAAAAAAGAAACAACGATTTTCTTGCTATCTTTTATTATTTATTTATTTGTTTATCTTTATTTATTTGTTTATTTTTATTTATTTATTTATTTTTACTTTTTTTATTATTTTTTTACTTTTTATTTATTTATTTTTTAACTGCATTTATTTAAATTTTTTCTTTTATTATTAATAACTATTTTATATTTCTGTGTATTTTTCTTCATATTTGGACTTTGCTTTTAATCAATTTGCTTCATAATTCTTCTTTTATTCTGTGTTCTTCTGTTAGGGTTATGCTCTTGTGTGATTGGCTGTTTCTTCCTGCTCCCATTTTGGCTACTTCTTTAACTTGTTTCTTTCCCTTATCTATCATTTCAGTCTTGCGTCTGCCTCCAAAATAAACTTCCAATTTGAAAGAACGTCTCCATTACGCTTTATGAAAAAACACTAAGATCTTTCGAAAGACCTAGCACATTTACATATTTTCTATAATGTTTTAAGAAGTTCTTTCGGCTCTTTCTGTCATGTTTTTACTTTTAAAAATCTGTCAATAGGTGTGACAGAAATTTTCAAGGAAGAAACTACTTTTTAAAAGAAATACCCTTAAAGTGTATTTGAAATAAAATGACTAATGAGGACATTACTGTACTCATGAAACTAAAATGACGAAAATGAGTCAGATTCGGAATGGAACACGCACAATAGAGAGCAATGTGATTTATAAATTATCAAAATGCATAAGGTTTACGAAAATAAAATAACAACCGCTTCCGAGTTACTCACGATTTCGAATCGCGCTTCCTTTTTTAGAAAAATCAGAAACCGATCGACTTCCAAAATTAATGAAACATTACTGATAGACAAGTTTGTGTAACTGTGAGCGATTTTCCGAAAGATTTCCAATTACTTTTTACAATCTTTTTTGTTTTTACAACTTTTTGGCTATTTTGAATTTTTTTTTCAGTGCTGCTTTTTCTTTTCAAGCAATTTTTCTGCAAACATGGAAACCGTTTTTTTCAAATACATCATTCTCTTTGCGGCTTATTATTTAAAAAGATGAACTAAAATAATCCCAATGTTGCATATCGACTAAATAATTATTGGATTTCCTGTAAAAGGCGGTAATAAAAACAAGATATGATTAAACTTGTAATAATAAAACTTTAAGATTAGTAACATTACTTCTTCATGAAACCTTAAAAAAATTATATATTTTTTAATCAAATCGGTAAACAACATAAAATATCTGTTTTTCAGATCCTATCAATGCTGATATAAAATGTTTCATATTCGACAAACTTGTTTAAAAGATAAACTTGCTAAAAGATTATCGTGAAATGAACAATAAATTGTTAAGCAACTTAAAATGATTACTTGATACTATTCAAAAAACGACATTTCTTGTTGAACGACCTAAACAATTATTATTATACTGTAAAGACACTAATAAATGCTTCCGTACAAAATAGAAAACGGAACTTTTGTTTCGTCAATGCTTATTTAAATTTCAGAAATTGATTCCTTTCTGTGGAAAAAGGACAGCTTTATAAATTTGCAGTTAACACGGATGAAGTTATATATTTGTAAACCTTGTAGATCAAGGAACGCCTGTGTTTTTTTAATATATGACATTGCTTTCAGATATTAAAAAAAAATCGATTTCACGCTAAGTGAAAACTTTTTCAAATAAAAGTCCAAAAAATTTAGTTTTATGAAGATTTGTTTCTAAATTATTATGTTTCTGGTCAGCATGTCGTAAATAATATTACAAAGGTGTGGTATGAATGCGCGAATAGATTCGGTATCTGTGTGGTAGGTGCTAGTTCAAAGAGAACCATAACTAAATTCAATTTTCAAAAATGTGTAAAAATCTAGCAACTTATAGTATCTCAAAAATTCGGAATTGTTTGGCGCTTTTTTGAAAAAAAGTTAAAAGAAATTTCAAATAATATTTTTCTAAGAACTCTTCGCTTTTATAAATATTGTATTAATATTTATAACAATATTAATAATAATACTGTTTAAATAAATGAAATGTATTTTGCAAATTATTTATGAGCATTGAAAAGTTCATTTTAAAAAGAGGAATACTTTTATTTATCTGATTTTATTTCGGTGTAGAAAGTAGTTTTAATAAATGTTAAAAATATTACTAGAAACAGGCAATTTATGGGTTAAAAAATATGAGTTTTCGAGAAACATAAGACTCTTTTTAAATAGCAGCTTTTGTACACTAAATATAGCTGATCTAAGTATTACCATTTTAAGAGTTTTTAGAAACTGTTTTTCTATCTCTGTATTAAGCGTGTATTATTTAAAAAAATTAACAGCTGTAAGAAAACCAATAAATATAAAATTAATCATTACATATGTTTGTTGATTATATACATAAGAAGTATTTACATACACACACATAAGAAATATACTAAAAATGTTTTTATTGAAGAATTTACAGTTTATAAATTACAGGATAATTTATTATTTAAATTAGAGACATGAAGATGCATAAATATTATGTACACACAATGAACCATCCCTTTATACTTCTTCTAAATAGTTTATAAACACGCTCCCATTTTAATAAAAAATGTATTATTAATTACCTTCTACCCCGGACAAAATTAAATCGTTATTGCAGGATAATTCACTAAAAGTTCTATTTAAAAAAAATATATATAACCTATTTGGACTATTCTTTGTCAATATAAAATTAGGCACATTCAAAACTTAGTTTTCATTTTACTTTCTTATAAACGGTTTCTTTCTTTCTTTTTTTTTCCAACTATCATTAGAAATCCTCACTGCCCAAAAGTATTTTAAATTTTGATCGAAATATATATTTCGTTCTCTTGTGTCTTTGTAATTTTGAAACATTAAAGTAGTTTACTTTTTGTTGCTTTAACTTTCTTTTCTTAAGTCTTTACTAATCAGTAAGATATCCTTTTTGACCACATCACATAAAATGTAAAAATCAGCAGATTTTAGTAGTGTGTAACTCAGTCAGTTATTGTGTGTACTAAATATTAATGCATAATAGGACCGAGTATGTGACCGAGTATTCTGAAGTATGTTAGTCTACTAAAAAGGAAGTATGAGCAACCCTATTATTTTAAAATATTGATTGCCCTATGATAGGAATTTTGGATACTTCTTTTCAATTTTTACCTTCTCTACAAGTGTTAAAACATAAATTTGTTATATTAAAATAAAAAAAACAGCATTGTGTTTGTAAAGCATCTGTACAATTAAATTTATACGAAAAAAAAGTCATCAAAATATTTCATAGAAAATAAACTTTACTTATGTTTGTCTACTAAAAAGGAAGTATGAACTGACATATTATTTTAAAATATTGATTACCCTATGAAAGGAATTTTGAATACGTCTTTTCAATTTTTACATTCTCTACAAGTGCTAAAACACATATTTGTTACATTAAAATAAAAATACAGTAATATGTTTGTAAAGCATCTGTACAAATAAATCTGTACGAACAAAAGTCATCAAAATATTTCATAAAAACAAAATTTCCTTATTTCCAAGATTATACTTAAGGGTTATGCTTTCCTATCACGTACTGCAACAAAGAGATTTTCGAACTGGAATAACGCAATAATCAGATTTAAAACGCTATCATGTATGGAATTACTGCAGCAATTTTCCAGCATTTCTAGAGAAGATTTTCTTTACTCTGAAAAGAAGGAAAAAAGAATTCAGATATTATTTATATTGATGTTTTAAGGATGATTTTGGATATTCTTAGCAAAATTTACGATACAGATCTATAGTGCAGTGTGCAAGTTAAATATATAATAAATAAATTCCTTGTTTTTTTGTTTACTTGTTACAAACGATACGCAGGGATTGCATCATACGGTAACTATCCAATGCATGATTAATGTAAATTTGTATCAAATATATAAAATAAAAAATATATATGGCCAGTTATATGAATTATAAAATTAATATTCGAAATTCAGTAGTTCAAGCATGTAGTTAATTTTATTACATACCTGTGAAATTTGTGATTTATTTTTAAATTTATTTATTGATGAAATTTTAAATTTGTTTTGGAATATTAACTGGAAACAAATTCTGAACTATTTATGTGTTTTTGAGTGTAAAAGGGTTAATTTTTCTTAATCGGTGGGCACGCGATATAGATATATTAAAAGGGAAATCATGTATCAAAATATCTTTAATTAAAAAAATCAGTGTATTGCGATACAGTTTTCAAATAAAGTGAATTTACAATAAGATTTTTTTTTTCTTATTTTAGAGTGTAGAATTTGAAACTGGTCAATATTAAGAAGTTTAATAAAATTACAGTAGAAGCGTAATGGATTGGTCAAATCGTTCCATCGTCAAAATGAGGTCAATACCCATGGATATGTTCGTGAAATATAATAGATATATTATACATTCATTATCTGAATAAATATCTTCAGAGAAATTCAACAAATTTTCATAATCTTGCAAAAATATCTTTTTCATTTCTGATTCGTTAAGTAAAGGAGGCATGTCTGCAAATGTCTTAAAAAAGTTTTTCATTTATTTTTTTTTTAAATGCATTTATTTAAATAGTGATACAGTTAAAAAAATTAAATCCGCCCACACACAGAAAACACATGATTTAAATTTCAGTTTTTTATAAACAATTTAAATTAAAAATATTCATCCGTATTTGAAACAAAAAATGCATTATTAAATCCTTTTACATGTCACGTAAGCTAATCTATACTGTAGCGTATATAAAGCATAACGTGTTTTAATTTGTACTAAAATGAAATATTTCTTTCGAATACATTTTTGAAGCTATGAAATTATTCTCAAAGAAAACAATGTTTCCATTTTATCAAAAACGTTTTTTTTTTTTGTTTTTTTTTTTTTTGTCAGTGGCCACACATTAGAGACCTCCAACACCCAAAAGTGATTTAAATAATAAATAGAATACGAAATTTTGCTGTGATTACTCTTATGCACTAATTACGCTTTTTTCACATTAACCCAGATTATTATATGCAGCCAAAATTACAATATGCAGCCCTCCATTTTCATATCTTATTCTAATCAAAAATACTTACAATTGCAATTCACAGCATAAAATATAAACAATATGCTTAATTTTTATTAATGTAAGCAATAGTGTTTCTTTACTAAAACAAAGTTCTAAAACTAATTCTTATAAGTGAAACTTTTTCAAACTTTTCCAAAAACGAATTTTTGTTATAATGAAACATTGGAAAAATGTCGATAATTTAAGTAACAAATAATGAAAGGTTTATTTTTAATTAAATGTCTATGGTTTAATAAAAATATCAGATTTTAGTCATATTTTAAAAAATAATAATATGTGTTATACTTGGCTAATCTGTATGACTAATTACAAATCCAAAACTGTTTTAAAATCAGTTAAAATATATTTTTCTGAAAATTTAGTTTCATTTTAAGAAATCACACCAGTATTAAAAAGGGTATTTAAAATAAAATATTTTGAATCATTCGCAATTTCCGAATGTACACACTAGATATTAAACTAGAATATAAGTTTATTCCAAATCTTCTATAATTATTTATAGAGGTTTTTATGAAATAAAAATATACCTATTTTCTGTTCAAAAATTGATACTAATTTCTATATGATTTTCAATTTCTTTTAAGTTTTAAAACTATGTATTTAAATTTTTATCGTTTTACATATCTCATCCATAACATTTAAATAATTATTCTTAAACTGGAAAATAAATGTGATTTTGATTAGCATTAACTGTATCATGAGCAGAGAAATTTATATTAATATATTTATAAAATGAGGAGTGACAATATAATATTTATATTATTTTGGGTAAACAGTGGCTATTATGAAACACAATTTTAAACTTTTAATGATAATTTTCAAACTGTTGATTTTAAGCCGAAAATATTAAATACTAAATTCTTTGTTATGTACGAATATAAATAATGCACGTCATTAGCCTTTTCGCTAACTGAGTCCATGATCGCATTCTTTTTATCATAAAAACAAAATTGTTCATTTTTACTTTCTTCTATCTTTACAAGAAGAAAGTATTGGATTCATGAAAATTTTCGACTTTCGGTTTTCGACGGATTTACACGTTTTAGGGGTCAGAGATTCCAAAAAACATGTTTTTACAAAATGTCTGTATGTGACTCTGTGAGTCTGTCTGTCTGTCTGTGTGTATGTGACACAAATTTTGTGGGCGCTCTATCTCAAGAACTAATGCACGGATTTTCATCAAACTTCAGATTCTGTTAGTGCTTGACATGAGTTGAAGTTTTGCACCTTGTGGTGTAAATCGCTTAACAGGTGGCGCTGCTATGCTGCATTTTTTGTGATTTCCGCGATAGCTCTATCTCAAGAACTTATGCTCGGGTTTTCAACAAACATCAGATTCAGGTATACCTGGATATGAATTAGTGCTGTTTATGTTTTGCTGTAAATTGCCCAACAGGTGACGCTGCTATGCAGCATTTTTCTCGACTTCCACAATAGCTCAATGTCCAGAACTAATGCACGGATTTTCATCAAATTTCAGATTCAGTTAGTTCTTGACATGAATTGATGTTTTGTACCTTTTGGTGTAAATCGCTCAACAGGTGGCGCTGCTGTGCTGCATTTTTTGTGATTTCCACAGTAGCTTTAGCTCCAGAACTAATACACGGATTTCCATCCAACTTCAGATTCCGGTATACGAATTAGTACTGTTTGTGTTTTGGAGATTCCGGTTTACGATTCCGGTATATGAATTAGTACTGTTTGTGTTTTGGTGCAAATCGCTCAACAGGTGGCACTGCTATGCTACATTTTTCAAAATTTCTCCTACAGCTCTATTTCAATAACTAATGCACGAATTTTCATCAAATTTCAAATTCAGGTATACTTTTATATGAATAAATTGATGTAATTTATTTTACTATTTAAATGATTTAATTGACGTGATTTATATAGAAGAAAGTTTTGTGATGGCCACAACATACTAGTTTTTAGGTGGATTTCAATACTACCTAGTACATTCTCCTCTATGTTTTAATTTCTGATTTTTTTTTCCAGATCTACACCGATCATAACACCTAGAACCCAAAACCACCCTCAGTAAAAAACTTTCTCAATCTCTCTCTCTCTCTCTCTCTCTCTATATATATATAACTTTCTTTTGGACACGGTAACTTCCACAAATCTGCACAAATCTTTTCCAAACTGATACATAAAATCAAGGGGTATAAAATCTCGCTCAGGTTCGTTAATGGGCAAAATCGGACCAAGGAGATGGAAATAGGGAGGGGTTTTGTGAAAACCGAAAACCCCCCATAACTTCTTAATTTTTATACATATCAAATCAGTTTAAAGTTTTTATTACTTCCAAAAATAGGGCCAAAAATTTATGTATCACAGATTTTTGATAAAATTAAAAATGTGCTCAAAGTTTGCAAAAAATAATGTTTTGGGGCAAAAAAATTCATAACTTCGTCAATTCTCAAGATATGAAATCCAATTAATTTTATTATAAATCTCCTTAATATTATCTACAACTTTTACATTCACAAGTTTTTGATAGGACCAATTCGTACTGTAAAAAATAAAACAAAAATAAAGGGGGGGGGATTGAGAAAGAAAAAAGTCCATAGCTCCGTCAATTCACAAGATATAAATTCACAAGATATAAATATGAATTTATCATATATCTTCTTAATATTGTCTACAACATTTATGTAGACAAATTTTTGATAGGACCAATTCTTACAGTAAAAACAAATAAAAAATACATAGCGGTTGAGGAAAAAAATAATCTTATTAAAGATGTATTCAAATCCAAACTGCTTATTTCCTTACTCTTTTTTAAATTCATTTTTGCTGTCAAATACATCCAATTGGTAGATTCTCTTATTCAGAAACTATATAATGAACCGCAATTATCGATATTTTGATAGAGGCAGAATATCTTTCAAAAACTGATGTCAAAGTGGACATTTTGAACAGAATTTCCCGAAGTGATTGTGTTAGAAACGAAATATATTGTTCTACTGAGAAAATCCTTTTTTATATATCAAGTTTCAATTAATTGAACGAAAAATAAAAACATAGGTCGCTTATAAATCTCTTCAAAAATCATGTCAGCAAGTTTCATATTTTTTCTATTAAAAATGAATCTGAAAATGTGCCAGAAAATTTCGAGTTCTTAAGCATAGACGGAACAGAAATCACAGAAATCACCCACTCGTGGACAGCCAACCTTGCGGTATAGGAGCTAATTGTCCACGACGGAAAAAAACACATATCCCCCATCCCAAAAGCCTCCAGATAAAATTGTTAAAGTGGGTTTATCTCTAATTATGATTTAATTTTTGTTGGTGAAATTAGTATACTAAACTGCGAAATCTACCTCCGCTTGTAGGCTTGGTCGGCAGGGATTTTTTTTTTTTTTTTTTTTTTTTTTGCACATTTTGACTTTATTTCTTAAAAGCTGAATGTTTTTTGCTTTAAAAGAAAATCAACAAATGGCAATATCTGTGCTGATTTTCTCATAAAATAAATCTAGTTTTCAAAATGCCTTGAAGACAATGTGGCCAAGAATGTGAGAAATTGTTATATTTAACTTGAATCCTTTACCATAAAATCATTTAAGATTTTTTACATCAACCACGTGTATAAAGCCCTTAAATTTCTGATTGTGTGAATTTAGGTTAGTGATAATTAAACTGATATTTTAAAGGAATTTATAATTTTCCATCTATGTTTGTGAACTTAAATTACTAGCCCCCTAAAGGATCGATTTCAGAAAATTTCTTTCTTTTTCTCTCATCTATGATAACATTTTGTTTATGTAAAACCAATGAATGGGTTTTTTTAGAAACTTGTTCAGCTTCGGAACTGAAGAGGATAGAGCAATTGTAAAATAAATTAAAATCCTGTCTCACCTTAGCTACACCAACTGGTGTTATTATGATACGACGCCATTATTTTTAATTAAGTTCTAAAAAAATAACAAGGCCATTTAAAAGGAGCCGAAGGTCTAATATATCAGCTATATTATTCTTATAATTTTATCTTACATTTTGCCAGAATTTTGGGAGAGCTTTCAAGCTAACAGAAAAATGTATTTCGAAATTAGAACCCAATATACATAATGTCCCGGACCCATTTTGATGTTTAATAACTCATAAAATAATAAAGATAGATAAAATTAATAACATAAATGGTTAGATAGAATCAAAAAGTTTCATGACCCTTGTCAATGAACTTCCACGTGTGCCCCCTTCGTCGAACGGAGAATATCAAGTCGATAGTCAATTTCACGCCAGGTAGCGGCAAGCATGTCGGCATCCACAGAGGCTTGAATTTTTCCACCAGAGAGGCGGAAAAATTCTTTTTCCACCGCAAGATGCTGCTTTTGGATGGAGGATCTTTTTGGTAAATTCTTCTGCAATTTCTCTGTGCTTGCACTATCGATTTTGTTTCTATGAACCACCATAAAATCTGTGCTTTCTCTTGTGGTGTATGCATTCTCCTTAATATCCGCTCGAATAAAATATCACATACAAAAGTAACATAGAACAAACACATCAAATGTAAACATAACATTGCAATAGTTGCCAAAAACAAAAGAGAGAAAAATGCAATTAATAAGCAGACGATATTTAGAAAAGTACAGATATTTAGACTGGAAAATGAAATTATGTCAAATTAACCACACGTGCAGACGATATTTACAAAAGTAAAGATATTCAAACCTGAAACGGAAAATATATGAGTTATTCCATCAATAAATGTCATAAGTTTGTTTATATCTTCATTATTGTATGAGTTATTAAACATCAAAATGGATCCGGAACTTTATAAACACCCTGTATAATGGTTAGAAAATTCTACGATTTGTCAGACATAGCTATAGACATAATTTATTCACAGCCGACGACGTAGTTAAAAACATAATTGTCATTGAATATATTTTTCCTTTAATTTCATGAATCATACATTTTTAAATACATTTCCACTAAATGAAAGTAAGTAGCTATTTTTCAGGTATTTAAAAGTGTTTTTGTAACGAAACATGTATATTTATTACATGTATTATATGCTTTATAATGCTTGACAGCATCAAATGCTATAAAGCTAGCTTACACAGATAGCATGACTAGATATATACAAGCATTTTATGTTTATTTGCTGTTTAAACTTCTATTAAAGCGTGGAGAGGTAGGTACCTTAACGTGCTATTACATGCTTTCTTATGATTGGCAGTATAATATGCTATGCAGCCAGCATAGAGAGAAATAGCATGACAAGCTCTGTACAAACATTTTATGCTTATTTGCTGTTTAAGCTTCTTCCAAAGAATGGAGTGGTAGGTACTTTAACGTGCTACTATATGCTTTCTTATGCTTGACAGCAAAATATACAATGCATCCATTTTAGGAAGAAATAGCATGACAAGCTATGCACAATCATTTTATGTGCTTATTTTCTGTTTAAGCTTCTGCCAAAGCATGGAGAGGTAGGTAACTTAACATGCTAATATATGATTTTTTATGCTTGCAAGCATAATATGCTATGTGTCAACTAAGGTAGAACAGCATGATGTACTATGTGCCAGTAAGGTGTGCTAATTTGCTACACAAGTCTCTTCCAGTAATGATGAGATAGGTACCTCAATGAACAATTGTGTGCTTGTTAATGTTTGCCAGCATGAAATGTTATTATTTTTTATTTAGTTAGTCGAGAAATATAAATTTCATTATGTTTTTGAAAATAGAAGAAAGAGATATTTTAATTATAAATCAAATTTTCAAATCTGGAGAAAGGCAATAGCTCTCATGCACCTCCTTTCCCCTAACAGAAAATTTTTACATCCTCTTTTATTTTAAGCTAAGTAAAAATAACAAATTTCAATTTTTTTTTCAAAATCGGAGAAATTTTTTTGTTAAAGTTTAAAATCGAAGGAGGCTTAATGGATTACCTAAGCCCTCTTTGTCTAACGGAATACTCAGGAGTTTGCGTTGTGGAGGTTTTACTGTATATTGCAATTTTGCAAGATGTAAAATAATTTCTATTTTTTAATTAACTTCTATGGGGTAAGATGGAATTTTGTGAGGGATTTAACTTCTATGAGAGTCTTCTGGGGGAGCTCTCCCCTCACACATAAAGGATTTTTTTCTTCTTCTTTTTCTTAGAAATTAAATATTTTAAGTTACTCGAAAAAAGAAATGCAGTATGTCTATAAAAAACGGAGAAAAAAATTCTTCATTAAAATTTAAAATCCGCAGGAAGAGGCTGGACACCTGAATTGAAGATTGTGTTAAATCACCCATCTCAGATTAGTATTTGACACCTAAACATTAAAAGAAACAGAACTAAAAATTAATTTCCATAGCGGATATAGACGAGTAAATTCCCCCCCCCCCCACACACACACCAAAGAAAATTATAAAATGATCTCCTTATTATTGTTAACTTTTTTTTAACTTACTTGAAAATTCTAAATTTCTACATCTTTAAAAATGGGAGAAAATTAAATTTTGTTTATAAAATTTCAAAAGCTGGGAGTGGGGAGAGCTGTGAGACCGCCACCTGAATTAAACATTTCTCCTTCAACACTTTTGAGATAAATTTTTACCACATGAACTTAAAAAATATTAGCAAATAATTTCCATAGTAGATTATACGTGGAAAAGCCCCCCCCCCCCCCTCAACCGAAATGGAAAAAAAAATTCATAGCTGCACTTTTTCTTAGTATTTAATTCTCAGGCCTTAAAATTCAGCCCCCCCCCCCCTCTCAACCAAAATGGAAGAAAATTCATAGCTGCACTTTCTCTTAGTATTTAATTCTCAGGCCTTAAAATTCAGGGCCTTTTGGTGCTACTACAAAGTAAATTCAACATTACTTTCGTGTCACCCGTTTTAGATAAATGTATAAACATAAATCTAAAAAAAAAACAGAAAATTCATTTTTATGAAGGATTTTGGGGAATCTGCGCTTTTCAAAAAGAGAATTTGGCCAGTTAAATTTCAAAATTCAAAGAGAACTCCTTCATTTAAGAAATATGTTCATAACAATTGAATTGAAAATATGTATAATTGATTCTCCTTCCTCCCCTAGCACCAAAGTTTTAAAATCTTGAACCCCCACCTGAAATTAATCATTTCTATCCTAAATACACTTCAAAATTGTTTATTTCTAGGCAACAAATAATTCAAACCATTCATTATGCAAAGAAAATTCCAGTAATGGAATATATTAATCAAGCCATATTCTAATTATCCATTAACCATAAACCCCAGTAGCAAGGTAAGTAGAGCATCCAGTTTCCAAACCGCAGGTAGTGAGTTATGTCCTCCTCGGAGGAAAAAAACCCGACATAAATTACACTACTAAAAAATGTAGGTACTTAAGAAATTCTCCAAGGATGGTACGACCAGCATCTTTTTTTTTCACTTTTTATGCACAATTCAAGCAAGTGACGGTAGAAAAGTAATGCTAGAATCGCAAGAATTAAAAGCAAGTAATGCCACAAAAGTAATGCCAGCATACCAAAAATAAAAGCAAGTGATGCAAGAAAAGCAAAAATTAAAAGCAACTGGTGACAGAAATGTAATGCTAGAATAACAACAAAAAAAGTATACGTTGCTTGGGAATTACTGCTAGAATAGCACAAATTACAAGCAAGTGTTGGTCCTGGTTGCTGCTAGACCAGCAACATATTCAAGCAACACAGGCTGGATTATGTATGCTGGCAAGCAGTAAAGTGGGCCAATACACACCATGACTTGTTGATAATTCTGGTGGAACCAGCAAATTTGTTATGGTAGTTTAGGCTAGTTTACTTGATGGGATAAAGCATTTAATGCTTGTCTAGAAAACAAATACCAGCATGAATTTCGACCTGTGTATCACAAAAAATCAGAGGACATTTTTTATTTTAGACGTTTTATCGAATATCTAAATAAATATTTGGCTAATTCATTTAGAACTTGGAGAATCTAAAGAACTTGTTTGACCTCATATGTTGACCAAAATTTGAACTTGATCGAAAGTTATATTAAAAGGGAATTTAGGGGACCAACAAGAAAGTGAAGAAAAAAATTATTTTTGAGATCACCATAAGTGTAAAATAAAATTGAAAAAATTGTCTGCAGCTGCAACACATGACTGAATGGATGTTGTGCAAAATTTGTGTCCATTTGACTAAGAATAACATATATATAACAATTTCTTTGAAAAATTGAACAACTTAGTAGAATTAGAAAATAAGTAGGAGAGATGGGGGTACATGTGAACAGTTCGCATAAATATAGCTTTTTCTCATGACTGCATTAATTTCTATAAACAAAATCTACACATTATAGTAAATAGATCTTTCTTTTATACATGGTAATTTTTTAAAAAAATCACCTGTATCACCTTCTTACATTTTTAATAGTTTTATAAATTCGAAAAATTGTTCAAATGTGCCCCATGAGCGGGGTAGTTGTGAACACTCGTGGGGCACATATCAGCACAAGGAAAAAATATCTCTTGACATGCTTTTTATTCTGTTATTCATTTGCCATCATAATAATTAATTAATTACCTGTGAAATTCACCATAAAGAAATATATATATTTCTCTACTTTCTGGGCGATATGTTTAAGCAAAAGATTATAAAGTGAAAATAAGTAGATTTTGCGGGTGGAGGGTAAGATGATTCATTAATCATTGCTGAAAAAAAATAAAAAAAAATAAAGAAGCAATTTTAAAAAAAGAAATTAAAACTTTTAAATTATGCTTAGGGTTTTTGTTTGGGGAAACTTTTAGGGAGGAGGCGTTTAGTGTACTATTTATCTCATATCTGCCGAAATACGAAAGATTCCCACTGCTGTATTTGCCTTATTTACTTGTAATTTATAGATAAAGTACGGTTATTTAATGATTCAAAAAAAAATCTCGACTATAATCCCCCCTCCCCTAACTTCTTTTGCTTTTGAAAGAGGAAGGGGTTTACAATAGGGATTTTACGGTAGTTAATAGTTTAAAAATGTTACTTTCTTAAAATGTTACTCATATCTATCTCCATTCAAAGCATCATATACATAACAGTTTTAGATATGGAAGTAAGTCATCATTACAAGTTTAGAACAAATGTAATAGAAAAATTTGCAAAGTTGTTCAAGGTAATACTTTTGTATTAACAATTCATAAAAAATTTGTTGTAAACTGTTTAGTAAAATAATATATAACACTTATTGCATTTTAGAAAACATTAAATTTATTTAAAGTACAATTGAATGTAAACGAGCTTGTTGCTCTTTATGTAATTGCTGAAAGATGTGTTTGATGAAGTTTCAATGCAAAAGAAACTTTGTGTGAGGAAAATATCTTATATTTCAGGAAAATTATAGATAATGGAACTGACATTATTTATCACTAAGTTATCTGAAAGGAACAGAATCACAGAATGATTATTGGGGCACTTATGTACTGTTCATATCTGCCCCAACTTGTCTGTTAACATGTGCCCCACATTGCTGTTTCTGTTAAATTGATAAATTATTAACATTTCTAAATTTTAGGAGAAAAAAACTTTATCAAAAATATGTATTTGTATTCATAGTATATATTAAAACACTCAAATTCAAATAAATGAATAAATAAATAATGTTATACGCTTATCAACTTGGAATAAAGATTTAACTTTTGAGATCTAAAAACAGTGTTTTGGCTACAGAAGGCAAACAAAATGTCAAAAATCTAAAAATTTTTTTTTACCATACGTCTACAGGTGCTGTCATCTTTAGTAATTTTCTGCAAATAAAAAAAAACCTTATAACTATTGAAAAATTGCGATGTTCACATCTGCCCCCTGTTCGCCTGTGCCCCCATCTCCCCTATATTAAATGTTTAACTAAATATGAGTAGTTGTTTGAAACAATTTTTAAATGCGCATGTGCGAACTATACCAAAGTTTTTTTTTTCATTATTTGGAAGTCAACGCTATAGAGCAACTAATATATATATATAAAAAAGACAGTTGAATATCTTCATAATTCATAAAAATATCATCGATATTGTGGACTGGATGAATTTTGGTTATGTTCGAAAAGGAGCCGGATGATAACGGGTTAGAACAAATTGTCTTTTTTAGTTTTTAGTTTTTAATTTTTGATTTTTTTCGAATGTTGCTGTTCTTCTTCGAAAGTCACCAGAACGAGCCTATTCCAAGAAAAAAAGAATTATCAAAATTGATGCATTTCTTCTAAATCTACTCGTTGACAACTCTTTTTTTTTAAGTATCCATTGATTTTTTGTGACATAATGTATGTTTTGTTTTCATAATGTACAGTCATATTAAAGCTATCAAGAAATACTCATAAATTGCAACTCAACTACTGAATTTATTAGGTAGGTAAATGGCCCCGAAAACTGTATTACATTTTATAGACAACTATCACTTTGGAGCAGTAGATATAGTGGGGCTCAAAAATGCCATATAAGGATATCTGTGAAGGATGAAATCTCTATCATTGCTACCATTTATGCAGGATACTAAGTTTAAATTAGTATCCTTTGCTTTATATATATATATATATATATATATAAGACTGTCGTTTTGAAAATATAATTTCTCGTTACAACCACAATGAGTTTATTAACATCAGCACTAATTAAACAAAAGTTTACAATTAGCCCTTATTAATGCAAGTATAACTGAAATTTGAATATATGAGCCATTAAATAGATATTATTTCCGTGTCTATCAAAATATTTTTCAAATAAAATAATTTAGATTACATAACGTTTCACTCCATGTACATACAACTTTATACAGTGAGCGACATCACCAATCTGCATTCATTGATTCGCAAACAGTTTTTGCCTCCACGAAGTAGAAAAATATAGTATTATACATGTTATTGTTGTGAAGTATCGTCATATATATATATATATATATATATATATATATATATATATATATTAATTTCGGTAACAAATTATTCTTCCATAATAGACAAAGAAAATTGACTTTTCAAAAAGTTTTAAGGTGATCTCCCCCTTAAAGAGTTTAATAATCTGTGATTCCCCTCTTTTCATATCTATTAGTGGATATTAAATATTAAAACGACACTCTCAATTCATGTTTAAATAGTCTTTATACTATATAGGCGTATTTAACGACCACGAACAGAAACTTTTGTATAAAATACATTTTTCATTTTAAGATAAACCGCTAGAGACACTAAAGGTATATACAAAATACTAAAGTTATATAAGTCGTCACTATCAGTGATGGTTATCTTGAAACATTTTCAAACAAACCCATTTTCATTTTGGTAATATGCGGTATAGACACTGATTTCTGTGAAAGCTGTAAGCTTTCTACTTGTTGTCAATAGTGAGATTGCAATTTTATTTATTCATGTACATGGAAACCAAATTTAGGAAAAAAATAAGCATTTAATCAGACATAATGTTTCTCTTGTATGCATGAAA